>OX453285.1:18048976-18366476 GCA_949710005.1 Ricordea florida | reverse complement strand
GATTTTCTGGATTATGATATTCTTTATTTTTAAACGAACCGCTTTGAGTTCGTAGCGTTATCAGTTGATCTTCATCAGCCAATCAGTAAATAAAGTGTCAAATCCGCGTCAAATGCTTACTTCCTGTCCGTCCGCAATGAGATCTTCCGGCACTTCCTCCAGGTGAATTTTTTCATGTTTATATTATTAATAAGTAATCATACGGCTTTTCTCGTTCAATTTGAAATTAATTTGTACTTGTGAGTTTTTCAAAAAGCTGAAATTGCACTCGCCGAAGCGGCTCGTGCAATTTCAGCTTTTTGAAAAACTCACTCGTGCAAATTAATTCCAAATTGAACTCGAAACCGTATGATTACCTTTACTAATAATTTAGTAATGCCACTTGAGGCAAAGCAGGTCTTCTGACCCTCACAAGACTTCTCTATGGAATGATTTCCACACAGGCCCCTACTTCACTATGCATGTTGAAGCTGTCTTGTCTGGTGCAATGCATGTGCAAATATTTCTTGTGTTCGAAGAACGAATTAGTATAGTTACAGAATGCGTAATGAAGTAGAGACCTGTGCAGAAATCTTAACCTTCTCTATTCCTTTGAATATTATTGTTGTTGATCGCAAATTATAAATGTTGTTGTTGATCTTAAGTTATTCTTGCAATCAAAGACAACAAAAAAATTAAGTTACTAAAAATAAAAACTAATTATACTTTGTTATCTTCTCGGTTGCTGTTGCTGTGATTTAATAATGCCACCTCCCGGGGGGTACTCCCTCCTATAAGGTACGTAGGTGTGTTGCCCCAAACAATATGGTTTTTGAGCTTTTTCGGTCAAAAAACGCGTATGGATTTTGGACATTTTGGTCTAAAATTGGGTATTCTTGCCTGCTTGTCTGAAATAGAGTATAGATCTGTGCCATTTTTAAGAGTCTGATCCGAGATTGGGTAGGGAAAAGCGCATATTTTAGTCTAAAATGAGTAACAAGCGGATGGCACAAGAATTTGTTAAAACTGCAAGGAAAGCAAACAAATGGTAGTATGTTTCACTTCTGCTTACTTTCAGTGAAATGCATCACTCCAAAGAGCTAATTCCCTGTGTGCATTACCATATCCTTTCACCTAACCAATTAACCACCCCTACTCATTTTCAGCCCACAATTATGAAGATCCGTGTACACAGCATACTTACGTGAACCTCCTGGCAATGCATCACACTGCAGACATTCATGTATTTCAATAAAGGGCAAAACTGAAGCAAGCCATGAAGTGCAATTACACATAAGAACTCAATCTTATCCCTCAAATAATATGAATGAGTTGGCTCAAAGAGCCTTTGATCTCTCTGTTTATTACGGTGGCCCACAACTGTCACATCAAAAACAAATTGCTCACGTCAAAAACAAATTGCTCGCATCAAATTCAAATTCCTCACATTAAATTAAAAAAAAAACCAAAATCATTACTCACTGGTCAGCGGCTAAGTTAAAAAGACTATCCCCAGTTTCAACTCGATTTTTCACTTGACCACCATTTTTTCGTTCGAATCTACGTGGCAGCCTTTTCGTCAGAGCGTTAACGCTTTCTGGCTCTCCCGTAATTGCCGCTGCTACTGTCACGTATGTGAGCTTTTTCTTTCCGCGTTTCGCGGTTACGTTTACGGCTTTCTCTTGGCGTTTGAGTATTAGTGATTCTTCCTTGAGAACTTTGGATCATTTCTGAAAGAGGCGTACCTGGCATGTTCGTCTCTTCCTCGCTCAATTCTATAGCGCTATCGCTACTTTTTGTTGGTGATGGATCCGGCAAGAGGTTACTATCGCTATTTAGTATGTTCTCCCTAGTAATTCTCAAGCAATACTGAAGTTTCGGTTCTATAGTGAACCTCGTCAGTTGCTCCTATGTTGTTTCTCTAGCTGACGTGGAGAAACGCGGAAAGAAAAAGCTCACATACGTGACAGTACCAACGGTAATTACGGTAGAGCCAGAAAGCGTAACGCACTGACGAAAAGGCTGCCATGTAGATGTCAGTAAAAAAATCTGAGGAATCTATTGCCATACTACAGGCATTGAGAAAAACATACCTCCCCTAGAACACTGTGGGCAAAGATCAGGCCAGATCCAGAATTTCAATCTGACATCTATAAGATAAGAAAAGACGCAGAGCATAAACTGCTAGGAGCGTTAAAGAAATTCCACTACGGTAGCGTAGAGATGAACAAACTGGAACTTAGAGAACTTGAGCGAAAGTATTCTTAAGAAAACCTTATTGAGCAAATGGCATTTAATACAGGATCAACCTTTACTGAGTGAGATATACAAAGAGCCTCCCATCATATTGTACAAAAGAGGAAAATCGCTCAAAGACATACTCGTGAGATTCAAACTCTAAAGGCAAAGAAACCATACTTGCGAACAGCGGGAGTCGTGCAGGCCTGTCACAACTATTTTTAAATCTGTGGCAATTTCGGTGCCACAAGTACTGCAATACACTTACTGATCCTGATTCCGCCAATCTGTTCACAAATAGCTACAAAACTCAAAACAACGGGACTGAACGAAAAAATGGTGGTCAAGTAAAAAATCGAGTTGAAACTGGGGATAGTCTTTTTAACTTAGCCGCTGACCAGTAAGTAATGATTTTGGTTTTTTTTTATAATTTGATGTGAGGAATTTGAATTTGATGTGAGCAATTTGTTTTTGATGTGAGCAATTTGTTTTTGATGTGAGCAATTTTTTTTTGATGTGAGAAATTTGTTTTTGATGTGACAGTTGTGGGCCACCGTAGTTTATTTATTTATTTCATTTTCATTTTATTTTTTCTTTACTAACGACATTTACCCACACCCACGACCCACGACCCACGACTTCTACCCACGACCCACGACCTGACGACCCACGACATTTAGCTACACTCTGTATTTAATGGTCACTTAAACATACATTAAGCTTTAGCCTTAAGGGTGTTTAAGGCGGGTTTAAGGTAAAATTAAACATATAATAAACTTATAATTAAATGTAGTAAACATAACTTTAACTCATTTCCGACGGTCCAAAAATCAAGCAAATTGACGGACATTTCATTTCTATTTAATATCTCCGCAGATATTTACAGCAGTGATCAAAGATATACCTCATTTTGAAGGGTACAAAATAGGCTTTCCAAACATGTATATTTCACATTCTAGTAAGCAATAATATTTTCCACAAAAATTTAGCATGTTGCCTAATTTACATAACCTATGCATACAATTTGCATATAAATCCATAAACCAAGATGCCAGCCAATTGCTGAAAAGAGTTAAAAGAAAAAAGTTTCTTTTTTTATCTGGTATTATTTCTTTCAAATCTGCTTGAAAAATAGCAAATACAGAATTTAATACAATTTAATTTCTATAAGCCATTTTTACAAACACAACATCGATAAAAGCTTGTTTTTCAAAATTTCCGCGGAGCTATATCCATATGGGAATGTCCGTCAGAGTATGATGTCAAATGATAGGAAAAACCCTCCTCCTTAACCTCTCCTTACGCTCTCAAATCAGAATTTAAAAATTCGTCATGCATCTGTCACTGAAGTATACGAGCTAAAATTCACCAGGTGATTGAGTGCGTTCATTTACTTCCTGTGTGCCAAATTTGGAAGCAAAAGGAAGTAACGTAATATTTTGGTAAGTTTTCTAAATCATGGGTCGTACAAGACCCCATGATCGTGCTTGCGTCGGAAACGAGTTGAGCCAGGATTAATTTCAGTTTAAGACTGCTTTACAAGCCAAAAAACATGATTTGTAAACAATGACTACGTTTTCATTTTAGGTCGCCAGAAGGCAACTTTGAAGTACGTTGAGCTTAGAGCATTGCCATTAAAGTTGTTTTTGTCAATGTTAGTGTTATTTCCTGTTCAAAGACTTTATTGAAAAAGTTCCTATGTTATACGGCGATTTCTTCGCCGGGATGTCACCGGCCCAACACGGGAGATGACAAGCGGTAGGTGCAATTTTTTTTATTTTTCGGGCCGCTGCAATGCCTGCAGCGTTATTTATTTTCTAAGTCCACAAAGAAAGTTTACAAGAGTTTCAATGGGTTTACAATTTTTTCTAAGTCAAAAAACAGTAAATGTCTGTTTAGAAGATTTTACAAAATATCGAGATACGAACGATTGCAAAAATCCAGCTAAAGCTATTTATGGTTTGAGGGTCCAAGCTTACTAACACCATTACAATCTAAATAAATGTGTGTCTGAAAAGAAGTATTTTTTGTGGTAGTGTCAAGGGGAAGACTGAGACGCATGCGTTCTGTTTTAAGGTACCAAATGGATGTGGAAGGTTTGTAGTTACAAGTTTGTGCACCCCGTAGGGCGAGTTGGCTAGGGAATGGTTTGAGGGAACAAGCTTACTAACACAATTACAAACTATCTCAAAAAGACACCGGGAAGACCTTCTCCGTACTCTTTGCAAACGATGTGTGGGTTCTTTCAACGTCCCACCAAGTATTGCGAACAAGTGGTTGTGTCGGAACCTAAAGCGTTTCCTCCTTCTCCAAGAAATTAATAGGATCATTACAAAGTATCTAATACGTGACTCCTTACCTGACACGGTGACGATAAAACGGGCATTGCACCTACCGCCTGTCATCTCCCGTGTTGGGCCGGTGAGATCCCTACTGTCATGTGAGGGGGGTTTTGGCCTATAGCCTTGTGGCTTGGTCGTTTTCCTCCTTCGGGGTGCGCCGGGTTGAGCTCATTGCAGTTCGGGCTCAACTAGGTATCACCATGTCGCTCTGCCATTGCACTGGTCATAGCAGTATTAGACCCGGGCAGAGGGGCCGTAAAAAAACAAAGAAAAACGTGTCTAAAATCCAGCGTATTTAAGTGCAGTGCAAAGGGAGGAGTGAGACGCATGCGATATATTTAGGGCACCATATGGATGCAGGATATTTGTGATCATAAGTTAGCGCGCCCAGTAGGGTGGGAACGGTGGGGATAGGACTATTAAAAACTAGCTAAAACGTGTCTAAAAGCAAGCGTTTAAAATTTTTTAGAGGCGTCTTACTCCTCCCTTTACACTGCCATTAAAATCGCTTGCTTTTAGACACGTATTTTTTTTTATTTTTTTTCTTACGGCGCCCTCTGCCCGGGTCTAGTAGTGCTATGACCACTGAAATGGCAGAGCGACGCGGTGATACCTAGTTGAGCCCGAAGTGCAATGAACTCAACCAGGCGCACCCGGAAGGAGGAAAACGACCATGCCACAAGGCCATAGGCCAAAACCCCCTAAGGTGACAGTAGGGATGTCACCGACCCAACACGGGAGATGACAAGCGGTAGGTGCAATGCCCGTTTTATCGTCACCGCGTCAGGCAAGTTTTTTTTTTTTTTTTTTTTTGCGGCGCCGGACAGGCCCCCGAAGGGAGTGCAATGCCTGCCGGACTATAATATCCCGTCAGTGGGTGGGGTGTGCAAGCCCAAAGACGTTGCCGTGGAGGGCAGACCACTGCTGCAAACTCGATGGGGAATCGAACCCCACCTCCACCTAGTACATTACCGATTACAATATGGCAATGTATAAGGCAGTAAAGAACCGCTACAAAGTAACAGCCGAACTGCCATAGAAACACCAACACAAAGACCAAGGGGGACCCCAGTACAACCAATTAAGGAGACCGGGAGAACCAACAAACACGCCGAAAAACGGTCACAACAAAAATGGAACCCCAGTACAGCCAATTAAGGCGACCAGGAGAACCAATATGAGAAAAAACCAAAGACGAGCAATGGAACTCCAGTACAACCAATTAAGGTGACCAGAAGAACCGCCCAAACAATAAAGAGAAATGGAGCCCCAGTACTGCCAGTCAAGGCGACCAGGAGAACCAACCATACAACAAATAAATGTAGAAACGTATTAAAATATTTAAAAGGATTAAAAAGGGCTCAGAGTGCCACCTTAAAGGAGCCGTCTTGAATAGTGCCAATAACGCCCCGGGCACCCCACTGTCGCACAAAGTAACGTTGGCGACGGGGGGATCGGAAACGACGAAAGTACACTGGCAGATAGGAGGAAACGCGAGCCTTTGCGGCCGCAATGAGGCCAGGTGCACCAGGGGCGAGAGAACGAAAACGATAATCGTTCCTCTGAGCCCAAATAAAAAACTTTAAAACGTAAATGAGGTAAATGAAGAATTTTGGGACAGAAGACAATTCTTCTTTAGAAAAACCAAAAAGTACATGTCGTACCTCCAAGGAAGGGGCTAAAGGAGATGAAACAAACAGAAGCGACTGGAGCCAGCCCCAGCCGCTCTGAGCCAGTGGGCAGTGAAAAAAGAGGTGTTCAAGCGATTCCATATGAAAGCCGCAAAAACAGACAGTGGAATACTGATAACCAAATGACTGAAGACGCTCCGCGGTGTAAAGAACACCGTGTGCAATTTTCCAGGCCAGATCGATAACCGGGCGATCCAACGGGAAGAAAAACAATTGTCTCCAAGTTGACTCCAAGTACAAAGGGCCATACACCGGAAGAAATTTGGAAATACAGTGCGGGAGACCCGCACGAGCGTCTAACAGCACATTGTAAGCAGCTTTACAAGAGAGGGAGTCAACAGAAATGATGGAACCGTCGACACTAGGGCCAAACGCTAAACTGCCGGTGCTGGGAGAAAAATGGCCTCCCAGGTCCCTCCACGCCTCAAGAACAGACCTGTAAAAACCAGGAAGTCTAGATAAAACAAAATTTCCAGGCCTACAAAGAACATCTAAGGGCGAGGCCCCAAAATAAAGGTTTGACCAATAAGAAAAGAAAAAAGACCAAGCAGTAGGATTGGAGACAAAACGTTTAACCCACTGGCTGTGCAAAGCCTGGAGCTTCGAAGAGACGCAGACCACGCAAAAGCCACCGCGGTCGCGGGGCTGGACCACGACTCTTCTAACAACCAGATCCTTTTTGCCCTTCCAAAAGAAATTAAACACTAGGGAATTAATGGCAGAGATGACCCACCCTGGCATGGGCAAAACACTAGCCACATACCAGAGACGAGATGTTGCGAGGGCGTTGGCCACCAGGGCTCTACCCCCAAAGGTCAGAGCTCTGCCTTTCCAAGAGGATAGACATTTACTTGCAGCCTTAAGGCGAGGCAACCAGTTGTCCCCTTCAAGATCTCCTGCCCCAAGAAAAACACCCAGAATTTTAATTTTGCCATTCGTCCAAAGAATAGGGACCGGTTCGTCCGACCTGTTCCGCCAGGCGTCAAGCCAGAGACCCTTGCACTTGGCAAGGTTTAACTTGGACCCTGTACCAAACTCAGAGTCACGATATACACTAAGGGTGGCCAGGATAGCTTTGTCCGTTGTAACTATAACAGATGTGTCATCGGCATAGAGCGAAAGGCTTGACAAAGGACGTGGAATGCCCGGCAAGGACAGGTCCGCAAGGTTAGGGTGGCTAACATATAATAGTGGAGACAAAGGACAGCCCTGTCTCACACCACGAGTTGGATGAAAAAAACTAGAAAGGGAGCCATTAACGGAAACAGAACTACGGATGCCAGTATATAAAAGAGAGACCCATTTGGAAAACGAAGGACCGAAACCCATACGACCAAGGGTCTTAAACAAAAAGGACCAATTCACTCGATCGAAAGCTTTTTCCTGATCCAAAGAGAGAATGGCCATAGGACAATTTGTATCAATTTCATAATTTATGGCATCGCGTAGGAGAGCGACATTCTCACCAATGAAACGTCCCGGCACACCGCAAGTCTGGTCGCTGCCGATGACGTGATGCAGGACCTTCAACAAGCGGCCCGCCAGGACACGAGAACAGATCTTATAGTCACTATTAAGGAGGGTGATGGGGCGCCAATTGCGGCAATCCAACCTATCACCCTTTTTAAATAAAAGAGAAATGACTCCACTTCTCATGGAGAGAGGAAGGAGGCCTTGCTAAAAAGATGAATTTAACACTTCAACCAAATCCTGACCAATTTGGTCCCAAAAAGCAACATAAGATTCGATGGGTAGGCCGTCAAGACCAGGGGCCTTATTTCGGGCAATACCCTGAATGGCAATGTAACATTCCTGGAAGGTAATGGAGCCCTCACAGGATAAAGAATCAGAGGAAGGCAATCTGGCGCTCAAATTTTGGAGAAGGGAATCTTGCATGAGCTCATCCACCTCTTCCACAGAAAAAAGTTGTTGAAAAGAGGATACCCACTCTTGCCTTATGGCCAGGGGGTCCGTGAGAAGAACGTCATCTTGATTTTTGATGGCAAAGATAGTATTTTCTGTTGCCCGACGTTTCTCAAGTCTGAAGAAGAAAGCAGAGGAGGATTCACCTTCCTCCGCCCACTGAATACGAGAACGGGTTTGGGCACCCTTAGCAACGTGGAGATCCAACTCACCAAGAGATGCCAAGACGTTATTATAAGCCTCAAGGCAAGACACCCGCCCCGCATCCAGCTTAGCTTTAAGATGAATGGCTAAGCGATTAAGGATATCGCGAGAGGCATTACGTGTGGAAGCTTTGAATTTGCAATGTTTGATAGCTAAGTGTTTTATGCCTCTCTTCCCTTCATCCCACCACTTTTGGATGGAAGAGATGGAATTCTTTTTCAAGCGCCAAGATTGCCAAGAAATACAAAAATCGGACGAAAAACCAGAGTCAGATAAAATTCCAGAATTCAATTTCCAACGTCCAGGACCACGTCGAGGAGCGTCCGGAACACTCCCCGAAAAAATTACAGCATCGTGATCCGAAAAAGGACAGGGACAAATAGAACATGTAGAGACTGAACCAATCCAAGAATAGGGACACCCGATAATGTCTATGCGGAAGGCCATCGACCCATCGGACTTGGTCCAGGTAAAAGCTTTTTCTTGCGGATGTAAAGCCCTCCAAATATCCACCGCACAACAGGACTGAAACAAACCCCGCAATGCGGCAGAACTCTCCCTGTGAGACTCAGCAGGGGACGAACCACGCCTGTCTACCGCACGATCGAAAACCGTATTAAAGTCACCACACAGAAAAGTAGGAATGCTAGGATCGATAGAATCAACAACCTAAGTCAGAAAATTGTCCCTCTCAGGGTTCCTAATTGGGGCATAGACAGACGCTACCCGGAACACCTGATTTTGGAATTTGAATTCACAAAGCAGAAACCGACCCTCCTCGTCAGTCCAATGATTTATCAAAGAAATAGAGGGGCGATGCAAAATAACAACGCCTCTTGCATTAGCAGTTCCAAAAGAAGCAACCGCTTCGAAACCAAATGAGCTAAACCAGGACCTGCACTCCCCAGGAAGAACAACATGCGCCTCCTGGATACAAACTACCGAAATGGCCAAAGAATTAAGCCATTGAAGAGTACCCAAACGTTTATTCGGGTCTCTTAACCCATTGGCATTTAAAGTGGCGATGGAAATAGCCATAACAAAAAATGAAAAGCAGTAGCCAAAGCGAAAACCAACATTTTGAATGAATTTACTGACGGTTCCCCGGAACGGGGGACCTTGAGCCACACGAGGCAGAAGAGGAACATGAACCTGCCCGGGACCGCTCGGAGCGCGAACGCTCACGAGAACTGCTACGCCGAGGAGAAGGAGAGGGACTCTTAGCGGCCCTTCGCCCATGAGCATTACGTTCTGCAGGCCTCGACCGACGAGGAAGAGCCTAAGTAGGATGTTTTGGAAAAACACTCTGACTCTGGCTAGATTGCAATTGGGTGTTGGAGGATTCTTCAATTACCTCAATCTTTTCACAGTCATTAACATTATTGTTAGTAACTTTTACCCCCTTTTTCTTGGGGGACATTTTAGCGCCAGTACCTTTGGGCCTAGGCACAACTACATTTTGCTTTTGAGAAGCCCCATCGCCGGCACTTTTGGGCCAAGGCGAAGTAGCACTATTTGTAAGAGGAGCTTCCGGGGAAACGTCCTCCGGCTTATTTACAATATTAACATTAACCTCTACAGGGAGTGGAGGATCCATATTAACGGAAGGAGGAGCGACCTCCACATTATTCGACAAAACGGCACCGGTGCCAAACGGAGAACCAGGAAGATTTTCAGAATATGTTGGTTCAACAGAAGCCTGAGTCTCCATGTCCTCAGGGGTAAACAGGAGCGGCTCAGAGGAAATCGGATCCACAGTTGATGGAGGTTCCACGGAAGCAGGAACATCTGGGACAACAGGGCCGGCGGACATGTCCACCACCTCAGCAGGGGCTTGCACTAAGGTTCCCCAGGCGTTTTTGCAGTCTTTGGAACGATGTCCCTCCTGCTTACATCTGAGGCATCGTCCTTTGAGGGGGCAAGTAGATCCCTTATGGCCATGTTCGTGGCAGATTCCGCACTTTAAAGGTTGGCCACGATACCAGACTTTAACGGGGTGACCCCGAATAAGGAGATCACGACCAATCTCCTTCTTTACAAACATTTTTACGACTCTAGAGCCAGTACAAATATCGGGATGGGCAATGTAGTGCTGATGAGTGACAGACACTACATCGCCATAGGGAGAAAGAGCAGTCTTAATATGCAAATTTGAGGCCTCAAACGGATAGTAATGTATCTGGACCAGAGTGGCCCGAGGACCTCCACCAACAATGGGGCACCACATCCCCTCAACATGAACCCCTTCCCTATTAATAACATCATTCTTCTCTCCAGGAGTAGAAAAGGTAATACCAATATCTCCCAAAGGGAGAAACTGAATCGAAGATATTTTAAAGTTTTTGAAAACATTTCGCACGTGTGAGAAAACCTCCTCACGCGCCATATCCTTAAATTTTGCGCCGGACCGCAGAATGACCGTACGCACACTCTCATCCTCCAACAACATGATAAGGATGAGAAAAATAGAAAAATTGCAAAAAACGCTAAAAAGCAAACGGACAAAAAGGCAAAAAGCGAAAATTTGGAATAGAAAATGCAAAAGCGAAAAAAGCGAAAAAAGCGAAAAAACACCCCCTAAGCTAGACTAACTAAAGTAATACTATAAACTAAAAGCCGGCCTAAAAGGGACCAAGAGGTCCCCCCGGACCGGGAAAAATGCCCAACCGACCACCCGACTGCTACCTGGAGCCAGGCAACGGCCTAGAAGGCCAGCAAGGCAAACGGCTTACCCTGGGTTATGTGAGGCAGAACCCCACAAGCATTCCTCCCCAGGAGGGTCACCGTAAAAAGAAAAATTCAAAATTACTTTAAATACTTACAACGTCTATGCGATGAAAAGAGGAAAACTTGAAAAATTTCGCACACCACAAGGAAATCCAACAACCAGTGCAACACACCACAAGGCTGAAGAACGGACCTGCAACGCGCCCTAAAGGCCCGCGTCAGGCAAGTTTTTTATGGATAGTTTGTAATGATCCTCTGTAGTTTAACTAAAAATATCCTTCATCCATAGGTGCCCTAAATACAGAACGCATGCGTCTCAATCCTCCCTTTACACTGCATCCACAAAAAAGCTGCTTTTAAGACACGTATAAGATAGTTTGTAATGATCCTATTTAATTTAGAGGCAAATAAGACCACTACAAACTTTCAAAAAACAAGTATATAGAAATTAGCGTTTTTTGCGTAGAGTGAAAAAGAGTGTTTTTTCGGTAGTGTTAAGGCGGATAGGTGAGACGCATGCATTATGTTTTAGGGGAACCAAATGGATGTGGAAGGTTTGTAGTTAGAGGTTTGCGCACCCCATAGGGTGGGTTGGGTGGGGGATTGTTGGATTGCACAAACTTACTAACATCATTACAAACTAAATAAATATGTGTCTGAAAAGAAGTGTTTTTTGTGGTAGTGTCAAGGGGAAGACTGAGACGCATGCGTTCTGTTTTAAGGTACCAAATGGATGTGGAAGGTTTGTAGTTACAATTTTGTGCACGCCATAGGGTGGGTTGGGTTGGGTAGGGGATGGTTTGAGGGTCCAAGTCTACTAACACCATTACAAACTATCTAAAAAAGACACTGGGAACAACTTCTTTGTACTCTTTGCAAACAATGTGTGGGTTTTTTTAACGTCGCACCAAGTATTCCGAACAACTGGTTGTGAGTCGGAACCTAAAGGGTTTCCTCCTTCTCCAAGAAATTGATAGGAGAATTACAAAGTATCTAATACGTGTCTAAAAACCAACGTTTGTTTGTGTGCAGTGTAAAGGGAGGAGTGTGACGCATGCGTTCTGTATTTAGGGCACCACATGGATGCAGGATATTTGTAGCTATACGTTTGGGAGCCCCGTTGGGTGGGAGCGGTATGGATAGGACCATTGCAAACTAGCTTAGTCACTGAAATCCCTATCCCCATTCGACCCCAACCTACGGGGCGCGCAAACCTATAACCACAAATATCCGACATCCATATGGTGCCCTAAATACAGAACGCATGTGTCTCACTCCTCCCTTTACACTGCCCCCCAAAACGCTGGTTTTTAGACACGTTTTTTTTCTTTTTTTTTTTTACGGCGCCCTCTGCCTGGGTCTAATAGTGCTATGACCAGTGAAATGGCAGAGCCACATGTTTATACCTAGTTGATCCCGAACTGCAATGAACTCAACCCGGCGCGTGCCGAAGGGGGATGTCACCGGCCCAACACGGGAGATGACAGGCGGTAGGTGCAATGCCCTTTTTATCGTAACCGCGTCAGGTAAGGTGTCACGCATTAGAAAGTTATTAATGATCGTCTGTAGTTTAACTAAAGATATCCTTTATCCATATGGTTCCCTTAATACAGAACGCATGCGTCTCACTCTTCCCTTTACAATGCACCCAAAAAACACTGGTTTTTAGACACTTATTAGATAGTTTGTAATAATGCTATTTCGTAACTACCATCCCTATGCCCCACCGCTTTCACCTCACGGGGCGCGCAAACTTATAACTACAAATATCCTTCTTCCATATGGTACCCTAAAAACAGAACGCATGCGTCTCACCTCTATTACACTTCGACGTCCAGGTTTTTACACTACCCTCAAAACAGCTGAGTTTATAAGCAAAAACACGAGTGCACTTCTCGCATAACTGTACTCTTTGGACAGTTGTTTAGCTACGCCTTACACCAGCCTTGTATCACAACTTAACTAATATTCTACAACATATTAACATCATTTTGACACCATGAACGGTAGGTATGCGCTCTACTATATTTTTATGGAATTGAGACCTTTTCTGTCCTCTTCATTTGTGGTTCCATTGAATTCCACCTTGTACAAAACACAACCCTGTAAAAACAGTAGAAAGAAAATATTTAAAACCGTGCAAAGTAGACGATTGGATCCAAATGGAAGTTTAGACTATTCTTACCAGAAAGTCGAGGGGATAAGCGAGAATTCCATATAAAGCGAATAAAAATAATGAATGTGAGGGAAGATGTGAAGAGAGAAAGGAAAAATGATCAGTTTATATGAACTATTTCAAATTGAATAACCCAGCAAATTCAGTCCCTTCGACATTGTAAAGCTTTTTACATATTAAGAGCCCCCAACCTTAAATGAGCTTCGTTCAAAACTGAAGAATTTCGTGCTAAAAACAGTGTCACGACTCACCTTGAGCGAAATTTGGCTGCCCCGCCATTCTCCCAAAATTTGCTTTTGCCCCTTCCCTTCTGACAGAAACGAATTAAACTATTTTAGCCAACTACCTAATTTTGGTACTGAAAGGGTCTGGTATTATGCTGAAGTTAAGGGTTTGAGATATTTATTGGAAGAAAAATTAACGGTTTTTTAATGCATCTTTGTTTTAAGTCATACTGTTTGACCAAGTTTGATTAATTAATTAAGACTTCATTACTGTTTAACACTGGATTTGCATTAACTAAAGGTTCGGCTAAAAGCCTCATCTCATTGGCTAATGCCAAAAAACCCCGAGAAACAATGAAAAAAATTAGAAAAAAAAACGCCATTTTTAGACCTTGTCATTTTCATACCCCTATTTTCTGTCTCTCGGCCAAATTTGGCTTTTGCTGTATGCGCCAATTAGCATCACAAACTTAACTCCACCAGACACAATTGCCGAACGCCATTGTTTTTCTCCCTGCTTCTCAGGGACAGACCATTAGAAACGTGATGGGGGGGGGGGGGGGGGGGAATTTCCAGCTTGCGCGAATTTTTTTTTTCGCTCACTGCTTGTGCAGGAATTTCTTTTCAGGTGAACCCCTCTGCACGAATTTTTTTTACTACGTGTGAAAAAGTCACAATTGGACCTTCCTTCTGCATGCATTTTTTTTACCTTCTTCTTTGCATGAATTTTTTTTCTTGGCATTTTCCCTTGCATGAATTTTTTTTTTGGTTTTTTCCCTGCCCCCCACCCCCCATCACTTTTATCATGGTCCGTCCCCTAGCCGGACCATTACTTAAAACCAAGTTTAAGGACTACTGACTTCTTTGAGTATCACTGAATGAGGTAGCAGTTTGAGTGTGTTTAGCCTCGTTACTCGGGCTACATGTGGTAGCACAAGTCTCGGTTTCGGTTTCCTATAAGTCTATCGTCGACGTCGAGAATGAACAAGCCTGCGCTGCTCGCGGTCTGCGGTGTCCCTGAAGGCATGAAAGCGAGGCGTCTTATTTCAAAATCATCCATGGATCTTTTCTTATTCAAACTCGTTTTTTTTCTACGTGGTCGTGTGGAAAGACATTAGCGGGAACAGGGCCAATAAGGCTAAATCGGAAGAAAAGTATATCCGGTGATTGAAGAGTAATATTGTTGTTTTTCCCACATATCGCTTCTTCGCCTTCGATAACTTGGAATCAGATGAATGGCATCAAGTTTCACGACTGTTTTTTACCGTGGGAACCAGCAAAGCTGATTGGTCAACATTAATTCGATTAGTAAACAAACCCAACTATCACTGAAATTTCTGTAAAACCTTAGAAAACTTTCTGATAAAATCGCTCAGCTCAAACACGACGTCGACAAGAATTACGGTGCGATATATACAGTCTGGTAGGTTTTTTGCGAACGTGGAACCAACCATATTGTATACAATATATACAAAACTTAGGCGTAAACCCACATTCACGTTTGTTCGAAGCCGTATTATCAAGTGTAGCCCGAGTGAACGCTCCCGAGAGCGTCTAGTCTTTTAATAAGTTTCAGATTTTACTACATTGAGACCTTTTAACAAAGGTGAATGAGTATGCAAGCTTTACAGCGGTGATCATATTGGCGTGAACACCTAAAATATGTCTGGAATGTTTATTGTGATGTAACCAATCACAGACGACATCATCACACCAAAGAAACCACAGGCAACGAACCGTTACCTATCTGTCACGGAAATTATTTTCATTTTGTTTTAACATTCAGTCTTTTTACAAGTAAACAATTGCTTTTCCTTCCTATTTGTTTACAGTATTTGCTATAATAACGAAGAATACAGGTTTGAGCAATTTTGAAGTAAATTACAAAGCCGATGTGCCGGGCCTACGCACGCGACGGTTTGGCGCGCGAGTTTTCAAACTTTTTGTAACGGTCGAAATCGGTAGTTACGCCTGATCGCAAGTTACAATGTTGCAAGGTAAACGGCTAGAGTTTTTTTATTTCCATCGCTTCGCAGCTAATGCAGTAAGCGTAAACACTTTCTTGTTACGTGAGGGAGATTTACTGTTTTGGTGATTTATTTATGTTTTTTTTCTTTTGCGCGCAAAATGTGCTAATTTTGACTTGAAATCTTCTTGACTAAATCCGGTAAGATTTCCGCACAGGTCCCTACTTCATTATGCATGCTGTAGATATGCTATTTCGTTCCTCCAAAATATGTAAAGTTTGCGCGTACAAATGCCCAAGACAATACAGCTACAGCATGCATAATGAAGTAGGGACCTGTGCGGAAATCATTCCAAAGCAAAATTATATTTTGGGAGGAATACCGAAAATTGGACTGTTTACTTTGCGCGATCTGCCAATCATTCTTTGGTCGGTCGGCGGTCTTTCCAGTTTGCGACCTTGCGATCAACGGACTTCTGCCAGCACAGTAGTTCGAAGGTTCAATCGTTAGTCCACACAAATCGAATCCCCTTGTTCTACAAAAAATATTAGCAAGGATTATACTATCGGAAACGAAAACACGATTGTTCATTTTTTTATTGTCTTCATGTGATATGTCGTTACATGGAAAGCAGGTCGCCGTCGCGTCGCGTCGCGTTGGCTTTTAAAACGCGAACGATGTGCTAGATGCGGTCCTCGGCACTTATCTTGGGGGAACAACCATGCTTTAAATTCCTAATAAGGCAGTTTGTATCCTTCAACAAAACGAAAATAATTTGTTCCATGACCGATCGGAAACCGTTCGTTGCTTGTGCTTTCTGTGGTGTGAAGATCTCACCTGTGATTGGTTGCAACACAATAAACATTCCAGACATATTTTAGGTGTTCACGCCAATATAATCACTGCTGTAAATATAACTACTTTTGGAATTATAGCAAATCATTTTCAGTTTTTAGATGTGCGAATTGTGAACGTTTTTGTTTCTCATGCAATTTGACACTCACGCATTCATGCATTGCGCCATTTTTTCGGGCAAGAAGGTCACCGCCCCCTCAAGCCCGAAGGTGCCAATCATCAGCACAGTAATGTGTGTTCCTACAATTCTTTTCGTTGCGAGAGCTCCAATCATTATTAAATTCACGTGACAGTTATCTGCGAATTCATGAGCAGCAGCCTGTTCCAAATATTCAGCTAGTTCCATTAAATAGATATCAAACCTCTGCTCTCTAACTTAGTCAGCTTCCTTTAACTCCTAGAGAAACTTTCATTAAGGCATCACTGTATGGTATCCTTAAGGATTACACCTCAGTGTGCAGTATCATTGATGATATTAATAATAATAGTCATAGTATTTAATAATCATTGTAATAATCATAGTATTTAAGAGAAGCTTCACTCAAATATCAACTAGACTTGGAAATAGACGAAAAATCGACAAACCCGCCCAGAATGAAGCCCTACGGGCACTAGTTACAAAAATACTGTTTTAAGTTGGCTGAAACAGTTTTCCGGTTTTTTGTTTCAGATTTATACAACTAGGTGCGATTTTTCAGGCTTGGAACTGTTTTGTTTTGAATGGCTTTGCTTTTTTTAAGGTAACTCTCCACTGTACCTTTTATTTTGTCAAAAATTAAGGTTTCACTATTCTCTTGCAAAGCAACAAACTTGACCTTACGTTTTACCATCAGTTGCATCTATCTTAAAAACTAAACTGGTGATCCTATATTTTTTTCTTAAAATCTTTTTATTAGCCACAGAAGAAAAAGAACAGGGAAAATTACATACAATTCTGTGAGAATTTCGCTTAAATTGAAATAAGTGGAAATTTCCAAGTTGAAAAAATTCCACTCCACAAATGTTTTTACAATCAAACCCTCTCTGACTAATTCTGTTCGTGTACAACGGCATGCTAGTCCTAGCTGCTATCATTATTTACGTTACAAGATAAAACATTTTTACATGTTCAAAGCGCGTGAGGTCGTTTGATCATATGAAAAAGTATGATAGTAAATTTCACTCATTTCGAGCATTGATAAATGGTATTTTGTTTTCAATCTTCCTTAAGAATCTCTTTTTATCAATGTTGCTTCGCAGAATCAAAAACTAAGGAATCAAGAACCAGTTACAGCTCTGGAGCTCTCTCGTTACAGTTCTCTGAAATGGAGGAGAAAGTTACTTTAATCAAGAGATTATCAAGGTAACGTACCTTGATGATCTCTTGCTTTAATTTAATACTTACGGTTCATTTTGTGCCAAGTACCCCCTCCCCCCGGGGTAAGTTCTATCAAGGCATTACTCTTATTTCTGACAGGTATTCTTCCAATATATAATATTACGGTATATCCGTTCCAAACACACTGTAACATTCTTAGGATGAGTCTGTCAAAGACTTTGATCAATTTTTACGATACAGAGAAAACGACTACATCATTCTAAAAACATTAACAAGAAACTAGACAGGTTTTTACGCCTCTGAAACTCGTGAATATGTCAGTTTGAGCCCAACCAGTAGTTTATGGCCCTTGTTTACGCATATTTAGGGCTAAGCTGCGAATTTCCTTCGAACTTCAATGGCGCGACTGTTATTAAGAAGTAAAGCAATGCGTCCTTCGAAAGTCACTGTGATCCCTTTTAACAACTCGATTCCTTCTTGGTGGATATGAGTGCTGCGAATAAACTCGCCATCTTTGGAGTATATTTCGATATGCAGGTGTCGTTGGTCTCGCTCTGTGGAAGCGACGACGACATTTTCACTCCCCTGGTGGAAAGTAATTACAGGTGAGAAATAAAATCCCTGTAGTTCAAATCTGTTCAGGTGGTCGCCGTCTTCACTGAATATGTCAGGAAAAGAATGAGTTATGTCCACTACCATAACACGGCCATCATTAGTAGCAGTAATATTAGTTGCACAACTTAATATCCCCTCTCCAAAACTGCGGACAAACTGTCCATCATTCTCGTATACCTCGACCACATTCATACTACTCAGCAGTACTTTGCCACTGTCGGTGACTGTCACACTGCCACACTCCCACTATGCTTCCCTCACGGGAAACTTGTGATGCAGGCTAGTATTGTTCTCAAATTTATGGACAAAGACGGGCTTACATGCGTCAAATCTACTATTCATCAATACCACCAGTACATAGATGTTGTCATTCACATCTGTGGCTACACCATTAATGTGTGTGGATAACTTTGTGTCCACGACATCACTACGGACACTGAAATGTTTTAGAAATTTACCACCGCTGTCAAACACCTTTACGGTACAATCTTTGTAGTCCCCAATAATGAAATGTCCGCTGGAGTTTGTAGCAATACACACTGGCTCCTTCAGCTTGTGCTCCTCTTCACCCCCCTGACCAAATGACAATGTTACACAACACTGTTCTATGCCGTGATTACGCAATACTTTAGTTAATCTTTGGTCGAACAAAGGATCAACTTTGTCTTCTCCGACATCAACAGTAGGCCAAATCCAGGGATCTACGCCTTTACTGAATGTTTGCGTGACATCCTAGACGACACGATTGACCTGATAGACACTGCCAATGATTTGTTTGCGTTGGTCTTTACCAAACAAACCCCGTACTCTCCTGAGGCCTTTCTTGAGCTGAACGCCAAAACAACTCTGAACTGCTGGCAAAGAGTTCAGTTCTTCAACGCACACTCTACATGGTGCTATTGCATCCTCGGGATTGTCTAGTGTCTCCAGTATTGTCGCCATGACTCGATATTGCATTGCTAGAATATGGTCAGACGTTTCTAGAGCTTTATTACTAAAGGCTTTTGTTGCTTCTATTTGAGATTCTTTGAATCTCTCCTTTGCGTTAGAAAGAGCTCTCGTTGCTGATTCATCCAGGTCAATAACCTCCAACTTTTTCATTCTTTTGGCGAGAGAAAATGCTTCATCACAAGCTGCTTGTGTTGTTGACGCGCCTCGCTCGCTCCTGGACCTTGCCTTATCAAAAACGACATACAAAAACCCGATTCCTTCCTTAAAGAAGCTGATACTAACTAGCAAATCTTTCCTTGATAATCCATCCAACTTGGACTCGATATTTGCGATTTCACGGACGATCAATTTACCAAATTTTTGCTCTGTTACATCACCATCTTTCAGCTGCTCCGCTACTATATTTCTGCCTTTATTCACAAGCAAGCCAAGAGTCACTTTAAACACGGCTGTTACAATAGAAGACATCGTAATCTGGTATCTTAACTGCTGCGTGTTTAGCACAAATGATATTGGGGAAGTTTAATGTCACGAGTATTGAAATATGACGTCAGCATCATTGACGTGAATAAATACGGAACTTCATATTTAGGATTGGAATTTCTGTTCTTTTTATTGATTTTGCTGTAATATTCAGTAAATGTAATAGTCAATCTGAAGTCAAAATACTGATAAATTACGGCATTAGCTAAGAAATATTATGGACTTATCAGTCTTTATTTTGATTTACTGCATTGCAGTCAGTCCTCTCCAATCCTAAATGTATATCAGGATCGTCTTATGTACTACTTGGGTCGATTAACAGGAAATGTGACGTTAAAGTTAAAATAAGAACAAAAATTGCTTGAAAATGAAACGTTGCTCAAAGTTGCTCGAAAGTGAAAAAATTGCTCGAGATCGGAAAAGTTGCCCAAAATTTGCCGAGCAACTTTGGACAGCCCTAGGAGGAATGGGGGAGCGGTATCCAGACCTTGAGCTGGAGGGAGGAATGGGGGGTCATATCCAGACTTTGAGCTAAGGGGAGGAAGGGGGGTCCTATCTAGACTTTGAGCTAAGGAGAGGAAGGGGGGAGCGGTATCCAGACCTTGAGCTAAGGGGAGGAAGTACGGCTGTCCACAAGTGGCATCAAAAAAGTGCAAAAAGTTGCTCCAAATAGTGCAAAAAGTTGCTCCAAATAGTGCAAAAAGTTGCTCAAAAGTTAACAGTTGCTCAAAAATCTCAAAGTTGCTTAAAAGTTGCTCAATAAAAATTCACGTTGATATACTGTTAGTAATAAATTTGTAGTCAATCGTGTAGTACATAAGCAATATATAAGCAGACTCATAGTCAATCATACTAAAGTTACCTTTGCTTTACTTAAATTATCTCCGGCATTGGCAGCTATTGTTAATAGGCTTTCTGAATCAGAATCACTCGAGCACGAGTCTTCATCCGCCGTTTTGTTCACATTTTAGATTTTACAACCGCTGACCACATAAATAGCAGTTTGCCACAGGAAGACCAGAACTTCGCAATTGAATTCATAGTTCGAAGAAAAGTCACTTTTTGTCCTTATTTGCTCTGATATTTTTTTAATTCACGTTAAAGTTAAAATAAGAACAAAAATTGCTTGAAAATGAAAAGTTGCTCAAAGTTGCTCGAAAGTGAAAAAGTTGCTCGAGATCGGAAAAGTTGTCCATAAAATGCCGAGCAACTTGTGGACAGCCCTAAGAGGAAGGGGGGGGGGGTGGTATCCAGACCTTGAGCTAAGGGGAGGAAGGAGGGGTGGTATCCAGTCCTTGAGCTAAGGGGATGAAGGGGGAGTGGTTTCCAGACCTTGAGCTAAGGGGGGGCCCGGTTTTTATGGTCGGCTGTTCTTTCTTCTGCGATTCTATTTCACCCAAAATAAGGGGGGACCCCCCGTTCCCGTCCCTAGATCCGCCACCGTATCGTGACATCAGCCAAGTTCTCAGTCGCATTTAATTTTACAGCCAGACAATTCCGAATTTATCGTCATGACATGATGCACTTATGCGAATATTTTAATACGTAAAGAGGTTTAAAAGACAGAAAACCTCTGAAACGGTGCTTTAAACACCAGATATAACCGCTTTAAAGTCTGAGATAATGTATATTTGTTGTGGATATTTTCCCTTTATATTTCATTCAGTTTTATTAATTCGTTTTGTGGGATTAGC
This sequence comes from Ricordea florida, assembly GCA_949710005.1. Taxonomy (NCBI): domain Eukaryota; kingdom Metazoa; phylum Cnidaria; class Anthozoa; order Corallimorpharia; family Ricordeidae; genus Ricordea; species Ricordea florida. Next base: position 18,345,089 of record OX453285.1, on the reverse strand, counting down.
CCTTAATCCTCTTTCTTAGCAACCGCGCTCGACCTACATATCCTGATGTGATTGTACAATAGTTCAGTTGACCGGCTTATTCTATTTTGCGAAACGAAACGAAACGAAATATATGGGAAAGGGAGAAAAAATCCTTATTAACCTGAACACAGCTTAAGACAACATTGACAATGTGTTTGGAGGTAATAGTTAACGAAAAATGACGGATTTTTACCTTTTTCGCAAAGTAGTAATTTCAATACAATTACTATGTTGCGAAATGGCGTTTTTTTACCTATATTTAGCAAATGTGTCCTCTTCGTCTGAAACAAATTGTGTCCGCCAATAAAATGATTAGTATTTCGAAGAGCCTGGTGATTTCTCATTTTATTGACCGTGCTAGAACTCATTTCGCAAAGTAGTAATTTTGCCAGAATTACTATTTTGCGAAATGGCGTTTTTTCACCTTTGTTCAGCAAATATGTCCTTTTCGTCTGAAACAAATTGTGTCCACCAATAAAATGATTAATATTTCTGATTTAGAACGGGGCATCCATTTCAGAGGCGTTTTCTAGAACGGGGTATAATATTTCGAACGCACGAAAGCTCCAGTTCTGTAAGCAGCCATTTGAAATTATTCAAGTACAGATTGCTTTTAAAAATAAGGTTCAATGCGTTAACAAGCAAACTGTTGTACTCTCACCCTGTGTTTTAGCGTGCAGGGTGGGCGTATTTTGCCCAGAGCCGCAAGCGCTCGCTGATTATGAAGAAGCATTCATTTGATGTATAAGTCGAACAAATAAAGAAATATCTTCTTTTAAAAAACAGGGCTATTTCAATTTACAAAGTTTCTAGAACGGAGTATAAAAAATTGGGCAATTTCTAGAACGGGGTATCAGTTTTAGGGCGAATTCTAAAACAGGGTATTAAAAATTGGCCCATTTCTAGAACGGGATATCAATTTCAGGGGAATTTTTTTTTTAAAACGGGGTGCCAATTTGGAGTCCTGGGCGGCATATACACAACCAAAAAATACCCAAGTACCCCCCCCCCCTTTGGCCGTAACCTCAAGGTTCCCATGGGCAAGAGGTCTAGTGTGATTGCACCTAATATGTCTGGTGAAACGACGACAGGGACGATAACAACAGACGTCGCAACAAAGACAACAATTGCTCACACAAAGGGGAAAAAAGCACGCAAGCAATCCATGTGCTGCTTTCCTTTGGCTCCACGTGACTGACCAGCAAGCAAGAATTCACCTGTCTTTGACTACGCATCTGCAGAGAAAAACCTCGACGCCCAGAAAATAAATACTTTAATTTTCTGTACAAAATCACTGCCTGTAGTCTGGGAATTATGACGTAGACACAATGCACAATAAATCCTGTGCTCTCAGATAAAAGATACAGATTCCTAGCTCAAAAGTTCATCATTCATTTACTAAAAGGTGAAAAGTTATCGGTGTGTTTCCTTGATTTAGTTTCTTGGAATTCTGCGTAAGAGGCATTGGTCACGAGTAGCCTGAGATCTTGCTTGTGGCCAGTTTTAGAATGCAGTCAACTGTGGGAGTGTAGAAGGTGCTGCTTTCACTTTGAGCTAAAAAAATATAACAATAATAATGATGATGATAACAATAATAGTAATAATAATAATAATATAATAATAATATTAATTATCAGGTGAACACAAGCTCGTAACTAACTACTTGACAAGGTGGTATACAAGTGAAGAAGTGTGCTACGAGCACTCCGCTGACACACTGAGATCACACCTCCACTTTTCACTACTACTACCCACACATTGGAGAGATTTATATCAGTTCAAAGGTGAAAAACGTTCGTTATATCAAATTACTGCTTATTTTTTGACTGAATGTAGTTGAAGAGTAGATCGTTTAATCTTTTCAACAGCAAGAGCAATCAAAAAACTGAATGCTACCTCGGCTGGGTGTATCTACGTTAGTCGACTCTTGAACAACACCCTCAATCAATGCTGTAACATAATTACAAACGTAAAACCATGGCAACAAATAGTAACATGATGTGATGTATTGGTGACCTCAATAAGTGGGAGGTGGGGGGGAGGGGGGTAAGCCTTGATGAGATGACGGTCACAGGTATCGAAGAGGCAAAAAGTGCCGATCGGTCCAACATTTTGGCAATGATTGTATTTGGTCGCTAGAAACGCCATTTGAAAAGAAAAGAGTACGATCACTTACTGCTTGACTTTGGCTTGGAAAACAAACTCATTCTGAGAGGTAAACTTCGGACATGTTTTACAACACAACCTTCAGCAATAAGACTCTGAAAAAAAAGGGTTATCGGAGTATAACGTCAGTTTTTATACAAACATTCTCAAACTCATTAATAATGCAAAGAAGAAAGACAAAGGAAACCAAGCACAATGACGTGTTTGGATATCTGATGAAACTCGGCTCGCTTTGCATCTTTAATTTCTCCTTCTCAACCATTTCGCTTGAGAAGCTATATCCGCCACTTGGTATATGTGTTTCAAACACCTCAAAATTGGCTAAAAATAGTTCCAGCTCTCTTAAAAATTTCTATATAAGCTATATCACACTGGAATTTTGGCTTTACGATCCTTTACTGTTTCAACACTAACACTACACAGATTTTTGGCATACTGTACGTCTCACCTTTCTTTGCTGGATTACGCCAACCCGCAAGAAAAACACGATGAGCGTCTCCGCACTTACAGCTTGTTAGATTTTCTCACGACCACATGGCAAGAACAGAAACCTGATATCCCCGTGGCACGTTGGTATTTGCCCGAATGGATATTGATACGGACTACTGGAATTATAATCTTGTTGAGGAATAACCATAACAATTTTGTGCGCGAAGCTATAATCGACACACATATTTCGCCAAAAATACTCCACTACGCATTGAATTTTCAGCGTTTTTCTCGGTGTCTGATATGTGATGAAACACTGTTTTCTACGTTTGATCTATTTCATGAACACTAGCCCCAAACTTGCTCAAGCCCTTAAATTGTTGCCCGGGATTTAGGAAGACAACCCTTTTGGTCAAATTTCGCAGTCAGGTTACTAACGCTCTAACCGATTAAAACTCCTGTTTAACAGCCATCTCATGCAAAAGTAGGTCTTCTTTATGAGTATAAATACTCAGGTGATTATACAAAATCGTGCGCTCTGATTGGTCCGCTATCTCGAATTATCAGCCGATAATCACCTCGACGAACAAAATGGCTGCCAGTCGTTCACGCGCTTTTGATGAAATAAATTTTTTTCGTGTTGTACAATGCTTTTTCTTTTCTTTTTTTGAAATAATCACCTGTGTATTTATACTAAAACAATTATTCGCCTCAGGCTCAGTGATTCTCGGTGAATATTCACCTTGACTTCGTCTCACTAAATATTCACCGAGAAACACTTCACCTTTGGCGAATAATTGTTAATTAGTATAAATACTCAGGTGATTATACAAAATCGCGCGCTCTGATTGGTTCGCTATCTCGGATTATCAGCGGATAATTACCTCCACGAACAAAATGGCTGCCAGTGGTTCGCGCGCTTTTGATGAAATAAATTTTTTTCGTGTTGTAAGCTTCCTCTTTTCTTTTTTTGAAATAATCACCTGTGTATTTATACTAAAACAATTATTCGCCTCAGGCTCGGTGATTATTGATGAATATTCACCAATAAACGCCAAGTCTATAGTACAGTGGAAACTCGCTATCTTGCACTCCGTTATTACGAGATCCCACTATTTCGAAATATTTTTCGTTTCCCATGAGAGTTCGGAATAGCGAGGTTCGACTGTATTAGCAGTTTTTACCTCTAGAATATCCTTCAAGGCAACAGGTCGTAAGGCTTCATAAAAATGCTTCGCAATATCAACCTGACAGAAAACCATAAACCAAACATCATGCAGACAGCACTATACAGTCAGGAGGGATGAAACCTACAGTGAATACGCTCACTAAACCATGATCTTAAAAACCACCGAGATCAATAAGCCTATAACAGAGTAAGCTCATTCACTGAAACACAAGAGGACTATGCTGCATGTGGCACTGTTTGCTTTTCTATACAGTGTGGTTCTAACTTTTTCATACGTGGATCAGTCAAACCATGCAGTGTGACCATTCTTTGGAAAGCTACCGAACAGTACTGTACTGTGGTACTGTTTGTTTTACTATACAGTGTAGTTCTATCTTTTTCATCTGTGAATCAAAACATGCAGTGTGACCATTCTTTGGAAAGCTACTGAACAGTACTGTACTGTCGTACTGTTTGTTTTACTATACAGTGTGGTTCTAACTTTTTCATCTGTGGATCAAACCATGCAGTGTGACCATTCTTTGGAAAGCTACTGAATGGTACTGTACTGTGGTACTGTTTTACTATACTCTTCATAAGTGAATCAAACCATGCTATACGATCACTCATTAAAAAGTTACTGAATAGTACTGTGCTAGGGAAATGTTTGCGTAAAAAAATGGAACGGTATCTACGTTGTTAACATGGTTTTTCTTTTTGAATTGCAGTCCAGTACATTTTCAAAACAGACTTCGGAGTTTTACATGTCGTTTAGAAATGAAACCCAATGTAATCTTACTTCTGGAATTCCTGGTTTGTCCAAAATCAACATCAGTACAATTTCTCTGAACATGCGCAGTAGCTCTATGCCGGTGGTACCATCGATAGTGACCCAGGGTCGAGAGATTACAGAGTACTGCTCATAGTTCCTGATGAATGACAATACCGTTAGAGTTTGGAGGAAATCGGATTTAAAACAAATTGACATAACCTTGATGCAAACAAGAACTTAATTTTAGCCCTCACGGAATGGAATGCAGTACGTCAGGAAGGAAAAGTTTCAGACATGCGCAGTTGGAGCGTTTCTTGGCAACATTTGCGCCAGTCAAACCATAGCAATCTGTTTCGTTGAATATCGTTTTGAAACGCAAAGGTTTTGGCACTTTAGTATGCAAGGTAGAAAGAATGGGACAGATTTAAAATTTCTACCGTTTTAGTTTTTCTTCTCTCCTCGCCTAAGTGGTATAAATACTTATTTTTTGACTGTTTTGCCGTCCACTGAGTGCGGGACCGGTGAAGTCGGGAAAATCGAAACGGTCAAATTCAAGATTTACCTTCTAGTTTTCTGGGGAATGAAGGTCAGGAGCCCCAGATTGATCGCTTTTAAAGTTATTTCAACCTTTTCCCCGCGCGCTCAAGATATAAATTCTTGCAGTGATATATCGAATGCACCGGAGAGAGAGCTTTTGGAATGTTCAGTTCAAGGAAACGAGAGTCAAGGTAAGAGGAAATGTAGTTTTCGAGTAAATGCAAATAGTAAGCTTAACGATACTGTTATAAGCTTACAGATAAGTATTATTCATCCCTATCAATTCGGCTGGGATGCTTTGTTTTCACATTGAATTTTTCCAGCAAAAGAGACGCTTTCTTTTAATGGAAAGAGTTATGTGTTTTTACAATTTGTTCGCCAAATAAAGGTCACGGCGGCCTTGTTTTGCAGGTTTTGAGAACCTGCAATTTTGAGCCAGACTACAAGTTTGATTATCTGTGGGGATACAATATTTTTATGGTATGTAATAGGGATCCTAAAGGTCTCATTGAGGTCTGGAAATAAATTCTGTGCATTTTATTGTTCTGTTGTGCTTTATTCCATTCAACACATTATGTAACTTTCCTTTATAAGGTGATAATCTTACATTTGTGCACTGTATCATATTATACACACTTTTTGTGTCATTCTAACCAATATTGCCATATTTAAAATATTTTAAAGCCTGAAATATGGATTACAACTGCTCTACAATGTACTTACATAAATGATAAATATTACATAATAAACTAAATTATGTTCACTGAAAATTGTAGACTGTTTAGCAACTACAGAAATATAGTCATTACATTTTCCTTTCCACTGCAGTCATGCATTAAAAAAAGTCAGAGGTACTGACATTAAAAACACAACCATTTTTCCTTGAAATTATATATTTACAATTTACACCATAGGAACCCACACCATACTGTAGGTTTGACTTGTCACAAACTGTATACTTAATTTGAATCACGGATAAAACCGTGAAAATGCAACAACGTCCCAGCATATTTGATTTTGCTCACTCCACTTTAACAGATTTTTTGAATAAAATTCTATTTTGAATGAAAAAGAAAACACTAGGCTATGATACAATTATAATGATTTCTTTTTTTCTCAGTTATCTTACTTCAGCTTGACCTTTCATAGCATGGCTCCAGGAATTATTACAATGCACAATAATCAAATTTCAAATAGAGCCACCCCTTACATGACCTATTCTTCATGCACAGGTAATGGTGTAACATTAATGTCTAAAATGGGAGCAGGAGAAGGCTGGACAGTGTTTGGCAGGTTGTGAATGAACAACTGGCAATCCCTTGGTAAGTCATGTGTTGGAAATTCTTGTCCATAATCCCATATCTTGAGAGCTGCAAGTTGCATCAGAGGTGGAACCTGTCCAGCAGTTCTGACTTCTCCAATCACAGTTGGCTTGAATGACCTCTGTTCTTCCAATTGTGTTGTTCCTTTGGTGGAAGCTTTCCACCGAAGTTCAAGTTTGCGACCTTCTGCCTTAACAGACTGGATCATGCTTTGTGTGTCACTGTTAAGTTTTCTTGCTTCCCAAGCTTTCGGATAGACATCTTTAGCTGTTAGGGGCCCATTGGTTTTGCATGTTCTGATGGCATTTAAGTTCTTTCTTGCCTCTTGCAGAAGGTCTGAGGTCAGCATGTGTGCATATGCCTTCATTCTCTCTTCATGTACTTCTCTTGCTGCTTCAGTTGTCCTGCTGTTGGTTTTTCCACTGTGAAGTGTATTCTCAACAAACGTTATAGAGGCTTGTTTTGTCAGCTCTGACATGTTTTCTCGGAAATAAAGTTGTGAAAGGTTAAACTGTCTTTCAGCAATGACATTGTTCACAGGCACACTGAAAATGTGTTTGGCATAGAACTCAAAAAGGTGGGGGTTAGCCTCTTTGCTAATTAGAGGGCTCTGAGCTGATGCAGCCAGTGTTTTAATCTCATTCAGAAGTTGTGGTTGCTGCAGTTTCCAAATACTGGCCCATTTGATGAGTCCAGTTGTGTCCTTAGACACCAACGTGTGAAGATTTTGTCCATGAACATGGACATTGTTTGCTAACCTGTTTTGTTGTTTGCTTTCAGGCAGCATGATGGGAACTTCAAGCACCTTCAAAACAGAATACCAGAAAGGACTTTGGTATCTCTGATCTGCCCCTATTCCAAATAACTTGGGAAAGGACAACCACTCTGCTCCATGGTCTTTAATCACTTTGAGTGCTTCTTGTAACATTGGCCTTTGCACTTCACGACAAAAGTGGTTGATGGCTGCAGGGTCCTTAAGTGACATCTTTACCTGCTGCTCAGTTAAAGGGAAATATGCCGATGAGGATGTTAACATTTTGCTCAATGTTTCATGATGTTTGAGGACAGTTGCAGGCCATAATCGTGCAAGGTATCCACTAGAGAAACCAAGTTCCTCATCACTTGCTTGTGATGCATTAAGAGATGGAATAATGAACTTGTCAAGGAACTCAAACAGAAACTTAATTTCAACTTGGATCATGGGACAAGAGCTCAGCTTGATGACATTTTGCCACACTAAGTAGTGGCTGTCTGATTTTGGCATTTTCCGCAGGAGACACTCTGCAAGCTGAAGACATGCTTTTCCATACTTCAAATGCCACTGAAGAGTCTCGTAATAATATGTCCACCTGGTGTCAATAAAGGACTGAGGAAGGGGTGGCTCTTTACTTAGGATACCCAACGAAACATACATTGATTTATACTGACTAGGGCGCTCGTGATGGAGCCAAGCTACCTTATAAAGCAATTGCAATACATGGTTGTTGTTCATGTCACCCTTAGCCCCAAACCCAGCCTGACACATCCTTCTTAACATAATGTTTAGGATGTGGGGGTAACATCCAACAAAGAACATTTCCTTCCCAAAAGCTCTTGAATTATTTGCTATTAAACCATTAGTTGTCCCCTTTTGGGTAGAGGCATTATCCCCAACTAAGCCTGAGACATTTGATATGCCATATTCATCATGAACAACATGGTGGTCTACATCTGACTGGTGTTTTCCTGATCCACTTGCTGTCAAACTGTTAGCAAGGACATAAGCCCTGGGCTTATTAATCTCTGGGCACCAGGTGTGGACACCTACAATGTGCCGTTCTTCCCCACCTTTGTTGGAGTCATCACTCCAAACATGAAAATCATATTTGCTACTTGCAAATCGTTTTTGTAAAATTAGTTTATCTGCCTCCCCTAAAAGAATATTCCAGTCTGCCAGTGTGGTTGGTGAGACAACCACATTCATAGGGGGGCTACAGTTAAATAAAATATTAAAAATAAGATGTAATGCAATAGGTGTCTTTTGACTAGACAACAAACATGCATGCTGTAAATATCTCATGCAAGCCATAAACATTATTGTTCTCTGATTTGAACCATTGTTCCCATGGGCAAAGGTATCCACAAGGGAATACCTAAGTGCCTTATTTACAATTCCACCATTTTCCTTTAATTGTCTTTTCAGTTTTGTGGAAGCTGATTTTGCCCCCCTAAGTTTGTTGCTGATTTGTGTTATTTTCAATCCAGTAGACTTCAAAGTTCTTTCACACTTTTTCACTTTACTTTGTAGCTTCGAGACATCCTTCTTCAGGTCATTGTTTTTTCTTCTTAGAAATACTGAAAACACGAAAAGGTAAAAATATTATTATCTAAGTTTAAAACAATCTTGAGTTTTCTTTAAAATAATAAATTTAAGGCTCCATATGAATTTTTGTTACCAAAGTCCCCAAAATTGATCCAATTTTTGGGTGGGAGTGCAAACAAATAAATACCTTCTGTAACATGAAGTAGGTCAGAAACTTTTTACGTATCCTTGTACCAGTAAACATGTTACTATTTGCGGACTTTAACAACTTGAAAGCCAAGCTAGAATACTGTATACACATTGTTTATTGCAGTGAAAGCGGCCGTTTCCTCGGCGGTTCGCATGTCAAGTCTAGATTTTGCCCTGTAAACTGAACGAAAGGTAGACTTTTAATTAACGACAACAACACTTTGAGGAAATATGCGGCTGATTACATTTAAACTGTAAAATATTTTTTACACGTTTTTTGTTTAAAAGTCTAATGAAAATGAACCCACTAAAGAACAAGGTACTGGCTTTCAATAGCCGGCCGCAAAATCTACATAACTTATGAGTATCTACTTTTAAACATTTTGAAAGGGCTGAAGTGAGCAGGCTTTCTCAAAAGAGCATGGAGCACCGAATTAAATCTTGTTTACTGTCTACCCAGGAGCTGAGAGACTTCTTGCCTTTAATTCGAGCCGCAAAGCGGAGATGTGTCTGTTTCACAGTCTGCTTCGTAAGTCGAGGAATCACTGCGTCCATTAACTCGCCAAAATTGCCGCTTCAAACTAAAGTTTGATATTCAATAGAAAGCAAAACCCAGGCTACCGAACCATTGATTTTCTTGTGTTTTACGATCGTTTTATTTTCTTGTTAAGAGCTACTGAAAGCGGATAATATCATTACATAAGCTGAAGTTAAATTTCGTGACAGCATCGATCGCGCAATTTGTTTGTCACGAAAATTTTCAAGTGTATGTAGGAAAGCCACTCTCTGCGGCTTTCAACTCGAATATTTTCAAGAAACACTGTTCACGCATTAAGATAAGTTTCATGGCTTCTTGAACCAATACTTACCTATGCTTCGTCGTAGAGTTTGTACTGTCCTTTTCAGACCGGCGTTTTCAAACTGCAGACGTTTACACTCTCTCTGGAGTTTGTCGATCTTTTCATCGCACGAAAAATTATTCGCTTGCACTCTGACACCGCTTGTAGTTGTTTCTTTCTCTTTTTCGACATTTTCTTTCTTCCTCTTCACTGACGGCTGATTTCTGCGCGAAAATTGGCTACCGTGAACCCTTTTGTGTCCCATTTGCTCGACATTTTTGTTGCAAATTATTTGTTTGAATGTAAACATTAGGTAATGAGCCCGAGAGTTCCTTTGAACAGCAGGTTCCCAAAATAAAGTAATCAGCGCATGTCTGAAATTTTGGGGGGGTTAGGGGTCTGAAGGGTGGGGTACCGTTCCGTGAAGGCTAAATTTCAAACATAGGTGCACAGAAGGAAAATTATTTTTTTCTATTTATTTGTTTTTGCTTTTGTTCTTTTTCTTGTACCCATGAATACCACCGTGCACTCTTCTGTCTCGTCTCGTTTCATTATCAAGTGTTAAGTTGTTTTCCCAACGACACAGCTCAATCTCTTCTTTATTTCTGGTTAATCCGAAAAAAAAATGCAGTCAACACAATTCGGCATTTGACACAATATTGGAATTCCTAAAGAATACTTCTTTACTCGTCGTATTTTCATCTTCATTCTTGATGCTTAATACGTGATGAAATAGTGACGCTAGCGTTTAGTCTATAAGTTTCTGTCTTTATTACATCCAATTTGAAATCACAGGTGATCCCTGCAATTTTATTGGCCCATAGCAGTGTGATTTATTCAATTGCATTTTTTGCTGTAAATCGCATCATTTTAAAAAGTGACTCTTTTTCAAAAACCGGGCTTCCTGAAGTGCATTAATAAATAAGTAGTATTGACAAAAAAACTGTGTAACTTCAAAATGAGTGTAATAAAGTGGTAATTGAACTTAGTGTCGTGCAATTTTGGCCTGAAATCATACTTATGATTTCAAGTCGAACTCGCGCTGCGCGCTCGTTCGATATTTGAAATCACGCGTATGATTTCAGACCAAAGAGCACTCCACTCAGTTCAATTACCATTAGTATATACTAGAACAGTGGATAGCGTTGAAGGTGCGCTCTGATTGGCTAGTCAAACTCTGAATATCCTGTGCTATTTACCTCTTAGAAAACAGTCCTAAGAAAATACGCACGCTGATTGGTTAGAATTCATGTTTCTATAACTCGATAGAAACACAGAACTAGCACGAGCTGTTGACGTAATGATGACGTGGAAAAGAGAATTTACATTTTGGTCATCAAAGCTAAAAAATTGTTTTCCTTTTTTTGTCGCGGTGTTTTCTAAAAGAAATAGAAAACATGTTCTTCGTGTTTCTATTTAAACAACAGAGTGTTTCTGTCGAGGAACTATCGGCTGATAGTTGCCCCGCGGAAATTTGATGTTCTTAAAACAAATATTTGCCCGAGAAGCGAAGCTTCGAGGGTAAATATGCTAGTTTTAAGAACATCAAATTTCCAAGGTGCAACTATCGGATCGATAGTTCCGAGACATAAGCACTCTATTGTCTTTATTGTTCACCACTGAATTTTCTTCCGCGCGCCAGTTGAAAAAAAAGTCAAAACCCACTAAATGCAGATCAATCAAATATTTATCCATATGCACAGCCTGAAATTTCAATAATTCGCAACATACATTGCCTAAAAAATACGGTATAACTGTCAGAAAATCCACATTTTCACGGACGGGCACTATCCATCCGGGTACTTTCCTCGGAAGGGCACTATGCGCTGACAGTGTGTCTCCGCGGAAGAACACTATCGCGTCACGTGATCAATTTAAACCAATAAGAATCGGAGAAAATTTAGTGGTGAACTATAATGAGTTATAGAAACACGTGTGAAAGTTTGGGAGAACTCGAAAAAGCTGTGGAAACACTCGCCTGCGGCTCGTGCTCCCACAACATTTCTCGTTCTCCCAAACTTTCACACGTGTTTCTATAACTCGACAGAAACACGGTACATGTTTTTTTATTTCTTAACGAGCAACTTGAGAATTTTTCGCTCCGCCGAGCGAATATGGCGGCCCGGTTTGTATGCATGACAAGCGAAGAAATCATCCAAATTAACAACGAAGCAGTCCCTGACAACTCCAAGAAAGCGACTAAATTTGGCTTGGATATCCACCACTAGCCACCTCCACTTCGGTGAATAGTTGTTAATTATTTATCAACATGAATAATGTTGTAGCAAATAGATACAGGCTTCAGATTATGATAATCTAAATTTATCTTGACTGATCAGCATGAGACTTGTATCAACAAGAACTCGTTAACAAAACCTGGTACGATCTCACAGCTAAGCTTTAACTAAACATCAAATATTCGCACGTACTTTCCCTTGTAACTTTCCTTTTTCCTTTCTTTTCCTTCAGCGTTTTGGGATGAATGTGGTATTTCTTCAGAGCTTCTTGCTTCGCCAGGGGAGTCCGTTTGATGGTCAGCTGTAGTCTGCTCGCAGGTAGAAGCTACGTTCTGTGAATCGCCTCCAGTCACCAAATTATCTACGTTCTTATTGGCTGACTGGTTGTCGGGAATACCAGCTTGACTTGTCTCAAGACAAGTTTCATTTGTCTTAGTACTTGTCTCTCCTTCATCACAAGTGGACGCCTGGACTTCACCAGGGTCTGTGTTTGTCTCACTTGGTTCTGTCCTCTTTTCTAAGGTCTGAGTCTCTGAGTTCGATGTGTCGCTTGAGGTAGAAGCCTGTCCCTTCTTTGCACTAGTCTCTTCACACAACTTTTGATGGCCGTCTTCCTTGGGCTAGAAATACAAAAGCAAACAGCTGAAACAGTCCCACAATGATAGTTATTATGGGAATAGTTTATCAATGCCAGAAAAATTACGTGCGAATTAGCAATCAAATCGTTTGTACAATAAGATCAAAATTTGACTTAAAACCACGTAGGAACGTTGCTAAACAGTGATGATAACACAGTTTGGGCTAATGAAAAGCAAATGATTACTCAACTATGGTGTTTCACAGGTAACCAATAATTCTGTAGGTGCCTGTGCAAGTGAAAGTGTCATATTAGTTGGGACGTTCTCCAGATGTTTGCTAAAATTCATACGCCATGGGTCACTAATATTAAACAAGGATTTTATTTTAGGCTTCTTCTTGGTTTTATCCGATCTGTGTTCAGTCACTGAATTTTCGTTGGCCACAGTTCACCTTTGTCAGAGATAGAAATCCAAAGTTTTCATTGGTTTCGCGAGTTTCTGAAAAGCGGATGTTTGCGGCGGAAGAGCTATAAAAGTAATCTGTTATGAGTTTAGTTCCAAAATTTCAGCCTCTTCGCAAAACAACGAGGTCCCAAGCGGATTTGCGTTTCTGGTTGCCATGGGATACCAGTTGAGCTGAGAATGTGCTCACTCAAGGAGAAAGCCAGGATGAAATCTTCAATTCTATTTTCATCCTCAAAGCAATGTATGAGTGATTACCGATGTAAGTAATCTGTTATGAGTTTAAGTCCAAAATTTCAGCCTCTTCGCAAAACAACGAGGTCTCAAGCGGATTTGCGTTTCTGGTTGCTATGGGCTGTCACTCATAGAGAAAGCCAAGGTGAAATCTTCCATTCTATTTTCATCCCCAGGGCCATGTATGATTGATTACCGAGATCAAAAACCTCAAAAACTCAGATTAATTAAGTGAGCAGCAAGTGTAAAAGTGAGTAGTTCCTGGAAAGCATTGCTCTAAGTCTCGTTTGCAGCGGTTATCTGGCTCATTCCCCAGAGGCGTTGAATGAGCTGTTTTCTGGCTCATCAAGAAACGAAGGACACTACATCGCTCTAGACCTAATAGAATAGGAGGCACTTTCTTCACGTTATTGCTTGTTATAAATCTACACAATTTGTGTGAATGATTGAGGGAGACAGAGCATGTTAGTAAAACTATCAAAAATAGGCAAGCATTGCATGCATGTGGCTACTGCATTTATTAAGTGTATTCGGACCTTTTTGCCATACCTATCGCCTTTCCTCGATTTCATTACTTTTACATATTCTCTTCTGAGTTTGACGATGTCGGTGTGTGGGGTACATGGACCTTGGACCTTCCAGATATTTCCCACAATTATTGTGCATTGTGATTGGTTAAATACTAGGCACGCGCTGATTGGCTCCTTCACTCACTCAATCACTCGTGTTTCCTTTGACATATTGGCTTCTGTATTATTACAAATGCAGTGGCCAAAAAACACTACCGCCCCACTGACGAACGACAGCGAATCAAAAAGAAGAAAATAAGCAAGAGTCAAGCTTACCTTGAGAAGCATTACACTCCAGGGCTTGACAAAACTTGCTGTAACGAGGGCAGGTTCATACACGCCGACTCTGTAGAGCTGCAACACAGGAAACGTTTTCTCTCATCGTGCAAAATTAGAAGAAAATGATAAAGATATAAACGTTTCTGAGCCATTTTTGATTTAGCTTACAGTGGCACTTACAGTGGCACTTAAATGAATTGCCTCTAGTGTTAGGTCTACTGACGCTATATGGGTGGAGAAATAGAAAGATCCACAAAAAAAGACAAATTGTCCAATTCCACACTACCGCCCACAACAAAATCCGAGGCTAAAAGAGAAAATGGAGATTTCCCCGCAAGAGCCCGAGTTGTAATCCAGTGAAATGTAAAATGAAATGTACGTCAGTGAAATGTAATTGGCTTGGCAGAGGAAGCAGGGTTATATAATATCTCAATCGTTCGCTGCGCTCAATCTTGAGACATTGTTCTTGTCACTTGAACATAAAATTCATATCTTCTCGCCACCGTGTAATCTCCTTTATATAACTCCACTCTCCTTACCTGTCACTAAGTTTTTGTTGATGATTAATCTTGCTGTGATTGTAACTAAGGCTACGTTCACACTAAGGACCACTGTACGTGTACATAGTGGATCCGTGCAGGTGCAGTTTGGATCCGTGCAAGTTTTACACCTGTTCATACTGACATACTTGTCCAATACTCTGACAAATTTATGCACAGCATTGTGTTGAAAGTGCAGTGTGTTGTATTGTGTCGTTCTATAATGCATTGTTGAACTATTGTTATGGCCATATAATACAATGGGTTGCATAAATTTGTCGGAGTATTGGACAACCCTCCATATTGAGGCGGTTTTCATATACCGGTCCACAATCACTAGAAGACGGCGCTTAGGCGTATTCGTCAATTTTCCAGTGCGCAGAATGCACAGAACTCTCCCGGTACGAAAACGCGGCCGAACTAACCTGTTGACAATATGCCTGCACAACTTGAGACCGTTACGGATCCTAAGTTGTATCTACTCCTGGAGCAGGTAAAAAACTTCCTCGGATAAGCGGTGCCAAAACTTGTCCGGATAGCAGCTACAGTGTGAACGGAAGCGCTATCTGTGCAAATTGAATACCGGATCGAAAGTTGACTGGTTATAGTATGAACGTAACCTAAGCAGTCACGCAAAACTTACTAATCTGTAGTCACACATGTATTCTATATGTTCCTCAAATGAATGCTGCGCTAAATGTAGTTCGGTGCCAGGACTCTCATTTATTCTTTTCTGAAAAAAAAAAGGTAGAACGTAAAGTTTCAAACAAAGATGTCACACGAAATAAAAAAGAAACCTTGATTAATCAGTCGACTGACCGATCGATCCTTCTCTTCATTGATAACCAACGAAAGACTAAAACAAACAGACCACCGTGTGTATTTATAAAAAGATTCAACAACCGCCTAATTCAAAAAAGACCTAAATGTAAACAGCAGAGCGTAAAACAACTCAAATCAAAACAACTCAAACAAACAAACAAAACAGAACAAAGCAAATATTAAATTTATCAAATTTGTTTGCTGCATATTTATACACTAGTGTAAACCATTTTAAATCAAACAAAGCACACATACCGCAATGGTTTCAATAACTTGAGAATTGTAGCAGCAGGAGAGTTTTGTAAAATAACAGGACAATATTCTGAAAGCGCTCCATCTCTGAATTCAAAACTAGCTCAAGCTATATACAATTGACCGGAGAATTCTTCGTAGTAGCCGGAGAATTCTCCGATCTCCAATGCCTAATGAACACCTTGGGTATCATACCCACACTCAACTTTACATTTAAACGGCAAACAAGGAAAGCATAAACTAGCAATTTAAACCCCATTCACCCCAACCTTAAAAAGTAGACCATTTTGGGTGGAATTGGTATTATGGATATACACTGTAGTCATTTATGAAGGAAAGAAAAGAGAAGCGCTCTCGGAAAAACTCTCAGAATAAGAGGAACGACAAACAGTGTGGTAGTAAGCCAGGGAAGTGAACCTGGGAGACACTAGAGACCTTACACAACAGGACGGCTGGAAGACTCAGGACGGCATAATGACGAAAAAACGTCACGTAAGAATGGGAATGCACAGTCTCGCGCGACATTTTTTCGTCATTCTGGCGTCCAGAGTCTTCCAGCCGTCCTGTTACGCAAGGTCTCTACTACTGATGGAAGCAGGAGCCAACACAAATGATGGGCTCCTGTGAGAAGCAAAGGCTGTCACCGGTTCTTAATAGGGAGTTTAAGATCTCCGAAGGCAATGGTAGACGAAAACGTCACCTCAAAATATAACTTGGCTCTATCATAAGTCTTTCGCGATTATTCAGTCTCGTTCACGTCCTACAAATATGGGCGAAGCATCGTAAAATAAATTGGCATGAGCGGTTTGAGGGTGAAAATTGAGAATGAAAGATTCTCTGTGACATGGCTTACGTTGTCATCAAAACCTCAAATTTGGTGATTTCACGTCGTCGTTCTGCAGAGGACCGTTGATGCACTTGCTTAAATCCGTGCTGCACGTGCAGCACGATTATTTGTATTCTTTTAACCAATGATATTACTATTTTGTGGGCTTGTCGTAGCCGTCGTCGTTTCTTAAACTCCCTAATCCCCGTACGTTCCTCAACAAACTACCACTGACTTACCTTTAACACAGTTACCGTCACACCCAACTCCTCTGCCTCTGACACAAAGCCATAGATAATTCTCGACAGAGAAACATCTCCTTCATTAAAACTGAACTTCTCTCTGCTTCGCTCGATATGATCATCAATGGACACATCCGTACGAACAACAACAGGCGAGGTGTAAGAACTGACACACTGTGGTTTTGCTGGTCCTACTTCTAAATGACTCTTTGCGGAATTCAGAGATTCTTGCGTTCCCTTAATGGAACTAATATCCAACGCATTATGACCACCAATGTTGCTCCGCAGCTGACCCTCCTCATTCACTGACAATAGATTGTCTGACAGGTCAGTACTTCCGTCTCCTATTTGTGAGTTAACTTCCGTGATACTTTCACGACCACCTAATCCATCCTCACTGCCACAACTTCTCAAGGTGAGTACATTTTTACACGGGTGCAGACTCATAAAGTCGTGAGTGTTCAAAGCTCTAGCAGGCAGTTGTTGCATGGATACATAAGGATCTTTGCCACCTCTGGCCAGCATCAGAGCAGTCCTTGATGAACGCGATGTAGTACCCCCATAGGAAAGTGATGCTACTGGTATTCTAGCTCTGCCAGGTTTCTGAGTAGCTTTTACTGTTCCTTCGCCGGTTTCAGTTTGACTGTCCAAGAATTTACACGATTCCTTCACCGATTTCAGATTGTACGGACTCGTAAATTTGGCCACTGTAGAAGACGGGAAACTCAAGGCAAAAACCTCACGTTTTTCAAGTTTCTTTGCGGAACTCGATGGCGCTGTTTTTGCCTTCTCTTGAGCCTTACAGGTGGCTTTATCAGGTGCACTAACTCTGCTTTTCTCTTGCCTTTTCTTCTTCGTCGGCTGTGATACGGAATCATCAGTGTCATCTTGGTCCGGAGCTTTTCGCTTCTTTTTCGGCGATGCACGAGACTTGTTTGATTTTTCGGGCGCCTTCGAGGTTGCTAATGGCGATGTGGCACCGGATGTAGAACTTGTTGATGAGGACGTGCTAGCCGTTTCACGTTCGGAGAGCTGGGCAACAGATGCTGCCTTCTACAACAAGAGAGAAGTAAGCACAAACCTGTCTCAGAATTCTCGTTCAAAGTGGTCGTTTATGTCCTTTCCATACTATAATAAGGCAATATGCAAAAAGCCCTGTGCCATGGGGCCCATGAAAATCATACAATTAGAGAGCGAAGTCGTTGTTACATCCGCGGGAACATATAAATGACAGCTTCACTCATGTTTTTAACAGGGTCAACTTCCAAACAACACTTGCCATTAGTTATTATCATATGGCCGGTTCCGCGAACGGGCAAGATGAAGCAAGCGCTGGGTTCTGATTGGCTACCCGCTCGGGAATTCCCGTGTCGTCCCGCGAAGCAAGGCAAAGCAAAATGGCCACATAATAAATCCTTTATTGAACAAGCTTGTTTTTGTTATTGGCCTGTTGTTTTTTTGTTTGTTTGTTTTTTCTTGCGATTTTATTGACCTCGACTTTATCTCGGTCAATAAAAACGCATAAAAGAACTAGGCAGCCATATTAACCTCACGCTTGGTCAGTAACGCATAGTTATTATATCCTCAATTAGTACGTGCGCTGTGATTGGTCAATTTAGCGGGCCGTACTTCACTCTACGGCCCGCTAAATTCAAAAGTTTGTTTTGAGATGTAATAAATATTTTACATACCTCGTTTTCTCCCGTACTGTAAGTTACGGATCCTCGTTTTTTCCGCTCGGATTTATGGCCCGCTTTCGCGTTTG
Organism: Ricordea florida; assembly: GCA_949710005.1. Lineage (NCBI taxonomy): Eukaryota > Metazoa > Cnidaria > Anthozoa > Corallimorpharia > Ricordeidae > Ricordea > Ricordea florida. The sequence continues at coordinate 18,326,539 of OX453285.1, read as the reverse complement.
GGCCATAAATCCGAGCGGAAAAAACTCGGTCCGTTACCTTAAGTACGGACCTCGAACTCGGTTAGTAAGAGGTATGTATGTTGTAGTTCAATTTTTTCCTTGGTTTAAATTTTATTTTCCTTTGTTGTATGGTATAGTAATGTATAATAATGACTTTGAAACAAAGGAAAATAAAATTTAAACCAAGGATAAAATTGAACCACAACACATACAACACGTGTGCACGTACAACAGGTGTATTTTTCAAAAATAGGTGTACTTTATTCTGGAACAGCTCAACTTAAAGGGAAGCAATCAACTCATTACACTTTTGTGTCCCCGTTAAATCCCTCGAGAAACAACTTCTAGAATCTGAAGTGCTATTATTATCAGTCAAATTAGACTCTACACCAACCTCAATACCAAGCGTCTTTGCGGGTGCTTGGGTTGGTCCCAGTTCACTGTCGGTTTCAGTGTCGGTAACTGCTGGAGCTTTTTCTGACAATTCGGATGGGTCCATATTTAGAATTTCATCTGGAATCGTCACCTCAACTGACACCTGAGAAAAACAGAAAACAAGTGGTATGAATTTTTTTTTTACTTTTACAGAAATTTCTGCCATTGAGAAATACTGTATGTAAACACCCGTGATTTAACGTGTGTTGATGTCAGCCAATCAGTGATCTCCTTGGGTTACTATGACTACACCGGTCTTTGTTGTCGATAGTCGTCGCTTTGCAATTCATTGCACGTTTGCTTTGGTTGATGAACAATTTGACAAGAAAAAAAAAAAAAAAAACAAAATCAAAACAACAAGCAGAGGTTCGTATCTTTCAATTACAAGGGTGTAGAGCTGTTTGATCATAGCCAAGAAGAGTTCCTTATTTGTGCCCATGTATTAGTTTCTATAAATCTCGTCAAAACAACTTTATGTTGTCAAAAGAACTTTATGTCGCGACCACCACCCAACTGACTCCGTCGTGAGACCATAGAACTATATTATCATTGAAGTTACCACGATGAATAACAATCTTTTCCATAACAACTTTAGTTTACATGTAACTGTGGTATGTAGAAAGGTGTTGTTTGCCCGTTTGATAAAGAGCCATCTGGAGAATAACGGATTATCTTGGTTTTAAAACTGCTCCCATAAAATACAAGCTGAAGTGGTGTACTTCACTTTTCTCATTTTCTTTGTGCTAGCCATTGACAAGATCGGTAGATAAGTATGGGAGCTTCTCCTTTATTTGAAGAAGCACAAAATGAGATAAAATTAAGACTAAAATTAAAGCGGTTAGCTGATGTTAGCCTAATTTACCTGTCTTGTAGCCAACAACGACAGAACACAAGCGACATGTCCACCAAGAGTGCTCTGAGGACGGAACTCCATAATGCCGGGCACTCCTTTCGCTTGGGGCTCCTGTGGTTCTTCCCTTGAGGAACCTGTTCTCGGGTCGCAGAGGGTGTGTCTGTGTCCCCTCACAAGCTGACTCAGGAAGTTTGCACAATCCCTATAAAACGTGACGAGCTGGAAACCCCGCAAGAATAAGCGATGGTACCTGAAATGAAAACATCGGCTCTGTGAGAGATGTTCCTATACGTCACAATTAAACAAATGGGCTGATACAAGAAGAAAATCGCACTGCTGACATAACTCGCGGCGCATGCGCACAGCCTTGTTTCATATCAGCCGGTCTATGGGAGTTATGGACAGCTCTCCACCTCTATGTGGACTCAAAAGAATGTCATACCTTCAATAAAGCATTTTCCTTGCTACCAAGTCCTTTCTTGAATTTCGTAAAATGTAAAACGCACACAAAGCACACTCTAGTTTAGACTAATAACAAGAGTTGCTCTCGGCTGCGCCTCGAGCAACTCTAGCTTCTTGAGTGCTCTCCAAACTTCCTAAGTGCATCCATATCTCGATATACGCACTGCTAAAAGCATGAACCAATTCTTTTATAACACAACAACAACAGTTTAGGGGCTAAAACATATTTTATTTGTGACTGACAACAAAGCTGTAAGGTGTACGCTAAAGAAAAACAAAAGATCTTATTGGCTGGTTAACACGCCACAGTCAGTTGAGCGAGAATGCTTCATCTCGGCTGGTTTGTAAAATTGTTAAAGCAATATTCGCTTCTTCTAATGAGTGAAAATCTCGGGCAAAAAAGTCAAACTCCTCAAACGGAAATGTCAACAAACAAAGTCAAAACAACTGGCCTGGTAAAAGTCAAACGACCGAGAAGGGTTTGGATTGTTGAGAACGATGCTCACATTAACGTGAACAGTGTAGTTGTTGAAGAAGGACTCTAAGAAATTCGCAGGGAAAAGAAATCGTAAAACACAAACCGGCGATTGAAAACGAAGATTTGGTGCGGTTAAAATCCTCGCAAATTTACACACGTCATCTTATATATGCACGACCGGCCGTGCGTATATAAAGATTTTTACCATGATTGCTCAATAGGACTTAGGTAGATGCATAGCGCGCGCTATGTTACAATACACATTGTATATCGAAATTAAATCACCACTGTCGGCAGCGGGTCTCAAAAATTTTAATATAAATTTTTAAAACAACCAATAAAGTATATCAAGTATATCACATATAATTCCATGTACATTGCTATTTCATATTTTCGCCTCAGATCTCCTCCTCTTGCTATTTTCTTTAGAATCGATACACTTTTTTCCTAAGTTAGTGTTGAAATAAAAGCATTGTATATGTTTACTTTGTTAGAATACCAAAACTAAGGTTCACTCACCCCAAGCTGAGCTGATAGGTCATGGATACAAAAGGCAGGGACCTTGTGTACTGACCACCTAGACTTTCTGAGTATTTCTATGTGAAGAATAACATGGCAGTTACCAGGGGAATGACAGCCTTCTTCTACCAACCCCACCCCTCCCACTTCCAAGCCCCCCACCCCACCCCCCTCCACACTGCATTCAATTTTATACAAATATTTAAAGATTATTCAAACCTACAAGGTACCAGCTTTTGTTCTAAGAGCGGGCCTTTCACTACTTCCTTCACATCACAGATTCGGAGTAAGGACAACAGCCAATCACACTGAACAATTCTTGATGGTATGCGATTTGTATAAGTAATTAAATGGTTTCGAGTGTAATTTGGAATGAATGAGCACGAGTGAATTTTTTCAATACCGAAAAAATTGCACCAGCCTTAAGGGCGAGTACAATTTTGTTGCCTTTGAAAAATTTGGGAGTGCTTATCTGTACAAAATTACATTTGAAATCATTTGATTACTTGTTAATAATATACATGTTAAAATTTAATTTCAATTTTTTGCATTCAGTTTCAACTTCCTGCTTCCTGTTTGGTGATTAATTAACGTGCTCTCAGCCAATCAGCGCGTACAAAACTTTTGCATCTTGAACATTAGATGTTAACTAAAGCGGGTTTAGAAATAGCTGTTTGCACCGCAAAAACTGCTACGGACAACAGACAAAGCAAACGCGGACACATTTAGATGGCTGCTGACTGGGAAACGTTACTGAGATGGACTATGAATGGCTAAGTCAGAATTTACCCTTCGGGCGACAAGATTCTTCTTTTGCATATCCTTGAAGACTTCTTCAAGTTCCTCCTGATAGTATAAAAAAAATGCCACATTAGTAATAATGCTTGTCTCCACACAATCATATCACATCGCGCCTCTGCTGAGAGAATTACTTTGGTTCCCATCGCACAAGACCCAAATATTCGCTAGGCCATCATGGCGTCTACATGTCTGACAGATTAAAGACGTTTAGAAGCGACTCCCAAGACGAGTATGAGTTTCTAGCGCGCGCACATAGCGCATGCGTAGCTCTCCGTGACATTGTCACACAAGCATGAAGCTCATCGTCAGCCGCTCGTCGACAACCAGTTTGACAGCGGGTATTCAAAGTTGAGTTCTCAAAGTTGAGCTTTTGTGTTTGGAAACTATACTAGTTTTTTTTTTTTTATAAGTTACCAAAATCAAATTTGAAGTCATGTAAAACGGGTTTCGAATTGAATGTTATTACAAAACCGGATTACATTAATTTGTGTGATGATGATGATGATGATGATGATGATGATGTTGTTACTTTTTCGTTTGGTCTACTTGCAGCCCTTCCATTCCCGAGGAAACAGCTCCATTACGGCAGTTAAAGTATTCAGGAATCTGCAGTGCCTCTCTCAAGAAAGGAAACTCGGAAATACCGAATCTTAACACGGATTTTATCTCCGAAAACGACAAGTCGTCCATTTGGTTCTCGATGCGATATTTCCAGTACGAAAAGGGGGGGGGGGGTAAGGTAAACTTTATTGTACACTCCTTAAAAGGTTTTTCAGTGAACAATACATGAAATGAATTAAAATGTAAAATGTAAAGTATATACATTCAAAGTACACTAGTTATATATTATGTATAAAGTACACGAGTTATACATTAAAAAAAAAATTAATTTAATTTAAAAACTCGATAAGAAGCTTTGTTTTCAGAGTTTTCTTAAAATTTACATGACTCTCACATACTTTTATATCTTTGTCTAAAGGGAGGATTTTTTTTCTGTTTAACTCCGAAAACATACAAAGCAACTAATCTTTATTAAGTCCTCGCTAATGAGACAAATTGTCACTGTCAAGACATTTTTCTTGCAAATATCGCGAAAGGAAAGCAGAAAGCTGATTAACTCGAAGCTCCGGAGTGCTGTTTACAATTCAAAAATTTGAAATTTGAAAATCTCGAGAACCGACCACGAGTACAGATTGAACAGTCCAGATTGAACGGTCAAATCTTGTATTCGGACTCCTACTCGGACAAGTACTCGCAGTCGCATCCAAAGGTTTCTATTAAGTACCCGGCAACTAGTCACCGATACGCGATCTGATTCGCTGTCATAGGAAGTAAACCCGAAATTATCAACCCCTTAACATCCTAGTCTATAAATTGAACGCCGGCCAGAGGACATTTTTATTTCTTCAAGGTGAACACCCGAAAAACAATTTTTAAATCAATTTCCCCTTTCAAACTAAATTTTAAGGAAAATTCATTTAACGACTTTTTAAACAGTATTATAACTTTCTCGTCTTTCTTCACTGTTTTTGTATTGTCACTTATAAGCCCAACAAGGGAGGGTCACTTTAGATATTGTATTGCGCTGAATGACCACCATCCCCTCCCCCCTTGCTGGTACGTGAATTTCCATATTGTCCCAGAGGAAGTGAAAAACAGTGTACGTACATTGGGATTAATATCAGTTCAAGCTTGCCACAGCACACCTACCTTGGTATAGTTATTAAACATCTGGAACACTCTGTAGGCATCATACCTGTGTTGAGGCGTAGTGAAAGCAATCTGCAAAGACAGTTTTCATTATCAGATTGTACTACAAGTATATGTGGGGATAGTTTCTAAAGAAACTGGTGCTGCGTCGGTGGAGAATTGAAGCACAAGAAATTGGAATAATGAAACGAATTGATAAAGTAAGTTATACCACCGTAAGGTAAAAGGGAGGCGCGGACATTTCGAGCGTTAGTCCTTCGTCGGAGCGAATGACGAAGGGCTAACGCTCGAAACGTCAGCACCTCCCTTTTACCTTACCGTGGTATAACTTACTTTACCAATTCGTTTGATTATCTCAATTTCTTGTACTACAGTATACCTTGCTGTAAGAATTACTGTATCGCGGAAAGTCAATTTCATGGCAAAAAATGTCAAGATTCTCAAGTGGCCCCTGTCGTGGAAACCTCGCAAAAGAACTTCCGCTGTGCGAGTCTAAAAGAACACTTCGACCGTGTATCAGTTTTATTTCTGTGGTTCAGTCATATACACGTACCTTAATGAATTGCAATGAATGCTACCAACGTAATTGAACACTGCTCGAACGCTCAATCTGAAGTGAGTTACAATATTGCCGCACTACAATTTACCTGTATATTTGAATAGTCGTTTTTCGATAATTACACATTTCGAAAGATCCCATGTTGTGTAAACAAATTTAATTAGATTTCACAACTGCAGTCTAGTGTGTTTCTGACAAATAGGGAATTGTTAGACACACACCCTATTTATCACTTTATATGTCGATAATGTTTTAAGGTGAACACAAAACGCAGAGAAGAGGGGAACGAAGCGGAGAAACAATATTGTTCTCGTTCTTCACCCCAATCCTACTAGACACCGGTGTTTCCATTCGCGCCCAGGCTTCGTCGTGTTCCACGGCTGCAAAAATATATGAAAAATATGGAACTTTAAATGTCTACAGTACATGCTTAACAAGTTCATCTTGCAAACAACTATAGTCACAACAATAAAAAAAATAAATATATTTAGTATAAATACTCAGGTGATTATACAAAATCGCGCGCTCTGATTGGTTCGCCATCTCGGATTATCAGCCAATAATCACCTCGACGAAAAAAATGACTGCCAGTCGTTCGCGCGCTTTTGATGAAATAGAATTTTTTCGTGTTGTACAATGCTTTTTCTTTTCTTTTTTTGAAATAATCACCTGTGTATTTATACTAAAACAATTATTCGCCTCAGGCTCAGTGATTATCGGTGAATATTCACCGATAATCACTTCGCCTTCGGCGAATAATTGTTAAATAGTGGCTAAATGTAATGAGTAGAAGCAAGAAACATTAGTACAGGTAATCAAATGGTTCAATTTGTAATAAATGAGCACCAGCAAATTTTTCAAAGATCGCAAAATTTGTACGAGACTATGTGCAATTTGTTGTCCTTGAAAAATTTACGAGTGCTTATTTATACAAAATTGCACTCGATAACATTTCTTTACTTGTTAATAATATGCATGCAAAAATTCAATTTCAAATTTCTGCACTCAATTTCAATTTTCTGCATTGTTTGGGATTAATTGATGTGCTCTAAACCAATTAGCGCTTTCAAACTTTTGCCTGCATATTTTAAGTGATAATATTATTATTGCTTAAGGCTGCCTCTGACCTGGATTTGGTCTCTGATGGCAGTCTTGTTAACATCACTAATGGTCTTAATCTCAGGCCCCAGCGATGAAATTTGCTGGTCTGATAAACATCTCTGTAAAGAGCAAAGGAGAGATAGCGATGTATGAGCTCATACATGTAATAGGTTGATTTGACCGCTTTAATAGTACAACAAAATTCACATCAACACAGACAAAAATACCTAATACTCCATCGCTTACACACCTTTGGTTGCAACCTTCTCGCCTTCCTTCTTCGCCCTTCCATGGACCTCCCTTTTTCCCTTCCTCCCAACTTTACTCAACACTCCTTTCTTTGCGCCCTATTGTCCTCTCTTCCTTATAAGCTTACGCCGTACTTTTCTTCTCCCTCACTTTCCCTTGCTCCCTAGTTTTTACTCGCCTCCCTCTTTCGCCTCCCTCCTTCTCCATCTCCCTACCTACCTGATCCTTTACTTCCTTCCCTTCCTCCCTCCCTCCCAAACAGGCAACCACCCTACATTCCTCCTCTTTCGCCTCCCTCCTTCTCCATCTCCCTACTTACCTGATCCTTTACTTCCTTCTCTCCCTCCCTCCCTCCCTCCCAAACAGGCAACCACCCTACATTCCTTCTCTTTCGTCTCCCTCCTTCTCCATCTCCCTACCTACCTGATCCTTTACTTCCTTCTCTCCCTCCCTCCCTCCCTCCCAAACAGGCAACCACCCTACATTCCTTCTCTTTCGTCTCCCTCCTTCTCCATCTCCCTACCTACCTGGTCCTTTACTTCCTTCCCTCCCTAATACGCTTCTACCGTCCTCCTTCCTTTCCCTCGTATCCCTTTACCGACTTTCTTTAACCGTTTTTCGTAACTGAAAATCCCCCTAACAATCGCGGTAAATGACCATCGTGATAATCACGACAAAGCTTTTTCTTGATATACTTACCTCCTTTGAACCTACAGTCTGTACTTTGAACTTGTCATAAAATTCTTCAAGCGAGGAAACAAGCGTAAACCCTCGAACGATTGACAAACTGGAAGAGCTACAGGTAGAATAATAAAAAAACATCAGGCAGGTAAAGCTGAGCTCTACGGCCATATTTTACTGGTTAATACTAACAAAATCATACGGTAAATTAGGTAATCACACGCAATTGTTCCAGCGCAAACGCACGAATTAACTGAGAGGAACATAACTGAGGTAAAGATGTCAGACGTTGTAAAAATTGAGCAGGGTGGACTGTACCAAGACTGGTGCAGCGTGTTCATTAGTCATCGGAGATCGGAGAATTCTCCGGCTAATACGAAGAATTCTCCGGCTTCTACGAAGAATTCTCCGGTTACTACGAAGAATTCTCCAGCTACCACGAGGAATTCTCCGGCTTCTACGAAGAATTCTCCGTCTACTACGAAGAATTCTCCTGCTACCACGAAGAATTCTCCGGTCAAATTTAGATGGCCTGAGCTAGTTTTCAATTCAGACCAGGGTTTTCAATAAGAATTAAAGTAGACGGCAGAAATGTGGAAGTAGACTGCAAAGAGATTTTTCGCGCCGCAGGCGCGACCTTCTAGGGGGGTCCGGGGGCATGCCCTCCCGGAAAATTTTTTAAAATCTGAGCCTCTAAAAGTGTATTTCCTGCATTCTGGGGCAAGAATTAGGTCATTTTTGACAGAACCGTACATGCTCTATTTTCCAGTTTTAATTCAATGGTGTAGGTGTATAAAAATTTACTCAAAATTTTGACAAAACTCGTACTGTAGGAAGTAGACGTGACCATGTCATGCATGACTGGTTTTCAGAGCACGTGGAGATGTGCAGCTTTCAGACCCAGATTCCAAGGTTTTGAGTAAAGCCAGGCTACTCAGTTTGACCTCAATAAATGAACAGATAAACACGATGTATTTCGCTAAATTAACCAAGAGTTTAGGCAAGTTTCCTTTGTGTTTAACAAATTAAATGTTGGCCGATCCACGGCTCATGTTGTGGCAAATTATTTATCATGCTAATTCGTAAAATTCGAATAAGTTGTTAATCAAAGTAGGCGGCGAAAACGTGTGGAGTAGCCGGCGAGTTTCGCCGGCCGCCGGCCCTTATTGAAAACCCTGATTCAGACATGGAGCGCTTTCAGAATATTCTCCTATTACTTTACGCAATTCTCGTGCTGCTACTATTCTTATTGAAACCCTGCTGGTGCACGAATTCCATGTTGTAACTAAAATTGCAACTTAGTAGCGGAAAACACTGAGATAGTTATAAAACCACCGATAAGCCAGGTGTCATTGTATGACCATCATTCATAAATTGTTCCATCTTCAAAACACGATTCTTTCAGATCACAAAATTACGTGAAAAGAGAGAGTTCTCAGATCGAGATAAATACCTAAATTTCTGCCTCAGTTTATTCACTACTTCCAGGAACGTTTCCTCAAAAGGAAAGTCTGTCAAAGTACATCAGAAATCATTAATGAGCAATTTAGGGCGGTCTATAAACTAGCAGTTGTAATAGTCTGTTGACCTGGCGTTTCTCTTTATAACTGAGGACATTCTTTCTGTGACCAATGGAAACGAATCTACTACTCACAAAACAGCAAAAGATAATTTCCTAGTAGGATTTCATCATCATTTTAGGTGTATTTAGCAACTAATGCCACATTCACACCAACTAAACATGTTTAGTTAAACCAGGTTTCAAAACATGAAAATTGGTAACCGAGCACTGGAACACGGGCTTTAACACAGGATTCAAATAAACTTGAACATGTTTTTTTCTACTTGGGCTGAATTTGTAGTCTACAACGTCACTAAAGCTTTGGTGTGAACGGAGTATAAGATCAGATAACTTTATTAATACACGGTATTTTCATCAGCTTAATTAATTCAGTTAGAAAATATTTTTTGTCCAAAAACTCTTAGCTTTGTTTCTAGTTGTGCATATTTAGATTTAGGATTTTAGCTGTATTCTACTTTGTTATCTTTATTATCTTATAAGTGTAAATAGTTTTTAATTTTTTTAACTTAGGATAGAGGGCCACTGGTTCGTCAGTTTTTTTTTTACTGTTATGTGTTACCCTCTGTAAATAATGTTGCTACTTACTTACTTACTAAAACACTTACAGAATTCTCTGCATGGTTACTCAAGAAGAGGAGACTGGGTACTAACCTGATCATGTGCGCACTCTGCCAGACAAATCCTAACAGTCATTTGCGACTGCGGGGATTTCATTAGTTTCCAGATCCTCCGTTGTAAGTTAGGAGCTGTTTTGTCCAAACTGGACTGTCAAAACACCACAAAAAATCATTTAACATAAGATGTGATGAAATGCGGTATCACAGGAACTGAAGCTTGTCGTATTTGACTTCGTGTATTTGTTTTGAAAATCAAGCAAGATGAATATCAAGCGTGATAAGACTTTGAATATACGTAATGTCACGTTTAAAAGAATTGCCACATTTACAATATATAGAGACAGATAGAAGATCTATCAAAATAAATTAGTTCTAAAATAGAGAACTGCAGCAAATCATGACGAAGCTGTCTTGGACAGTCCTTGTTAAATTCTTTCTCCATTATTTTGTTAATGGTCAACTCGTATTGTTATATACCTAGACTTTCACTCAACAAAACGAGCGCTGTGATTGGTTGATTCTTGGTCACGTGCCCTTGATCAAATTCAAATGTATCCCGACCGGGATACAATTGCGCAGTTGTTGCCCACACGCCAGTTGTGCCGTCTTGGTTTGTTTGTTTTCGCTAAAAGAAAGTTTAAATATATAACAAAGCACTTAAGGTATGGTCCCTCGGGAAAGTAGTTAGTTTTGTTTTCCCTCGAGTCCTGATGTTTCCCTCGACTTTGTATCGGGAAACAACAGGACTCTCGTGAAAACATAACTAAGTGTTTCCCTCGCAACCATACATTAAGTGTATATTATTTCCCGACAAAACCCTTTTTAGAACTGCACAGTTGGGAAAGTTCTACAAATGCCATTAATGCCCACTGGCAGTTTTTCTAAACTTATTATCCCTTCGTTACAAATGACAGAAGCCAAAGCACTCCTACAAAACCAGCAACGTCTTAGTTTGCGACTGCAATTATACTGGGTGAATTATCTACGCAACTATAACTGTAACACAATCATTACCGAGACAGTCTTGTGAAGAAGATTCCTCATGCAAACAAATGGATAAAACCGCGTGGTTTCATTATTCATGACTCCAAGGGCAATACGGAACAACGTCAGCTTGAAAGAGAAAAAGAATTAAAGAACAGTTAACCAGGCAGTTGATATTTCAGACCATCATAGTTACACGAGACAAACAGAAGCGATTTTAGTTTTCGGTAAAATGATGACATGCAATCACAAAATGACCATAATTTTTTTTATCGCCCAGAAGCACGCGACATATCCGGGACCTTCGTACGCCTCAGAGCGCGAAATTTCAAAAGCGACCACCAGACAAAAGTACCAAATTACGAAGAAAATTACGGTAAATAGTGAAAAAGGGTATACATTTCACTCTACTACGAAAAACCAAATCATTGTTGCGGTTAGGTTTATCCCGGTTTTTCGAGAAGAGATGTCATTCAAGACCCTTTCAACATCATTTGGTCATGGTATCAAATAGTTTCAAATCGCCTTCTAAAATTCGCTTCTTTCACTTGTTTTGGTATGGGAAATGCACCTCCTTAAAATCACCATGGTTTTTCTCGTCAATGACCCGAGCATCGTGTTCGCCACTAAAGCAACGCTTTTTAAATCCCTCATTCTGTGTATAAACTTCAGATGACATTAGACCCTCAGCATTCAATTGGGTCAAATTAAAAGATACCGCTACACACAAAGTTACTGGCAAAATGCTTTGTAAAGGTCGCGGCCCGCACTCGATTAAAAGTGCTATTGTTAACTTCCTCGCATCTTGTGATTTCAGTTTACGCATCCAACAGTTTGATTGACAGCAGTTAAAATCTTCGACGAGAATTATGTATTCCTCCCCCAAAAAAACTGTCGACCTATCATAGCCGACTAGTTCTGGAAATGCAAATTATTTTGCCGCACGTTGATAAACTGGGCGCTGAAAGTACATGTCGCGAAAGACAACAGAATTATGCGCGACGCCATAAATCAAAACGTGTTAACTGTTGACCTGCCGCAAAACGTCTTCGTACTTTTATACTTTTAACGATAATCCTTGGCACGCAATCCCTAAACACTCTTTTCACTCAATAAGATGTTCACAGTTGGTCAGAACCAAGTATTGTACTGGAGAAGAGACCATCCATTTCCTTAACCTGTGACCAGCTGTCAGGGGAAGCATGATTAGTAAAAGGATCTTGCAGCCGTGCTTGCAAGGGAGCATGGGTACATAACCCGTGTGCAGTAAGCGTTTGCCGGGTATTAGGCCTGGGTATGGAACTACAGCACAGGATGTAGACGTGGCCTTAACAAGGTGCAAACAGGATCCTCAAGAGACAACACAAAAATGGGCGAAATTCCACAACGACAGGAACTCGGTGATATCAGTTTTTTTCTGGACGACAAGAAATTTCTCGGGACGAAATATAACTCTAGGAAACCCAGGATAAAAGCAACAAACGATATTTTTTGTTTTGAGGACTTGGGAAATTTTCAATGTCGCCAGCTCTGTTCCTATGAAGTTTCTCATTAAAATGTTCGTTTCTAACATTGTTCAAAGTTCAAGAATGTTGACAGACTGAGGTAAACAATCATGTAAATGGATTGAATCGAAGACTGACTCTCAGTAGTTGATTGTTGAGTTTGATCGTCCAGGTGTAAGTAGTTCAGAAAAGAACTGTTGTTAATGCTGAACGACGTTTCAACAACCTGAGCGGAATAATTCATCAGAGTCAAGTGATTGACGTGTCGTAATATGTAAGTCCCTTGACTCTGATGATGATCTCTGCACAGGTTGCTGAAGCGTCAGTAAACGTCACCAACAACAGTTCTTTTCAGAACGGCTTAAACCCAGACGATCAAACTCCACAAGCTACGGAAGTAATGATCATTACCAAGAGGAAATGAGGTAAGAGAACGCATCTTCCATACTGGGTTCTCTTACTATGATAAAGGGAACAGAATCTATTTTTAGATCCGGAAACTATTTTAACTGACCAATGGCTACTGTCCTTTTCATCACGTGGTCGTAATTTCAATGCGCCATGTGGAAACCGCGAAGCCATGGAACGAGATATAAATAGATTCCGCGCTAAAAGTGGATTCTGTCCCCTTATCATATCAGACGGGGTTATGTTCTCTATCCTCGTTTTCTCTTGTCATTACCCAGTTATCCTCCTCAGCAGAAAAGGTAACCCTCTCAACTGCCTTTCTTGCAAGAACGTTCCTGTCTTCTTCGTCTATCGCGTCTGTGACAAGAAAAAAAAACAACATGGCGTCACGTTCCACAAAAAAATGTGACAGTAATAGATGACAGTGACATGTCAACTATCGCTATTAAGTATCGCTATCAGTCACCTTTACACCAAAAATATCACATCAAAGGACGCGAAGGAACACATAACTTTTTTTAATCAGTATCATAAGCACTTTACAATGGAGAAAAACGGCAGTTTCGATTAATGGCGTTTCAGTATTTTTTTTTATAAGGCAAGTTTCAGTTCAGTCACTAATATCACAGTCAAGCGTTTAAAGGAATGCTGTCAAAAAGTACGGCAGAGATCTCATACATATACCCACCACGAGTCCCACTGTACGTAATTGTTTCCCTTTGCAGGGAGAGATCCCATGCATATACCCACCACGAATCCCATTGTATGTAATTGTTTTCCTTTACAGTCAAAGATCTCATGTATATACTCACCACAAGTCCCCTGTACATAATTGAATGGTACGTTGACGTAATTGAATGGTGCATTGAATAATTTAACATGTCTTACGTAGTTGGGGACTCGTGGTGGGTGCATACATGAGATCTTTCCCAAAAGTCCGGCCTCCTTAGATCATTATGGGATACACTTCATGCCAGTATGCCATATAGTCTCCCGCGTCCATCACAATGGTGCGGGAGACTATATGGCATAGTGTGAGGGTTTATACTTCATGCCAGTATGCCATATAGTATCTAGCACCACTGTGATGGGCGCGGGAGACTATATGACATACTAGCATGAAGTGAAAACCATCATTATGAAAATAGTCTTCGAGGATATTAAAATATACCATACGGTTTTATACACAGGCCACAGGTCATCCTGTGTCTCTCTCAACCCAAGTATACTATTATATACAATCCTGGGGGTAACACTGTGATGGACTAGAATCCCATCCAGGGGGGAAACAATACTGAGGAGATCCTAACGTGGGAAGGGGACTGCAACTACTGTAAAACCACACGGACAAAAGTAAAAACATCGCAATCACGCAGAAAAGCTGTACTTAAAGGCGAGCTAAGATATGGAAAAACCGCTACCGCCACCGCCACCTCCCCCTCCCCCTCAATACTGCGAGGTGCTTCATGCTGAAGAAACTAGAATATGTTCCAGTCGTATGGGCACAAGGCGCGTGTGCATTAAGACCGTCTCACCGGAAAGATATTTGAGTTTCTGTTGCTGCATTTTCCCTACGAAGCACCTTTGACCATTGAGTCAAAGCGTAAGATAAGAGCAAAGAAAAACTTACTGAGGTGTCCACGGATTATGTAATGTTTTTGCTTTTCAGTTGATGATGATGATGATGTTTGTTTATCTGCTTCTTCAGTTCGGCTTTTCTTGGGATCCCTCTCTTCAGTGCTCAGCTCCGCTGACCAAAGGCAAAAGTTGAAAGAGACTTAGCCACATGCTATTGAGAATATATGAGCGTTAGCCCTTCGACAACGCGAAGGCTTAGCGCTCGAAACGTCAGATACCTTTAAATCTCACAGTGGTAAAGCTCACTTTGTCAACTCGGTTGATAAACTATTTAATCATAAAAATAGGACAATAAAATGACTTTTTGAGGGAATATTGTTTATTTGCGCCCGCGTAGTGTCATTTGCGGCCCGAGCGCGAAGCGCAAGGGCCGCAAATGTCACTACAAGGGATCAAATAAACAATATTCCCGAAAAAAGTCATTTTATTATCATTATTATCAATATACAAGGCCAAATAACATCCAGATATAAACTAACACATTTATGAGTTTTACATGTTTAGTAATACAAGTACTTCGCGTTGAAAATTTTGTGCTATGCTACACTGTATAGGTGTAGTTAAAAAGAGCTGCTATGTCTCTGAAAATAAATGGATAATAATAATTAACGAACTTACATTTTCCAATTGAGCCTCGGCGTAAAGTCCCTGCAATGCTTCTGTTAATTTAGCTCGACCCGAGAAACACAAAATGAAGTGAAACGATGTTTTGCCGTGCTTCGTTTCTCGTAAGAAAACAAGAAGTTGCTCTCTTTGTATCTTCGCCTTGTGCCTTTGCTTCTAAATCCGATTTTTTGAGCTACGTTTTGTCCCATTCATAACAAACAGACTTTGATTTTTCTTTTCGAACACTATTTGCTCAGCGAGAAACTGTTCGAGACTTTTTTTCTACTTCAAAACTTGCTGTACGCTACAGCTGCTGTACGCTAGCTGTTGGCACCTGAATGGTTTTCCCGCGTCAATAAACGTAACCTGATTGGTTAATATTCATCGGATGATGAACCGAGAACCAATCAGCTGCAGGGCCGTTAATGCATTAACGGCCCGCTAGGAGTCATTTGCGGCCCGCAAAGCGCGTGTTTTCAAGAGGGCGGTTTTCAATTTGGCCGCGTATCTTGATAATAATTACAATTTTCTCGATCGCGATCGGTTCAAAAAACTCCTATTTTCCACTAATTCACTTGCCAACTTGTTATCGGACAGTTTGTTATCGGACAGTTTGTCATCGGACAGTTTGTCATCGGACAGTTTGTCATCGGACAGTTTGTCATCGGACAGTTTGTCATCGGACAGTTTGTCATCGGACAGTTTGTTGTCGGACAGTTTGTCATTGGACAGTTCAATAAGCCAATCACACTCAAAGTTGTGGTTTAAATCAACCAATCACAACCTTGGTTTCAATCGCCATAGAAACAGTGTACAGATTCCTAAATTGGGGCTTTCTTCAAAATAAAGAATGTTTTTCTCTTGAACAATAACAATCTTTTCTTTCATAGCTTGCATTTGGTTCTTCTTCTTTTCACGGAAATTGTAATTTTTACGATTAATTGGTAATAACACTTTGTGTCGTCCAATTCGGTCTGTAACAATACTCGTGATAAACAAATCGAACTCCGGCAGCGCTGTCGTCCGATTTTGCTATCACTCATATGATTACAGACTGAATTGGACTCCACTCAGTACTATCACCATTACTTTTAGTTTCAATTTTCCACCAACGCAGCACAAGTTTCTTTAGCAACTAAATCCTTAACACATCTACGACCACATAATAATGGCTTTCTTACAGCAAACGTAGCTTATTAGGATAATCTCTTGCAGTAAGTAAATTATACGCAGTACAAAATTAGTTACAAGGTGTGCTAGCTGTTTTTGGGTACAAGCTTTAGCGGGCATTTTGTGCATAAAGACGAAAATAATGCAAAGAGAGCTATTTCTACCTTTTTCTTTTCTCGAGATGCACAAGCGTCTTATTTTTGCTGGCAGCAACACTGTTGTTCGATTTCTATGACGTGCTTTAAACGAAACCCAAATAACATCATACTTGGTGTTTATCTATTTTGTCTATGACCCATGGTTTTCAGTCTGTGAAAATATCACTTGGGCTTATTTATTCCAAATTGCAATCGAAACCATCTGATTATCTATAGAAACAAAACAACCATATTATAATGTTAAAGGACTCACCACCTGGTTTTCTTTTAAGTTTTTTCAGTTCCTTGCTGTTTTTCTTGGCCTGTTTCTTGGATTTGGGTACTTCTAAACTTACAAAGGTTTTGCAATCTTCTTGCGCTGAGAATTCCGACGAATCAGTTATTCCTTCGGCGCCTTTCTCCAGGTCTGCTTGCTTTATAGTACTACTTGTAGGCAAGATCCTGAAACAAATGAGTAGAGGATATTACATGGTGGCGAGAAGATATGAATCTTACGTTCGAGTTGCAAGAACCATATCTCACGAGTGAGCACAGCGAACTAATGAGATATTGTTCTTGCCACGAGCTAATAATTGCCACGACGTTCGTTTTGCAGCTTTGTAAACAAACTGAATCGTGCAAGGCGGGAAATGACGTCACTGATATCCTCACTAGTGAGGATATGGAAAATACGCCACTACGGTCCCGGATGTAGTTTCGTATGAATTTTACGAATGGTGTAATTCCCAGTAAAACACTCACGTCTATATAATAATACCAAATAACATTCTGACAGACTTATCCGCTTTACTGTTCAAGTTTGATTAAATGGCAAGACACGAAGAAAAAGAAGCTGCAGGTTTTAGATATATTTTCAAGAAACACCGTGTACTTTTTATCAAAAAGTCTCTGAGCATCCTGCGAGATATCAAGATGGCACTTCTTGAAAATCCCCTGCAGACCTTAGGGCGCTGGCCATTCAACAAAAATTCTTGTTTTAGATTTCGGAAGTTTCGTTTGTCGAAAAGAACAGTACTTTTAGACGGACAAACTCGCGCGTTCCTATAACCTCTGCGTAAAAGACAAAGCCAAACCAAAACAGAAATGACCAAATGGAAGGTGCCATTTCACACGGGCACGATCGACCGGTCATTAGGGACCACCTCCACAGGTGTCCCAAATCTTTCGGTTGGACCGACTCGAAGTGAATCGCTCCATTTAACTTCCAATGGAAACTTGCGGATTTTTTTGGTCGAATGGTAAGCGCTCTTTATTAACCTACTGTTCTCCTTAACAGGGTTTTCAATAAGAATTGTAAAAGCAGGAGAATTGTGTAAAGTAACAGGAGAATATTCTGAGAGCGCTCCATGTCTGAATTTAAAACTAGCTCAGGCCATCTAAATTTGACCGGAGAATTCTTCGTAGTAGCCGAAGAATTCTTCGTAGTTGTCGGAGAATTCTCCGACCTCCGATGCCTAATGAGCAGCCTGGCATAAACACGTAGAGCAATAAAAATCTGTAACATGTGACACACCTTTTTTCCTTCACAATTACTTTTCTTTTTTGTGGTTTCTCCATTACTCGTGTCCAGTTTCTTTTCAAATGGCTAAACACACTTCTGTCCAGGCCCGCTGCACCCTGTAAGTCCCCCGGCGGTAACTCTACCCGGTCCTCCTCGACGTTTTCCCAAGCGTATTGAGCGAGCCTTCTGTTCTTGTTGACGACAGACAGCGGCAATCTATCAGCGTCAGTGCCTTCTTCTCGTACAACGCCTGCAATGTGTCAGACAAGCGATGATACGGTTAGTTCCAAAGGTATTGCGATTAATGCAAACGGCATTGGAGAGTTTGTCAGTGGTTAATAATTGGCAGCGTTGTTCTTCGTGTCTTCAGATCCTCGATGTGGTACATAAATTCCTGACTCGTGACTCGGAAATTGTCGGAAGACGAAAGTTGAAACATAATAGGGACCTTAAGCAGACGAGATGAGAACAAATACGAGACGAGACGAGACGAGAACAACTACGAGACGAGACGAGACGAGACGAGAACAACTACGAGACGAGACGAGACGAGAACAACTACGAGACGAGACGAGAAGAACCACGAAAAAAATAAATTCGCATTACTGCAATGAAATTCCAACACATTCTCCTTGTGCAACTTGTGCCAACTGTCCAGGAATTTAACTTGCATGATCGGCGTGATGTTTTTCGAGTAAATTGAACATTTCTCTACTTGTGCTCACGTCCTCCACAGAACTTCAAGTTTAGTCATTTCACGTCGTTGTTTTGGGGAGAACGTCAACGAAATGTACCAAAATGCAAACACACGTGCGGGGCGTGCGGAGCCATTATTTTTTGCTCATTATGTCTATTATTTTTTTGGCGTTGTCGTTCTCGTCGACGTCGTCCTTTCTAATTTCTTGTTATTGACGACAAAACAATAGTGTCTTTGTTTTTTTCCCTAAACCAATGGCAAGGCACCGAACAAGAAATCTAGCTTCCTTTAATCGTTTTTTTTTCCTACACAAAATAACTAACATATGAAGGACGCGGCTTCTACAGTTGCTGGTGGTTTAAATTTAAAACTTTAAGGGGCGAATTAAAAATAGGTGTATAATTTTGTTAGCACAATATTATAAAACTGAACAAAACCTAGATGGATTCGAACAGTAAGTAAAACCGTCTTATGTTTGTTACCCACCCCGCCCTCCCTCGCGCCGTCAATCCCCACACCCCCTCCTACATCCACCCACCCATCCCTCACCTTGGCAAAAAAGGAGCGCAAAGAGAACTTCTGGCTTGCCACAGCAATTACTTAAACTAAATTTTGTTGTTGTTGTTGTTGCTGTTGTGACAATTGTATAGAGTTCCGTTAGTACTTTTTGTTACTCATTCGGCTCACATTACTTAAAGCGAAACGAGCATCTTATACCAAAGGAGGAAAGACAGAAAAGGAAAACTGTGTATTTTATTATATCTCCGCTTGCAGAATCATTGCAATTCTGAAACTTATCAGATTTGAACTACAGCGATAGGGCAATATTTAAGCAAAAAAAAAAGAGATTGACTGTGATTCGCGATCATATTGAATTTCGCCTGTAAAGATATTTGCTCAAGCCAGCTGGTTTGAAAGCAAACTGCTCTGATTGTACTAAACAGAATCAAATCCGTGCTCATCACACAGATTCGCGATTAGTGTGTGACTTTCTATTATCTTGTAGCATTTGAACTGTAGTTTAAAACGCAATTTATCCCGTGTTTATACTCATTCTAGAAGCTGAGATACAATACCTACAGCTAGTCACTCACCCAATGGCGTGTTTACACTAACACACTTTAAGTCGTTCCAGTAATTTCGCACGGCTCTAATGGAGGTAAACAAATGAGTGCGTGATTCAAACGAGGCACCGCTGGGCAGACTGGTGGTCTGGTAACTAGGAATGGATGTTGTGGTGTCCAATAATTTAACTCCCTTGTTAAGGAATATTCTCGCCTGTTAAACAGAATAAATTCAGTCACAGAATGATATTAACAGCACTGTATGAGATCGATTTAGACTAGTGTAGGTTGTTATGATGTTCCACTGTCGTTAAATGGTACATATTAGTCATCAGGTATAAAAAGTGCTGTAGTTTTGTGGTTTTCTGTCTACAATTATAATTATAAAGAGAACATTTCACGGTGGCCAAAAGATATTGGTTGATTCTCGGTAGTGATAAAAGCAACAATTTTATTCGTAGGTTGCGTTGGCTCTCAAAATACTCTTTGTGGAGTCTGATCGTGCGGGCGTAAGAAGCTCTGAAAAGAGCCGTAGTTGATGACACAGGAAATTGGGTAAATCAAACTAATTGATTAAGTAAGTTATACCACCATAGGGTAAAAGGGAGGTGCTGACGTTTTGAGCGTCAGCCCTTCGTCAAAACGCCCGAAACGTCAGTACCTCCCTTTTACCTTACGGTGGTATAACTTACTTAATCAATTCGTTTGATTTACCCAATTTCTTGCGCTTCAATTCCCCATCGACGCAGCACCAGTTTCTTTAGAAACTATCCCCACAATAAACGTAGTTGATGACGTCGAGTAAGAACTTCACAAACAACTACTGCGACCTCTGGGTTCAAACCATTTACAGTTGTCATAATATTGTTTTACCAATCCAACATGGTACGTTTGTGAAAGGGGAAAGCTCTTGTAAGCGACCATCTATCGATTGCACCTTAAATGGCCGCCCAGAAGAAGCTACTTTATGAGCTACTTTATGATTCGCTCCGAAGAAGGACTAACGCTCGAAACGACAGCACCTCCCTTTTAACTTACTTTCTCAATTCGTTTGATTTAGCCAATTTCTTGCGCTTCAATTCCCCATCGACGCAGCACCAGTTTCTTTAGAAACTATCCCCACAATAAACGTAGTTGATGACGTCGAGTAAGAACTTCACAAACAACTACTGCGACCTCTGGGTTCAAACCATTTACAGTTGTCATAATATTGTTTTACCAATCCAACATGGTACGTTTGTGAAAGGTGAAAGCTCTTGTAAGCGACCATCTATCGATTGCACCTTAAATGGCCGCCCAGAAGAAGCTACTTTATGAGCTACTTTATGATTCGCTCCGACGAAGGACTAACGCTCGAAACGACAGCACCTCCCTTTTAACTTACTTTCTCAATTCGTTTGATTTAGCCAATTTCTTGTACTTAATGAGCCGCAAGATCCAGTTACAAACGCTTTCTGCGTCCCGAGGATGTCCGCTTTCGGGCGCTTTCACTTTGTAAAAGTACATTTTGTCATTCGCTAATTTTGCATGGGTTATGAAAATGATTAACCCTTTCACTGCCAAGATCGAATATAAATTCTTCTGAGCAAGGGCTATACAGTTCCTTATGTTCTAGTTAGGAGACTTTGGCGGTTGAACGCTTTAGCATCCTTGATTTGATCATGTTCTCAATTCTTATAATCTATTTGTGCGTTAGTGTATTGGAATTATAGGGAGAATTGATACATGGGTCACGTGTGGCATTCAAAGGGTTAACAATGAATCAATAAAATCCCGAATATATGTCACCTTACATTGTTATGGTTTGAAGGAATGGGAAGACTGGGAGTGAGCAGACCAAGCTGGCACAACAGACACATCCATTCTTTAACAGCAGCTTTAAATCTCCTATATCAACAATAACAACCACCATCTGACAATTCATAACTCATAAAGTCAACTTGAGGTCAGATAAATATAACATTTCACAGCTAACTATGCATTAAAGAGTTATGGGGAAGTTGCATATTGAGAACCTTTGTGGTCAAAAAACCAACCGTGAAACTGCTTTTGCCAGTCAACGTAACTGAGATGAAGATTACTCACCGCTTTTCAAGTACCATACCGGGATACTGCCAAGTAAACAGATGAAGGGAAAAACAACGAACAATAACCTCGAGACTAACATTTTCCAAGGTAGCGTGTGGCTTGCACTAACGAAAATTCATTCATATTAAATCCGAAGTTTCATGTTATTCGCTACCGAACGACTCCACGATACTCGAGGAAGCTTACAAGAATACTGACGTATTTAGTAGTTCCCTCTTCGAGTACATTACTGTTTTCAAAGACTTTTAGATTTGGCCATAATTCATCCTTCAAAGTGCTGTTTAAGAAGCAATTAAGTTGCGGTTTTTGAAACATTACAGTCAAAATTATTCATCTGTACCTCCAGCCATATTTGCTCCTTAAGTATCCTCCGTGGTCAAACACTGCCACTCATATTTATACGTGCGTTTTACAAAACAATTCATTGCTTAAAAATCCATTCTAAAGCAAAAACACTAGCATAAACTGCA
The DNA here is from genome assembly GCA_949710005.1 of Ricordea florida. Lineage (NCBI taxonomy): Eukaryota > Metazoa > Cnidaria > Anthozoa > Corallimorpharia > Ricordeidae > Ricordea > Ricordea florida. The sequence goes on along the minus strand of OX453285.1, from coordinate 18,304,203 downwards.
AATAATTTATCGGTAGTTTACGCCAACAAAACATGGCGGTTCAAATAATGTTGAACAAGAATATAAGCTTACGTCCACTGATTTATTTATGTACATGGATAAGAACAGAAGGGTTTACTTACGTTTTTTCGGTAAGAGCCGCTTTCAGAGCATAGGGAAGGTCGCGAACAGGGGTGAACTTCTTCACTGGATCCAAAACATAATCATCTAATCCTACAATCTGGTAATAAAAAATGTATGCAACTTAAAATCTGACCAACGACAATAAACCTATGCAACTTGGAGTCAGACCTGAGACCATGATAATGTATGCAACTTGCAGTCAAACGAACTACGATGATAATGAATGTAACTTGGAGTGAGCCCAGCGACCATGATAATATATGCAACCTAGAGTCAGACCAGGGACAATGATAATGTATGCAACCTAGAGTTAGACCAGGGACAATGATAATGTATGCAACTTGGAGTCAGACAAACGACTATCATAATGTATGCAACTTGAAGCCAGACCTACGACCATACTGTATGTCAGTGAGCATGATAATTGTGGCAGCCCAGAGTGAAACCAGCGACCATGATAATTAATGTAAACAACATGGAGTCAGACCAATGGCAATGGTAATGTATGCAACTTGGAGTCAGACCTGAGACCATGATAATGTAAACAACTTGAAGTCACGTTAATAAAAGTGATAATGTAGGCAACCTAGAGTCAGACCAGGGACAATGATAATGTATGCAACTTGGAGTCAGACAAACGACTATCATAATGTATGCAACTTGAAGCCAGACCTGCGACCATACTGTATGTCAGTGAGCATGATATTTGTGGCAGCCCATAGTGAAACCAGCGACCATGATAATTAATGTAAACAACATGGAGTCAGACCAATGGCAATGATAATGTATGCAACTTTGAGTCAGACAAACGACCATGATAATGTATGCAACTTGAAGACACGCCAAAGACAATAATGTGTGCAACTTGGAGTTAGAAAAAAAAAACCATGATAATGTATGCAACTTGGAGCCAGACCTGCGATCATAATGAATGCCACTTAGGACGAAACCACCGATCATGATAATATATGCAACCTAAAGTGAGAAAGGAGACTATGACAATGTATGCAACCTAGAGTTAGACCAGCGACCACGATAATGTATGCAACTGGGACACAGAACCAACAACAGTGACAATGTATGCAACTTCGTGTCAGACAAACGGTAGGTAGGAAACGGTAAACGGTAGGAAAGACCCCAATGTTCTTTACCTCGTCTAAGACAATCGTTGTCTGACAGATTATAGAAATAGGCATGACTGATAACACATCTGTTATACGGAACCAACCAGGTGTAGGTTGATTGTCAGTACTGTAACACCTCTGTAGACGCTGTCAATGATACATCCATTCGTCATCACTCCCTTGGAAATCATCAAATCTGACGGTTGGTTGCTTTATTGTCTCCGATCCCTCACATTCCTGGCCAACATCATTCACTGCAGGCTCTGTTTGAGGCGAACATTCCAGCACGCTGTCCTCGACTACATCAGGTGACTTGAAGGTCTGATCTGAAGTGTCTCGATCGTGAACTAATTTCCATATGAGCTCGTGAAGCAGCTGCAAGCGAGGGAATTTTGGAAGGAAGCCATACTTGTTTGTCAGGGCCTATATGTATTCAAACAAACATCAGACCATTAATTCTAGAAGTTACAGTGTTACATGAAAACCGACATGCTTAACAGATTTCGTAAACTCTTCTCAATGGTGAGCAATTTGCTTTGTCACTCGCTCAAAAACTGAATTTTACCACAATTGCTACTAATCTTGCAATCTGATTGGCTAATTTGGCGTTGTCGATAAGAGTCTAGACAACGCTACTCGCGTCAATGTGTCACGCAAAGCAATAGCCAATCAGAAACGCCCATTTTGGGGAAAAAACCAATCAAAGTTACAGACAACGCTTGCACTTTCTTTGTGTCACAATCTTGGTCACGCTCTGAAAAAAAAAAAAACACATTTTCTTTGACGCTCTTTAACGTTGCTATTGCGGTAAAAAATAAATCGAATGTGGTTTAGCCTTGTCTGTACTCTTATCGAAAACGAGTATGCGTCATCACAGTGGTCAAAATGTTGCGTCTCTTGAGTCCACAACAGTGGGGCAAGTAGCGTGTCAGATTCGGTGTGAGGCAACTAGCAGAGCAAGTCCAATCCCGTTTAATAGCACCATGCCATGGATTCGACATAGCCCTAATAAACATTTTTATCAAAACTCTTTGCCAAAACTGCACAGTAACTTGTGAATGCGTCTTCAGCAAGGTCTATAAGAGAAAAGATACCATTTAACCTGAAAAATCACGAGCTTTAATGACTGAAAATTTCACATGGCGCCGATTCACAAAGTTAAAGAGTATAAGCAAGAGATAACGCCACTGTCGCAAAAGAATCTCAGCGCAACAAACAACAAAAGCCACTAATATTTGGACTCTTTGCTTGTTACACATCTTTATTCATTGCCACTTACTCACATAACCAGTGAATTTCTTTTCTACGTAGAGAACTGTGAATAAATTTAAGTGACCGACAATATAGAACTGCGGAAGGTATACATAAACGTATATGTTGTGGCTCAATCTTTTCTTTGGTTTAAATTATATTTTCCTTTGTTTCAAACACACTACCATATACTACCATACCAACGGAAAATAAAATGTAAACCAAGGATAAAATTGAACCACAACTGAAATATATGATGTCATTTCAGTACTTTGAATCATAAAAAAGCAAACAGAGCTTAGTTTTGGTCAGTCCTTTTGGTTTGTCCTTCACTCGGTGGAAGTTAGCGTAATAACGCTGTCAAACAAAGTCAAAATAACGCAGTGACACCTCGCTACGTCGAACTCTCAAGGAAAAGCTCGATCGCAGATAGTTGGAGATGTTAGTTAATGCCTGAAGAAAACAGTCATAGTAAAAGGATGCCTGTTCTAGATTAGAAGATTTTGACATAGTGACATTAGACTTTAATTCGTCCTGTAGACACATTACCTGTTTTTGTTCACTCTTGGTTCGTTTCTCAGCGTCCTGCCCAGCACATGACGTTGACAATGACCCTTTTTTCTGCTGCTTTTCATTTTTCTGTTCTTTTTGCCTTTCTTTCTCCAGCCTTTTTTTCTCGGCTCTCTCCACCTTCCGTTTCTCCTTTGCTTCTTCTCTCTGTTTTCCTCTATCACGTGTCTAAGAAAGACCAATTTGCAAAGTGAAGGAACTTCATCCACAAATTATATACTACTTATTAACCGAGAGTGAGGTCATTACGGGGAAATCTCGGACCGACGCCTTGACTGTATTGTATTGAGGTCTGAGATTTCCTTGTAATGACCGAACATACCAGGTTAATAAGTTATTTATTATATGGTCTTTTTAGCACTGGAAAAAAGAAAAAATGGAAGGGCTTTTCAATGTCCGCTTGCGCGCAAGAGGTCATTTCAGGTCATGTTCACAGAACTGAAACACATCTGACCGAGCGATCGAAACAAGAAGCAACAGAAAAATACAGTTTCTTTGAAACATTTTCATAATGTCCGGTCATTACAAGAAAATCTTGCCCGCTCAGCAGCCAATAAGAGCGCGCGTACTATTGTGGCCATATAATAATATCGTTTTCTTACTTTTAGGGCAAATTAATAGACTTGAGGGGTCGGGTAGGTGAATCTGATTTGGATGGATTCAATCCCCGCCCTAACAGTAATCTTGGCATTATTACCACCACTTTTTCTTCGACCTGAACAAAGTTAAGTCACTTTCGTACTTTGCCTTCTTGTTAATCCTATCATTAGGACCAACAACCACTTAAAGTTATCCCGTTAAGAACACCAGGTGAATGCCTGTTCAGACCGAATGTGTGATAAAGAAAGTAAAAATCTTTTAAAATAATTCTTTACATTTGCGGCCAGTGATGTACGGTTTTTTCATTGTTATGTGTTCTACGGGATACTTGATAATAAACAGTAAGGATTAAATATAAAGTACATACAGAACCCTCCCTTAAAAACCACAGCATTTTCGATGTTGGGTTTAAAAATCCCAGCCACTCATAACCAACCAACAATTCAGTGTTCTGCTACACTGTTTACGATCCTCATTTCCTGGTGCGTAAGTTTCGATGTTGGGCGTAATCAATTTTGATGCAAGGAAAGCATAACGTGGGCAAAGCCTTAATAAGGGTAGTGGGGTGAGGTACATCAGCTCATAACCTCCACATCCCTTGCTCTCTTACAAGGTGTTTATGCGCCGAACTATATACCAACGGAGCAGATAGGGGACTATGGCCCCATTTATACGTAGAAAAGTTGTCCCGGGCAGACGGATCAACCCTGCGAGCCGAGTCAACTTAAGCGAGCGACAAAATATGGACCCGTATAACAAGATTTTCCTAAAACTCAAAATAGCGATTTGTCGTCGTGCATGCTCGTGCATGCTCCCTGTAACAAATCCGTGACCGAGTTGATCCGGGTAGGTGGGCCAAAGTGTTTATATGGGAAAATGCCACCTCGGCTGGAAGTGATACCCTTCCTTCGAAGGATAATGACTCTGCCTGGCGGAAAACCCTTCTAACCAAGCCAACATAAACCCTCGCTGGGCTTATACTGCGAGTTTCAAATCGGCACTGCCGTTTCCAACCGCAGTAAAAATATAAGATTTCTTTTTCATACATTCAATTGGTTAATATTGATTAAATCAGTTTCCAGCTGTACTCTCTCTTACTAGCTAAACTGTTACTCATACCTCAGCCATTTTAGCTGATTGATCAGCCAGCCGGAAACGACATTGGTCCAATACAACAGAGACCGCAGGATCATCATTTGTTATTGACGAATCTATATACAGCTCCACCTGAATGGAAAATCAACACAACTCAACATACATTCATTCATTCATACATACATACATACTTTATTGGCTCTTCCCCACAGGGCTTTTCATAGTCAATTTTACATCAAACACAACATAAACTTTTTGCTAAGAATCCCAAATGGTGGATGGCAGACCAGTTGGCTATTTACAAGCGTGGCCGATGATGTGAAGGATATGAAACTCGGGATTACCGTGTTACATATCCAGGTAGTGGTCAGGACGGGAATCGAACCCGGGACCTTGACCAGATTATAAGGCCGACGCCCTAACCACTCGGCCACGCTGCCTCCCTCAACACACTTTGACATAATGTTTCCTCTTTGTTTGTGAAGTTCACACAGTTTTGAGAGCAGCGATGTGCAAATGGTCTCATTTAAGAAATTAAATTGCATGAAAAAAAGCAGAAAAATATTGCAGTTCTGCATCATCTCGCAATGTCAAAAAAGAAGTGAACGCGCGTGAAATCAGCTGAATCTGGCAATTGAGGAGCACTTATTTCTGCAATTTAGTTCTTAGGTCTTTGTGCTCTGTCGCCCCTAATTGGGACCTCCGCCGATAGGGGACAATACTTAACAAAGTGTTGGGAAATAAAATTCCTGTGATGACTGTTCGCTGAAGGGATGCACAGTGTATCACTGGATGGCTACAAAAACCACTATTGAAATCTAATATTGCTATTTACGCGTACCAATCAAAACATGCGGACAACTGACCATTTGAGAAAAAGTTCCATGTTGAACAACTGTCTTCAGGTGTCTGACCATTCCCTGGGTAATCAACTCATCAAGAATCCTGAGGAATAAGAAGAGAGAAAGGTTATACAACATGAGCTTGGCGCAAGGCTGCAGGCTGCGCTCTTTTGGGGAACAGCGTGAACTGTTTCATTTGCCTGACCACTGAAGCGAGTCGCCTCCTGGACAATTACAGCGCGAATTCTCTGACTAGCAAACGAGCTGTGTGCTCGCATCCTAATATTCACTTCTCAGGGCGAGGGAAGCTTAACGCGTGAGAGACTACATCGAAATTTTAAGAAAGACTCCCAAGCTATTTACCCTGTATAGAGTAACTTACATGATAAGTTTGGCGACGGATCATTTTCCGTCTGTGCACCAACACTCTGGAATGGCCTACCCTATCATTTGAGACTTGCAGCTGACCTCTGTTATTTAAAACTTACTTGTTTCGTGAGTCTTTTAATTAGCCTTTCTATCATCACTTGATGTGGACTTGATTTTTATTTTTGCTTTTAGTTTGGACCTTAGTAAATTTGATGCGGAGCGCCTAAGAACTTTAGGATCATGTGCGCTATTCTTAAGTCTTTTATCACTATTATTTATTAGTATAACTACTCAGGTGATTATACAAAATCTCGCGCTCTGATTGGTTCGCTATCTCGGATTTTAAGCCGATAATCACCTCGACGAACAAAATGGCTGCCAGTTGTTGGCATAAAACTTTTTTGTGTTGTAAAATGCTTTTCTTTTCTTTTTTGAAATAATCACCTGTGTATTTATACTAAAACAATTCGCCTCAGGCTCAGTGATTCTCGGTGAATATTCACCAAGAATCACCTCGCCTTCGGCGAATAATTGTTAATTAGTATAAATACTCAGGTGAAATCGCGCGCTCTGATTGGTTCGCTATCTCGGATTATCAGCCGATAATCACCTTGACGAACAAAATGGCTGCCAGTCGTTCGCGCGCCTTTGATGAAATAAATTTTTTTCGTGCTGTACAAGGTTTTATATTTTCTTTCTCTGATATAATCACCTGTGTATTTATACAGCCACAGGTCAGTTACCTTCGCAACACCTTGCGATCAATTCTTCCATCGCGTCCTTCTTCTTCTTCACTAGCTATGATGGCCTGAAATGGGATAAAGTATTTTTCATAAATAAATCCAAAGCGTGTGTGTACTTTTCAGTTCGTTGTTCCGAGGGATGCCTATGCAATACCACGGTAAACATTCGGTCGAGTTTCTTTTTGTTTTCATCGTAGCCACAAATTGACATGTTTTTTCTACGTTTCTCGCATCGCGCGTGCCGTGTTCGTGTATTTGCTGCATGAGAATAAATACCTCTCACTAACCGAGTTCGAGGTCCGTACTGTAAGTTACGGACCGAGTCTTTCCGCTCGGATTTATGGCCCATGCGCGAAGCGCGCGGGCCATGAATCCAAGCGGACAAAACGAGGATCCGTAACTTACAGTACGGACCGAGAGAACGAGGTTTGCAAGATATTTATTATATTTAAAGACAAACTTTTGAATTTCGCGGGCCTTACAGTAAAGTACGGCCCGCTAAATTGACCAATCACAGCGCGCGTACTAACTGAGAGATATAATAAGACATCTTCTTCCGAAGTTTGAACTCGACCGCTCGCGAAACATCAGGTTGAAGGACAAGTACGATGCCAGTGTGCTATCAAGGCATCTAGAATTCACGCGTGACAAATTACGTTTTTAACCATTTGCGCGATTTCCAAGCTGACTCCCACCTTTTCAGAGTTCAGACTCGACATCAAGAAGCCAACGGACTTTTACATGTAAATACAAGACCAGGGTAGTCGCTAAACCACAGTAAATGTTGCTTGTAAATGTTGATTTGCCTTTTGCCAACAGTTTAAGTGATCATTTGAGCCAAGATCCAGTGACTTCTGTAAATTTTATCGCAATTTACTGCCGAGTGATCGCTTTGAACAAACACGGGATGTCTTTTGCATAGACGCAATAAAATACAGTAGAACGTTTTACACCTTTAATAGCAAACGTGTTGTTTGTTTTTGTAAAGGTTTTGACTGCAAAAGCTTTATGTTGATTTTTCTGTCTTTGGAAATCAATAGTACATTTTTTAAGTATAAACACTTGAAAACACAGGGTATTCTCATGCGGTCACCCATCCAAGTACTAACCCTCGGCCTTGACTGTATTGACCACACTGTCGCTCTTTCAATACATCAAGGCCTCGGTCCGAAATTCCCTGTAATGACCTCACTCTCGGTTAATAAGTAGTATGTCTTGAGCTCTTGCAATAAAGTGTTGTATATAAGTCCGAAATAATAATAATAATAATAATAATAATAATAATAATAATAATAATAATAACTATACCAATAATAACAATAATAATACTGTATTTTCACTTCGTCTCATCCTCGCTAAAGGACGCCCATTTCTTCCTAAACTCACTGATTCGTAAGCACAAGACAAAGAAACCACTGACGCACCGTTCCGAAAATAGATTTGAACACTCCACATTTAGGACTCGTTTTCTCATTCAAAAGACTTCAATTTGAGAAGCAACATGCACGCGTTTGTACTGAACCTAGTCACATGACCTCAGGGACAGATCGAGGATTTTTCTTAGGAGGGGATGCTCTTCTAAGGAATAACGTAGCTGACGGGTGACGTGAACAAATGTTAAAAGCGAACAACGAACAAGAAGGCTTTTTACCACAAATGCAACTAATTTCGCAATCTGATTGGCTAATTTGCCGTTGTCGATAAGAGTCTAGACAATGCTGCTCGCGTCAATGTGTCACGCAAAGCAATAGCCAATCAGAAACGCTCATTTTGGGGAATAAACCAATCAGATTGCGAGAAAGTTAGCTCTTCATTTGTGTCACGATCTTGGTCACGCTCTGAAAAGAACATTTTCTTTGACGCTCTTTAACGTTGCTATTGTGGTAAAAAACAAAACGAACGTGGTTTAGCGTTGTCTGTACTCTTATCGGAAAATGTACACTTATCGGAAAATGTACTCTTATCAAAATGTTCTCTTATCAAAATGTTGTGGACTCACTCGGCTGCGCCTCGTGAGTCCACAACATTTTGACCACTGTGATGACGCGTATTCGTTGTCGGTAAGAGTACAGACAACGCTAAACCACATTTGATTTGTTAAATGACTCATGTTTCACTTCAACATCAATAAACCACATGGTTTGTTTTCCTTTTGTTGTCAGAATACTAGTTATGCTGGAGAGCCGCGGGTCATCTCAGGGAGGAGAGGTGTGTACTCCCTGCACCCCTCCTTTAAATCCACCCATGGACCTCGTGTCATTTCCCACCCCAGGTCGTATTTCCAACGCAATTCCCCGTCTTTGATACGTTCATGTATTAGAGGTTTCTTGGATTTTGCCTTAAAAACTCACCTTGAGTAGAGCAACGGTGCCTTCAACCACTTTGACCTTCTGAAGATACTCCAGTATCACTGTTTTCCTCTTCAGTGAACGGTACGTCACCTTTTCACCTACAGTACAAACGAAATTTCTCTCGTTAGTCAAGACACATGTAAACCGTTAAACTCGTTATTCAAAACACATGTAAATTTGGACTTGGCCTGAACGTTGTGGTGTGTGGACGTCTGATTTTTGGCTCCGCAAATTTGATCCATTTGACCCTTTTCTTTTTGAAATCTGGAATTCCTACCATGTCCAAAGCTGCTGGTGTCCCCCAAGGCTCTATCTTAGGTCCTTTGTTATTTATATTATATATCAATGATCTTCCCAATGCATGCAAATTTACACAGACTTTGCTCTTTGCTGATGACACCAGCATCTTTTATTCTCATTCAGATCCTAATTGTTTAGAATCCGTGTTAACTAATGAACTGTGTAATCTTGACATTTGGATGAAATGTAATATGCTTTCAGTAAATGTTAAGAAAACTAATTACATTATTTTTAAATCGAGGCAGAAGAAACTTAGTAAATCTTTTTCTCTATCGTTTGGAAATCAAATATTGAAACAAGTAAGCGAAACAAAATTCTTAGGTGTCTATATTGATGAGAATTTTACATGGAAACCTCATATTAGCTTTGTATGTAAACAAATATCTAAGTCAGTTGGTATAATATTTAGGTCTAGATACTGTTTATCCTCTAATACTAAACTTACTTTGTATTACACGTTAATTTATCCATATATTACTTACTGTAATTCAGCCTGGTCGTCTACATATGTTACTAATTTAAATAGAATTTTTTATTTACAAAAACGAGCTGTGCGAGCTATTGCCAATTTAGGCTATCAAGAACATACTGCTCCCTTATTTGCTAAACTGGGCATCTTAGATATTTTCCAAGTCAATGCATTGCAAATAGCCAAATTTATGTTTTATTATCACAAGCAATTATTGCCTCCGATGTTTCTTAGTTTGTTTTCTACAAGTAGTCAAATACATAGCTATGACACAAGAACAGCCAAGTCCTATCGACCACATCACTGTCGTACTAATCTTAAGCAGTTTACAATTCTCTACAAGGGTCCAAAAATTTGGAATTCTCTCCCAATATCGATAACTGGTTCGACTAGCTTTTCTATTTTTAAGAAAAAAATGATTGAATTTTTAATGAATTGAGTCTGAATTGACCTAGCCGCATTTCCACAACAAATTTATGAACATATTGCTAACTGAGGTGGCCTCCCCTATAAGCCTGGTGGTTTCTAGGAGGTCTCCTCGCCCTCACATAATTGTTAATGTTGTAGTTTAATTTAAAAGTGGCTAATAAATGATCATGATGATGATGATGATGATGATGAAACCCTCTACAAAGCAGATCTCTTCATTCTTATTAAAAATATTATATTATAAAATAACTCAGATACTACACGCGCGCTGATTGGTCGAAAACCTATGGGTTATTGCCCGTTCGGAGGTTGCGCGGGAGATTGGGTCAAGTTAGGTGTCGCAAAGCGTCATGGGGCTGTTTTGGGGGACGCAGTTCCAAAATGGCGGACAACCCACAGATTTGGATTTGTATGGAATCATTGGAGCGTAAAAGTTGCAATATCTCACTCCAAACTTGAAACGAGAGGCTGATTTTTGGCCTGTAGGCATTTTTCATAATGCTCTTGGCAAACAAACAGTCCAATAACTTCAAAAATTGAAATATTTGTGACGTCACACTTAAGTACTCTATTCATCTTTACTAATTAAACAATACATGATAAAAATTGTCCGGACACTATGTCCGACAACAGTTGGGATTTCGTAAGACATGAGCTACTTTAAGTCGGTCAGTGACCGATGAACGATTGTTATTTGCAGCCCTGGAGTAGTACCAAATCTATGAAACTGATATCACACATGTGCAGATATAAATGATATCCGCACGAGTGACATCACTGGCAGGGGAGCGTTTTTATGAATTTGCTATCACTAAGTACTCGGTACACCACCAAATTGTATATAATAAAAACAAAGCCACATGGTTACTTGGAGATATTTCAATCTCATCCACTCCACTGAAAATATATTCACGTAAGAAGTCATATTCTACACAAATGCTTCTCATACCTAACACGGATTTGCTCTTCCTTGGTTTTCTTTCTACCGTATCTAAAAGCAAAAGTGAAGGAGGATGAATGCCATTTACGGTACAGGACATTCCATTCATGAACGAGGCAAGATTACATACTGTGATTCTACTATAATACTTCTGTTCTTCCAGTAAATGCAAATTATTCTTCATTAAGACCTTTGATTACAAGGACACAATTCTATAGATTGAGGTAGCTAGGGTGCGTTTTCTTCGTATGATGAGGATTTGGATTTGTGATCCGAGATCACACGGATCATGGAGCATCAAAGGTTTCTTTGATGCGCCATCATCTGAATCATATCGGAAAAAACGCACCCTCAGTAACATGCCACAAGAGGTCTCCTGCAGTTGTGGATAGGAGCATTCACTTTAGGTTTTAGCTAAATACAAAATTATGGTTCTGTCCTCTTATACCGGCACACAAGGGAATAACAATTGTACTTTCTTTGTTTAGAAGTCATTGGGTAGCTCTAATGTCTTGCTTGGTCTTTTGTATCGGCTCTTGTGTACCGGTACACGAGGACAGAACCAAAATTATGCAGTTCAGCGCACATTACACAGAAAAAAAACTCCTACCCCCAAAACCACTACCCTAGAACACAATAACGTTAAAACGACACAACATCACATCAAACTATGAAAAACAATAGGAAGAATAATTGAAAGATGCAAAGTGTTGTTATGTCAAACGAGCTGAAAATGCAAGCTGCAGTACCCCAAGATTTAAGGGCAGCTGATGTTACGAGTATGTATTTATAACATGGCTAAGGGAAAGAACGCGCTATGATTGGCTAATACGCGCGATCCATTTGCCCATGGGTTGCATGCTGATGTCAGATTGTGAAGTTGTGAAGTGTTGTGTTATAAAAGAAATAATAAACGCAGCAGCTGTGCAGCCATCGAGTTATAGACGCACTTGGGAGGTTTCCCAAGCAATCAACAAGCTAGAAATTCTCTTAAACTTCTTTCGTACTTAGCAACCTCGCACGTGCGTCCATAACTCGATGGTTGCACGTTGCACGTTTACCATTTCTTCAATGTATTATGGCACAAAGAAGACACCAAAAAAGCGGAGAAAAAAAATAATTCCTGTCACAGTGTACCTTGTGACAGATTAGAGGGAGCAGGAGATGGACAAGGTGAAGACCGTGGGCTCAGTCCTGGCGTTCTTGCCGCTTTACTCTCCATTTGCTGCAGTTTATGTTTCTCCTGTTTCACCATGATGGCCTCTCTGTTGCTTTCTGCATATGGAGCTGCTACAAACCTACAGTCAAGGGAAGGGAAATTGGACGCTGGGTGTACTTGAGTACACTTGCGGCAGAATGAATATTTATTTTAATTATGGTTACTTCCGCGAGCGGGCAAGACGAAGCGAATCATGAGTTCTGATTGGCTACCCGTTCGGGCAAGATTTGTTTTGCCCCGCAAAACAAAATGAAACAAAACGCTTGAGGGCGGCTTTCAAATTAGTAACTTCTGGGTAACTCTACATCTTACAAGACAAAAAGGCCGTTTTCCAGCAGTTTTTAAAGCAATGGAGTAGCAAACCACAGCAACCGTAAGCCTTGAAGAGAGTCAAAACAAAGAAAATTAAGTCAAGTTTCGTGACTTTACTTTGCAACAAAATGGTGTAATCTTTTGACCATATAACAAACACTTTATTGACTCCACTTTTAGCTTGTTCGGTAGAGATGGACCTGTTCCTTCTTGCTTTCTTATTGAGCTCGACTTCATCTCGGTAAAAAAAAGCATACAAAGAACTTGCCCAATACGCTGCCATATTACATGGCTGGTTCCGTGAGCGCAAGCATAATTGATAATAAATCCTTTATTGACCAAGCTTGTTCAGTCAATATGGCTGGATACCGGCTTCGTTCGCTTCTGCGATTTTATTGAGCGTGACGAAACGCAAAATACAACTCGGCCAAAATGCAGCCATCTTGACCTCACGCTCGGTCAATAACGTATATATCATGACGTCACGCTGGGCCAATAACGTATATATCTTGACCTAACGCGTAGTCAATAACGTATACATCTTGACATCACAGTCAAAATGCATCTATCACGCGTGACCACAGAAAGTTTACTGATCCCTGATCACATTATTAAGGTTTACTCACCACATTACTCTTTGCTTTCCAATGTCTTGATGAACCTCGTTAACCTTCTTCCCCTTGATCAAGCATTTCACAATTTGCCGCACATCTGAAAATGGTAGCTTTGTGGCTCTAGTGAATTTCTTTAGATCCAAAAAGAACAAAAAACTTCAATAATTCTGTAAAAGCACCGAACACTAGGCTTTTTTTTTTGGCCCAAATGCTAGACTACTGCGGTTACAACGCTAACTTCTTGTGGATGGTCCAGCAACTTCAGGTGGTTAAACCTGCAGCTTCCAGCGGTTATAGATTCCCAGCTACTTGCCAGCTAGCTTTTTAGCTTCTTGCGTTTCGCAGGGTGTTCATTAGGCATCGGAGATCTGAGAATTCCCCGGCTACTACGAAGAATTCCCCGGTCAAATTTAGAAGGCCTGAGCTAGTTTTAAATTCAGACATGGAGCGCTTTCAGAATATTCTCCTGTTACTTTACACAATTCTCCTACTGGTACAATTCTTATTGAAAACCCTGGTAAAACAAACAATGAGAAAGCACGTTTCATCAGTAACAAGTTTCTCTATATCTCTGATATCTGATGCATACTAAGAAGACAAAATACAATACCGCTAAGGTGAAGCCCCTCGATCCTCCTTTCTCTATGGCATCATACATCTGCTTCATTATGGGCCGTTCAGCAACTAGATTTGAGTGATACCCTAACAGCCAAATGTATAACACAAAATTAGCTATTTAGAAAACGCAAAAAAAAGGAAAAAAAAAATAACGAAACCTGGCACTTTTTACACTGTTTTACTTTGTATGGCGGAACTGAACCGAATAGTACACTCGGTGTTCCAGATAAGAGACGGGTCTCGGGTCAATGACCCGATAAAAACGGCTTCTTGACCCAACAGGCGAAATATAAATGTTTTGTTAGTCACTGCTAGCACGTGGTCTGCATGACTCCGATTGAAAAACTTAATTATAACAAAGCTTTGGGAAAGCGCACGCTATGATTGGCTAATACGCGCGATCCGTTTGCCCATGGGTTGCATGGTGACGTCAGATTGTGAAGTTGTGAAGTCTCATGTTATAAAAGAAATGGTAAACGTGCAGCGTGCAGCCATTGAGTTATGGACGCACTTGGGAGGTTTGCTACGTATTCAAGAAGTTAGAGATGCCCTCGGCTGCGCCTCGAGCATCTCTTACGCTTCTTTCATGCTTTGCAGCCTCACGCGTGCGTCCATAACTCGATGGTTGCACGCTGCACGTTTACCATTTCTTCACTCGAACACTGACACTGTACAAGAACGATATAAAATTTGCACACCACTCTACAAAACACTGTACGAAGCAATACAATACGCTAGTACTGCAGATTGTACCAAAAAAAAATCATAACACATCACATCACACCATACCAAACCGAACCGAACCACGAAGAAACACACAGCAAAACACATCACATCACAGTACACTATATCACACCACACCACACCACACCTCACCTCACCTCATCTCAACTCACCTCATCTCTCCACACCAAACCGAAACACAAAGAAAACACATCACATCACAGTACACTACACTATATTACATCACACCTCACCTCACCTCAATGAACCATGAAGAAACACACAACATAACACATCACAGCACACTACAGTCTGTCACACCACACCACACCACACCACACCACACCACACAGAACAGAACCGAACCATGAAGGAACACACCACACCACACCACACCACACCACACCAAACAGAACAGAACCGAACCATGAAGGAACACACCACACCAGTAGGCAAGTTGGTTTCTGCCAAAGGGTCAACAGTAAACTTGATTCTTGTTGTCAGCCTAATATCTGGTAAATCCAATCTTGTACCAGCACACTAAACAGAAGCCATCTAAATCAGTGCCCTACCATCAACATAAGGATTCTCCTCGTCATCGTCGTCATCTTCGTCATCATCATCGTCATCATATTTGATGCTATCAGCTTTGAGAACAAACGGTTTCAATAGTTGTACATTTAAACCTTTTGACGGTATAACTGATTTCTTCTTTTTCTTCTTGGAAGGGCTGCAGTCACCGTCTTCATCCACTTCTTGTTCCTCTTTAACTGTCACTAGTGGTTCCACCTTAAGATAGCCTCCCTGCTGCAGAAAACGTCGAATTTTTCGAAGTATTGCCGGTTTAATATGCGCCTGAAAAACGTCAGAGAGCATGCAGAATACAGCGTAAGTACAACTGCAGTCATTTTATTTTATGTCCGTCATTCTACTAGTCTCCTTCTTAGGCGTTGTATGGCTTGTCACGCAAAGTTCCTCCCCGCGACGAGCCAGAAAACACCCACAGAGACTATGTTTCCAGTAGACATTCTTCAAACAATGTGGCAATATTGTTGTAACGTTCCAAAAGGAACCGATCAATATACAGTTGCAAATAACGTGGTTTGTTACCTCTGTACATGTAGTTGGCATCTCACTAAAGATTAGAAAGTAACTAATTTCAAAACGCCTTAAATAGCACTTAACCAGAGTCTAGTTTATAAAACTCTTAGAAGTGTAAGTTACAAGTTAGTGTAGCTATTGTTTGAGAGCTTGAAAAGATAGCTACATCCGTAAATAATTTACAAGACTAGTGTAATTTATACATTACAGGGGATTGTTGATGGTAGACCTCCAGGAACCCAAATGGTGAAACAGCGAATTCTCTTCCTAAGAAACTAGTAATTTTCTGGAATTCCCACTGCAGGGTCGCCACTCATTAGAACCCAAAAAATCCCCTGACTTTTCCCTGACTTTTCACTGACCTCAAAACAATTTAATAACCACACCACGCTCCACCACGCTCCACCACGCATTGATAAGAAAATGACCGAAGGAAAACACCGGTTCCCAAGCTTCCTCGGATTTCTCTTCCTTTTTTGGAAGAAGGCATTGACAACGAAAACCAATGACCAAAAGCACTGCATTTGAACGCATACCTCATTAGACATTGACTACTTCACAAAACGCTGTGGAACCCTGAAAACAAAAATTTCCCGACTTTTCACTGACTTTGTCAAGAACTAAGATTTTCCCTGACTTTTTGCAAAATTCCCTGACAATTCCCTGACCTTGAAAAATTTTTGTTTTTTCCTGTCTTTTCCCTGACCTTGACAACCCTGCACTGAGCATACCTCACAGAAACCAAATTCGTACACAAAACAAACTCTTTGAGATCGATGGGAGTTGCGCCACAACCTTCAAGCTCTACTGATCATTGCATGATGAGTGTTTCACGTTACCAGGATGTTTCACTTATCACAAGAGTATTAAATTAAAAATCACTTGTAAAGCACTCAGCCTTAATGTAAATTGAGCTACTCACAAAAGAATTTATCACATCAATCAACGGCATGTGATGCCCTGGAGCAGCCAATAGCAGCTTGCTAATCTCTGATGCTATCACATCATACTTGTGAAACTGTTGCACGTGGAACCGACGTAACCGCACAATGTTTGTCTGGTAATTTCTGAGTTGCTGGTTTTTATCGCATGTGGTTATAACAACAGACTGTGGAATAAAAAGTGCACTATTACAATTGAAGAGGTGCCTGGAATGAAGCCTTAAGTGACCACTGATCAACTCGTCAATTCTCTCTCCAATTTACCCTGTATTTGCTTGGAAGAATTTGATACTGGATCAAGAATCACTTAATGTTAATAATTATTATACAATCAGAAACTGTAAGTTTCATGTACAACAACTGTTTGTACAGGCGTAATGTATTTAATAGCAGCTAAGTATGCAAATCTACACTAAAAGGAATACAGAGACTGCTAGAAACTATTTTGTACATCCAGATCATGCAGATTGCTTGGTTTATTTTCAGAATTAATACCTAACTGCCAAATTTGAGTGAAAGAGAATTTTTCTTATAGCAAAAGTCATAATAGTTGTTTTAAAATCACTTATACAGTATAATAAATTATATAACTTTCTATTAGATTAGGTCTCAAGAAAACAATTTTAACATAACAACATACTGACCTGCATTGAGATAAGACCCATTGTTTTAAGTCCTTTAAGATGGTGGAAGGTTGACTTTGATTCAATATTCATATAGCTGGTGCTCATTGATCTTTGCATTCTGCCCTTGTACCTGGCTTGACCCACATATTCTAGCAGACAGTACTGCACATCAGATAGAAACACATGTGGGTCAAAATTCAATCCAAAGATAGCTTTGTTTCGTAACTCCTGTGACGCCACCAGAACAAGACAGTCTCCCCATCTGATACAAAATAATACAATATCTTGAACTTGCATATCATTTTCTTTTTTAATACAATGTAGTTATATTTTCGAATTATGGTCATTTGCTTGTTATATTAATAGAATTTTTTAAGTATTTTCTTCTGCGGGTGTATGGTCATAATTAAATTGTACCACTGTAACTTACAAATGCTTCAAACTTATCCATGTCATAGAATACAAAAAGTCATTAATTATCAAGGGCAAAAATATCAAAATGAGAGAAAAAAAAATTATTAGTCCCATATTGTTACAAGCAGAAACATTAGGATGAACATAAAAATAAAGCCCTAAGGAGATTTGATAAAACATCATGAATGTTAACCAACTCGCAGCATAGCAGAAATCTTACTTAACACTAGCAAAGAAGCTGCACTATTCCGTCATTCAAGGGGTACAATAATTCTATTAGCTTCAAATCACCTAGGGGCCATCATACTGTAACTGCAAACACAGCGACCAGTCATTGTCAGAGAGTACTATAAAATTATGGTATCAATTTAACTTTTAATATAACAATTACTAGAAATTTTTCCCTGGGTTACTGTTCTTAATAAACATGACACAGTGCTGTACCGTTCATACGCAGTGTCCAAGCTCATGCTTTTTCCAGTCTGTTCACCTCGTATCTCCTCACTGACATTCTTACGGACAAAGTAGCTGGGGCATGACCCTTTGATCCCTGTCTCTTGATCAGACACAAGCTTGAAAGTGTTACACTCCCTCAGAGCGCCTTGAAACTAACAGATCAACTCAAATAGTTACATTTAAAGTGCTTTATCAAAATGTACAGTACTTTTGTACCATTACCAGATGGATTATTTTTTACACTAGGCCTTACAAAGCACATGTTACAGCATATAAAAATTAATCATCTCTTAAGGCATGAATTTTCCAAATGATCACCTGAACAACAGCCAAAAATCAGCAGGAAACACAGAAAAGTAGAAAATCATAATTTTGGGGTGAGTGGTACCTACAGTATAGCAAGTTCCTATCCTGTAGCTTGGTTTCCGTACAATCATCTCTGTCATAAGGATTGTCTCTGTCACAGCAAATTCCAGGACTTGAGACTAATGGTAGCGAACTTACAAGCTATTACAAGTTTTTAACCTGTTTGTCACATGATCTACCTCCAAGAATTTGGAGGTATTGAAAGCGCATGCTCAAGCAGCTCGTGGCAGAGGTTTCTCTCGGGGAAGTAAAAAAGCCGACTACACAAAATACTGAGGAGACGCGAATGACTTTTCAAACATACTAAAATACTTGCCAGGAAGAAATCTCTGCTAGCAGGGCACATCTAACTAACAAGTATTAATGAATTTTGATAATGTCGACAAACACCGTTTTCTTTTTAGTGCATTAATTTTAATATAGGATAATACATATTTTCATTTATTGTATTTGACGCTTCTGTGTGTGTTTACTTTAGCTAGCTGCCAAACACAAACTGTAACATATAAGTAATCAACTGGCAACATGGATGAGTAGCACGGTCACCCCGCCATTTGGCAGTGATGTGTATTTACTTAGGTATATCTTCGCAAGGATTTAACCTCACTACCTGACACTTTCCACGATAGAAGCTTAATTATATACCTTCATTTTGGTGTGAAGAAAACAAGGTTTGCGATCAAGCCAAAATTTTGATAAATATACATTTTATTAAAATGTATTTATTTCTGCGTGTAACGCGTAACATAAAATGTGTCAGATGGAAGCAAAAAATGAAATATTTTCATACCGATTGCACATAGAGACTTTGTTTTTTATATCTTAGAAAATTATCAACAAAAGCAAGAGACAATTTGATTTTTAACAAGAATGGTTTATTCTAGAGTAAGATATCAACGTTTCTTTTCGTTGGAATACAATGTAACGCTTCACGTTTTCCAAACTACCGGAGTACACAAAACTAAGAATAACTACATTTTGATCTGCGCTAGGATCACGAAAGTGACATAAACGTGCTGGGCATACATCATAGTGTTTACAAACCAAGACTGAAGTCCCACCGTCGAGTAGACTGTTTTCTAGATCAAAAAGAAATGTGCGGAAACACATTTCGTAACGGTCCTGTAGAGCTTAATTTCATCGCATAACCACGAGTTGATCTGTGGCCAGACGGGATACTTGGAGGGTTGAATAAACAAGTTTACATCCCCTTGTTGGGCTTGTGTTAAGCTAACATTGCCGAAAGTTTCAGCCGTTTTGGTTGTATCTGAGGCTGAAAATTTACGTTTCGTCGACGCGGAAACACTTTCCGCCATTGCTTCCATGTTCACGAACCGTAACGAAGGAAGGTGGTGAGAAAATATGGCGAAAAACTCAACCGAAACGTCCCCAAAACTCCCTCGTTTGCCTCTTCTGCTTCGCAAGCACATGATCTGTTTTCACAGGCATCAGTAGGGGGGCTCTTTGAACAATTTGCAGGGGCAAATTATTGCATAACACTGAAATATTGCGTGATTTTCAACACGTTCGCTCAGAACTATTCACTGAGGGAATTCAACCGCGTCTGATGGAAACAAAAGAGTCTAATCTCAATACAGGTATTTCGCGAAAGAAAGCAGCTCAAGAAAGAAAAGCGGCGGCCAGAAGGGAAAAAGACAGGGCCTACTATCAGCAAAACAAAGAGAAAAAGATCTCTCAAGTTAAAGCACGGAGGAAAAAATTGCAAGCCGAGAAGCCAAGTCAGCCGCTCACGCGACGCGTTGCGA
The DNA here is from genome assembly GCA_949710005.1 of Ricordea florida. Taxonomy (NCBI): domain Eukaryota; kingdom Metazoa; phylum Cnidaria; class Anthozoa; order Corallimorpharia; family Ricordeidae; genus Ricordea; species Ricordea florida. The sequence goes on along the minus strand of OX453285.1, from coordinate 18,283,841 downwards.
AAAAACGTGAACGCCAAGAAAAAGAAACGCAACGCCGAGAAGCTTCCCGTGTCGCTGCACAAGAAAGAAGAGAAAAGATAAGACAGCAAACGAGAGAAAGAGTAAGAAAATACCACTCATGCTACTGCATCAACTGTATTGTCACTGACGAGGAGAAATGCACCAACAAGGCGTGGCTTGATGAATGGAAGCAGGTGGAGCTAGCCAGGGAAGGTGATGTGGCAACAACTCGACAGGCTGCTGAGACCCCAGTGCTTGACCAAGATACTGCCTCCTACATAGCGGACCTCGCCAACAAGAGCAGTACAGTGGCCACAGCTGCTGAAGATTATCCTGTCTACGACTTCTATCTTCTCAAGATCATTTCAGAAGGAGTTGAAGAACAAGACAGTGATATGACAGATTACTATCAGTGTCATTATCAGCAAGGAGACAGAGTCCTCAGAGGTCACTTTTACCTCAGAGAAAACATTCACGACATGACTTTCACCATTGATCAAAAACATACAGCCATTGTATATGCTGCCACTGTCCGCCATATTTGTGGTGAACTTCCAGTCAAAAAGAGGGGGCGAAAGTTTATTTATAAGCTGCCTTTAAGAGAAAATGAGGAGATTATTGCCTCATTGTGACATTATAGCTAAAACTCTTATATATTTTTTCATTTCATCTCACATTTTTTCAATAAACAAGAAAAACAGAAATGTGCCACGCCCACAAGGGATTGTGGGTAATGGCAAAAGTGTCGATAATAATAAGAAATAAATGAAATATTTACAGGTATTGATTGCAATGTGCATTTAGGTCAAAATTAAAGTCAGCAAGTGATTGAAAACGAAAAAATAGAATAAATAATATTTTTGGAGCATGTTACAGCAAATGGCTATATGACTGTGCTACTCATCATGGCATTTTTAACTATTTCAGGTTATTTCAAGTTGTCATTTACCCTTCATTTAACTTAATTATCATACTACGTAATTTAATTAAAAAAATAAAAGATAAATAAAGTTGTTGTTCTTGTTGTCAGTACCGCTGGACAATGGAGGTGCTGTTTGAACCAGGGGCTCAGAAATGCACTTTGATCTATGTAAACCAGGTATGGCATGAAACAAAGGATTACCTTGATTAAACAGCTGCCGTCTTAATTTTTTTGAGCGAGCACAACCTGGGGAGGATGGCTTGACTACCGAGCTGGGGCAGGACCTTAATGAAACCCGACAAGGACTCGACTAGGCTGCCAAGGATCAGCTGAGTGGTTTGTAGATACTCTCCCCGGGTTGTGTTCACGCAAACAAACCAAGATGGTGGCTGGTCAATCGAAAAATGCGAGTCTTCAAAATCTTAAGGGAAAATAGAGGCCAGTGAACAGTCTAACGCTATTTCAGGTAAATACTGTAATGACACTCAAGGGAGGGAGACACTAATAAAAACAGGGACATTGGGTGGTTTTCACAAAATTGCTTCAAGTATCTGAAGGTAGAATTGTTAAATTTACACTCCGAAAAAACAGACTTCCCGTGTAATTTATGTAATTTATGTAATTTTCAGGGTTGGCGCAGTGGTGAAAGCGCTCGCCTTCCACCAATGTGGCCCGGGTTCGATTCCCGGCCCCGGCGTCATATGTGGGCTGAGTTTGTTGGTTCTCTACTCTGCTCCGAGAGGTTTTTCTCCGGGTACTCCGGTTTTCCCCTCTCCACAAAAACTAACATTTGATTTGATTTAATTTATTTCATTTGCGCTTTACAGTGTCCCCAATTAGTACAGCAGTGCTAAATACACTTGACACTCAAATAAAGTTCATTATTATTATTATTATTATTTATTTTCAGTGTAATTTATTATCAAAAGGCTCATTTTCAGTATTTTAAGGAAAAAAGAAAGAAATGAAACCAATACAATAACATTAATAATAATTATTATTATTACCATTACAATAACATTGAATATAAGAATATTAATTTTATTAACAGTGGACGTCTCGTTTGTGAGCGTAGAAATTTTTTTTGTAATAATTTTTAGACCAAGAAAGTGTATGTCGACTGAGCTCGACCATTCTCATAAAACAAAATATTAATCACTGAAACTGCCACTGACAAGTTTGACTAGTGCAAATTGTGTTTTGGCTAGCAAAATTAGACCTGTTATTAATAGGCTAGAGAGCTAAACAAGTTACATGAAGTCTCAAGCAATCAGGACGATCATGTAGAAACACTCTTGTGATAAGCCCAAACAATTCACCGACAATCCTTATGACATAAGCGACACGCATGGCTACAAAAATAGAACCGGTTCTATCCTTGTGATAGAAAATTTGTTGCAACAGAGCTAATTATATGGAAACCAGGTTTACGAGAGCTGCAAAAAGCAAAAAAATAATAACAGTACCAGGATTACAAATGAAAGAATAACAATGGCAACTTAAGTAAAGTTAAATTATTAATCAGCAAATTATATATTCAGTTATTGTAACATATTGAGCTTGACATCAAGAACCGAGTAAAAATGTGTATTGGGCACAGTTATTAGTATTGTATATTGTTCACATGCACAGGGTGTTCATCAGGCATTGGAGATCGGAGAATTCTTCGGCTACTATGAAGAATTCTCCTGTCAAATTCATATGGCCTGAGCTAGTTTGACCTTCAGACATGGAGGACTTTCAGAATATTCTGTTTCCTGTTACTTTATAATGTAATATAATGTTTCCTGTTACTTAACACAATTCTCCTGCTGCTACAATTCGTATTGAGAACCCTGTATACAGTGTAAGGCGTTTGATGTCATTATTGTGACAACCAAAACCTGATTCTCTCTCTTACTATCAAGTTTTGATCAGCTACACGAAAAAAATTCCTTTGGTTAAATTTAACAAAACTAGTATAATAGTTAATCATAATTGTTACAATTATAAATCAACTGGTACCTCATTACTTAATACATGTAAGTGCAGTAGTACTGCACTGCATTTTACCTCATCCAAAGGGTTCCTTGATTTCTGACTGCTGTTTTCATTTTCAGTTGTTTCATCTGTGTTGTTTCCAAATATATGTGGCAATGGCTCCGGTAAAACAAAGAACTCAACATCCAACGTAACAACAATACTATTCCACAGAAAATGTTTTGCATCATCATCTAACTTGAGAGGAAATTCTGGTCTTCTTTCGTCTAGATGTTTCCACAGTTGCACTAAGGGGCAACCTTGAAAAACCAATGGCCAAATAAATTACCTTATTTTGACTAAAGAATAAAGACACAAGAAGTATTTATGATACTTGTGTGAATGTCACACTTTATATCACCCAGGTATCAGGTCTCTTGAGAAGGTTACATGTAGTTTCCACAAAACGTTCTTGGCAGTTACCCTCAGAGACTTGGTGACCAAATATGCGGTAAGATTTCTGCACAGGTCCCTACTTCATTATGCATGCTGAAGCTGTCTTGTCTGGTGTAATACACGTGCAAATATTTCTTGTGTTCGAAGAACGAAATAGTACAGTTACAGAATGCATAAGGAAGTAGGGACCTGTGCGGAAATCTTACCAAATTTGCATCCATTTTGACCAGGGATTAAATAGTCTGTTTGGTGCTTTTCCAATTTTCACATTCTAATAATTTTCCGCATTATCTTTACTCTCGCAGTAAAAAAATAAATACATACTAAACAGAATGTCGCTATAGTATACAAGTCATAGTAAAGTATGGGATTATATATATGGAAATCTCGGTAACTTATCTAGACCAAAGTTTCCGGCAGTACTCGGGATGACCTTCTATAATTAGTTATAACTTCGCTCCTAAATAGATCGGTATTATAGTACTAGTTGCAGTTCCAAAGTTAACCCTTTGAGCCCTAATGTACATGTATCTCCCTGTGTCGAGTAAAATCTATCAAGTCACTCTTAGGATGTAAAGGGTTAATATTCATGCAAAATACCCACCGTCCAATCCATCCAACGATATTTCATCCAGGCAGCTAACAAGACATTCCATATCATCTCTTAAACGTTGAGCACGTGTAAAATTGAGGAAAGCATTGATTTATTTCGTTGCAAACAGCGATTTACTCAATGAACATTGTTGTGAACTTGGTAGCCACGCCCACTGTGGACATCATCAACTCGATGAGGGATTGGGGATGATACGGATGGGAGATGTGTTTGAGCCTTTCAATGCCACAGTGACCCCATGTATTATTCTCCCTATAATTCCAATACACTATCGCAAAGACAGATTATAAGAATTGAGAAAATGATCAAATCAAGGACGATAAATCAATCAACTGCCAAATTTACCTAACTAGAACATAAAGAACTGTATAGCGCTTGTTCATGAGAATTTATACTCGATCTTGGCAGTCCAAGGGTTATAATAAATGTCTGTGGAAGATTTTGAGAATTAAGTGGTAAGACCATACTAGTACAGGCGAGTTGCTGGATAGAGCAGAGATGAGGTCAATGAGTAATGAAGAGAGGAGGAGAAGGTGGAAGGTGATTGGCCATATATTAAGACAACGACAGAACAGCGACAGCAACATGGCACTGACATGGGCACCAGAAGGGAAAAGGAAAAAAGGAAGACCGAAGACAACGTGGAGACGTACGGTAGAAAAAGAAAGGAGAGAAGCAGGATGGAAGACGAGGGTAGAGGCAAGAGCTGTCGCAGGGGATAAGGAAAGGTGAAAAACCGCTGTGGAGGCCTAATGTGCCAGATGGCATAGGTGACAGGTATTGTCGGCGTGACTTCTTGGTCGGTAATAAAAGTAAATTTGGATGGGAATTCTATAGTTAAGCAATGTTGTTTTGCTTCGGATGCTGCAATCGACTTTCGTCACATTCCTTAATACAGTTAATTTATACTCTCCTTTTTAAATTTAAGTCGTTCATCCTTAGGTCCCCAAAATAATTATTATTATGCATAAATAAAATAAAATAATTATAAAATAATTATTATTATGCATAAATGCACTTTACATAAGAGCCATATCAATTCAAAACGTCTTATTTTTCTTTTTATTACATCTAAAGGAAAACATTTTAGACACTCAAGAACTTCGCATCCCGTATGTACCATTTTCGACATTTTTAATTAAAACTTATGGAATACATAAACCAATCATTAGCCTGTTTTTAAGTGTTCATTGTTTTTTTCGTATGTATCCATAACTCTGTCAATAACACCAATTCATAGGATTTTACTCATATACATTAGATGAAACTTAAGGTGGCTCGATAGTCCAAAAATGGCAAATTTTGTTAACATTTTTTAAACAGTTTACCTTCACCCATGGCCTGTTATTAAAGTCAATAGCACTGAATAGCCTTCAAAGAATAAGTTCCAACAAGTTTTATGCAAATTCCTTACATTCCTGATAAACCACACCCCCTCAAAGAACCACACCCATTTCTGCAAATCAAAGTATGGGGTAACCAGTAAACACAATATCTCCAGTATGCTTCATGGTGGATAACTGAGATTTGGCACACTGGAAACTGATGTCCAGAGCTGTGCAATGAACTAGGATTATCAACTTACTATGAAATGATAGCAATTAACACTCTCACAAAAAAGTGAAAACAAATTCGCATGAAGTCCTTGGACGAAAAATAGCATAAGTCATAACAGATTGCTCAAAACCTCATTGTTTTAGTTCATTGCATAGCTCTATTCATACTAAACATTGAGTGAAAATTTTGTTTAATTATTCCAAATATTCTTTGAGATATTACGTTTACCATGCCCAAGTAAGCCTCACATACGGAATTTAAGAAAAATGAGTGTAAAAGATGAGCAGTACAATTTGAATCAAAGTTATGTCTTAAAAGGCTCCAGCTTCACAGTGTGGCCCTTCAAGTGCCTCTAAAGTCTCAGTGTATCCTTTCTTAAAAGTTTCTAATTTGCCTTCTCTTCTTTGAATGCTCTGTACTCTTTCTGCGAGAATGGCGTAGTCTATTGTGGTCAAGTCTTTTGCAGCCATTCTTGCAGTGCACTCCCGGGTTGATTCCTAACTTTTGAAGGACTAAACGGATTGAGCCTGCACACTCATTAAAGTGTGAGACGGCTAGAAATACAGCAAGTTCAACAGTGTTCAAGCCAGTGATTGTGGACAGGGCAGTGACAACTCCATACAAGGATGAATATCCTCTTTTCCTCCACGTGCCATCTCCTGATACTCCAATGTCAAATATCCCATCTTCCTGTGGCTCATAAAAGGTTTTGACTTCTTCAGCAGCATTTGCCATACTTTGCTTACAGACAGCCTGTGTAGCACTCCTGACAACAGCAACATGGTCTCTGTAAGAATTTTCATTCATTGGTGGGGGCATGTTCATGACACAATTAAATTTTGCAAGTGCTTGATGGCCATTACCAATGTTTCTGGTAGCCACAACTATCCTCCTGTTTACCTCGAATGCTTGGCTCCCTTCGATTTTTGAGCAAGAGTAAAATTTCTCAGAGAACTTGCACTTTTGGTTCTCGCACTTCAGTACAAAAAGGGAAGTGAAACCCATCTTGGCACCGCTGTCTTCCTGCAACTCGACACGGCCATGCTTGCAAACAGGACAACACAATAAATGAATAACTGCCGAAAGCACAGAAATGTCAACCAAACGAAAACCCTCTGGTCCTTCCGAATATTCTTCGCTTGAGTTGTTATCTGATTCACTTGAAATTTCGTCCAGTTTTCTCACAGAAGCCGGGAGAGATTTCACTTTGGTAGCATCAATACTCAAACTCCGCTTGTTTTCTTCGGTGTCGGATACTTCGGTTTCTTCGGCCGATTCTTCACCAATCGAAGCCTCGTTGTCCGTTCTTTTTTCCTTCACAGTATATCTATTAGCTGCGAATCTCCTTTTCTTGCTTCTACCACTCCTAATTTTTTTCTTTAGAGGCATTTGCTCAATTTGTTTGACAGGAGAAATTCTGAAAATGGAGACTCGAAAATACGCTCGTGTTTGAAGGATTCAAGGCTTCATGTATTTACCATGAAGTGCCCAATGTCTCTTACCCGGGCCCCTACAGCTATTGAATCGCTCCTGGGGGCATTTTTTCTTGATTTCATCCCATTTCTGTTTCAAAAACGACGCGTAAACAACTCTGGTTGCCATGGAAACGGTCTATGTTTTTTTTTACCGAAGTTCACAAATGGCTCAAAAACACATTTATTTTAAAAGAAGATTGGAAAAAAACACCCCTAACTCAAGACTACAATAATGAAACTTGCCTCAAAAACCATAATCTAAAAATTGCCATTTTTCAAGAATTTTGGCCTATCGAGCCTCCTTAACTAACTACAGAGACGTACAAGTCATGTGACGCATTGGAACGGGAGTGTCTTATGGTCGTGGGTCGTGGGTCGTGGGTACAAAGTCGTGGGTCGTGGGTCGTGGGTATCAAGTCGTGGGTTATTAATAATTAATAATGATTATTAAGTTATTGATAAGTTATTGATACTATTTTCTTTGCTCGTTTTGGAAGGTATCTGCATTAGCTCCGTTCGATTTCAAAACAAATTCTTCTACTTGTACAACAACAAATAAAACACGTTTTTTAAGTGTCAATTCCCAGGAAACCTAGCTTATTTAAACTAGATTCTTCATGCAATAGACCAAACTCTTTGATTTTTATACCCTATCCCAGACTATTTAAACTGCTTCAAAACTATACCCTTCACAGCGGCACATACCCATATAGCTTAAATATGGAGTACCTCTCCCGGGTCGAAAGCTAAAGATGAGAGAGTTCCCTGTTTCAAATTTTCAGAGAAAAAAGATCGGGGCCTTTTTTCTCCTCCAGCTCTCCTCTCTCACGTAGAGTTTTCATAGTTAATAGTTAATTCTTGAAACTGGAGACGGTAATTGTCGCCTTATAAATAGTTCTCGAGCCCACTGTGCCGAGAATAACTAAACTTAATCATAATGATAAATAATCATGAAACTAATCTTAAAACGTAGTGAAAAAAAGATAGCTGTTATTACATTTAGTTTTTCCAGTTTTCAACCGCGTGTCGTAAAACCCAACTGTGAACTCACGAGAACAAAATGCGAGATGAAATTGTGCTTCCGATGGCAACGCAACGGGTAGGGTGACCCTCCCATAACACTGGGGCATCCTATGACACATTTGTCTGTCTTTATCTGTCGTCCGGTATCTACCGTTCGCCATGTTCTGTCCAGTATCTACTGTTCGCGATATCTGCCGTCCGGTATTTGCCGTTTGCGTATTACTGAGCTACTACTCGTTATGGAACCTGAAGATTCACCAGTACATCCAGTTAAGTCTAAAAGTTCTCCAACATACGCGGAAGTTGTTGGAAACAAGTACCCGCTTCGTCACTCGTGGTGGCTTAGATATCAGTCCCAGGAAGAAGAGGAGGCATTGACCCTTGCCCTACAGAAGTCTCTCGAAGAGAAACAGGTAATTAGTAATTTTGCAAGATCTAGGTTACATAATATCAGCCGAATTATTGACGCATATTTCATTTATTTTAGAGTGACATTGACAGTGGTGAAGATGTGTTTGAGAACACCTTTGCTTTTGAGGCCCCATTAAGGGGGGGGGGGGGGGTCTGAATATCCCGTATACCATTAATTTTTGTCCCAAATATCCCGTATCCCATTAATTCCTGTAGTTTGTATCCCTATAATTCAATTGAATACTGATGACGTCACTGCATGTGATAAGTCCGATTACCAAATAATTTAAAACACATTTTCCGGTGCGGTTTCATACTTTAAAATAGAAATCGAGTGCAAATAAGGTTTGAAGGATGATTACAATGTTTTTTTTGGTGGAATGTTTTTACGCAGCATCCTGTTTAAGGTGGGATTGTCTTCGAACTGAAGCAAGAATACAATTTTGTATTGTGTATCACTACAACTATTTCCCTGACCTGACAAGCTGGGTGGATGCACGGCGATCAAGTTTTTACGTCATGTACTTGTATTAATCTGTATTCTATTCAGAGGAGAGTAATAGACCGAATGCATAAATGGCGTTCAAAAAATTATTCTTTTGTTTATGTGCTAATTAGACTCACTAGCATCGTTTGCATGGACAAAATTCAAAAGAAATGTTGCTTGAGAGCGAGGTTAGTGACTTTAATTAGCATATAAACAAAAGAATACATTTTTGGCCACTATTTATGCATTTGGTCTATGGATGCAGTTGCTGGGGGTTAACTATGTTCAGTGTTGTTATTTAGTCATAGAATAAGAAAGCTTTTTCCTTTGGGCGCCTTGACTTTCTCCCAGATCTTGTGGTTGAAGCCCTAGCTCCTTGCTGAATTTGTCCCTCTTCCATTTCTGAAGCCTCAATAGACTATTCTTCCGCAGTCTCCCTGGCAGTAAGTGGATCTCCATAATCCAAGCACTGAACCACATAATTGAAGTATTCCTCTTCATTGAATACAACGAGGTCATCTTCAAGAGTAGGACTCGAGACTTCTGCTAAAATGCCAGTCATATCTATTGTGTAAAGCACTTGCGAATCATGAAAATGGAAGGGTAACAATAATTCTTTCGTGTAAATAGCAACTTCAAACTGCCTTTCCGAAGGAGATACGTTCTTTGTGCATCTACCCACGTACGTAAAACGGGGCTTGGGGTAGAAACGTTGGCTGATAACCAGGCTTAATGATCACAAAGGATTGCTTCTTAAATAATGGAGGAACTGAAGAATCTGCCACACTTTGTTAATTGGTTGTTTCTAAGTGGGCAAAGTCTACAGGTCGAGACTGAGTTGGTTTTTCAACATAACAGTTGATTGGTAGGCTGCCGGGGGTTATCCTTTGTTGACTTGTTTCTCACGGTAACTTGTCGTACACTTTGCCCAAATTCACTTCTTAGACTCATCTATGAAATTAAAACCGTCGCTACATGTAACTCATGTAACTCGTTTTATACAGTTTTTTTTTATACAGCGTTATTCATGATCATATAAGATGTTTTGGTGTAGTATCAAGGTATATTTTTATGTAAGTGCCCTTATAGCACGTATCTGTTTTCCCTTGTTTTGATTTGTTTCAACTCTATAGTCACACTAGGTGGCTCGTCACGCGCTCTTAAGAGTTGTATCACGTTTCCATACAGAACACATGTTGCGAAAAATGCCCTTTGATCAGTTTTGCAAGCACTCGCGCTCGGAAGGAAAGAAATTACACTTCAATTGTCTGTTAGTCATAACGAAAGAAGGAAAGGTTCGCCAGATCCGGCAATAATGTAAATCTGATTTACCTGGAATATATCTTAGCTATTTGCTTGCCCCTAATTTCGTAAATCAATTGTTTTAGTTTCACGATATGATACAATAATAAAGAAGGCGTTCCTAAAGACGTTTGGAGCGATATACGTTGTGTTTATCCGTGGATTTTTGTGCGGTCCAGCTAGCGGTGGACAAGCGCCGCTATAGTTTACAAGTTGTGTCGTATTTTGTCGAGCCTGTAGGGCAGTCAAAATGCAAACGAGCAAAAATATAAAGCGATACTACACACCAAACATCCAGTAAAAATAGATTTATCAGTGAAAGAGGCCTAGGGAGAGTGTGACAGTATTGTGTGCGCACGCCGACCTGTACGGTAAACAGGTTTTCTACTGTACAAATAACTGTACAATATCGCTACAGGTATATTTGTATAGTTATTTGGATGGTAGTCGCTGCAGTTGGATAATAATATTCGTTATTTAATATTTTTTCACGTTAAAACCATGGCTCGCATGGCTCGCACCCTAGCCAGTCGCATGGCTCGCATGGCTCGCACCCTAGCCAGTCGCATGGCTCGCATCCTGGCTCGCATGACTCGCATGGCTCGCTGGCTCGTACATTAGGCAGACCCGACCCACGACCATAAGACACTCCCCCGTCAAATTGCACGGCAAATTCACTGATTCAATTCCCGGTTTTGTACAGAACGTGATAGGCCGTTGCCATGAATACATCCCTCAGAGGCAGAAGAGTTAATTTGCCTTGTCCCAAAATCGACGAGCAAGTCTTGTAGTACATAGAGGTATTAAAATTAACAAAATCGAGAAATACAACAGACTCCTGAGTGAATCCCAGATCAATAACTGAGGTCATGGATCCGCAAAGGACTTATGATGGCCAGAAATGAGCTTACAAATATTCCACTAGAATCCACATTCCTTCAAGTAACTGTCGTAGTTGATGACTTTGTCACTGAAACAGCTAACGTGAACCCAACAACTCCGCATTTAACTTTGACAAATCCAGCTGAGTATAATCAAATCTACAGGAAAATGAGAAACTGCGGAAGTGCGCCACTTGCACAGGCTGCTTTCGAAATTCACGAGTTTATGCAAACACTTCTAGAAATCTTTTATTTTATTTCAGCTTCTTTACTCACTGCATTTCAATTAGCTGCGAATATTCATTCAACTGATGAGATAAAGGCATTTCTAAGTCGCTGTTAGCTGCCAGCTGTCAAATAAGCTAAGATGATTGCATTAACACAGTGGATGCTGGAAAACAGATAAGTCAGTGTTGAGCATCATCTGGTGATGTAACCTTGATATTCGTCACGTTCAAATAAATCAGTGTGAAAGAACTGCTGAGTTCACTTTCATTGACAGTGATTCACCTCGAGTAAAACGACCCCCCAAGGCATAATCAACAAACTGAACAGTCAACCTCGTTCCCAGGGTCCTCTCCTACTCGGCCCCCGTGGCGAGGGGGGCGAGTAGGAGAGGACCCTGGGAACGAGGTTGCTGAACAGTCCCTACGATGCCGTTAGTTTACTAAAATTAAATGTCATCTGAGCGCGCGACAAACTTGACAGTTACTTTATTCCAGCCTGTAATGCAATTAAATTCCATCACTATTCATAAAAATATACGTTTTAGCGACGATTTTATTTCGTTTCCGCTAATTGTAATTGATTTTATATTGAAAAACGAGCAACAGTTATAGAACTGTTGCGGTTTTGATATATGTCAAAAGTGTCATACATCACACTTGAAAACTTCATTTTAGTATCATCATAGGATCATAGTTTACAACCAAAAAATCTTATTCTGATACCACAGCTCGGCATAGGGTAAAATATGGACTGGACCATTGGACCCTTGGACCATTGGACTATTTTTTGGACTATTTTTTGGATGAAGGTTTTGGGAGACTTCTACCATATGCCCAGCATTTGCTGTGTGACCTTCACATGAAAGACAATGTTATGTCAAAACTAAATGAATTTGGAATTCGAGGCAAAGAGTCCGAAATCATCCTAAGCGATTCTGGAGGCTAAGCAATATTGATTAGCAAGCGCATAATTCAATTTATTAGCAGGCACATATTTCCTGTGATGTGTTCTATGAAATTTTCGTTGCGAAAAATCAGGGCAAACTATTATTTTTCAAGCTGTGTAATGAGGCCCTGCCAGGGGGGTCCCAGGTCGCAGGGCCTCTGTAATAGCCTTGCGATGGAGGAATAAGATTTCTAATGGAACTGAGCAAGGTCATATGTCCTTGTATTTTGAAGAAGTGTACATACAGTACAAAAAGTTAACTCCGAAAATATAAACGCTGAGAATGTAGCAAGAAACGGGAGAGAACGGGAGAGAACCACTAATTAAAAAAAAGCAGCAACAAAAACAATGTCTTTTTTAGAACCCTCACTGAGTGTCGAATACTGTCCAGGTTTTTTTTTTTGGTGGTGTTTTGTGATTGCAAAAGATTAAAGACATTTTGTTATCTGGCTAGCGGCTAGAAAATGACTTTGTAACTGGCCAAAAATGTTTTCTTTTCCGGAGCGCTGTCAGTTAGAGCAAGATTAAAGGAAATAGAAATAGCTCTTGTGACGGAAATATATAGTAGAAGCCGACTGGTGCAAACGATCCATTATTTTAGCAAATTATAAGCAGCAAAATACATTGGTATGGGTCAATAAGCGACTGAGCGGACAAGAATGAAAAAAAAAAGTTTCCTTAATGCTGGTAACTTTTCTGTAATAATTACGACCTCCTCCCCTCACAGATGACAACTTTTGTTTACATTCCCCTCCCATGACCATGGGTAATAGGCTGTGCGCATGCGTACATGTGTTGTGTGACACAAGTGCTGTAATTACCTCCTTCCCCTCCCTAAGGAGGATCATATGATTAACCACCTTGACAAAACTACCTACCCACCCCTTCCTAACTGAGAATAACAAATTTTGACAATATTTACCAACCCACGCCTCCCCCCAAAAAACTACCTACCTACCTACCTACCTACCCCTTCCCTGAGGAAGAACAAATGATAAACCACCCCCTGACAAAACTAGGTACCCACCCCTTACCAAAGATTCAAAAAATAGTTCAAAATTTAGTCCATGAAATAGTCCAAAAAATGGTCCAAAAAATAGTCCAAAACATAGTCCAAAAAATAGTCCAATGGTCCAAGGGTCCAATGGTCCAGTCCATATTTTGCCCTATGCCCCACAGCTCCGATGTTTCTATTTTTATAGTGTTGAAATTCAATTGCGTTACAAAATTTGACATGTGTTTTACTGGCTGAGAGAAAGTAACTGTCAAGTTTGTCGCGTGCTCAGATGACATTTTAAAAGATGCGCTACAGGAATGAGAGCAATTTAACCTAGTGTATAGTCTTTCCGGTCTTCATTTTAGACCACAGGGTCTTGGGTTTTCGTTTTAGACCACAAGGTCTTAGGTCTTCGTTTTTGGGTCTTCGTTTTGGACACATCCCGATAATTGCTTCGGTTGCGGTGACTTTAGATTTGCCACAAGTTGACCTCGCGAGTTTCCAAGCGAGCGGAGACAGCGACCGAGGGAGGTTGTCTTTCTTTTCGCCCGTCTTCATTTGTTCGTTTGCTAGCGTGCGTTCGTCTAGGAGGAGGTTTTCATCGTCCAGGATACTTTGGGAGTCACTGTCGCTCATTTCAGTATCCGTGTAAGAACAGGTTTGGTTTGAGCGTGCTTTTAAGCAGGACAGGTTTGGATCCTACAGCGTATCTCGTCAGTTGCTGCTATTCGGAGTAACTGAGTAACGTTAGGTGAATCGGGTTTTTATACCGGTGTTCAGGATCGAAAATACGTAGTTTTGGCTGGTCTATTTCACAAGACCTTGAGTTTAAATGAATTTCGATTCTTTGTACAAGTGTGCTCCGGATCTTTAGTACAGAAATCAGTCATAGGGGTTTCGACTTCTTTGAGTTCGCTTTGTTTTGCCGTGAGTTGGCTTTGTTTTGCCGTGAGGTCGTTGTTTCTTGCCGTGAGTTGTTTGTCTTGTGCTGTTATGAGGAGATGTTTCTAGAACCTATTAATATTCATATATTGGATCAATCCTCGTAGCTGGGCACCGGGCTCTATATTAAATCACCTCAAACAAATATAAACTATACTCCTATATAAATCGTTGTCAAACATTGCCCCTACATAACTTGTGCCAGTATTTGTAAAAATCTATACAAACGATGCTTTTAAGCCCTCCTACATACGGGGTGTTAACAGCTTCCTTTCTTAAGAATCCTTACAGACGAGGGTATTAAGAGCCCCGTTTTTATTAGTCCTTGCATACGGGGATATTAAGATTGCCGTTTTTAAGAATCCTTACAGACGGGGGTATTAAGATCGGCGTTTGCAAGAATCCTTACAGACGGGGGTATTAAGATCAGCGTTTGTAAGAATCCTTACAGACGGGGGTATTAAGATCGGCATTTGTAAGAATCCTTACAGACGGGGGTATTAAGATTGGCGTTTGTAAGAATCCTTACAGACGGGGGTATTAAGAGTGCCGTTTGTAAGAATCCTTATATACAGGGGTATTAAGAGTGCCGTTTTTAAGAATCCTTTCATACGGGGGTATTAAAAGTGCCGTTTGTAAGAATCCTTATATACGGGGGTATTAAGATCGCTCTAAATACGGGGGTATTAAGAGTGCCGTTTTTAAGAATCCTTACATACGGGGGTATTAAGAGTGCCGTTTGTAAGAATCCTTACAGACGGGGGTATTAAAATCGGCGTTTGTAAGAATCCTTACAGACGGGGTATTAAGATCGGCGTTTGAAATAATCCTTACAGACGGGGGTATTAAGATCAGCGTTTGTAAGAATCCTTACATGGGGGTATTGAGATCAGCGTTTGTAAGAATCCTTACAGACGGGGATATTAAGAGCGTCGTTTGTAAGAATCCTTACAGACGGGGTTATTAAGAGCGTCGTTTGTAAGAATCCTTACATACGGGGGTATTAAGATCGCCCTACATACGGGGGTATTAAGAGTGCCGTTTTTAAGAATCCTTACATACGGGGGTATTAAGAGTGCCGTTTGTAAGAATCCTTACATACGGGGATATTAAGAGTGCCGTTTGTAAGAATCCTTACATACGGGGGTATTAAGAGTGCCGTTTGTAAGAATCCTTACAGACGGGGTATTAAGATCAGCGTTTGTAAGAATCCTTACAGACGGGGTTATTAAGAGTGCCGTTTGTAAGAATCCTTACAAAGGGGGGTATTAAGATCAGCGTTTGTAAGAATCCTTACAGACGGGGGTATTAAGAGTGCCGTTTGTAAGAATCCTTACATACGGGGATATTAAGAGTGCCGTTTGTAAGAATCCTTACATACGGGGGTATTAAGAGTGCCGTTTGTAAGAATCCTTACATACGGGGGTATAAAGAGTGCCGTTTGTAAGAATCCTTACATACGGGGGTATTTAGAGTGCCGTTTGTAAGAATCCTTACATACGGGGGTATAAAGAGTGCCGTTTGTAAGAATCCTTACATACGGGGTATTAAGAGTGCCGTTTGTAAGAATCCTTACAGACGGGGGTATTAAGATCGGCGTTTGTAAGAATCCTTACAGACGGGGGTATTAAGATCGGCGTTTGTAAGAATCCTTACAGACGGGGGTACTAAGATCAGCGTTTGTAAGGATTCTTACAAACGGCGATCTTAATACCCCCGTCTGTAAGGATTCTTTAAAACGGCGATCTCAATACCCCCGTATGTAAGGATTCTTACAAACGACGATCTTAATACCCCCGTCTGTAAGGATTCTTACAAACGCTGATCTTAATACCCCCGTCTGTAAGGATTCTTACAAACGCCGATCTTAATACCCCCGTCTGTAAGGATTCTTACAAACGCCGATCTTAATACCCCCGTCTGTAAGGATTCTTACAAACGGCGCTCCTAATACCTCCGTCTGTAAGGATTCTTTAAAACGGCGATCTCAATACCCCCGTCTGTAAGGATTCTTACAAACGCCAATCTTAATACCCCCGTCTGTAAGGTTACAAACGCCGATCTTAATACCCCCGTCTGTAACGAATCTTACAAACGCCGATCTTAATACCCCCGTCTGTAACGATTCTTACAAACGCCGATCTTAATAGCCCCGTCTGTAAGGATTCTTACAAACGGCGCTCCTAATACCTCCGTCTGTAAGGATTCTTTAAAACGGCGATCTCAATACCCCCGTCTGTAAGGATTCTTACAAACGCCAATCTTAATACCCCCGTCTGTAAGGATTCTTACAAACGGCGATCTTAATGCCCCCGTCTGTAAGAATTCTTACAAACGCCTATCTTAATACCCCCGTCTGTAAGGATTCTTACAAACGCCGATCTTAATACCCCCCTATGTAAGGATTCTTGCAAACGACGCTCTTAATACCTCCGTATGTAAGGATTCTTACAAACGACGCTCTTAATACCCCCGTCTGTAAGGATTCTTAAAAACGGCGCTTTTAATACTCCCGTCTGTAAGGATTCTTATAAACGGCACTCTTAATACCCCCGTATGTAGGGCGATCTTAATACCCCCGTATGTAAGGATTGTTACAAACGGCATTCTTAATGCCCCCTTCTGTAACGATTCTTAAAAAGCGACGCTGTTACTAGACCCGTATGTAGGGGGGCTTACACACGAGGCTAAGCTTCGTTGGTACAAAGACTGGCGCAAGTTATGTAGCGGCAATATTTGAGTGCGATTTATATAGAGGTATGATTTATATTTGTTTCAGGTGATTTAATGTAGAGCCCTGTGCCCAGCTACGAGGATTGATCCCATATATTTGCGTAGTCACGACATTCCTTCTGGAGAGTTCTAGAACACACCAGTTATCATTGTAGGAACGATATCGCACAACTCTGGCATTTACGTACGAACGCTCGGAAGCAGTCTGGATTTGTTTGGAGATCACATTTGCCGTGACTGAAGAAGCTCTGATCCGAAGGAGAATTGAATCGAAATTGAAGTTGTTTGCACTTAAGTGGATATCTCAAAGGAGATCGTGAGTGCAGTGAGTGCAGTGAGTGCAGTCGAGACTGAACGTATCTAGTTTTAAATTAAAAAAGCTTGTTAGCATATCTTTAAGTTTAGCGATCACTCCCTTTGTAGCCAGACTACTCGAATTTTAGTTGTCAGTTTGAAATAAACAGTTGAGTTCGTACAGCTGAAGTACGTTTGTCCCTCTTTCTGTACGGACTAAGAAAAGGCTTATTGTTGTCTAGTAACATGTCCGACAAGACACAAATATGAGTTTTATTTCTGTCTTAGGTACCGTGAGTTCGCTTCGTTTTGCCGTGAGTTATTTGTGTTTTGCCATGAGATCGTTGTGTCTTGCCGTGAATTCTTTGTGTCTTGTCCGATATGCAAGACACAAATATGAGTTATTTGTGTATTGCCGTGAGTTCGCTTCGTTTTGCCGTGAGTTATTTGTGTTTTGCCTTGAGGTCGTTGTGTCTTGCCGAGAGTTGTTTGTGTCTTGTCCGATATGCAAGACACAAATATGAGTTATTTGTGTATTGCCGTGAGTTCGCTTCGTTTAGCAGTGAGTTCGTTGTGTTTTGCCGTGAGTCTTTCTACTACCGTAACCTTAATACGCCACCACACTAAGTGAATTGTTCTGTCAAAGCTTAGAAAGAAGTACTCTGTGAAATGACCAAACGACCTCTCAACTAAAACGCCTGCTACTTAATTGAAGCTTCTCAATTCGTACACTTTCTCGAGCAACCTGCAAAGCACGTATATATTACCTCTAAGTTCCATCAATTCATGGAAAGTTACAGTGGGAAGTGTGTGTTTGCATATATAATAAAATCGCTCAGGAATCTTCTTACGCTTCCAAAACGAAACCACTGTTTTTTCTGACATCGGCTACTGAGTCAAAATCTATCGAGCTTCAAATGAGAGACGGATCGAAAAAGTTTCTACCTGTAACCAATCAAAAGTCTCGAAAACGACCCAATGAGAACTGCTTGCATGGAAAAGAAATATAAATAGCCATATCAGGACTGCAGACTTCATAAGCAAGAATAGCCAGGAAGGTGGAAGGAGAATGGAGCTCGTCATTCGTTTTGTAAGCTGATATACTATTCACCTGAATCGTAGGTTTTCTCATGTAATGTCTGTTAACGAGGCCCTGTTAGGGGTAAATTCCGACAAGCGACATGGCCTTGACGGCGACACGAAGGAGCTGAAATAACGACGAACGACGAGCCGCTCACGCGAAATTACGACAGCGACCTTCGAAATTGCGGCGTGAAAAGGTTTGAAACTCAGACAGGTGACATATAAAACCGCCCTAACAAGGCCTCGTTAAGACTTTCGTTTGGGAGTGTTTCCATCGTTGACTGTCTTCTAAACCAAACTATTAGCTTAGTTCTGAAAAATGGTAGGGTTGTGGGATGTTGCCTGAAACACTTGACATTCATAATGTGGGAACCCAGAGCTCATCTGCTAGCTGTGCCATGCTGATGAGGCCTACCAAGGCCGAAACAACTGTCCACGGCTGCTGGCATTTGAGCTCAATTTTTTATCATATTTTTTTGGTAGCAATAGCGTTTTATCCCTTGTATCACTGTCGCCTCAGTGCGCATATGTGTGGCTTTAACATACCCTTACTACATTTTGATATTAGCTTAGCGGTTCGTTTACCGAATGGAACGGTATCAGTTTCAGAAGGACGAACCCACTCCAAGTTTCCGCGCACTCTGTTACCTACGCCATTTTCAAAACAAACAGAAAGCCGAAGCAAAGGAGAATGGCCAAATGGAACGCGCAATTTCCGTGCTTCAACAAAACGCTTTCATTGTAATCGCAATTAGCAAGTCACTAATGTGATAAGCAAATCCCTCCCTCATCATGGGCCAGGCAAGGTTAGTTAGAACCGTTTTATTTCATAACGTCGTTTTAAAAGCACACACCACTTTACTTAAAGCACTGCAAGAAGAAAAATGCCAATCTGAAAACTTCAAGTAGAAGGATCATTTTACAAGGGGAAATAGAAGCTGAAATGGGAAAAGTACGCGAACCTAACTAGACTGCGGTTAAATTGAAATGAAATTTCACAGTTCCGATTATTGCTTGAAGTGATCAATCTCCAACCGGAAAATTACCCGGCAAACCTAAGACTTATCGCTGAACGTCTATGAAATATTTACCGGACAGAGAAGCGCAAAAGACTTTTTCCGGCCTTTGAAACATTTCTGCTGTGGCATGCTGCCTGATTTCATAGCTTCTCATACCTGATGAACTGTTAGTCTGTTTAATATCATTGTTGTCAAATTTGTTTTGCGCGCTATCAATCAGCTTTCATTACACTGATTTCAAAATTTATAGCATTAAGGTTTCTAGATTCCACTCGTTTTTCTCAGACAGTTATGAATAACTCAATTACGTCAGGCCGCTTGCCTTTATTTTTCTATTCTTCTATAAACGAGAAAATAGCCGGTACTATCGAGTCGCTATATAGAGATCATTCCTCACGAACTTCACTATGTCAAGATTTAAATTGGAATCCTTCGTATCCTGGAGACTAATATGAGTTATTGTTATTTCATTTGCACACATCACAGTTTTCCTTTTCACGGTTTATTTTTGTTTTTATTTTCCATTTTGTCTGTCGCGTGATTTAACCCCAGGTTTTACGTGTTTTTTTAACACTTTAGACCTAGGGTTAAATCACGCGACAAAAAAAAAAGCAAAGAAAACAACTTAAAAGTTGTTTTCTTCGCTTTTTTTGTTTCTATCTCGAACTACACTCAACCACAGCCACTTGCCTGCAGAACAGGCGTGATTTTTTTTTGCGTATTTCAGGCGAACAGAGGCGAAAACGAGTCGCGTGCGACTTGTTTTCGTCTGTGTTCGCCTGAAATACGCAAACAAATGACGCCTGTTCTGCAGTCAACAACCACTTAACGTCTTCTTCGTTAATTATCATTGTCGAACCTCTTAACAACTCAACTGGAACAAGTAATCAGATAAAAGAGTTTTAGTTAAGCGTTCGATTAGACTTCTACATGTGACTCTGTGGGTCGATTGAGCTCAAGAATTTATTGTACTGCCCGTCGCCTACAGTCGATATAATTTAAAAACAGGCGTCTTCAGATATTTCTGAAATGTGATCCATTTTGAACTTTTTTTTTTACCGTCTGACGTTCTGTCATCGTCCGTGCGTGGCAATTTGTAAATTAATCGTCGCACTTTGTAAAACCTATATTAGATATTCACCAAGTTGGCTGTCAAAAGCTTGACTGACACAATAACCATCAAACGGGTCATTAAACGCATGTGAAAACGTAATGAAAGATTTTCCAGTGATTGGAGCCCTGTTTTGTGCGCAGAGTGTTCTGCAAAAGCTAAAAGAAAATGTACCGCAAAAAGCTGTTTCGACCTCCGATTTTGGAGAGAGATCAACACTTCTTCGATCCTCTTTTATCATGGTCTCAACGTGAACATGTTAACGAAATTACTAAGTCAAGTACCTCTGATATAGGTGATATTTATAAGACCCTTTATGAGGGGCACATTGAGGCTTGCGGTATTGGACTATTTTTCATGCGGTATTTCGGTAATTATAATCTAAACTTGCGGTATTGCGGTTTTCTCAAAACATGCGGGATTCGGTTTTTAACGTTTTGGTTGGTATTAAAAATTTGTCGTCCCGTAATTTTCGACCCTTTTTATCTTTTTCCAGTTTGCTGTCGTTTCGAAAACAGCTGCGGTAACGCTTTGAAAGAGCTCGACGCTCTGAGGTGCTCTTATCCGCCACGCGTGTTTACATTGCATGTAGTCATACTATATGAAGCGTGAATATAATTTGATCACTGGCCATCACTTTAAACAACCAATTAAGACCCCAGTCAACACCATTAGTGACGATCCTCGCTTCGTGGGGAACAATTTCCATTTTCTGTGACAAAGACGTCTCTCCTTTGAGGAGGTAAATTTCCAGAAGCCATTGTAGCTAGTTCAATATTATGTACCGTACTTTCTCAATTAAACGCCGGACCTTAAACGCCGGCCTCGTATAAACGCCGGGTCCAAGAGGCCAATTTTGAAATGAACGCCAGGGGCGTTTAATCGAGGCCTTGGTGTTTGTTCGAGGCCCCGGCGTTTATTTGCGTTCGAACCAACAATTTGATTTTTCCTTTATTAAATAGCACTACTGCGACATACTTGTACGCTATGGTGTTTTGATAGGGCCGCAGCATTTTTTGCTGCACTGCAAGATGCTGCTCCTGTTGATGAAAACGATCCGTTCGCGGATTTAGAGCCAGATATCTTTGAAGAAGAAGTTAACGAGTTTGTTGGTACATTAAAAATCGTAAATGCGGACACTTAGGGACGGACCATTAGGAAAGTGATGGGGGGGGGGGGAAGGAATTTTCAGCTTTTTCAGCTTTTTTTTCGCTTTTTTTTCAGGTGAACCCCTCTGCACGAATTTTTTTTACTACGTGTGAAAAAGTCACAATTGGACCTTCCTTCTGCACGAATTTTTTTTCTTTACCTTCTTCTTTGCATGAATTTTTTTTCTTTACCTTCTTCTTTGCATGAATTTTTTTTCTTGGCATTTTCCCTTGCATTAATTTTTTTTGTTTTTTTTTCCCCACACCCCCCTCCCCCACATCCCATCACTTTGGTCCGTCCCTTGTGATAGTATCAAGGAGAACGATGGCGACATTGCCGTTTATACGGAACTTAAAACTTTGTATCTGATACTTGCTCCTATTTATTTACATATTTTTGTTCTGTTCAGTGCCACATGTCCTGATTGTAACATACATGTGCTGTTTATACAGGGGCACCCAACGTCAATTTTCGGAAAATATCGATCTGTTCCGGAAGACGATTGAGATCTAGAATTTTCGGAGCATTTGTTAAAAAACATTTCTTGCTTGTTTGCCTCTCCTAGGATTTTCGAACATCTAAAAATGGTATTATTGCCCATTTTAACGGATTTTTAACGTAAAAAGGTCACCTAGAATTTTCGGGAGCCTTTTTTCTGGCTGAAATTTTCGAAAAGGTAAGTTTTGATCGCTATAATTTTTGGATCACAAGACTTTCAGCTAGGAAATCAACGTGTGAAAAAGTCACAATTGGACCTTCCTTCTGCATGAATTTTTTTTTACCTCCTTCTTTGCATGAATTTTTTTTTTTTTTGGCATTTTCCCTTGCATGAATTTTTTTTTGGTTTTTTCCCCACCCACCCCCCCCCCATCACTTTTCTAATGGTCCGTCCCTTATACGCCTGGGTGGACAGAGACAGTGTAGAATAAAGTTTCTTGTCTAAAGAAACAACACAGTGCAAGCACCAGGGCTCAAACAATTACTAAACACTTATCAAAAATAATAAGTATGCGAAATCCTTGAAGAGCTCTTCACTTCTTTGTTGCGCATAAATATTAGCATGAATAACACAATTAGCATAATTTATTATATGGCTACAATAGTACGCGCGCTCTGATTGGTTGCTGAGCTGGCAAGATTTTATTGTAATGACCGGGCATTATGAATCTTTTTCCAAAAAAAATTTTTTCCTTTTATATAGACAAAAGTTGTCTCATTTTCAAAGAAACTGTTTTTTCTGTCTTTTCAGTTATTTCAATCGCATGGTCAGGGGTGTTTCGGTTTAGTAAACATGAAATCGAATGACCTCTTGCGCGCGCAAACGGATATTGAAAAATCCTTCCGTTTTTATTTTTCCAGTTTTCTTTTTCCAGACATAACTTTAATAATCTTTGAAGCACTCTTCGCTTCTTTGTTGCACCCAACGTTTTCATTGCTGATTTCATCTGCATTTTTTACTGCAGGTCAGGAGAACTTGTTTTGTATGCCTCGAAAACGAGTATAATCTTCCCCAACGACAGTGTTGTGGGCAGTATGCCCATAAAAACTGCATCAAGCGGTGGCGTAGGACACGCATCGAGAGCGCGGATACCTGCCCATCCTGTAGGACGCCATTTCGTCTTCCATGCAGAGAGAAAACATTGAAAGAAATTGAAGATTTCATGGTAAACTATAAAAAAATGGTATTTGTAATGGTAATCATACGGTTTCGAGTTCAATTTGGAATTAATTCGCACGAGTGTGGTTTTTGAAAAACCTGAAATTGCACGAAAAAAAGCCACTAATGCAAATTAATTCCAAATTGAACGAGAGAAACTGTATTATAACATGAAGAAATAATTAATATAGCCTTTTTTTTTACTCGAGAAAACGTTTTTCAAAGTTTCCACAGAAAATTTTTGTCATCATTTTACATGATATCACTGGCTTAGAAAATGTCCTATTATCTTTAAGAATTTCGTAATCCAGAATTTCGATATCTAATTTGCACTGGTGTTCCCTTTTTTGCACTGGTGTTACACTTTTTGTTCTGGTGTTACACTTTTTGCACTGGTGTTACACTTTTTGTATTGGTGTTACACTTTTTGCACTGGTGTTACACTTTTTGCACTGGTGTTACACGTTTTGCACTGGTGTTACACTTTTTGCACTGGTGTTACACTTTTTGCACTGGTGTTACACCTTTTGCACTGGTGTTTAATTTAATTTAATCTTCCCGCGAAACTAAGCTGAAGCGCAAAGATGTCGCCATTTTGAAAGGGATCTTAAAAAAAGTGCTGCAGTCTAATGGCTGATGGTCTGCAGTAGCTCAGCCAATCAAAGTGCGTCATTTGTATTAGTCTACAAGTAGATTTTTACTAATTCTGATTACATGTAACAGGCCTAAGCTGCTTCAACTAATTTGTTGTGATACTCCATCATTATTGTGTGATTGGTTTAAAGTTTTGCGATTTTGCAATATGCTGATGTTCGTGTATCAGCTTTCCTTATTGTTATGTTTCACTGAACCCTGTTGTTGTTATAATTGTCGTTATCTTTTTTACTTTTCCTTCCCGCCCCGATTAGCTAGGCTATTTTGCGGGTAAGGATTGATGGAAAATGTAAATTAAGAGTGTTTAGTAAAGTTGAAAGTTGAAAGTTGAGATTGCATGAATTGAAAAACCGGTTGCTTTCAAGCCGTCATTGACTAAAGTTCATCATTTTGTTACAGACTTTGATGTGTTCAAGCCAGCATCAGAGCAATGAAGTGAAGGAGGGTTGTTTTGGTTGTATTTACAGTAATTGTAAGACCCAGTTTCAGAAATGGGAGTTTGGAAAAATGTGTCGGGACATTTCTTTATGTAATTGTACAGAATCGTCAGACACATTTTGTTCTTCTTGTTTGAAAAAGAGAAAACGTTTGCTCAAGTACTATGTTAGTGGTTAGATAACAATAAGATAACCGATAAAGATAACTGCCAACCAGTTAGCTCAGCGTGATGTAACCGAGTTAAGTAATCCTTCTATAAATAGTTGTTATTGTAATCTTCCGAATATTCTAGAATGTAACTAACTGTATTTAAGGAGCGTTATCGCACAGCTCTTGCACTTACGTACGAAAGCTCGGAAGTAGTCAGGAGTTTGGAGATCGCGTTTGCTGTGACTGGAGAAGCTATCCGAAGGAGAATTGAAGTTGTTTGCCCCCAAGAGGATATTTTAAAGTAGCTCTTCTCAATGGTGACGAAAGCTATTTAGTTTTAAACTTGAGATAGCTTGTTAACGTATATTTAAGTTCAGCGATCACTCCCTTTGTAGACTACTCGAATTTCAGATGCCAGTTTCAAATAAATAGATAAGTTCGTCGAGAAAGTGCGTTTGTCACTCTTTTCTGTATGGACAGAGAACATGCTTATTTATTTATATTCGTTGTCTCGTAAACACAGTCGATTAACTAAAGCACCATTGAAGAATAATTCGATATTTACTTGCATTCGGTATCTTCCATCGTGCCTCAATCAAAAATTTCGTACCATTCATATGGAAATTCTGGATTCTTGGAAAAGGCCCCGGCAAGATTTCCGCACAGGTCCCTACTTCATTATGCATGCAGCAGATGAGTGTTTAGGGTAATGCACATGTAAACATTTCTTGTTATTGCAGAATGAAACAGTATGGCTACAGCATGCATAATGAAGTAGTGACCTGCGCGGAAATCATCCTTGATCTATTACATAATCCTCATAGCTTTCTAAAAGAAGATTCTTAGCATCTTTAAAGGATGCCATTACTGTCAGTGGTTGCCCACGCGTCTGACGAGTGGGCAACCACGAAACAGGCTTGTAGGGATAAACGTGTAGTTTATTTGTGTGTTTTATTTTCTCCCGCAACAACTATAGATATATATATAATTAATCTGGTTAATGTAATTGGTCTGAAATGCTATAGCTTAAAGCGCTTTGATTTTTCACGTCAGGTATATATATATATATATATATATATATATATAGTTGTTGCGGGAGAAAAAACACACAAACAAACTACAGGTTTATCCCTACAAGCATGTTTCGTGGTTGCCCACTCATCAGGGGATGTATCCCTGACGAGTGGGCAACCACGAAACAGGCTTGTAGGGATAAACCTGTAGTTTGTTTGTGTGTTTTTTCTCCCGCAACAACTACTTCGCTCTACGTTCACGTATTGAGCACTGTTTTACGATTAATCAACTTTTACACTTTATATATATATATATATATATATATATATAATGTTAGGCGTTTCTGAGAGAACGTACCTATAGAAATTTCACGTGACGTAAAAAATCAAAGCGCTTTAAGCTGTAGCATTTCAGGCCAATTACATTAACCAGACATAAACCAAAGCCTATTAGGCCCCCCCTTCTGCCCCCATCCCTGTCCTCCCCCCTGACTGCTTCCCTGCTCTATCACCTGCCGTCCCCACCCGACCCCCCTCCCCTGCAGCGTCACCAACTTTATATATATATATATATATCAAGACTGAAACACCTGAGATGTGAAATTAAATAGAATAACAGACATGTTTAGCCTTAACAGCAAAATTCCCTAACCCTACCCCCGACGAAACAAGAGCACCAGTCTGACAAACAAAACATGGTAAGGTAGAACGGGATATGAACAATTCGTTGGCACCATCACAGCCGTTTTCCCCCATCAAACGAAGAATGCCTGCTAGGCCCAATTCCTTGAATTTTGCAGGTACGTTCTCTAAGAAACACCTAGATATCTATGTATGTATGTATGTATGTATGTATGTATCTATCTATCTATCTATCTATCTATCTATCTATCTATATATATATATATATATATATATAGGCAATTGTGGAAAACGAGGACGGACAACTTCGAGCGAAAAAAAAAAAATATATATATACAGTAAAAAATCTCAAAAAAGTTTAAAAATTTAATAAAAATAGACGTTTCGGTCAATGACCTTTCATCAGTTGATGAAGGTCATTGACTGAAACGTCTATTTTTATTAAATTTTTAAACTTTTTTGAGATTTTTTACTGTATATATATATATATATTTTTTTTCGCTCGAAGTTGTCCGTCCTCGTTTTCCACAATTGCCTACAAATTTCATTACTCGAGGTTTGGACTACGAATCCTTTTGGATCCTTCTGGCGTGTGGCATCCCTGTTGGCTCGAAGCATCATAACTTTTTATATATATATATATATATATATGCTAAGTACAGTCAACGTACAGAAGATGTGTGAAATAGTCTCCTCGGACCTGGCCACTCAAAAAGACCACATTGTGTGTATGTGTTGTCAGTGTGGTTGGTTCAGTGGTCTAGTGGTTAAGGCATCCGACCAGTAATCTGGAGACTCAGGTTCGATTCCTGGCTGAGCCACATTTTCACTTATTCTCTTAGTTGATGATTTCTGTTCCCAAATTAACTTTCTCTCTCTCTCTCTCTCTCTCTCTCTCTCTCTCTCCCTATATATATATATATATATATATAGTTGTGTAGAAAAGAAGGTTTGCCAACGATGACGCTAGTGAGAAGGATCCCAAAGGATACGCGACGCTTACACTCGGTGGATTTAGTAGGAATGAAAGAGGAACAGCGAACTTCTCACATGAGGTTTAATACTGTAGACGTTTCGCCCATTCGGGCTTCTTCAGTACAGTATGTAAGATTAAAAAGATTACAAATACTTGGAATAAAAAAATTATTTACAATATTGGTCTCTTATATATGAGAAAGGAAAGAAAAAAGAAAATTACAAACAATAAAAATTTAAAAAACTAACATCTAATAAAAACCTAATGAATAGGGACCAATTAGTGATACAATTTGTGATCCCTAATTGGGCCCTTGATTAACATATATAGAATAAAAATATATAGAATAAAAACTTTACGTAATAAGACTTGTGAAAAGAAAAGAAACAAAACCGTTGACAGATGTTAGTTAAATCTTATTCTATTCCTTGAATTGAATTCAGATCTTTTATTCAATCCATAAGGCTGAAGGGTGCAAAGTTGTGCACTCCAATAAGCTTCTCTTGTTAGAAGACGTTCATCAAGGCTGTTATTGTCTCTTGGGTTGGAAATTTGTTCAATTATTGTAAAATTGAAGTCACAGAGAACATGAAGAGTTTTGTTGAAGTGTGTCGCAACTTCACAAGTGTTCTTATTAGTATTCATGGCCGATTTATGATTCCGAAAACGCACTTTGAATTCATTGCTAGTCGAACCTACATATTGCACACTACATTTTGTGCAGGTGACCAAATAGATAACATTTTTGGATTTGCAATGAAGATGTTGTGTAATTTGGTAGGATCTTTTAGAACTAGCGCTACTAAAGTGGTCAGATTCAACTAAAAAGTTACGGCAAAGATCGCATTTACCTTTGCATTTAAAACAACCATGTTTATCAGAGTCATTGTCCTCCATTCTACGTGGGCGTGCAAGAATTTCCTTTATGTTTTTAGATCTTCTGTAAGATGGAATAATTAATCCTCGAGGGAAAATTTTAGAAAGGGAAGGAGAATCATAAATAAGATGTTTATGAGAATTGAGAATTTTTCCAATGCTAGGTAAAATAGGGTTGTAATCTAAAACCAATGGAAAAATTTTTTTGGATTCTCTATTGGCAGGGGCAAGAAGGTCCTCCCTGGGAATAGATTTAACTTTCTCGAATTGTTGTTTCACCTGGATAGGATTGTAGCCTCTATTAATTAAATAACTCTCATATTCATTACTTCGTTTGTCAAAAGATTCAGGGGTGGAACAATTTCTTTTGACTCTGGTAGCAACACTTAATGGAATGGCCTTAGAACAGTGAGCTGGGTGGGCACTGCTACGCAACAAATAAATATGATTATCGGTAGGCTTGGAGTAGATATCCGTTTGGATAAATCCGTCAACAAGATTAAGTGTAAGATCTAAAACATTAAGAGATATCGGGGAATGAACAAGGGTAAACTTAATGGTGGGGTAAAGAGAATTGATAAACTCAGTGAACTCAATTAATTTAGAGTGCCCTTGTGTCCAAAGATCGAAAATGTTATCCCTATATCTCCACCACAGATTTGGTTTGATGGTCCCTGATCTAGCTTTTTTGTCAATTACCCCCATGGCTAAGTCGGCATAGCTGCATGCATTTTTGGGCCCCATGGCCGTTCCATGAATTTGGAGAAAATTTTCACCTTTGAATTGAGAATTATTGTGTTGTAGGCAGATCTTAACCGCTTCTACAATACAATCAGTGGATGGAAAATTAGTTGTTCTGGAATTAAGGGCTTCTGTTATTGCGTTGATTCCCAAATGGTTATCAATATTGGGAAACATGGCAACAACATCCCAAGATACTAAAAGACTTTCCTTTGGGAAAGGACCCGTTTTGTTAAGATCTTGAATCTTTTGTAATAAATGGGTGGTGTCCTTGACGAAGGATGGTAAATCTTGGGCAAGAGGCTTGAGATAGAATTCAGTGAAAGCTGAAAGGTTTTCAATTGCCGTCCCACAGCAAGATGTAATAAGCCTAAGGGGATTCCCGTCCTTATGGGTCTTGATGGTGCCGAAGGCTTTTCCTGGCTTTGCGTTCTTGTTGGTAACCCATTGGGCAATTTCTTTACTGATTTGGCCTCTCTCAAGCCACTTTCTACCCCATTGTGAGATAACGTTAACAACCCCCGTGCTAGGATCTGAATCAAGTTTCTTATAGTGGAGCTGGTTTTCTAGTTGTTCTTTCATTTTGGCATCATAGACCTCCGTGTCAATCACAACAAATTTGGAACCCTTGTCTTGGATCTTGATAGTGAGCCCTTCGAAATCTCTCAGTGTGGACAATGCCTGCCTTTCTCCGGGAGAAAGATTATCTGGTATAGAGCGAATATTATTAGGATTGAACAGGTCTTTCTTAACCGAATCTAAGAAAAGTTCAAGCTCAGGAAAACGAGATACAGGGACTTTCCACCGCGAAGTTTTTTTAATCGCTGGAAACAAGGGCAGGCTATTGTCAACGCTAGAGTCATCGACGCTCTGGTCATTGTGAAAGAAAACAGCTGCTCTCAGTCTATTTTCAAATTTCTCCCAGTCTTCTAGTAGTTTAACACGATTTTAACACGATATATATATATATATATATATATATATATATATATATATATATATATATATATATATATAAAGTGTAAAAGTTGATTAATCGTAAAACAGTGCTCAATCCCCTGACGAGTGGGCAACCACGAAACAGGCTTGTAGGGATAAACCTGTAGTTTGTTTGTGTGTTTTTTCTCCCGCAACAACTATATATATATATAAAACGGTTATAAAATGCCTCAAGCCAACAAAGAATGCCACTGCGTCAGGAGGATCAATGAAGATTCACAGTCCAAGCCTCACCACAAAAATGAATTTAAAAACGTTTGAAAAAGCAAGGACGGACAACTTCTGACGATAAAAAAGTTAAAAAGTTAAAAATTTAATAGAAAACGTTTCGGTCTTAGACCTTCGTCAGTAACTGAAAATTTTATAACTTTTTAACTTTTTTATCGTCAGAAGTTGTCCGTCCTTGCTTTTTCAAACGTTTTTATATATATATATAACGCTTCAGTGTTATAATGGAGTTTAACTGAAGAGTGGGTCACCTTTTCGGAGGCCTACGAAACAGGCTTGTATTAAACGCCCATGCACTCAGGATTTGAGTAGTTCACCTACTTGTCTATATATATATGTATATATTTATTTATATCCGGGAGACATGTTCCCAAAACGTTGCTTAGCTTCTTCTCAAACTCGTCAATAATGCATAAGAGAAAGAAGAAGGAAATCAAGCATCGTGATGTGTTTGGATATCTGATGAAGCGAGAAATGTTCTTGCTTCGTTAATTCTCCTGAAGAATTTCGTTCGAAAGAAGCATCTCTTTTGTTGTTATCGTACACAGAGGTATGAAATGAAATTTAAAATTAACTAATCAAGATGTTGATGTTACAGGATTGATACGAACATTAATATCTTATTCGTCCACTGTTTGAGGCAATTGCAATGATATCATTTATTCGCTTGAGCATGTCTTTTATAGCTGTATCAGGCTATGTGTCAATAGCAGCTAAACAGCGAATTACTCTTCGTTGACTTCACTGAAGGCATTTACCTACAACGTGCTGAGCATAGCACTCAATTTCCACCAATTTTCGTTCGTTTAGAAACAGAGGAAACAGAGAGAAACAGAGAGAAACAGAGGCTGTCAAGAAAAATTATGCAGAGTATGGCCGAATATTATGGGAGAATGCTTTACAAGACAGTGAGGGATCACAATATCTAGCATATATTTTGTCTGTCACTACTAAGATTTTTATATCGGGGTAGTTAATGTTTTCGCTTGATCTCAGTTCATTTTTGTTGAAATGCTTACCGTTTATTGTATAAAATTTCCAATATACGTAGATTCGTATCTATTAAGGTTTGTTTGTTAAGGTTTGTTTGTTTGCTAAGGTTTTGCCTTGTCTCTTGAAAACCAACCCTAATTTACTATTGTATTTACTTTTTCTATAATTTACTGAATCAATTTATTTCATGTAGGGCGCGATCCATTCAACCAAAATTTCCGGAAATTTCGGTCCAAACCTCAATGGATGGGTTCGGTCCAACATGAAAAATTTCGAAAAAACCAGTCCACCTTTTGAGGTGGTCCTCGTTTCCCAGTCGGACCGGTCGGAAATTTTGGTTGAATGGATCGCGCCCGTAGTGAGCTATAACCTCGCTCACATTGAGGCAAAGTAAAGGATGGCTGAAATTGTGTCTCATTTGTCTTCCAAAGAGAAAGTGAACGATTTGCACTTTCTCTCGGTTCGGCGACTTTCTATAATTCATGTTAAAATTCATGTTCACTTTGACTATTGCCATATTGTCTCTTACTAAATTATTTTTTTATCTTTAAATTATTTGATATCTTTGTTTACTCTGGAACTTGTTCACCGTTTGAGAAAAAAACAATATTTACTTTCCCTTTGCGAGTTATGACTTCTCCCTTTAGGTGAGAAAATGCAATAGAATTTTTCTTTGTTGATATAGTTGTTGACCATCAGGAGGGTTTTTTCAGTTTATTTTTGCTTTACTACAGCTAAACTATATTTCTTACGTTTCATACTATATTGCTTACGTTTAAATTTCACCCCTGGCGTCACTCTGTTAGCAATTTACATTTAGTGGCACCACCATCGATATTGGACAGTGTTACATATTTAACCCTTGATATTTATTTATTTATTTTTTTGCTCACTGCTTGTGCAGGAATTTTTTTTTCAGGTGAACCCCTCTGCACGAATGTTTTTTACTACGTGTGAAAAAAGTCACAATTGGACCTTCCTTCTGCATGAATTTTTTTTTTTTACCTTCTTCTTTGCATGAATTTTTTTTCTTGGCATTTTCCCTTGCATGAATTTTTTTTGGTTTTTTCCCCACCCTCCCCCATCACCTTTCTAATGGTCCGTCCCTAATCTCCCAGCATGGGTCATTTTATAACGCATATGTTTTCTGTTTTTTGTTTTCTTTCTTTCATTGAGAAAGAGCTTCTTAAAGGCCCATAATTTGTTTTCCTGAAATTCTTGATAAACAAACTTCATTAATTAAAAAGCAGGAATTTGAAATATCTGTCGCAAAATTTACTGGTAAAAAGCTCTTTAAAAGGTTTGACATTTTTTATGTGTTTTGTTTCTTTCCTGCACCGTCCTGGTACAAGAACTGAATATCTGTAAAAAAAAAATAATAAAATCATCCAAATCTATCAGTCAGTTAGAAGGAAAACGCTTTTGAATCGGGCGAGAACGTAAAAAAAAACTTCACTTGGCCACGTTTTTATGCTGTGCTCCGTTTAGAGTACACAAATGTGCCTCCTGGAGGGAAGGGTGAGGAGAATTTGAGTCTGGCATGCCTTTAGTTACATCAGCCCCATCCCAAACCCCCGCCGTCTTAACGTACTTAAATAGTTAGATCGAGGCTCTATAAATAACACAAAAATGAATCTGTGAAAACTGACAAGTAAATACATAATAATAATTACGTACAATAATACTAATACTACACTAATAACAATAATACATTTCAGCAGAGTGGTATTAAGTAATTATTACCTGTAATAAGACTTTTAGATGAGAACGTTTTTTCCTGATCATGAGATGGGGTTTAATGGAGTGATTTATTCTCGTTCCTCAGACGTCGAAAGCTTGAGAGCCTGAATGAAAGCAAAATCTGAAAGCCAAGGAGAAGGACGCGAATCAGGAAAAAAGGTCTTTCTTCAACCCTTCCTTGACCCCACCCTTTACACTTTATTTTTACCTTGATTCGTTTGCTTTAAAAAAAAACTGGGAACATTAAAGCAGTAAGCTATCTCAGGCTGTAATTATGCGCTTGAAAATAGAGATCAAAGTACATTAAAAATGTTTAAGGCAGTTGATTTTCCCTACTGCTAAGCTAATATTAGTTTAGCTATCTTAAGTCCGAGTAATAGAATACAGAAAAAAGTCGGGGTCAATTTTTTTGTCAAACCGAATTAAAATTTGCACAAATTATAGAAAATATTAGCATAAATAACACAATTAGCATAATATAATTAATGGCATTAGTCCGCATCCACATTTGAGCCGGGCTTGAATAAAACTAGAAAGGGACAACTCAAGAAAATTGAATTGAGCGTTTTGCAATGTGTCTCATAAATATTTAGACAAAATCAAAAACTCTGCACACAGGGATACCCACTGGCATCTTTGCCCTGAAGATCATCTCGGATTGGCTCGTACAGTTTGAATCAATATTCATGTAAACGCGCCCTTTTCATCACACTAAGCAGCTTGTCCGGTAGTGAGGACGTGTTGCAGTTTTCTCCGTTTAAACTCAAAATTTAGACTTCGAGGAACCAAGACACATGGAAAACATTGAAGAGCTTGCATGAAGGAAAGCAATCATGTTAAGTTTCTCATTTCTGAATGAAACCCTTTTGTTGCTTTGACAAAGGAAACGTAAATTCTCTCAAATTTGGCAAGTTCGTTTTTACTGAGGCCACATTTTTGTCCAAGAAGACGTTAGGTTTATTAAAACTTGAGCTCCAACGTAGTGGAAGAAAATAATTAATTTAAAGTCGTTTAGTTTCAGAAAACAAAGCACATTTCACGTTTGCACTTCTTCCATATCGCTTTGAACGTTTTGAACCGGTCACGTAGTGGTTGAACTTTGATGACGACTCCCTAAAGTCCGAAGAACTTTAAGATTCATTATAAAGACCGCGAATTTTCTGGGTGGTAATGAACGTTTGCCGCAAAAATGTGTTTTATAAACCAGCTAAAGAGCTGAAATACTTTGGCCAACAGTTTGAAGTAACTAAAAGGGCCGTTCAAGACATTCACTGTATCTTTTGGCACGTTTCGATTCCTATACCAATACTAATACATTGCCTCGACAAAAACGTTTTGCTTTGTTTTGTTTTAGAATAGTGACTGACTGAGTAATGAAAAGCAAGAAGTGACACAGGGACACACGATGGAATGACAAGGGACAACAGGAACGAAGATAAGAATGATAATACATCAAGGAGGAAAAGTGGCGAAATTTCGGTAAGATTTCAGCACAGGTCCCTACTTCATTACGCATGCTGTAGTTTAATTGTCTTGGTAAGTGTACGTGTAAACATTTCTGAGAACGAAACCGTACGGCTACAGCATGCATAATGAAGTAAGGACCTGTGAGGAAATCTTACCGAAATTTCGTACAATCCTCTATAGAACGCAAAAAAATTGCAAGAAATTTGCGCCATATTCATGTTAAACAAATTAGGGCCTTTAGAGCGCAAAGGATTGTGGTTATGACATCCATCTTTTCCCTGCAGTAATGGCTGAGCGATCAATTATTCGTTATTTAGTGTAAGAAGTCTGTAAATTTGTTTAAAAAACTCTGATTTTTCGGTCTAGAGGGACTAGTAGTGACTAGAAATACCGTACACAGTCGCGCAGAATGGAATTTCTCACCTTGCCGCAAAAGCTCATGCAAAAAGCGCCTTTTGTTTGTTAAAACTATGCAGTGTTTTTTTTCTAAGTTGGGTTGTCAAAATTAAGGACGAAGGATAACCCGAATACGTTCATCGTGCCCAACAATTTAGACAACAGATGAAGATCTTGATAAGTGAACTGTAATATTTCGGTATAAGCTATACCATCATCAGACTAAGAAAATTAACATACTAGCCAGATCTTAAATACTTTAGGTGACGAGACGAAAACAATAAGTTTACTCAGGAGAAAAGACAGTTCTCTGCTGGATTTCAGTCCATTGTTAAGGGAAGGTGCTAGGGCGTTTGATGAAATATGCCTCTTTGTACAGGAGAAGATTCCAATTATTGTCACAATCTAACACTGTTGTATTGATTATCACGGACAACCAGGGTGAAATATTCTTTGTCAGAACTAACAGGAGATGGAACAATGTCAGTATTTAAAGAATCCGGTAAATTACATAAATTGTCAAAATTTTTAAGACAAAACTAATATATTTTTAAGAGATAAGACCGCTTCTTTTAGTTCCTCCATTGACAACTAAAAGCAACCCACTGAAAATCAAAATAAAAATGATTGATATAAAAAATAACAATTCAGTGAATAATCCCTCTCAAACGTTGTTTCTAATACGAGAAAATAAAATTCATAACTTCAACCCATTGCGTTATATCCTCTATGTCCAATTTACAATTATATCTTCACTGAGTGAAAATATAGAAAATACGAGTGCTTCAGTTCCCGGTAAAACACCACTATCTAATTTTTTGTATCGTTCTGTATAATTGTATTGTACTGGTAATTGTTTTGTATTGTACTAGATAATAGTTTCCTATTGTATTGTATTGTTTTGTCTTGTGTAATTGTTAATCGGACGAAACCTAGAAATGTGATTAATTGTTGAACTGCTACTGAATAGTACTGTACTGTGGTACTGTTTGTTTTACTATACAGTGTGGTTCTAACTTTTTCATCTGTGGATCAAACCATGTAGTGTGACCATTCTTTGTAAAGCTACTGAACAGTACTGTACTGTGGTACTGTTTGTTTTACTATACAGTGTGGTTCTATCTTTTTCATCTGTTAATCAAACCATGCAGTGTTACTATTCTTTTGAAAGCTACGGAACAGTACTGTACTGTGGTACTATTTGTTTTACTATGTACAGTGTTATTCTAACTTTTTTATCGGTGGATCAAACCGTACAGTTTGATCATTCTTTGGAAAGCTACTGAACAATACTGGGCAAGATTTGCGCACAGGCCCCTACTTCATTATACATACGGGTCCTTTGTTTCAAGAAAACAATAGCGATAACAATAAACGTCCTTTGGGACTGTTGAGCTTTGCTTGTTCTTCTTGGAGATTTTTTTTTTGCTGTAACTGAAACACGGAAAATCGAACATTTCCAACGTAATTTTTGCACTTTTCCTGCATTGTTTCCCTTGTTTGTGTTCCCACATAATTCGTCTTCGTAGTAAAATTCACTTTCGCCTTGATAGCTTTCGTCGGAGTCCATATTTGACGTTTACTTTTTGTTTTAAGAAAAAGCAACTACTTTCGTAAAATGATTTGTAACTTTGCTTTGGTTACACTGGTTTGGATACTGTGACCGTGGTCAAGAGATAGGGGAATACCGCCCGCTTCCGGAACCAATCAGATTGAAGGATTTTCAAAATTCCGCCCGCTCACAGGCTAAGAAAAAATAAAGGTTTTTATTTGATCAGAAGTTATTGAAAGGCAAGTTATTATTTTTTTCTTGGCGACTTCAGAGTAAATGAGAAAATTTTCCTTCCAGTTTTGAGTCGCCATTTCTTTGAATAGGCGACTCATCGGTTACAGC
This sequence comes from Ricordea florida, assembly GCA_949710005.1. Classification (NCBI taxonomy): domain Eukaryota; kingdom Metazoa; phylum Cnidaria; class Anthozoa; order Corallimorpharia; family Ricordeidae; genus Ricordea; species Ricordea florida. The sequence continues at coordinate 18,247,390 of OX453285.1, read as the reverse complement.
AAAAAATATTACATTATAATAAGTGTTTCAGAGTACGAGGGAGCTACAGAAATAGCACAACAGAATACTAAAAGGTCATGAAGTCTTAAAATTAATTCAACATCGCAGATAAATATGGAGCAGGGCTAGATTAGTAATGGTAATAGGACTGAGTGGAGTCCAATTCGGTCTGTAATCATACGAGTGATTAACAAATTAATTATACCAATTAATCATAACTTTAACAAAATTTGTGATGTGTAAACTTCTCTTTTTTTTTAAATCAAAACACATGAAATTCCAAGATTGTTTATGCCAACAGTGAAAAAAGCCATTTAAGCGCGCGCGTGATGGCGCGTACTGTCCAATTACTCAGGCATGACGCGTACTTTTCTATTTAACTGTCCTATTAAGGCTGAAATCAGGGCAGTTGATAGCCAATCAGATTTGAGAAGTTTGTTATAGTTATGATTAAAATTAAAATACTGGGGTGACCGGCATTACATACGTCGCTAGACAGCTAGACTAGATAAAACACGACATCAAAAGCGCCGAGGCTGGAAGGTTATCGAACATTGATAAAGATTATTTCAGCACTTGTTAATTTATTGATTGATTATTTTAAATTACAAATAATTTGAAACCAAAGGACTTAAATTTTTATATGCGTTCATTTTGCCCGAGAATTATCCAGTGTTTGTTTTTGGAGGTTAAGCCTTTTCCAACATTACACCAAACAACCAGTCTTGAGTCTTGTAGCTTCTTTAAAGTTTTGGATTCAGTCTGCAGTGTTTAATTTGTATGATAGCTTATCTACGAAAATGTCAAAATTCCAACAAAGATTGTTCTTTTCACAGACGATGGGTATCACAGCCTAAAAAACTGTTTCTGTTTCTACTTTGTGACGGAACTCCCGTCGACTGGCTCAGAGCTATCTCTCCGTTCGTCATTTTGCCGCACTTAAAGAATGACATCAAAGCTTCCCTGAAGTCGTGTTTCAAAAAAGTGTACATCAGGGGATTGATGAAAAACACGGCAACATGAAGAAAGTCAAAAACATCCATATAGCTGTCAGGAATGAAAGAAAAATCAACATAGAGTTGAAATGTGCCAATGTACCACGTGATCCAACACCCGGCGAATATACTGAGCATCAGAACGAAAATAATGAGCGCGCGCAGCTGAGTCTGCCCGTAATGGATGGTGTTGGCGTCCGCGCTGATACTGTGTCTTTTAATCTGACCAGCCTGCCTGTGGATCGCGACGAACATTCTACAGTAAATTAAAAACATGATCAAAAATGGTATCGCAAAAAAGAAAGTTACTCCCACGCTATGGTAGACAAGGGATAAAGTGAACTTAAAGTTATCATTTGAGAAATAGCCCACGGGCAAAACCCACGACAGTTGAATTAGAGAGACAAAAAGCGAGATGGCCCAGGTTAACGCTATAACACGTACTGTGCGCTTCCCTGTTACTATGGTTATGTATTGCAAGGGATGTATCACGCAGAAGTAACGCTCCCCTGTCACGGCAAAGATGTGCAACATCGTAGACACCGCGCAAAATCGATACATGACACCTTGGGCAATGCATACGCTCTCTCTGCGAATGGCATTGCATGTTATGTACAGCGGTATTCCACACAGGCCCATGAGCAGGTCGGAGGTTGCCAAGCTGACCAGTAGGGTGTTGGTTTTGGTTCTTAGCGGCCTCCTACAAGTGTACAACACGAGGACGAGGCCGTTGATGAAAACGATCGCTACACATAAAACAATGAGGCAGCCGTCGTACAAGGGCTCAAAGTAATTCTTCTTAGGGTTCCAGTCGCCACTTGAAACGTTGGAAGAATCAGTTGAGTTTGTTAACATTTTTTTGCTGTCAGCTGAGGACCGCCTTACACGGCACTTTGGTACACTTTCAACCTAAGAAATTAAGAAGAGATGGAGAAACTGGTCAGGAAGCTCAATCTTTAACCGGAGTCTCTACCTTTTTAATTAATTCAAAAATTTGTCACGTAGCAACGACTTTTTACTTTAAATTGTTACGGCGCTATCACAATCTGAAAAAATCTGCTTCATTATAGCAAATTGGTATCAAGAATAAATAACTCCAACTAATAAACCTCCTCTGAGATAAGTCAAAATCTCACTTTACAAAGGAAGTTTCCCTAGGCAGGATGTGAACTGACAAAGTTAATTATAACTCCACAAATATTTATCACCAGACAAGGAAATTTATGACTTGATAAACAATAGCTGTATTAGTAAGCTGGCCTTAAAAATGTCTTTATGATTGTGTTATTCAAATTTGTGAGACTTTCAACGCGTGTGATTTTTGCTTTCGCCGACCTTACAAGCAATCCAAAATGGTCTCGACGCAGTGTTTAGTATTGTATTAATCCACTCATTGTTTAATAAATTAAGTCGTCATCAAGTCGTCATCCAGTAGTATTATTATGCGGCGAATCGTAGAGGGGACTCCTTCCAATAAATGAAATTTTTCCATTTACTAAAGCTATCCCCTCTATACATGAAGTCGCTTAACGGCTTAATAAGTTTTTGTAATATTCTGTGTTTTGTAATATTTCTGTTTGGTAGCATCACATCTGGGGACAACTTTTTTTGGCTGGGGCTCTGGTGCAGGTGTTGAGCCTTAATTACATTTGCAATGGGTTTAAAATGTGTTTCCTTAAATATCAGAGGCATAAATAAGTCGATCAAACGTAGAAATGTATTTAGGTGGCTTCACAATGGCAAATATGACCTAATTTTTTTGCAGGAAACCTACAGTGACAAAACAATCGAAAATATTTGGCGTGCAGAATGGGGCGGTGACATTTGCTATTCCCATGGCTCAAAACATAGCAGAGGCGTGATGATTCTTTTTTGCCCAACTTTAAAAGCAGAGAATATTAGCATTACTAATGATAAGAACGGAAGAATGCTTATTGTTAGCCTCACACTTCAAGATGAAGAATTTTGTTTAGTCAATGTTTACGCTCCCAACGATCAAAATCAACAAATAAATTTCTATAACGAATTAACAAGCAAGTTACGTCCCTATGCAAATGAAAATCTCATAATGGGAGGTGACTATAATTGCCCACTCGAAAATATTGATAAGATAGGTGGAAAAGACATCAGTAACAAGAAAAATGTAATTCACAGCATAAAGGAAATGAGCGACAATTTAAGTCTCAACGATATATGGAGACTTCACCACCCGAGTGATAAGCGCTTTACCTGGCAGAACAGCTCAGGAAAAATAAGATGTCGATTAGATTATTGGCTTATTTCAAAACATTTAGTTCCTCGTACTAGTAAAACGGATGTGTTGTCATATTACGATTCAGACCATTCCCCAATTTACGCCGAAATCGCATATAAAAATAACCAAAAAACAGCCGGTCCAGGGTTTTGGAAATGTAATAACTCTCTTCTTAATAATGAAGAATTTGTAATAAACCTAAAATTCTTTTTACTACAAGCCAAGGAAAAACATAGTGGAACAAACGATAAAAGACTTTTTTGGGAAATGATTAAAATGGAGATTAGAGACTTTTGTATCCGTTTCTCTAAACGTCTTGCTAAAAGTAAAAAGTCGAGAGAAATAAATTTACTCTGCAAGTTAAAACATTTAAATATGCGTCTTGATCAAAATCCGCTAGAAGCCAATTTAGTAACAGAAATTGAACGTGTCAAGCTTGATCTTCAAAGGATCGCTGAGCACAAAACAAAAGGCGCGATTATAAGAAGCAGAGCACGGTGGTATGAACATGGTGAAAGAAATACGAAATATTTCATGAATCTAGAGAAGCGCTCACATGAAAGGAAGCATATTGTTAAATTAAAAACCGATCAAAACGAGTATGTCGAGGAACCAAAAAGGATCTTTTACGAGATGGAAACATTTTATAAAGCTTTATATGCCTCGCGAATAACAGATAAGACATTTGATGCTTCAGCCTCATCCTTCTTAAACCCTGACAATGTACAGAGACTTGATAACGAGCAGCAAAAATCCTGCGAGGGCCTCATCACCGAAGAAGAAAGCTTATCCTCTCTCAAAACGTTCGAGAAAAATAAAACCCCAGGTACAGATGGACTGACTGCAGAATTTTATTTGTGCTTTTGGGACTTCGTAGTAACTCCTTTAATAGACTGTTTAAATGACGCCTATTGCAGAGGTGAAATGTCGATCTCGCAAAGGAGAGGTGTGATTTCATTGTTGCCTAAAAAGAATAAAGACACCCTCCTCCTCAAGAATTGTCGGCCAATTTCTTTGATGAATATTGACTACAAAATAGCTACGAAATGTATAGCAAAACGATTAGAGAAGGTCTTACCTAGGTTGATAAATAGTGACCAAACAGGGTATGTTAAAAACCGCTTTATAGGAGAAAACATTCGGCTAATATCGGATGTAATTGAATTGTATGAGAAAAAACAACTACCTGGCATGTTACTCTTTATAGATTTTGAAAAAGCATTTGATTCCTTAGAGTGGAAGTATCTGTTCAAAGTCCTTGAAGTAATGAACTTTGGGCCAATGTTCCAGAAATGGATCCATACCTTTTATTCCAATATCACCAGCTGTGTGATAAATAACGGGTTTGCGTCCAATTTCTTTCTGCTTCAAAGAGGAGTCCGACAAGGGTGCCCCTTATCGGGGCTCTTATTTGTCCTGGCAATTGAGGTATTAGGCCAAGCGATTAGGAAAAATGAAAATATCCGTGGTTTGAGAATTAATGACACCGAATTAAAATTAAGTATGTACGCGGATGATATCACTGCATTTATAAAAGATGATTGTTCTGCTAATCACTTGTTCAATCTTTTAAACGATTTTGGAGCCTGTTCAGGTCTAAAAATAAATATTTCTAAAACGGAAGGAATGTGGCTTGGCAGTCTCAAATGCAATTTAGGTAAACGTTCTCCATTCAATATTACGTGGCCTGAAAAATATGTAATCGTGCTAGGTGTGGCCTTCGCATACGATCCTTCTGTTAGCTACAAAATAAATTTCGAGGAAAATTGGTTGCGCTAAAGAAAATTTTAAACCAATGGACGACCAGAGGCTTAACGCTAATGGGAAGAATTTGTATCGTTAAAACCCTCGCCATCTCCAAGCTTGTTTATAATACTTCCGTTCTTACAGCTCCACCGAAATTTACTAGTGAAGTTAATGATATTTGCTTCAAGTTCATATGGAATTTCAAGCCTGATAAGGTCAAACGTAACACGCTTATAGGTCCAAAAGAGAAAGGTGGCCTTAACATGGTAGATTTCACCATGATGGACAAGTCTTTAAAAGCAGCATGGGTTAAACGTTTATATGAAGCTGACGATGCCAAATGGTGCTCCCTCTTCTCATTGGCTACATCTCAATATGGTGGCTCTTTTCTTTTGGAATGCAATTTTAATGCACTCGATCTAAATTTTGCCTCGTATGTGCCGTCTTTTTATAAGGAAATATTGACTGCCTGGCAGGAGCTACACTCCAAAGACCCTTTTTCTGCTAAAGAATATGAAAATGAAATTATTTGGAACAACCGCTTTATGAAAATAGATGGGAAATCAGTCTTCTACCCATCCTGGCATAGAAAAGGAATAATCAAAATTGGTCATCTGTTAAACGAGAACAGAAAGTTTTTATCAAGATCCGAGTTTCAACATAAATATGGTATGACAGTAAATTTCCTAACATATAATGGCCTTCTTGCCGCGATCCCTGAGGTATGGAAAAGATCAATTGTAAATTCTGAACGAATGCTTACTGATCTTGACAGCAAAGACCTTCCTCCTGCGAATGTCACTGCCAAATCTGCTCGCGAATTGCTTGTTTTAAAAGTGTTCAAAGCTCCAAACGTAGAAACTAAACTAATTGAAAAATGTCTTCCTATTAAAGCTATTTATGAATTGCCTTTCAAAGTTACATTAGAAAACAAACTCAGTTGTTTCCAATATAAGATTATACGTAACATCCTACCCACCAACAGCAGACTTCATAAAATGAAATTGAAAATTTCTCCAAGTTGCGATCGTTGTAGCTCTCCATATGAAACCTTATCTCATCTGCTTTATGAGTGTTCGACGGTACGAACATTCTGGCAAAAAGTTATTGTATGGTGGAATGAAAAACGATCAGAAAAAGTCACCTTAATTGATACAGATATTTTTTACGGTTACAAACCAGAATCAAGCAGTTTTTATGCCCTGAATCATTTCCTTATTATCGCTAAGTATCACATTTTTCTGTCATGGCTGAATATGGTATATCCAAGTCTTGATATCTTCCTTCTTTTACTCAACGAAAAGATCTTATATGAACGTACAATTGCTGTTAAAAATAATACTATGATGAAATTCAGATCAAAATGGACAACACTTTGCAGATGAGCTCCCCTCAAATATTCGCCCCAGAGGTTGTGCCACTATTTGCTCGTCTTTTTTATTAGTTTTGTTTGACTTCTTTTTTTTTTTTCTCTTTATAAACTTATTTTACTTGTTATCTCTTACTTTCTCTTTCGCTTCTTTTTTGCCTTCTCCTAGTAGTAGAATAAACTAATGCTATTCGTTATCGTAGGGGGAAAGGAGAGGGAAGAAGGGGGAGAAGGGAAAGGAAAAAAGAAAAAAAATTGTAATACAGCGTGATTAATCAGCAATCTTTTTATCTATTTATATAGGCTTGTTTATTTATACTTATTTCTATTTTTGTTTGTTTTTCTCTTTTTCTTTAAGTGTATTGTGATTTTGTTTGAATAAAGGTTTTGGAAAAAAAAAATATAATTCCAAGAGTGACTGCCGACCACGGACCGTGTACCCGAGGTGACATTATTGAGTGGACGTTTCGAAGTGCCAGTTTCTCTCGAACTCGTTTCGTGTTCATCCATCCCTGATCCCGCCGCGTCGATCTCGACGATCATGGACCTAGATGAAGGTAAAATCTAGGCCATCTTTCTCACTGAATTTGCATCCGTCCAACAAAATGATAGTTTCGGTAATGAAGAATGTAAATATGTGCTTATTCTTCACAGCAAGCAGTGCTCTTTTTTTTTTTTTTGTGAGAAAGCAAAGAGTACTTGGTGGGTGTGGTGCACATTGTAATGAAGAAGTGGATGCGTGACACAAATTATGCGCATTTTGATTAAAAAGTATCCGAATTATTGATAAGAATAGTGTCAAAAGTCAGCTCTGTTAAACGCATGTTAAATAGTTTCTCATTTCTAATCCCTGGTTATTGTTTTTTCTGGACTTCTGAAAGAAGATGCAATAGTGACAGTGAGTCTGACACGAGGTGCATTTGTTCTTTCGGTTGTTTTGTGTTATTGTTAGCTTACCTTGAAGAGTAGCGACCCAATTTTGCAGTTCCATGTCTTTTATACTGGCAATATTTTTGTCAGAATTTATTTTTAAAGAAGTGATCTGGAAGGAACTGGCACTTAGAATACAAAATGGCGGCTTGACTACACTGCACGACACAGAGAAACGCCCGCGAGTCTTTCTTAATTTGGCCCACTTTTGACCGGAATTTTAACCTTCGAATGAGTAAAAGTTTCAATTTCATTTAATTTTATGTCTTTTTTCATGATCCGAGTCGATCCTACCCGGACTGGCGGTCTGAGTTGATCCATTCCGACTTTTGTAGCTGCCTTAAAGTTTCCATTTTTGTAGCAGGCAGTATTTTTTTGAGTCAGAATTTCCGTTTTGAGTTTGATCTGGTTTTGAGTATAGCTAGATCACCTCCCGGCTGTTCGTCATTGGGGAAAATAATATGTTTTTAGGAACAGGACCAAGAGCAATTAATGCTATAGACCTAAACCTTCTGCAAAGCTTACAACTTTATAATTATAAACTGTGTATGACCAAGCTGCCCCTTCAGCCAACACCACATGTAGAGTCTCTGTCTGATGATGACCATGATTAAATATGATTAAATTTTCTTTGACAGGTTCTTCAAGAAGCTATTCATAAATTAAGAAATATTTCAATTGTACTTTTTATATACTTTGTTGTGAGACTTGCTCAGAGGCCTTTGTAATAAATATCATGCCTCTTTCACTGTACTGTTGCTTTATTGTAAAGTTGTGTACATTGAAATTGGGGGTAGCTTTATTCTAGTAAATTGTGTGGATGGGACTTTTAAGTGTCTTTTATATTATAAAATTTTGCTTTGTTTAATTGTGTCCAGAATGTGTCACTGGTTTGAATTTTAAGTCATATATGAACCCAAGACATAAATTTCACATACCGGTAATATGTGAGAATTAACAAATGAAAAGTTAAGTCAAAAGTGGTAAAATGAAATTGGTAGAATTTTAGGACGTCAAAGTTTGCTCCAAAAGATGTCATTCTAAGGTACTTTTTTGGTATGTCTGAAGTAGGATAAAGATACGTGTATTTGTGATAATTTCCCATACCAAAATTAAGTATGTTCCCTATATGTCAAGATCAACAGATATGTTTTAGGTATGTCAGATGAGATATGTTCTTGATATGTCATACATACCCAATACAAATTTTTTCAGTATGAGGGTAAGGTATGTTTTGTGTAGGTCCAAAGTTAACGTTTAAAAACCGTGAGCCCCAAAAGCATTGCACATTTTCTAGCTCAGGATTTCAATCATGTCCTGTGTGTCATTTCCTGTGGGTGTTTTGTTGTTCACACCCTACTATTAACGACGTGACTTATACTGTCAAGGTCTAGTATAAAACAAGACGATCCAAGATCGTAAATCGGGCAACAGGTAGACGTGCTGTTATGAGTGTTGACCACTTATGGTGCGGAGTGGTCCAAAAAAGAAATGCTAAGGGTGCCAAGGTCCTGGTTTCCAACGTGGCATCTTTGTTGTCGTTTCCTCGAGTTTCTTTGCGAGGCACCTTGTCTTTATCAGCAAATGCTCTTCTGTCACTCTGTCCACATTTTTTGTTCACTGGTAACTCGTTTTATTTCTGGTTTGATTCTAGTGAGACATTCGCTAAATCGTTTGATTCTTTTGCTATTTTCAGTTCGCGGAACGACCCGTTTCGAAATATACGCTCATTACACACGCCATCTTTTAGAGTGGGTCTACCGCGAACGGTTTGTGGGTCTGTGTGTTTGAGCGTAGAAAAGATGACACCATTTGTTTTCAAGTTCAACATATTCGCCATCGACTTCGACATCGTAGAAAGAAGTTTGCGCCCGTATTATGTGTCTGCGGTATTCCCCATTGCACGTGACTGCGATTTGCGATGAAACTCGAGGGTAAACCTATAGTCGGTTGCCCGACTAATAAGTTCCTATATATTGTATCTTGGAGTTTTATCCTGACAAAGTCTTACTAGCAGATTAGAGTGGTCGATTAATAAACTCCGTTCTACAAGACAAGTTGCTGTGAGCTGCCCACTAGTTCTCTTATAAAAAAATAATATTGGCCACTCAATCAAACTGGCAATTAGCTTATACAACAAGAAACCATTTCAAAACAAGAATCAGTAAGATCTGATTGGCTTACATCAAAAGCACAACACAAGATAGCATTGTGTAAGCAAACAAGAGGTGGCAAACAGCCTGTGCAGTAATTGTATCAGGCATACTTTTTTTCTCATTTTCCCACTGTCAACCCTTGCACCCCTATACTTGACTAGTGCACCTCTGAAAAAATGATGCCTGATCGCAGGTTCCTTGAGAGGTCAGATATACACTAAATGTTGGCATTGCAAAATTCATTGTATAACATAAAATCAGTTTTTTTGATACCACATAAATTTTCAATTTTCTTAATACTTGTAAAATGAAACCATTTTGAAAGATGTTGCAGTTTTGCTTTCAGTGTTTATTACTCTGTTAAAGTTTTACCTGTATGTCATATTTTTATAAGAGCAAGTTTCAGTCACCATTAGCATAATTACAAAATACTGACAGTGGCACAGTACGTTAACCAAGTGTTCAATATAATCACAGAAATTCATTAAACATGAAGATTTTAGTTATACTGTGTATAGGCCACTGGCACACCCCCATTTTGCCCAAAATTTGTTTAAAAAAAATTGCGGCCTAGAAGTACACGTATGAATACTGCAGTTATGCTCCTTAATTTCTAGATTGGGTTTTGAACAGATTGCTAAACTGGAATATCTGTCAGAGACATGATCTTGCCTGAATGGAGTGAAGGGATGAAGATTAGTTCATATTTCACTGTCATTGCTCTCAGGGAGAAGTTGCGTTTCTGTTAAACATATCATGTCGGTGTCGAAAATATTAGAGTCATGTTTGACATCTATGCTGTGTTTTTTCAATGACCTCACATTCAGGAGAGAAATTGTTAAAGATGAGCTGACCTTTGCTATAATTTTAGTTTTCTCTCAATCTTTCATATTCTTTGTGAACTCTGGGGTCTGCCTTTGTATGTCTAGTTTGGATCTCTCCCAAGATGTTAATGCCATTAATAGATGTTGAACGGCTCAAAGCAACATAAATTTGCCCATAATTGAATGACCTCTTTACTGTTTGAATAGTTGAAACCTTATGACAACCTGATGTAAAGAGAGTCCCTGAACTTTATGTATTTGTAACAACATAAGCAAGTGTAATAGGGAATTGCACTCTCTGTATTTCTGGTGAAGATGGTTTACGTGGTCTTATTTTTATTTTTGCTAGTATTGGTTCAATAGGCACAGTATTGTTTTCTCTAACAAAAAGGTTGCTAGGTTTTTCAATCATGTTTTTACCAGCTTTGTCATCCTCAAATTTGATGTTAATAATACTTGGTTTTTGTGTGTTTTGGTTGACATCAATTTTAATGACAGTCCCAATTTGGCCATTTACCGCATTTCCAGCCGTTTACCCGCGGGTAATGCGTTAATTTTTCAGTAAACTACCGTTGCTGCGGGCAATAGGATGGTGCGGGTTATCTGATAATTTTTTAATCTTCCCGTAAGTATTTAACGGTAATTATAGTACGGAGAGAAGATCAAACAGAGATAAGTTATTAAATATACGACAAACCTGTGTCATGCCTCATTTGTTTAAACGAGAAACGCTTCCTAAAATAAAATCTTGAATCGATTCGCATTCTGTTAAGTCTTAAACATCAATACATTCGACATTTAACTTCTAAAATCAAACTTAAGAAGGAAATGGCCGGATTGGCAGCCAAGTAGCTCATTCCCCATATGGACACGAGCAATGATGAAAGCCTTCAACACGAGCATGCAAGGCTTAGAGCACTTCAAATTTGTGAGTTCTCGAACTATTTAGCATGACTTTCTTTTGTTTTTGGGTGTGGGTTATCTGCCAGTGCGGGTAATCTACTGAATCTTTTTTCTCCCTTTGGCAAAAATCGACCGGTGCGGGTAATCTGCCGTGCGGGTAAACGGCCGGAAATTACGGTATCAGTCTATCTGCAATGTCAATGTTGTTTGTCAACATCACCTTAGCACCTACTTTGACAAAGATGTCATAATCCAGCCCACCTGTTTCAGATCGTACTTTTGATAAAACTCTATCAATGTCACCTTGAGAAACATTCTTAGGATACTGGTCTAATGCCCTAAGTTGAAATGCAGATCCAGGTAATTGCTCTAGTTTATTGTTGTTATGCTCATTGACAGGTTTGTTTTCAGCAAATGAATAGCATCTGATGGGTAGTTATCATCTGCTGGGTCTATTGATCTTGACTGAATGCATTTAATGTCTTCCTCAGTTTGGGTAGCAGTACAGAATCTGCTTAACATCTCGGCAAATGGTTGGTCATCTTTTTGTCTCATGATTTCAGTGAGTTATATCATTGAGAAAATATGCCAGGGATGACACAGGTTGTTTGTATTATTGTAATTTTTAAATACTGGTTTTCTCTTTATTGGAAGTAGTTGATACAGGTCTCCTACAGCAATGATGCTTATTCCAGCAAAAAGGTTAGAGGCTGATGTGTCAAATATTTCTCAGTCTTATGAATGTGTAGTAAAGTAGTATTACCAACCATAGAAATCTCATCCATGGTAATAATACCTTTAAATAAGGCAAAAAGATTCTCATTTGTCAGGTTTTTACAAATTATTGTGCACAGCTTGACATGATATTTGTCGTTTCATGAGTTTAGAATGACAGGTTCTCCAAATGTATTGTTTTTAATCAAATGACTCGTTCTTTCCTGTGAACAGGTGCTAAATGTTGTATTTACTTTCCCGCAGTAGAATAACTGTTCCTCTGTATAGTAACCTGTTACAGACGGAGCATATGTAGTATGGGACCAGTCTCTTATCTAATGACTTGTAGCACGATACACATGTACATTAGCGGTTGCTCAAATATATTTTCCTATATCTTTGCAAGCTAATGACGGATTTCGTTTAAACTTTCTACCTTACTTCAACAAGGATTGCAGTCAAGTGGTATGTTAAGAGAAATATCATTTGGAAGAACCTAGGAACACAAAAGTCTTGAAGATGCAGCAAAATAGTTACAAAATCAGGGTGTAACGCGTAACAGCTAATTTGCATGAATGAATGAATGATAACTTTATTTAAGCACGATAAAATATTCAGCATAGCTGGTGGGGTCGTACATTTAAATTAAATTGTTAAGTAAATGATAATGTAAATATCAGTAAAAACGTTTAAGATGTTTAAATATATATACAATTCTTCGAATCAATGTATATCTTCACTTCAAAAGGTTTGCAGTATTCAATTTAAATCAATTAATATTCATAATATTCATAAAAATTGTCCTTGTGCTTAATGACAGCTGCAATGGAATCGAAACATATTTTTCCAGTGTCAAATTTAGCTAGTAAACGCTTGAATTCGTTTACGTTACTTGCTGCTAATTCCTTGTTAGATAAACTGTTCCAGGCTATTGCTCCTCTGTATTGTATAGAGTTCCTGGTAAAATTCGTTTCAGGTCTTATAAGGATGATGTCTCCATTTCGTCTACTTTCGCGACTTGAGTTCCTCTGCACAAATAAGTCCTTGAATTCCGGAACGGTGTAACCCTTTAAGCATTTGAAAACAAACTCCGTCAATCGCACCTTGTATATTGTTTACAAACTGTCCCATTTTGTACGCTTTGAGACGTCTTTAGCACTACTGTCCGCTTACCAGTCGTTTCGTACCCACGACCAGTTCGTACCCAGACGATTCGTACCCAACTCGGACGATTCGTACCCAACAAATTAGGACGTTTCGTACCCATCCTATTACCAAGTTGTTTTGTGTCAAACAGTATCTTTTTCTTGTTAGGTATTTTGTTTTTACTTCTTACATTTGACGCAGTGCAAAGTTAAAGTGTTCAGTTCAAGTAATAACTGGCCTGTTAATGTTAGCGCATCCTTTCAGCAGCTGTTTCAGCGATTTCTGCTTGTTGTTAAATGCTTCCCACGTGTCAAAGAGTCGGCTTTGCATTTGACGATAAGTTGCTCTCTGCATCCGCTTAAGCTTGCGCTCGGAGACAAGGCGAATCTGCAAGGATACCAGGCGGGCTTCTTTGTGTAACAGGTCCACAAGCATGTACAGCGGTAGACCACAACGACGAGCAGCTCTTTTGTTCAGGCCATGGTGCCAACCTTCAATGTCATTGTTCGTTCTGATGGACTGCATGAAAACGCTCCAGCACTTAGGGGGCCATACTCTGCTGCGGATCCAGTTTTTTTCCAATGTAGGCAACTAACTTTTTCAGTGGGTCAGTCGTAGCTTCTGCTTTCAGGCTCTCGTATGTTGCTTCAATAGTCTCGTGGGGTAAAAAACTGGTTCTGTTTAGGAAGTCAAACTTTCTTTACAATTTGTAAATTGGCTTGTCCCGAATACCGAAATCCTGGCTTGGATTTAACCGTAACCTGTTAAATCTAAAGTTAAATCTAATCAATCAGTGACTTGACTTCGCTTCGCTTGACTTCACTTAAATATGCTTTTTTTAAAATAAACAAAAGGGTTTACTTGTATCCTACTCGTTAGATCTTTAACATGTCGCACGCAACAATCGAGTAGCCGATCACAAAAAGAATTTGTGAAGCTTGTGTTGCGCGTGCTTAAGCCGGTTTTCTTAGTCAAAATGCACTTATGAATCAAGGAGGATTATAAACAGTCAACATCATTCAAGGTAACTTCGGTTGATCTTGATCTTTAATCGTTCTCGAAGATGCTTTTTGTTATGAATGTTGACTATGGTACGAATCGTCCAGAGGGTTGGGTACGAAACATCTGACATTGGGTACCAGTCGTCTTCATTTGGGTACGAATCGTCTGGGTACGAACTGGTACGAAACGACTGGATACCCTACTGTCCCATGGTAGACCGTATACAATACGTCCGGCCCTTACGTGTAGTTTTTCCAGATTGTTGAAGTGTGTCTTGTTGCATGATCCCCAAACCACTAAACCGTACGTCACCGATGGCAATATAACCTTCATGTAAAAGTCCTCCAGTTGCTTCCGGGGGAGAAACCGCATCCGACGGAGTAAACTTAGTTTGGACGCGAAGGACTTTGCTATGTTTACGGCATGTTTTGACCAAGTCATCTTATTGTCCACTTGTACTCCAAGAAGTCGCTCCGAGGTTGTCCAGTTTATGATGTTGTTTCCGAGGTACAGGGCTTGGATAGGTCCAGTAAATTGATGCCGTTGCATGACCATTGCTTTACACTTTTCTGGGAATATGAAATAGTTAAAAACGTAAAATTTCACCATTAACACAATCTCATTGCGAAAATTCAACAGAGCAGAAATATTAAATAGGAAACAACGACACCATACGCAAAATTACAGTTCTCTGCATTTATATTTCAAGTAACGAGAATTATAATCCTAGGGACGGTTGCCATTAAATGCCTGTGTAACGCTCAAGGTCCAACAGCGCTCCATGCCTTAAAAATATAAGGCTAGCGACTTCCAAACGCACCTAAAAAGAAGATAATTCGTCTGAGTAAAGTTCATAACATTGTTTACCATCGAGTAAGAAAGGTTTTCAAAAATTACTCACGGCGATGAAGAAATAAAGAATTTTCGTGATCGGAAACAAAACTGTTGTGTACTTTTGTCGTGTGAAATTAAATATAACTTAACTAAAAGAAAACCTGTATCTCAGCCTCCAGTTACCAAAGGTCGCTGATACACAGCTGCAACACAGTTCAGTTACTGGTCTTCAAATCCTGCTAAGTTATTTTGTAAGATTAAAACGAAGAAATTCTACAAATGGTGAATCGGAAACATATTTCCAGCTAAACGCCATGTTTGCGTAAGCGTAATGATCGAATTACCACCACGCTTGCAGCAAAAAACTTCCCAAATGAAGCTTGAATTCAAGCCATTTTCCAGCCGAAATCCACAAGTGTAACCTCTCCTTAGTATCTGGGGGGTATTTTTATAACAAATCAGGGGTAAAAAGCGGGAAAACATGAAGTAAAATTAGAGTGAACGTGACGATTGCGTTACACAATAGTGCACGAGGTTGGTCAAGCGTTGAATTCCGAGATTAATACTGAGAAGAAAAGCCTTTAGACAAGAATTATACCATTAAAAATTTCCAAATATGTTTGTTTGATGTTAATTACTTAATATCTAGCAAGTAATGATGGTTTGGGAATATTTTACACATTTTCATAAAAGTGCCCTATGTTACACTGGTGTACATGTGTATCGTGCTACAAGTCAATACTTTGAAAAAGTTTTTATGCAGTGATCCAAATCAAATTGTTTGGCCTTTTTAGAGTGATACAAATTTTGGGAAAGAGCTTGCATGTCTGATAAACGCTGGACTTTTTCAACTGGATTTAAGGCATTGTACCATGTTTGATTTATTCGCGCGTGACTCGCCTTCGCGCTCGCCTCGTTTTCGCCTCCGTTCGCCTGAAATACGCCAGAATATAACCCCTGTTCTGCAGGCTAATAAATGCATGTATTAGTTTGTTGTTCGACGCCCCGAGATTTGTTTGCTTCGTAAGTGTTCAAGAAGAGAGGTTGACTTCAGCTGCAGACACGGAGTTTAAGTTATGTCTGACGTTCCAAATTATCCAGAGATCGTGCCTAAGAGTGCGGAGGAGGCCAGAGGAATCGACTTTTGTGGTACTAAGCACTACTATTATATCATTCGTTCAGATCTTGGCGTCTATATGAGAAGCACAAATTTCAATGGAGAGAAAGATATCGAGATTTACTCTCTAAGTCCACCTTGTCAGTGGGGGGATCACTACCTGGCAACCTCAGATTATTACTACATCATTAAAGGGAACCAGTATCGTAGAGTTACCAACATGAGTGAAGACAAAGATGCTGTAGTGTACAGTCTTCATCCCAACTGTCGCGGAGGAAGCCAGTACTACTCTGCATTTGGCACTTACTAGATCGTGTTTGCCGACAGGGGCGTCTATCGACGAGTGAAGAACATGAACAATGATAAGGGTGGCGTTGAATACAGCATCCACCAAGCGTTCCATGATGGTCTCTACTTCTGGGGTACGACCGATTATGTCTACTGTTTGAAGCAAGCAGGAAAATGGGGTGTCCTTTACCACAGAAGCACCAACATGAATCTCAATAAAAAACCGGCCACTTTCAGCGTTCACGAGTCAGTCCTCAAATTTATACCTGGCGGCATAGCACAAACCGATGGAAAAGCGTTCGGTGGTTGGCATAATATCAAATCTTTTGCAAACGAAACCGACCTTGCAGTCGACTGGGAAAGAACCATCACGAAAGTCGTTGGCTTCAAGAGGAGTGAAATGCCCTCCATAGAGCACAACTGGTCCATCGAGTTGGGAGCACAGTACGAAAGCGGTCAATTGGGTGAGGCCATCTTCAAATTCCAGTTTAGCCTCAAAGTCCAGTATGGTGGAAAGGGCCTCAACACAGAGCAGCAACAATGGAGAAACATGCATGAAGAATCCGAAACCCATAACCTGCACAGCCCGCCCCACTCTGAGGTGTACATCTGACAGTATCAAATGGACTTTGGCCAGACGAAGAAACTTTTTAGCCCTGACCTGAGGATTACCGAAGATTCAAATCCACCTGATGAACCACCAGCAATGTACTATAGTCACGCAAAGTAAGGCTGAATCGGTGTGCGTCTCAGAAGTGACCAATTCTTCTGTTAAGTGTGAAACGTGTGAACTTTAGTCAAAACTTACTGTCTTCGACTTTATTAATTAGGCAACGGAGTGTTTTGAAATTTGTAGTAATTTCGCTTTATTTACAGGGGCGGATCCAGTGGGTGAGGGGGGGTGGATTGGGTGGCTAGCCACCCCCCCATTTCGGTAAGTCAAGTGTTGATATTTGATTGGTTATCAGGGAAAAGCCCTGAAAGGACAAAACAAAGTAGCTATCAGTTTGCTAGTGAAGTAGATAATATAACCACATTAAAAGTCCCTTGTTTAACTCCGCTTTGTTTTTTATATATGGCTAAATGCTATTTCACAGAAAATGGTCACCCCCCTCCCCTCACAAAATCTTGGACCGCACCTGGTTTAGTTGAACTTGGTCTCCCACATAATTCGTTGACATACAGTATGTATTCGTATTTAGCTTTTGAATATCTCAGTATTTATTCATAGCTCTACATGACTCCTACATGTTAAGCTGTAGAAATTGACTGTTCATATTTGTTTTACACGAATTCGCGTGGTTATTTGTATTTAGATTTTGTCATCACTATGAACACAATGAGTCGATTTTTTTTCCACATTTGATAAATGTTACATCAAACCGAAATCAGTCTATTGATTCAAGCATTGTTATGTCCAAAATTAGCATTTTTCGTGTTGCGGGCCGATATCACGCCATCACCTAACTTCAAAATACTTGCTGATGACTTTAAGGCTTCTTGGGCTGTAATTTCACGACGAACTCACTATTTACAGAAGAAAATAATGTTTCGCTGTTTGAGAGTCGTCGTGATACTTTTTAATGATTATTTCCCACTGTTCTACAAGATGTTTTTGTTCAGGTCTGACGAGATTGCAAACACTCGTAAATTGTAAACACCAACGCAGACAAATCATTTGCAGTGTCTGTCACGTCAATCATGTCGTCTACAGTGTCACGCAAACAGTCAGTAAAGGCGTAGATCCCAGGATCTGGCCTACTGTTGATGTCGGAGAAGACAAAGTTGATCGTTTGCGCCACCGAAGATTAACTGAAGTATTAAGTGCGGCAGTGTTGTGTAACATTGTCATTTGGTCAAGAGGGTGAAAGCCGGGAGCACAAGCTGAAGATGCCAGTGTGTATTGCTACAAACTCCAGCGGACATTTCATTATCGGGGACCGCTACGATTGTACCGTAAAGGTGTTTGACAGCGGTGGTGAATTTGTAAAACATTTCAGTGTCTGTAGTGATGTCGTGGATACAAAGTTATACACATCATGCATTTATGGTGTAGCCACAGATGTGAATGACAACATCTATGTGCTGGTGGTATTGTAGAAGCCTAGAACTGACCTATGTGAGTGCGCTTCTGTCCATAAATTTGAGAAAAATAGGAACCTGCATCACAAGTTTCTCGTGTGGGAAGGACAGTGGAAGTGGCACATGTACAGGGTGATAGTCACCGACAGTGACAAAGTACTGGTGCTGGGGAGTGTGAATTTGGTCGACGTGTACGAGAATGATGGACAGTGGGTCCGCAGTTTTGAAGAGGGGATATTAAAATCTGCATTTTGCATTTAATATTACTGCTGCTAATGATGGCCGTGTTATGGTAGTGGACAAAAGTGATTCTTTCGTTCACATATTCAGTGAAGACGGCGACCACCTGAACAGATTTAAACGACAGAGATGTTATCTCTTTCCTGAAAGTACTTTCTACCAGACGAGTGAAAATGTCGTCGTCGCTTGCGCAAAGCCAGACAAAGAGCACCTGCATATCGAAATATACACCAATGATGGCAAGTTTGTTCGCAGCATTCATATTCACGAGGAAGGAATCGAATACTTAAGAGGGATCACAGTGACTTTGGAAGGATGCATTGCTTTAGTTCGTAAAGCGAAAGACAATTACGGAATACTCGTTGATTGAAAAAAGATAATGTAAAAGGGCCACATCTGATTGTTCCACATGTCATATTTTTGTTCCTTTGGATGTACTGCATAGCAAATATCTCACGTAGAATATGAACTTTTGAAGCTGATGGCGTGTATTATAGTCGTGTTATTGAAGTTTGAAGGAAATTCGAAGTTTAGCCCTAAATATAGGTTAAAAAAGGACCATAAAGTACTGGTTGAGCTCAAACGGACATATTCACGAGTTTCAGAGGCGTAAAAACCTGTCTAGTTTCTTCTTAATGTTTTTAGAATGAGGTAGTCGTTTTCTCTGTATCGTAAAATTGATCAAAGTCTTTGACAGACTCATCCTAAGAATGTTAAGTACGAGTTGTTAAATACGAGTTGGAGTTGTTAAATACGAGTTGGAGTTGTTAAATACGAGTTGGAGTTGTTAAATACGAGTTGGAGTTGTTAAATACTAGTTCGAGTTGTTAAATACGAGTTCGAGTTGTTGAGTGCGAGTTCGAATTGTTAAATACGAGTTCGAGTTGTTAAGTACGAGTTCGAGTTCAATCAGCGGTATAAAAACGAAAGGGATCAATATTTGTTTCTGGGCAACCGAGCTCGAGTACAAGAAATCGAGTACGGGTCACTACCCGAGTACGAATACGAATCGAGCTCGCATACCGTCGTCAGCAAACGACTTCGGTTAGCCCAAGTCGAGCTTGACTTGTGCTTGATGCCGAAAGGCTCGACTCGTACTCGAATATTGTAGTATCCGTACACGGATCGATTTTTCTCTCCAAGAAACTGGTGCCGAGTGGCATTCTCTTCCCAGACCCCCAACTTTTCTCTCGCGCGAAGCACCTCTCAAGGCAACGAATAGGAGAAAAATGACGAGGAACGCGGCACAGACAGAGACGTCAAGGTAGAGTTAACTTTTTATTTATGGACATTATTCTTAATTAACTTTTTTCATGGAGTATAGATTATTGATTCTTGCTTTCGTCTTAAGTGACCATGCATTAGTTCAATTTTAACTCGTGGATGCAAGTTTAATATCATTCACTTTCCACTCCATTATCGAATTATTATCATCTCTGCATGCCTATCAAAACACCTATCCACGAGCCATTTTCTCCTGGTGTTTGTTTGTGAGTAATACTTGAGTAAACTAGCTTTAATACCTCGGTGTAAGAACCTGTACGTTCACGAGTGGCGTAGAACAAAGAAAATAAAGGAGACAAAACAGTAGTAACTAGGAATATAATATTGAAAATAGAAAAACAAAGAAAAACTTCACAGGTTTTTACACCGAGGTAAACTCTAGGACTTATTAACTGTAATTGCTCCAATTAAACAAAATACAGAATCACATTTGAAAATATTGTTCAATGTCCTTATATTCATTGGATTAAACCGTATTAAGCTTATGTAAAGTACATGTAGTTACTGCTTTTCTTGGTGACAATGGAGTGTTATTTTTGTACATAAATAAAAAGATATTTTCAACAATTCCATTTTCAACAATTTATTGAACTTTCACTTACACTTCACGTACAATGGGATTATGGCTTCTAACTTGATTAATGGAAAATGTTTTGATCATCCATCTCCAACAAAATTTTTTTTTGGTTGGTGTTGTGCTAACCAAACATATTTTTATCAAGTAATTGAATAAAGCGCCAAGACCCGTACAGTATGTATGTTCCTAATTTCATCTCAAAAATATGTGCCATGTCTGGAATTTTGATGAACAAAGGTGAATCATTAATTACATCAACTATGCAGTATACAACATTTTACATTCAGCCATAATTCAATAACATACACCATAGCCCATTTTACTACATGCAGTTGTGTGTGTACAGTGACTTGGCCTGAGTGGAAGTGAAGCTGGAGTTGACACGGTTTTGAAAGAAACCGCTGTCTTTCCTGTGCAGTTGTGGACTAAGAATAATATGATTTCCATGAGAAATGCCGTGAGATCTGTATCATAATAAGGTTACCATCAGCCTCATTGCCATTTGTGGGCCAGGTCACTGAGCATGTGTGTTATTGTAAAATGAGTTGTTTATCTCTGCAATCTTTAAGATGATCATGTATAAAAACCTGTTTTTAAGATTTTTCAAGAATCAACAATCAGGTAGAGAATACTTAATAATGCCTTTGTTATTTTGCACTGCTACCAAACTTCAAGAGAAACCTATTTTAATTTCCTTTGTTGAAAACATCAATGACAGAACTTGTCCTATGTCTTATAATTTTCCTGATTCAAATCGGTACCAGTCTAAGGGCTGTTTTACATTTGTAATGTGTGCAAAAACATAATTACAAGGATGTTTACACTTGAAATAAGCATAGAATATGTGTTGTAGTTCAATTTTTTCCTTGGTTCAAATTTTATTTTCCTTTGTTTTCTGGTATGGTAATGTATCATAATGAGTTTGAAACAAAGGAGAATAAAAATAATTTGAAGTACAACATTTACAAACAGAAGTTATGCTTTTCTATTTCTGTGCTTGTGCCTTATGGTTGTGTTACTTTTTGTTTATTGGAATCAATGAAATAGTCATGCGCGACTTGTTTCTCTTGACCTTTTTAATTTGTCCCCAATGTCAAAGGACTTGAGGCAAATTTAGGATTTGGTATGTTTGTTCAAAAATGATTGTAATGTTAGGTTAGTTAGGTTTTTCATCGTGTTGCAGTGGTTGAAGTAATACACTCTATTATCTTCTGGATATTATATAATATAATATAAAGCTAAAGCAAAAACGCCGTATGGCTTCTGACTGGGTTGTGCTGAACACGTTTTTACTGATTCATGATTTGATAGTCGATATTTTCAAATCGGCAGTTGAATTATTAGATAAAATTATCGGTTATTATGAACCTCTGGGGCCGGTTGTTCGAAGGTCGATTAGCGCTAATCCTGGGTTAGATTTTAACCCGGGTTTCTTTTCCTCTTGTTAAAAAGCATTTTCTCCGATAACTTTCTTTCTTTTTTTTTGGAGCATACAATCATCATTTAATATTAAAAAAGATTATACTGAATGAGCTTTTAAGCTCTCATATTTGCATTTAAATTTCGCACTAACCCAGCTGGGTTACCTAACTCTGCTTCGAACAACTGATGGATAAATGCTGACTTCGTCGTGAGAAGAAAGCGGTTAATTAATATTGTAATCTTTGTAACTCAGTGAACAGACGGTCTGCATGTTGAGTGCAGTTTGTAAGACTTACAAGATTACTTGTGATATCTGTTGAATAAAGTTGATCTTCGACAGAGGTAACTTCCAATCATTCAGGCCTTACATTTTTCCCGCCAAACTATACATCACAAACTTTTGTAACCCATGGCAACCGAAAATGACCGGTTCGATACTGCATTCCCGTTTTTACAGTTTCTCTTTCGGTCCTTAAAATAATACTAATCTTTATTTATTTATTTTCAACCACGGTAAAAATTCATCAGCAATTTAAAAACAAAGTATAGATAAGACTATTTTATTTTATTTTCATATATATTACTATTGATCATAACTATAACAAAATTCTCAAATCCGATTGGCTGTCAACTGCCCTGATTTCAGCCGCATAATTTAAATAGGACAGTACGCGTCATGCCTGAGTAATTGGACAGTACGCGCCCTCACGCGCGCGCTTAAATGGCTTTTTTTTTCATTGCTGGCATAAAAAATCTCGGAATTTCATGTGCTTAGATTTAAAAAAAAAAGAAGTTTATACATCACAAATTTTGTTAAAGTTATGATTAATTGGTAATAAGACTTTGTGTTGTCCAATTCGGTCTGGAATCATACTCGTGATTAAACAAATCGGCCTCCCGCTACGCGGTCGTCCGATTTTGTTTATCACTCGCATGATTACAGACCGAATTGGACTCCACTTAGTCCTATTACCATTACTAATCAACATCATAAATAGAAGCTGCTTTCCATGAATGCTGTGTTTAGAATAGTGGGCTAGATAACCTCTTTAATCAGTCGTTTGAATTGATTGAGGGACTCTGCTTTCCTTAGTACTAATGGCAAACTGTTCCAGAAAACTGCGCCAGTGTAGCTAAAGCTGTTCTTGTAGTAGTTTGTGCGTGGTTGCGGGACATTTACTTAATACACAGAGTCTCAAACAATACCTAAAATCGTGATGGACAAATTTCGAGCAGAGGTACTCAGGTGTTAGTCTCTGTGGGGACTTACGTTACATTGTTGCTCTTTCAATTTTCCTTTGACAGACTAGGGATTTCCATCTTAAGAGTTCAAATAAATTGATAACATCAGCGTCAGCATCAGCAGTTTGTCCTGCAAGGTTACGCCAAATCAATGAATTTCTTCCAAAATGAAATGGCTGTGCACATTCCGGAGTGAATAAATGAATATGATAGCGTGAGCTGGACAAAAAGAACAGCGTGGAGAGTCTTCTTTCTTCATTTTAAGTAATAAAGATAAATAATTATGAACAATTTTATACTGAAACATTCATAGTTTCACTTCTTTCGTTGCTCTAAGGCCAAACCCTCAACCTGCCTAAGTCATCTTTTCAGAAACCTATAGTTAGCAGTCTTTTTTCACAAGTTGGTGGAGGGGAACGTTGAAGAGACAGTAGTCACTATAACAGAAGAATAAGTCAGTATAAGAAATATGTAAGAAATGTTTGCCTGGATTCCCTTTACCCTACAATATCCTTTTCCACCTTTAACTGAGATTAGAAAACAAACCAGAGGAAAAACAAAAACTTCTAACTTCTAAGAGCCTCCTTATGAATATCAATTAATAAAATCTAGTACTTTTAGCGGAATGGATTCCGAAAATCGGGCTATAAATAAATTTGTCACGTTTAGTTGGGGCTATAAGGATTCATATTTATGAAACTTGGGTGAACGTAACTTTAATGAGATTACTACGGCAATATTAGTATATTTGTAAGACCGACACTATTTTACCATTAATTCACTGAATTCACTTAACATGCATGTAGACGCGGCGCGTAGTCAAGCTTCAGGAGGGGAGTCAGAGCTGGTTTAAAGGCTCTTTTGTGTGCACGATAAACTTAACTGAACTATTAATGCAACTTCATGTGGTCAATTGTTAATAAGGAAAGAAGAGTACAAATAAGGATTGTTATCAGTATCGAGTGTATCAATGACAACCACACATGGAGAAATTTTTTAAACTGCGTACGTATCTGCTAGTGTAATTAAGTATTCATACTTCTCCAGTCTAGCCCGAAAACTGGACACAGCCCTTACATTAGATTGAAGACTTCTTGTTGGTCTCAGATGAATCGGTTAAGAAGGAATCATTTTACGAGGAAAAAGTTCACCAACAGAAAAAATTGGCCTAACTTTAGGAATGATCAGGTCCAAACACATTTCAAATTATTTTTCTTTTAGGCTTGCTTTACAGATCGGGCACATTGGGGCGTTGTTTCTTTTAACCTCGACCTCACAGATCGGGAGTTTTAATTTTTATCCTTCGTAGTTAGCTAGCATCTGATTTTGCTTTTTTGAATGGTTACTAAGCCGCTTTCAAATTCACCACGAAATTCGTAAGTCTAACCCTGTACACAGGACGGCAATTAAAAATCGTATTGTTAAAACGCTTTTTATTTGGGTCCCGGCGTTTATCAAACATATATTTGAAATCGAATTTTGCGCAAACCCCTTTCCGATTGGTTAGCTCAGTTGGTAGAGCACCAGACTACCGTGCGGGAGGTTGCGGGTTCAAACCCCGGCCGGACCAACACTCAGGGTCTTAAAATTAACCGAGGAGAAAGTGCTGCCTTTGTAGTGACATCTGTAAATGGTTAGACTTTCAAGTCTTCTCGGATAAGGACGATAAACCGTAGGACCCGTCTCACAACCCTTGTTCCTAATAATCTGTGGGACGTTAAAGAACCCACACGCTGTTCGAGAAGAGTAGGGTACGTAGTTCCCGGTGTGGTGGTCTATCTCTACGTCTGGTGTGTGAGACCATATATGGACTGATAGCGGCAGCCAGAGGCGTCTTTACATCCTGACGTCCGATCTCACCCAATAGAAGTGTAAAGCGCCTTTGAACATATTCATATGAAAAAGTGCGCTATATAAATTCATTATCATTATAGTGGGAAGGTGTCGGTTCCGGGACAAAATGAAAATCCTCCTGCGAAACGCTTCAAAATCCCGCTGCCGTCATTCTCCTGGTTTCCCCAAACGGAGCATTCTGTCTAAAGAAGTCCCTATGTTAGTCTCCCTTCTCCTGCGTTCGCTCCTTCGCGATGTGCATATGGTTCACAAATCCTCTGAAAGGGCGCCTGCAGTATGGACACAGATTGTTCCGAACCCAACCCGGAAATAAACGTCCCCGTCCTCCAGCCGACCCCTGCATATAAATACATCAGCAGGTTCGCGGATTGGATCACATCTTTCCTTCCGAACAGAATCAGGAAAGAGGTGAGCGCAAGAGTCGAGAGGTTGAAAAGGGAGGTGAATAAACTCTTAAAAAAGAAGCCCACCCCCAAACTCCAAGATGGCCCGTTCAACGGCTAACTCAGCACATTCATCGTTGAGGGGGTGCCCGGATACGACCCGCCAACATTTTTGAAAGAATCCAAAGAGGGGGTCGTCAAGTTGATCAACGAGAGAAAGAAGCCCGTGAAGCTCATATTCATATTCACCTGCGAGTACGTCAAGGAGAATCCGGCCACGGGGGAGATCAACAGAAACAGAGGATATTTCCACACACACGTGCTGACGATCACCGATTCCTCCGACGTGGGCAAAAGTTTCGACCAACAAGTGAAGGCGATGCTTGAGAAGAATCAGAAGTTTCAGAATGAGGGGTCGGGATGGACATTCGATCACGTCGTTTCCTTCAAAATTCACATGGACCCCTTCGAACCTCTTCTCGGAAGTTCATACATCCCTCTACCCCAAGAATTGTCTCTCAAGAAGGCAATCGTGAACCCCAAGAACGAGGACGACCACGAGTGTTTGAAATGGGCTGTGCCCGCCGCCATCTAGACCGCCAGTGAACATCCGGAGAGAGTGAACAAGGAGATGAGAGCCAATTCTGAGCAATTTGATTGGACCGGCATCGACCTCCCCACCCCCCATTCAGCAGATTGAAAGATTCGAAAAGAACAATCCCGGGTACTCAATCGACGTTTTTGCCTACAGTGATGAGGCCGCTTTGGCGAATAGGCACATGTACCCAATGAGAATTAGCGAAAAGGACTCGCGCAACATCGATCTTCTCCTCCTCTCAAACGAAAAGACGAGCCACTACTGTTGGATCAAGAATTTCCCTCGCCTGATGGGATCCTTCAAAAATAATCACGAACACGCGGTTCATTTCTGCCGGAGATGCCTCAGCTCATTCAATTCCCCCAAAGCGTTGACGAAACATCACGATTTTTGCCAGAATCACGACTCCGTCAGAATGGAGATGCCTTCCAATCCTGATGGGGGCCCCAAATTCATCGAGTTCGTGTATCACAACAGAAAGATGAGGGTGCCCCTCGTGATCTGTGCCGACTTTGAATGCTTCACTGAAAAGATGAGCGGATGTTCTCCGGATGAGCGAACGAGTTTCACGAATCCCTACCAGTGCCACAAGCCGTCGGGGTTCTCATATCTCGTGAAGTGTTCCGAAGACACCCTTTTCAAACCTTGTCTGGTTTCCTACACCGCGAAATCCCCCGAGGAGGACGTGGAGAGGCATTTGGTGGAATCTTTGGAGAAGATCATTATGGAGTTGTACGACCTGTTCGAATTCAAGGAGGACATGATGATGAGCGCGGATGATGAAAAGCATTTCGAGGGCGCCACCCACTGTCACATATGTGAGCGAGAATTGGGCAACGAGAAGAGGGTGCGCGATGACTGCAACCTCAGGGGGAAATTTAGAGGTGCGGCTCACGATTTCTGCAACTTGTAATTCAAGATCCCCAAATTCTACCCCGTGATTTTCCACAACCTCTCAGACTACGATTCGCATCTCTTCGTGAAAAATCTCGGCACGTCGGCGGGCAAGATCAGATGCCTCCCGAACAACGAGGAGAATTACATTTCCTTCAGCAAGGAAATCGTCGTGGACACATTCACGAATGCGCAGGGTCGGAGCGTGGGAAATCAGGTTCATCGACTCCTTTCGATTCATGAGGAGCAGTCTCGGCAGCCTCGTGAGCAATCTCCCCAAGGATTCATTCAAAACCATTAAGCGATTTTTCAGAGAGGATCAATTGGAACTCCTGCTGCGGAAAGGCGTCTTCCCCTACGATTGGTTCCATGGATTAAAAAAATTCGACGCTGCGGAGATACCACCGAAAGAAGAATTCTACTCCACCCTCTACTATTCCCACGCATCGGGCGAGGATTATGAGCACGCGCAAAAGGTGTGGAAACATTTCGAGATGAAAACCATGAGCGACTACCACGACCTCTACCTCAAGACGGACACCATCCTTCTCGTGGAGGTCTTTAAGAATTTCAGGGACGTCTGCTGCAAACATTACGGCCTCGACCCCGCGTGGTACTACACGTCACCCGGACTGGCGTGGGATGCGATGCTGAAAAAGACCGGCGTGAAACTTGAGCTCCTTCCAGACCCAGAGATGCTGCTTATGTTCGAGAAAGGAATTCGCGGAGGCGTTTCTATGATCACCACCCGGCATGCGGAGGCGAACAACCCCCACATGAGACATCACGACCCTCAAAAAGAAAATTGGAAGCGATTTTATATCGGCTGAAATTTTTAAGCTAAGCTGACCACAATCGCCCATGAATTTGTTGCAACTAATTTAGCATGACAAGTATAGTGCTGACAAAACAATTGCCAACCATTCATTTCGATGGAGATACTTCACCACGCCATCAAAACTTCCAGGAAATACTTTCATACTACTATTAATGACGCTATACTTACGTTTTTGGTCTAGAGTTTTGACTTAAACTTAACTACATTGCGTTAAAATTTCGTGAAAAATAAAAAGCGTGAAAATAAGAAGATACTAAGAGTGGTGCCCCCTCCCGCCTCTACCTTAGCCTCGCCACTCCTCCCCCAAGCTATTTTGCTTCTCATTTCAGATTTTCGTGCTTCCGCTTGTATTTCCAGAAAGGGACTGCTGGTAGTCTGTGGAAACCTAGGCCCGAAAAGAATATAAGTATATAGGATATAGAACAGTTTTCAATTGAGCAACGAAAGTAAATTCCTTTTGCTTTGGTTTTGCAAGGCTTCGCTAATTGCTTGGCCAGCAAAATTCAGCAATACCAAAAGCAATCGCGACTTGCAAGCGCGCATTTTCCCGCGCTTTCGTCGGATACGTTTAATTGATTGGAACTTTGCTTGGTACGTTGAAGCAATCACATATTACTAGATATAATTTTATCAATAGTACTTATTAGAAAAAAGAAAGAAAAAAAAACGAACTATGGTCACCTGCGGTCACAGAATAAACTGTAATTGTTTTAAGGTTCATGGGCTCCTGAAGAAATTGAATTAAATTTAAATTAAAAGAAAATAAATTGAATTAAATTAAAATTAAAGGAAAATATCATTTTCTAGTTCTACGAAAAAGTGGGGGTCTGGGACGAGAAATTCGGCACCAGTTTCTTGGAGAGAAAAATCGATCCGTGTACGAATACTACAATATTCGAGTACGAGTCGAATCTTCTGGCATCAAGCACAGTCAAGCTCGACTTGGGCTAACCGAAGTCGTTTGCTGACGACGGTATGCGAGCTCGATTCGTATTCGTACTCGGGTAGTGACCCGTACTCGATTTCTTGTACTCGAGCTTGGTTGCCCAGAAACAAATATTGATCCACATTCAGATTGAAGGTGAGATATATACTGCCTGGAACGAACACAAGATCCTTTGTTAATTTCGGAATTTCAATGTATAGTGTTTCACCAGGATTAGCAGATGAAGGATTGAATGTTATTCGATTCAATGATGTTTGCGCTTTCAAACCATTTAATTCTATAGGCAAACGATTTGGTTCAAGAATTTCTGGTATAGTAGTCATTTATGTATATATCAGACTAATCTTTAAAATGTTTAGAACATTACTTATTCGGCCACTCTTATTGGACTTAGATGTACTAGGAAATCATCTATTAGAATGCTTAGCAAAAAATTAGAATAGTCCACTGATATATCAACAAAAATCGAGACTTTCTAGTATACAGTCTACGTGAATACTTATAGAATCTAAGAATATTATCTAGAATTGTAGAGTTTCATCTAAGTCTTGGGTATTTGTTACTCGGTTCAAGTAACAAATATGCTCTAATCTCGACCTCTTCCACTCTTATTTGACTTTCCGCTGGTATTAGTTGAGTTGCTAGGAAAGCTAAACCTCCTCCCCAATCCATCCACACCCCCGACCCCACCCCCACAAGATACATTTTGTCACGCCCAAACGAAAAAATCATCGACCTAAAAATCATCGACCCACGCATGCGCAGTGACCTAAAAAATCATAGACTTAAAAATCACTCGACCCAAAAATCACTCGACCATGACCACACCCGACCCAAAAATCACTCGACCAGAAAAAAATCGAACTAATTAAATATGCATAAAAATTTTGGACCACGCCCAAAAAATTCTGACCGAGCCGAACCAGTCCCCCGACAAAATCGACCACACCCAAAAAATCGTAACACCAAAAAATCGACCACACCCAAAACCACGATTTCGCAAAAAAATCGTAAGACCCAAAAATCGACCACACCCAAAAACACGATTTCGCAAAAAAATCGATCAAAATGAAATTGCGCCAGAATGCCCACAATCCAACTACTCATGGTTTTACGTTTGCAAGTATGTTACAGCATTGATCGAGGGTGTTGTTTAGAGTCGGCTAACGTAAATACACCCAGCCTAGGAAGCATTTAGTTTTTTAATTGCTCTTACCGTTGAAAAGATTAAACAATCTACTCTTAACTACAGTCAGTCAGACAATAAGCAGTGATTTGGTATAACGAAAGTTTTTCACTTTTGAACTGATATAAATCTCTCCAGTTTGTGGGTAGTAGTAGTGAAAAGTGGAGGTGTGATCTCAGTGTGTCAGCGGAGTGCTCGTAGCACACTTCTTCACTTGTATACCACCTTGTCAAGTAGTTAGTTACGAACTTGTGTTCACCTGATAATTAATATTATTATTATATTATTATTATTACTATTATTATTATCATCATCATTATTATTGTTATATTTTTTTTTTAGCTCAATGTGAAACCAGCACCTTCTACACTCCCACAGTTGACTGCATTCTAAAACTGGCCACTAGCAAGATCTCAGGCTACTCGTGACCAATACCTCTTACGCAGAATTCCAAGAAACTAAATCAAGGAAACACACCGATAACTTTTCACCTTTAAGTAAATGAATGATGAACTTTTGAGCTAGGAATCTGTATCTTTTATCTGAGAGCACAGGATTTATTGTGCATTGTGTCTACGTCATAATTCCCAGACTACAGGCAGTGATTTTGTACAGAAAATTAAAGTATTTAAAGTATTTTCTTGCCGTCGAGGTTTTTCTGTGCAGATGCGTAGTCAAAGACAGGTGAATTCTTGCTTGCCGGTCAGTCACGTGGAGCCAAAGGAAAGCAGCACATGGATTGCTTGCGTGCTTTTTCCCCTTTGAGTGAGCAATTGTTGTCTTTGTTGCGACGTCTGTTGTTATCGTCCCTGTCGTCGTTTCACCAGACATATTAGGTGCAATCACACTAGACCTCTTGCCCATGGAAACCTTGAGGTTACGGCCGAAGGGGGGGGGGGGGGGTACTTGGGTATTTTTTGGTTGTGTATGTGCCGCCCAGGACTCCAAATTGGCACCCCGTTTTTAAAAAAAAATTCCCCTGAAATTGATATCCCGTTCTAGAAATGGGCCAATTTTTAATACCCCGTTTTAGAATTCGCCCTAAAACTGATACCCCGTTCTAGAAATTGCCCAATTTTTTATACTCCGTTCTAGAAAGTTTGTAAATTGAAATAGCCCTGTTTTTTAAAAGAAGATATTTCTTTATTTGTTCGACTTAAAATATGCCCACCCTGCACACTAAAACACAAGGTGAGAGTACAACAGTTTGCTTGTTAACGCATTAAACCGTATTTTTAAAAGCAATCTGTACTTGAATAATTTCAAATGGCTGCTTACAGAACTGGAGCTTTCGTGCGTTCGAAATATTATACCCCGTTCTAGAAAACGCCTCTGAAATGGCTACCCCGTTCTAAATCAGGAGCTTCAAAATCCCGACCCCGTTGGGCGGCACATATCCGTATAGGTAATGTATAGGAGTACCTTCCCCCCCCCCAAATGAGTACGCACCATACACACATCCGTGTTAAATTTTAAAGCATACCTTCAAAAACAGACGCGTTTTCCCAAGAAATTCGCAGTCTTGATCAGAACTTTTCAGGAATTGACGTTCACGCAATGAGCACATTAGATCATATTAATATGCTATTTTGCGCCTTACAAATAATAAATTATTATTATTACATTATTACACATATTTTTATGGCACAAAAACAACTTCACTGCATCACAAAAGAGTCTAGATAATTCATTTCGCAAAATAGTAGTTCTGGTAAAATTACTACTTTGCGAAATGAGACATGGGCTCCTGGTTCTAGTACGGTCAGTAAAATGAGAGGTGCCCAGACTCTGCGAAATATTAATCATTTTATTGGTGGACACAATTTGTTTCAGGCGAAAAGGACATTGGCTGAATAAAGGTGAAAAAACGCCATTTTGCAAAATAGTAATTCTGGCAAATTTACTACTTTGCGAAATGAGTTCCAGCACGGTGAATAAAATGAGAAATCACCAGGCTCTTCGAAATACTAATCATTTTATTGGCGGACACAATTTGTTTCAGACGAAAAAGACACATTTGCTAAATATAGGTAAAAAAAACGCCATTTCGCAAAATAGTAATTGTATTGAAATTACTACTTTGCGAAAAAGGTAAAAATCCGTCATTTTTCGTTAACTATTACCTCCAAACACATTGTCAATGTTGTGTTAAGCTGTGTTTAGGTTAATAAGCATTTTTTCTCCTTTTCCCATATATTTCGTTTCGTTTCGTTTCGCAAAATAGAATAAGCCGGTCAACTGAACTATTGTACAATCACATCAGGATATGTAGGTCGAGCGCGGTTGCTAAGAAAGAGGATTAAGGGCTAACCCCACAAAACGAATTAATAAAACTGAATGAAATATAAAGGAAAAATATCCACAACAAATATACATTATTTCAGACTTTAAAGCGGTTATATCTGGCGTTTAAAGAACCGTTTCAGAGGTTTTCTGTCTTTTAAACCTCTTTACGTATTAAAATATTCGCATAAGTGCATCATGTCATGACGATAAATTCGGAATTGTCTGGCTGTAAAATTAAATGCGACTGAGATAACTTGGCTGATGTCACGTATCGTTTTCTTACCGTTAATCAATATAATACGGTGGCGGATCTAGGGACGGGAACGGGGGGTCCCCCCTTATTTTGGGTGAAATAGAATCGCAAAAGAAAGAACAGTCGACCAAAAAAACCGGGCCCCCCTTTAGCTCAAGGTCTGGATACCACCCCCCCCCCCCCTTTCCTCGTAGGGCTGTCCACAAGTTGCTCGGCATTTTATGGACAACTTTTCCGATTTCGAGAGACTTTTTCACTTTCGAACAACTTTTCATTTTCAAGCAATTTTTGTTCTTATTTTAACTCTAACGTGAATTCAAAAAAAATTATCAGTGCAAATAAGGACAAAAAGTGACTTTTCTTCGAACTATGAATTCAATTGTGAAGTTCTGGTCTTCCTGTGGCAAACTGCTATTTATGTGATCAGCGGTTGTAAAATCTAAAATGTGAACAAAACGACGGATGAAGACTCGTGCTCGAGTGATTCTGATTCAGAAAGCCTATTAACAATAGCTGCCAATGGAGGTGTCGGAGTTAGATAAGGTAATTTTCCTAACAAACAACAGAAAGGATTTAATATCGTTAAGCTTTGCAAAGACCAGAATGTACATCTCCGAATATGAAAACTAGCAAAGCAAAATAGGAAAATTACCTTATCTAACTCCGACACCTCCTCGTCCGCCATGTTGAAAAGTACACACGTGTTGCCTCGGTTTCAAGTGGCCAGAAAAGTGAGGAGCAGCGAAAAAAAATAAGTTGCGCAAAAAAGTGAGCGGCGGAAAAAAAAAGTGAGCGGCAGAAAAAAAAAGTGAGCGGCAGAAAAAAAAAGTGAGCGGCGGACAGAAAAAAGTGAGAAAAAAGGAGAGAAGAAATACATGTCCCTTTAAAAGCACCGTATGTAACAGAGCAAAAATTTGGTAAATTGATCGTCCGTGAAATCGCAAATATCGAGTCCAAGTTGGATGGATTATCAAGGAAAGATTTGCTAGCGGGTATCAGCTTCTTTAAGGAAGGAATCGGGTTTTTGTATGTCGTTTTTGATAAGGCAAGGTCCAGGAGCGAGCGAGGCGCGTCAACAACACAAGCAGCTTGTGATGAAGCATTTTCTCTCGCCAAAGGAATGAAAAAGTTAGAGCTTATTGACCTGGATGAATCAGCTACGAGAGCTCTTTCTAACGCAAAGGAGAGATTCAAAGAATCTCGAATAGAAGCAACAAAAGCCTTTAGTAATAAAGCTCTAGAAACGTCTGACCGTATTCTAGCAATGCAATATCGAGTCATGGCGACAATACTAGAGACACTAGACAATCCCGAGGATGCAATAGCACCATGTAGAGTGTGCGTTGAAGAACTGAACTCTTTGCCAGCAGTTCAGAGTTGTTTTGGCGTTCAGCTCAAGAAAGGCCTCGGGAGAGCACGGGGTTTGTTTGGTAAAGACCAACGCAAACAAATCATTGGCAGTGTCTATCAGGTCAATCGTGTCGTCTACGATGTCACGCAAACATTCAGTAAAGGCGTAGATCCCTGGATTTGGCCTACTGTTGATGTCGGAGAAGACAAAGTTGATCCTTTGTTCGACCAAAGATTAACTAAAGTATTGCGTAATCATGGCATAGAACAGTGTTATGTAACATTGTCATTTGGTCAGGGGGGTGAAGAGGAACACAAGCTGAAGGAGCCAGTGTGTATTGCTACAAACTCCAGCGGACATTTCATTATTGGGGACTACAAAGATTGTACCGTAAAGGTGTTTGACAGCGGTGGTAAATTTCTAAAACATTTCAGTGTCCGTGGTGATGTCGTGGATACAAAGTTATCCACACACATTAATGGTGTAGCCACAGATGTGAATGACAACATCTATGTACTGGTGGTATTGTTGAATAGTAGATTTGACGCATGTAAGCCTGCCTTTGTCCATAAATTTGAGAACAATACCAGCCTGCATCACAAGTTTCCCGTGAGGGAAGCAGAGTGGGAGTGCGGCAGTGTGACAGTCACCGACAGTGGCAAAGTACTGCTGAGTAGTATGAATGTGGTCGAGGTATACGAGAATGATGGACAGTTTGTCCTCAGTTTTGGAGAGGGGATATTAAGTTGTGCAACTAATATTACTGCTACTAATGATGGCCGTGTTATGGTAGTGGACATAACTCATTCTTTTCTTGACATATTCAGTGAAGACGGCGACCACCTGAACAGATTTGAACTACAGGGATTTTATTTCTCTCCTGTAATTACCTTCCACCAGGCGAGTGAAAATGTCGTCGTCGTTTCCACAGAGCTAGACCAACGACACCTGCATAGCGAAATATACTCCAAAGATGGCGAGTTTATTCGCAGCACTCATATCCACCAAGAAGGAATCGAATTGTTAAAAGGGATCACAGTGACTTCCGAAGGACGCATTGCTTTACTTCTTAATAACAGTCGTGTTATTGAAGTTCGAAGGAAATTCGCAGTTTAGCCCTAAATATACGTAAACAAGGGCCATAAAGTATTGGTTGAGCTCAAACTGACATATTCACGAGTTTCAGAGGCGTAAAAACCTGTCTAGTTTCTTCTCAATGTTTTTAGAATGATGCAGTCGTTTTCTCTGTATCGTAAAAATTGATCAAAGTCTTTGACAGACTCATCCTAAGAATGTTACAGTGTGTTTGGAACGGATATACCATAATATTATATATTGTAAGAATACCTGTCAGAAATAAGAGTGATGCCTTAATAGAACTTACCCCGGGGGGAGGGGGTACTTGGCACAAAATGAACCGTAAGTATTAAATTAAAGCAAGAGATCATCAAGGTACGTTACCTTGATAATCTCTTGATTAAAGTAACTTTCTCCTCCATTTCAGAGAACTGTAACGAGAGACCTCCAGAGCTGTAACTGGTTCTTGATTCCTTAGTTTTTGATTCTGCGAAGCACCATTGATAAAAAGAGATTCTTAAGGAAGATTGAAAACAAAATACCATTTATCAAGGCTTGAAATGAGTGAAATTTACTATCATACTTTTTCATATGATCAAACGACCTCACGCGCTTTGAACAACATGTAAAAATGTTTTATCTTGTAACGTAAATAATGATAGCAGCCAGGACTAGCATGCCGTTGTACACGAAGAGAATTAGTCAGAGAGGGTTTGATTGTAAAAACATTTGTGGAGTGGAATTTTTTCAACTTGGAAATTTCCACTTATTTCAATTTAAGCGAAATTCTCACAGAATTGTATGTAATTTTCCCTGTTCTTTTTCTTCTGTGGCTAATAAAAAGATTTTAAGAAAAAAATATAGGATCACCAGTTTAGTTTTTAAGATAGATGCAACTGATGGTAAAACGTAAGGTCAAGTTTGTTGCTTTGCAAGAGAATAGTGAAACCTTAATTTTTGACACAATAAAAGGTACAGTGGAGAGTTACCTTAAAAAAAGCAAAGCCATTCAACAGTTCCAAGCCTGAAAAATCGCACCTAGTTGTATAAATCTGAAATAAAAAACCGGAAAACTGTTTCAGCCAACTTAAAACAGTATTTTTGTAACTAGTGCCCGTAGGGCTTCATTCTGGGCGGGTTTGTCGATTTTTCGTCTATTTCCAAGTCTAGTTGATATTTGAGTGAAGCTTCTCTTAAATACTATGATTATTACAATGATTATTAAATACTATGACTATTATTATTAATATCATCAATGATACTGCACACTTAGGTGTAATCCTTAAGGATACCATACAGTGATGCTTTAATGAAAGTTTCTCTAGGAGTTAAAGAAAGCTGACTAAGTTAGAGAGCAGAGGTTTGATATCTATTTCATGGAACTAGCTGAATATTTGGAACAGGCTGCTGCTCATGAATTCGCAGATAACTGTCACGTGAATTTAATAAAGATTGGAGCTCTCGCAACGAAATGAATTGTAGGAACACACATTACTGTGCTGATGATTGACACCTTCGGGCTTGAGGGGGCGGTGACCTTCTTGCCCGAAAAAAATGACGCAATGTATGAATGCGTGAGTCAAATTGCATGAGAAACAAAAACGTTGACAATTTGCACACCTAAAAACTGAAAATATTTTGCTATAATTCCAAAACTAGTTATATTTAAAGCTTGCGTACTCATTGACATTTATTAAAGGTCCCATTCTAGTAAAATTTGAAACTTATTGAAAGAAAAAGTTCTCATAAAAGTATCCGAACTAGAAACTATATTTACGAGCTTTGGAAATCACGCCAACAGCATTATTTTAAATGTTTTTTTTTTTTCACGTGTCGTTGGCCGAATTATGAGCGTTTTACCCGAAAAACCACATTATTTCCGTAGCTGGGGGTGGGGGGGGCTGGTTTGGGGGGGACTCCAGCCCCCTCACCTCCCCAGCTAGTACACCTATGCATACATGTATCTTCTATTAATGAATTAATCGTATCCAGTATAACGAAATTCTCGATCGTGATTGGTTCTCCGCGCGGCTATTTGTAATAGTAATTGGACCGAGTGGAGTAAAATTCAGGGAGTAATCGCGAGAGTAATTTCAAACTCGGACCAGCGCGAAGCGCGAGGCCGATTTTGAAATTACAAGGACGATTACTCCCTGAATTGTACGACAAGAGGTCAAATTCCTAACTAATCGTATCTATAACAAATTTCGGAATTTTAAATGTATTTAGAAAAAATGTCTGTAGGACTTTTCCCTTTTCACTTTTGTTGCGCGCGTAATTGACGTGCAAATCACGTGGGTATTCAATTAGAGGTATCCGATTTCGAAGACTTCAAATTGGACATCCACGTGATCGCTCACCGATTACGCGAGTAATACGCGAGTCCTGAGGATAATTACATAGATTCGGCATCTCTTGTTCAAAAAACACGCGGTTTGTGACATGTCTTCCGGTTTTAATTGCTCCTTATGCCTGAAATAGCTAATTTTGTATGTTTATTTGTCTATTTATATATTTTATTGACTTAAGTATTTATTCATGTGTTGTATTAACCTTTTTATTTATAACGTGTTATTGACTCTTTAATAAATAAATCGTTGTCACTGCCCGCCGCGATTAGCCTATGCTATTTGCGGGTAGTGTCAATTCTGTATTTTAAGGTCGCCATTTAAGTTATTTTTTTGTTTCTTTATTTAGATTAGGTATTTTTCAATCATTGTAGACTACTTAATGTGAAATAAAGTTGTTGTTGTTGTTGTGTTGTTGTTGTTGTTGTCTTAATGCTCGCAAGTAAAACCGTGCAATAACTTGAAAGTGTTTTACACACGTTTGCGATTTAGTGTCAGAACATATGCTATAACCTGTTGTGAGGTAACCCAGGCTTACATACTTGCCACTTCTGCATACCACCATATTCACCATATTTACCGCTTCCAAAGGCGCCCTTATTGCTTTGATAGTGATGTTGCCTTGTTGCTTTCCCGCTAATTTGGCGAATTTGTGATGTCTGCCATATTCAAAGCAGTTGCCATATTCGCCGCTTTCAAAAGAGCGCCTGTTGCCTTGTCATTGATGTTGCCTTGTTGCTTTTCGGATAATTTGGTGAATTTCACATATTCGCCGTTTTCACCAAAATTGTCATACTTGCCGCTTGCAAAGGGCTCATCTTGACTTCTGACTTATTGGGGGATTTGACAATTTCGCCATATTCATTGTTGCGTGCGTTTCTGCCTTCTACTATCTAGAGTAATATTGAAATAAATGTCTTCAAATGAATTCAGCAAGACTGGTTTTGGTCCAGATCCTATCACTGAATTTTTACGGATATCCGTCAATTATAATTTTATGACACAGGAAATAAGCCAATAGTTATTTGGTTCC
Source organism: Ricordea florida (assembly GCA_949710005.1). Lineage (NCBI taxonomy): Eukaryota > Metazoa > Cnidaria > Anthozoa > Corallimorpharia > Ricordeidae > Ricordea > Ricordea florida. Next base: position 18,209,218 of record OX453285.1, on the reverse strand, counting down.
GCAAAACAATTATTCTTACCAGCTTTACCACGGCTTAGACCATAATACTTTTTAAGAGGTTTGCATCAGGAAGTAAGAAATGAAGAAATCACGAGGCCTGGATTGAAAGACATAAATAAATAAATATACATTTATATAGCGCCATTTTCCACTAATTGTCCATGGCGCTTTACAATGCTTTAAATTAAAATCCTAATTCTTTAAAAACCTAAAATCCTAAATCCTAAAAGTTAAAATCCTAAGAATTAAATACGCTACATAATACAATTAGGCTACAAATAAAAAGTAAAAACTACAAATCAAATGCACGCTTAAAAAGATAAGTCTTAAGATTAGCCTTAAAAACTGCCTCTGATGATGAAAGTCTGATCTGGAGGGGTAGTTTATTCCAGAGCCTTGGTGCCGCCACGGAAAAAGCCCTTTCACCATACGTTTTAAGATTTGCTCTAGGCTCATCAAGCAACCTCTTGTTTGAAGATCGTAGTGTCCGACCAGAAATGTTAAATCGCAGTAGGTCTCTAATGTAATCAGGGGCCAGTCCATTCAGAGCTTTGTAAGTTAACAACAATATTTTGAAAATAATCCTAAAATGAACTGGCAACCAATGTAAGCTCCTTAGTATTGGTGTGATGTGTTCATGCCTTCTAGTCAAGGTAACAAGGCGAGCTGCTGAGTTCTGTACAAGCTGAAGTCTATTAATCAGATACTTTGGGAGACCGTACAGTAGGGCGTTACAATAGTCCAAACGCGATGTTATGTAAGCGTGAACAATGGTCTCAGTAGTACTCTGGGATAGGTATCGCCTAATTTTAGCTATACTACGAATGCGGAAAAATGCGCTCTTGCAGATTATTTTAACGTGTTCTTTGAAATCCAAACATTGATCGAATGCAACTCCTAAATTCCTGGCCTGTTTACTAGACTTGATTACTTCATCACCAACTCGTATATAGTCAAGGGGTGGTCGTGGACGATATTTAGAACTAATAACCAAAAGTTCAGTCTTATCCCGATTTAACTTAAGTTTGTTGCGCAGCATCCAGTCCCCAATGTCCTTAACACATAATTCTACTGCCATCTTTGAGCTTGATAGATGATTAGGGCAATTGGACGTAAACGATAAGTACAACTGTGTGTCATCTGCATAGAGATGAAACGGTATGCTATGCTTTCTGGCTATGTCACCCAGCGGACTTGTATAAAGGGAATACAACAAGGGTCCCAGTACAGAACCCTGTGGTACCCCGTAGGGTAAATTCTTCTTTGACGATTCAATTCCATTGACAGAGACAAACTGTTCGCGTGAGTGAAGATACGAATGAAACCAATTAAGAGCAGTGTTCCTAATACCAAAGCGATTCTGTAGTCTAGATAACAAAATCGAATGATCGACAGTATCAAACGCAGCCGATAAATCGAGCAATAATAATATAACCGATCTGTTATTGTCAATAGCCTTCAAAATATCATTTTGAACTCTCACAAGCGCAGTCTCTGTACTGTGATGAGATTTATATGCCGACTGAAATTCTTCTAATAAGCCTTCATTATCATTAAGGTGGTCCATTAATTGTGCTGCAACTGCTTTCTCCGTAACTTTGGATAGAAAATATAAATTTGAGACAGGACGAAAGTTTGAAAATAGTTCATGATCAGCTCCACTCTTTTTCAACAATGGCTTCAACATGGCAACCTTGAATCTATCAGGTACTTGGCCACTTGTAAGAGACAAGTTAACTATACGAGTGATCATTGGAAGCAGATAATGACGGCACCCTTTGAACACTGAGGATGGAATTGGATCAAATGTACAGGACTTTGAAGACAGGTGATTCACAAAACCAGATACGACCTCCTCAGTGACCAGTTTAAATTCACTTAGCAGCTGACCAGCTAGACAGCTTTCAGACTCAGCATTGCATGAAGTAACTTGACCGTCATTCAGAGTTCCATCAACTTTGTCCAGATCATTACGGATTTTAACAATTTTGTCACTAAAATATTCAACGAATGATTCGGACAGAGAACAGTTATTAGGCCCAGATGGATAACGCTGGACTGGATTGGAGTGCAGAAGCTTCTCTATTGTCTTAAAAAGAAGTCCAGAGTTCCCTGAGTTTTCCTGGATCACTGATGAATAAAATGTGTGCTTCGCGGAGGCAATCATGTCATTAACAACACTGTTCTGAAACACATACCGTTCTCTATCTGCAGGTAATCTTGTACGTCGCCAGTTACGTTCGAGCTTCCTCCTTATGTTCTTTTGAACACTGATGTCAGTTGAATACCAAGGCGCACAAGGACGAAGAACTACCTCACGGGTCCTTTCGGGGGCATAAACATCAAGGGTGGACTTCAAGACCCGATGATAGGAATCAACTAACGAATCCAAATCACGCTGTGATTCGTCAAACAAGGACGAATTCATGATAGTGTCATTGAATTCAGCATAATCAATCGAACGCAGCTTCCGGTGGCGAATAGTTCTTGTTGGAAATTGTGGTTTGTGCAATAATAAATGCATAAAAATAGCGTAATGATCAGAAATCAAAGGGTCATGAACCATAACATTGTCTATAAGTTTACACTGATTTCTAGTAATGATTAAATCCAAGATATGACCACTTGTGTGAGTCGGCGTAGTCACCCATTGTTTCAGATCGAAAGATGCTATTAGGTCACAAAAATGCAATGCGTTGACATCACGCGAAGAATCCACATGTAGATTAAAATCACCGACAATTAAAAGCTCGCCTGATGCTGTGGCCAATTCCTCAAGCAGGAGAGAAAATTCATGATAAAATGTTGACAAAGGCACAGATGACGGTGGGCGGTAAATAATTATCATCCTGATCATCTTTGAGCTCTTGAAACGAACATCCAAGAATTCGAACGACTGGAAGGAAGTGCTCCACTCACTATTTTTGCATTTAATATCCATGCTTTCTTTAAAAAGCAAGCCGACACCACCACCTCTCGATTCCCGTGGAATGTGGATAAAATCATAACCAGTGGGACATAAATCACCAATCTCAACACAATCAATATTTCCAGGTCTGAGCCACGTCTCCGTCAAAGCAAGAAGATCAATATCCTTGTCAACAACAAAGTCTTTCAGTACGCTAGATTTATTCCTTACTGACCTGGAATTGAGCAAACAAAAGTTGATCGCGTGAGAAGTATCCTGGGTGTTAGCAACTTGTGAGATCTGCACCTTCACGAGATTGTCGCGATTAGGCAAAGATGCAAATTTCGAAAAACGATCATTTCGATTTGAAACAACCGTCCTTATGCTCCTCTGCCTCGTTCGTGACTTCGCCCATACACCTGCTCTACATCCTCTTGTCCGAAGCAAACTGAAATCCTTTAAGACCGAAACCAGATGAAAAGGCAAACGAGCCGGCGAAAAACGCCGCACTGATAACAACTCACTTCTTGAATATGTAATAAGTTGTGGCGACCGAAATGAATGGTGATATAATCCAACCGACCTTGAAGTAATTTCTTGGTTAGATTCAGGTCCTGGATTTGAAGATACATCAACATACACTGTCAAATCCATGACAAAAGGTTTCGAGGGAAGAACTAAACAGGTAGACCCATGCTTAGCCTGTTTTGAGCATGGTTGGAACACTTCAAGACTACTGAGCTCTTGCCGTCTTATAACCACATGAGATCCAACCAGGCTAAATTCACGTCTGAAATTGCCAAAAAGAAAACCATCGGAGAAACATCCATGGATATCTTCGAAGCAGAAGTGGTTAAAACCAGAGTGAGTCCATCCATAGGGCGAAAAATCATCAGAATAGGCCAGAAATATAAAATAAATCAAGAGAACGTGAATGACACCGGCAGCCATCTTGGCGCGCATAACATTATTTATATATAATTTATTTTATATAATTTCGAATCCCTAACCCTAACCCTAACCCTAAACCTAACCCTAACCCTAACCCTAACCCTAACCCTAACCCTAACCCTAACCCTAACCCTAACCCTAACCCTAACCCTAACCCTAACCCTAACCCTAACCCTAACCCTAACCCTAACCCTAACCCTAACCCTAACCCTAATTATTATATATAATTTATATATATATAACATACGGTGATAAAGCGACGATACGAAATTTGCAGTAGAGAACTGAAAACTTGAACAAAAATTAACCACTTATAATTGGTTGAGGTCACACTTGAGCTTTTTTTACCATAGTAAAAGAAAGTTTACCATGGTAAATAGGTTTTGCAATGTGACCGGCTTTTCTCACTTTACCATAGTAAACGCACGTCTAGTCTGTTGCGTTAGCAACGGCGGTAGGATGAAAGCGAAGTTTACTATAGTAAAACCATCTGAAAAAGCATGGTTTATCGCGCGTTTATCTCAACTTTGTTTATTTAGTGACATCTTGTCATAAATTTTGAGAAGCATTTCGTGACTTTGCTGAATATTGCGTGCGCCCGCTTTATATACATGTGCTTTCGATCTCCTACACGCACAATCTTAGCTTCAGTCAGTTCAGCGGATTTTTGCGACTTTGGAACGTTCTTTGCCATGTCAGACAACTTTTCGCGCAATTCTCGGTAACTAATTTTCATTTTTTTTTTGTGAAGTACAACTATAATTTCGTGAAGAATAAGAATGAATCTGTTCATTCAGAAATCGATGAACGCTAATTTAAAAACAGCGATTTTCCGCATTTAAAGCTACGACAAAATACGCGAATGATTCTTGCGCTCAAAGGGTGTTTATAAAATCTGATATGTCATTTCACTTGTATTTTAGAGTTCCCCCATCCCTGTCTGTCATCAACTCGACATTTGAGTAGCACTCTTGTGACAAGGAACCGTCTGGGAAGTGTAAAAGTCAGTTAATGCGTCTTACCATGGTAAATTACCTATTTCATACCATAGTTAAGGGTTTTTACCGTAGTAAACTGCTAAGTGTGACCTCAACCACTTTTGATATAGATTCTCCTTCGTGTAATGCTCCGCACTGCGGGATTCAGATTGCATTTTTCCACGGCTTGGTACCAGGTCATCACGGTTCAAAGATCTTTGTTATGCAAATCAAACACTGCATAAAAGCACCATGTGGTCTTCACAAGTCGTCTTTTTTTCGGGTGCAGCCAGGTCATCATGTTGAAGGTAAAGGCAGATCCAACTGTAATTTTTGTCGAAGAGTCGGCCGAAACTCCGGTTGCTACCGGGTTTATAGGGTTTGAGTCTAAGCTAGACTCTTTGGCCGAGGCAATGGTCAAAGTGTGAGAGGCATTATATTGCCGCGGTTTACTTAACCGCGAGTGACCATGCCGACTGCTGAAGAAGAATATGCTTTCCTAGAAGAAGGACCGCCTAGCGAGTTTCACCCTGCCGAAACTATCGCCGACGAAACTGGTGATGATGTTGTTGCCGAACGCCCCTATGAAAACTGATGAAGACCTCTTTAAGCATGCTTAGGACTGTGGTCCAAACTTGAAGGAGTGGCTAAACGTGTAAATAGCGCTTGCACTAAATAGCCAGCTAAGGAGCAGTTTTGCTGTTTTCAAAAGAAATACCTTCGATCAGAGAATTGTGAGTTTCTGATAGCATCTCGGGTGAACCCCGAATTAAGGGACGACCCGCTAGATAAGATGAAGGGTCGCGATTGCTGCTTTCAGTCATCTCAGAGGAATTTAATCAAAGGCATTCTGACGCCCGTGGTTCAACTAACGAGCAAGATCGTTGAGGCCACGAAGCGATAGGCGGACGCCGTCCCGCCAAATGTTATTTATGACCTTTCGGTCGATGCTCTCACCTTGCTGGGCAACTCTGTGTATGCGTTTTCCATGAAATGCCGTAAAATGTTGAAATCTGAGGTGGGCAGGTATATAAGCCTTTATGCCATGAGGCGAAACCCTTCTACCAATCCTATAATCATTCCATTGGAATACTGAAAAGACTCTATATGGTCGGATTTGTAATGATTTTTACCACGTTCGATTGATTTCGGCTCACCAGAAAAGAAAGAAGTAAGAGAAGTTATCGTTATGGCCGCCATGTTGGTTCGAATGCTCTTTGTTTAGAACCACTCAAATCGTGCCCATGGTAACGTGACGTCACACTTCGGTACTCTATTGCCCTCAGCATCCGTAATACTTCCCAAGTCAAGCGAATGGCCGCTAAAAGAATAAGCGACGACTGTCGCAAGTCAAGGGCTTCTACTTAGTACCAGTGTCAGACGGTCCGCGTTAAGAGTCCTTGTAGCCGCCAGTACCCTATTTAGGGAATAGAATTTTTCCGCGGTTTGGAAATTAGCGGAAAAATATTCTCTCGTTGGTATGAACTCTCTAGGGGTTTTGAACAGGGTATTTAGGAGTGGTTTTATGCTAATTCGTCCTCTTGGTGCTCTTCTCTGGAGGTGACTCGCTTTTATTTGTGTTGCTCTCATCCTTATGGAAGACTCAGCAGGAGCCAGCACTTCTATTTCTCCAGAACTGAGTGCTGTTTTAGATGCCCAGAAGAATGCAATTTTATCAGCCGTTAACTCCCAGATCCAAGGACTTCAGACCAACCTGTTTCAAGCCCAGTCTGATTTGGCGGTTCAAATTGCGACGGATCTTCAGCCCGACAATTACGTCTTCAAGAAGAAAGGAAACGAGCAACAGTTTATTTTAAACCGCAAAGTGGCCAAGACGAGTAATTTGGCCCTGAAAGCCCTGGAAGGTGGAAATATTCCTAAGGCCAAGGAAGAGCTTAACAAAGGTATTTCTTTGCTAAATAATAGGCAAAAAATTATTAAATTGGCCGACAAATCTGAATTCGGTTGGGCTACGGTGCAAGAGTATGTTTGCGACGATTTGGCTGACGACGAGGCCGACGCTTCGAAGATTAAAAAAGCCGCGAAAAGAGCCGCCGCTAAGATCAAAACACTGTCTTCTTAGGATCGGTTTTGGACTTCCAACACGGTTTGATTCATATTCCCGAAGAGCGTATTCTCAAGCTGAAATCCTCCATTGCTTCCTGTCTTCAAAAAAGTAGTTTCTCAGCCAGTGGTCTTGCTTCAATTACGGGGCAAATTATTTCTATGTCGTGTGCTGTCGGTAATATTACTAGATTGTTGACAAGAAATTGATATGCGGCCCTAGAGCAAAGAACCTCCTGGGATCAGCCTTTGGATGTGTCCCTTGAGATTCGTAATGAGTGTAATGAGCTTTTATTTTGGCAGAACAACATCGACCCCATTAATGGCAAGCCTATGTCGCCCAAGTCAAGTGCTGTTGGCGTTGTTTATTCTGACGCAAGTGACACTGGTTTTGGTGGCTATTTCGTTCAATGCGGTCAGGATTTTGTGTCTGGCACTTGGTCCGAAAAGGAAATGCATACCAGTTCTACTTTGCGAGAAATTTTGGCCGTTAAATTTCTTCTTCTTTCTTTACTGGACAAGTTGTCAGGATTGACTGTCAAATGGTTTACAGATAATCAGAACTTTCCCAGGAACATTTCATCTGGCAGCAGTAAAGGTCATTTGCAGACTGAAGCCTTGTCGATTTTTAACATTTGTTGTCATCGCGGTATTTCGATCGAGATGGAATGGATCCCTAGATCTCAGAATGGCCAGGCCGATTTTCTCAGCCGCATTTACGATCCCGATGACTGGGGTCTTTCGTGGGATACATTTCAAAACATTGATATTGTTTGGGGTCCGCACTCTTTTGATCGCTTTGCTAATTATTTAAATGCCAAACTTCCGAGGTTCAATTCTAGATTTTGGAATCCAGGCTCGGAAGGAATTGGTTCATTCGTTATGTACTGGGCGGGGGAGAACAATTATGTATGTCCGCCTATTTGCCTTATTCCGCGAGTGTTGCTTCATATGCGTAACTACAAGGCGTCAGGGACTCGTATTGTTTCGCTGTGGCATTCCGCTCCCTTCTGGCCAATGAATAGCGCCGGCGGCGATAAATTTGCCGATTTTATTGTTGACTGGATGGATCTTCCATCTTTAAAATAAGCTTTTATTCCCAGTAGATGTAATAGCGTCTTTGGCCGTGCGGCCTCCAGTGAGCACACGATAGCAAATAAAGTTGTGTTTTTACGATCTGTTTTGGCGTTATTGCTGTTGCGCACGGCTGGAATATGTGGAGAGTATTTAGACGAGAGTAGAATTTTTCCGCGGTTTGGAAATTAGCGGAAAAATATTCTCTCGTCGGTATGAACTCTCTAGGGGTTTTGAACAGGGTATTTAGGAGTGGTTTTATGCTAATTCGTCCTCTTGGTGCTCTTCTCTGGAGGTGACTCGCTTTTATTTTATTTTTATTTTTACTCTCTTTTTCTTATGATTTATTCGTTTATTTATTGATTTATCATTTATTTCTATCAGGGCCAAAAATTTAGGGTTCGTTCTTTTGAGCTCTAGATTCTAGAGCCTATTTGTGCACGAGATGTATGGGACCACATGTGCCCGGTAGGTAGGGCCTTTCTTGCTCCCTAGGAATATGGGATCACCTGTGCCTGAACTTTAGGATTTTTACCCCCGAAAAGTATGAGACGTTCTGGGCTTATATTGTTAGGGAGATTGCTTGCCCATGATTATGAGTGGGACCATCTGTGCCCGGAGAATGGGGCCTTTTTTTGCGCCCTAAAAATTCGGGAACTTCTGTATCTAAAATGTTAGGGCCGGTGTGCCTACATGACGTATGGGACCATCTGTGCCCAAATGTTAGGGGCCTTTCTTTGCCCTTGAGAATGAATGGGACCATCCGTGCCCAAATGTTAGGGGCCTTTGTTTGCCCTTGAGAATGAATGGGACCATCTGTGCCCCCCTTTTTGTTTTTTGCGCCCTGGGAATTAAGGTCTTTCTGTATCCAAATGGTTGGGCTGTGTGTCACCATGAAGTATGGGTGATCTGTGCCCGATATATAGAAGCTCTTTTGTGGCGAAAGTGGGTAGCTATTTGTGTAGCCGAGACGTATTTTTTGGGCTCTTTCTCAAGCCCGTTTATGTCTTTTTTGCATTGCTATTACCTTTTTGTTCACGTCATGCTTTTCTTTGTTATTTTGCTAATTTGCTTGTCAGTTTTATTTTGATTTTAGATGTGTTTCAATCAGAGATGTGGACCGAATTCTTTGCCGCTATCCCCGACCATCTCCAGCCCTTGGTTAGTCGAGTCCAGGAAACCGTGCTCGCTTCCAGAGCCGATGGCACTATTTGCACTTACCTGGCTGGTTTTAGACGTTAGAAGTTTTGGGCGTCGTCTAATTGTATTCGCCACATGCCCGCCAACCCCTTTCAAGTTTCAGTTTACCTGCAGTGCCTAATCCTGGAAGCTAATTCTCCTTCTCCAGTTCTTAATGCTGTTTACAGTATCGACTGGGCCCAACAGCTGGCCGGTTTGCCCAAGGTCTCGGTGCATCCTATGGTTTCTGCCATGGTTAGCGCGTCTCAAAGGATTCTGGGGAAGGCTAAATCGAAGAAAGAACCCATCACTCCCGAGATGCTGAGGGCGCTTGCATCCTCCAAGATTTCAGATAAGTCTCCTTCCTTATCGGATTTGAGAACAGTAGCTTTATGTCTCATAGGATATGCTGGGCTTTTTCGTTTCAGTGAGCTATGCTCTATTCGAGCTTGTGACATAAACTTTTTTCCTACTTATGTGTCCATATTTTTAGAGTCGTCCAAGACAGACCAATACCGTGATGGGGCGTGGACAACAATAGCGCGATCAGACCTGGAAACCTGTCCCGTAAAGGCTTTAGAGCAATACATTGCTGCCGCTGAAATTGATCTTAGTGAGGATTTACCGTTATTCAGAGCCCTCTTGTCTCCTCGATGTACATCTAAAGTTCGACGTCAAGGCTTAAGCTACAGCAGAGCCAGGGAGATCGTTAAGGACGCTTTCAAAGACATTACTGACGTTTCCTGCATAAGTCTTCACAGTCTCAGGGCCGGAGGAGCCACAGCTCCCGCCAATGCAGGCATCGCTGATAGACTTTTTAAGAGACACGGTCGTTGGCAGAGTGAAAATGCCAAAGATGGTTATGTTAAAGACAATGTTCAGTCCCTACTTTCAGTCTCGAAATCATTAGGAATCTAATTTAATAAGACCGAGCCCAGCAGGTCGAAGGGTTTCTATCCATGGGGCTGGGGTTTTTCCTCTGCATTACCGCAGCGAGCGCGGCGAGGTTTTTTCATCCTATGGATGCTCTTTGGTACCCTCTTAGTTTTTCGCCTAGATTTTTCTCGTGACCATATTTTACTTTCCCTTTGTAGATATTTGAATTCTTGTCCGTGCGGCCTCCAGTGAGCACACGATAGCAAATAAAGTTGTGTTTTACGATCTGTTTTGGCGTTATTGCTGTTGCGCACGGCTGGAATATGTGGAGAGTATTTAGACGAGAGGGGGTAATTTAAACTTCAAGCGCCATTTCGAGTACCGCAAGCCATGCACCCAGCCAGCACAGGAGACAGTCGCCTCCACGTCAGTTCCATGAGAGTCCTCATCAAACGACCAAGAAAAGTGAATTTGCAGTCAGCTAACGTGTACCCTCAGGTAGGTGGACGTTAAGCGAAGTTTTATTCCTCTTGGAGTAATCTTACGACTGACTGTTGGGTTTTGAAAACCGTCAAGGGCCATAAGACTGAGTTCACTTGCGAACCTGTACAGAAAAGAAAACCGCGTGGAATGGAATTTTCATCAGGGAATTTAAGGCCTGTTGTTAATCTGAAACGAATTTGTTCAGTACCATCATTTTAAGATGGAGGGCTTGAATTCGCTTTTGGACCCTTTGTTGGGTAGTTTCTTACAAAGATTGATCTAAGAGATGCGTATTTTACGATTCCTATCCATTCTTATCATTTTAAATATTTGAGGTGTGAATGGATTGCAACCTTTATGAATTTATTAGTTTGCCCTTTGGGCTTTCTTCGGCCCCTGGGGTATAAAATAAAGGCTATGATGTCCTTTTTGTCAACTATTCCAAACGAGGGGATAAAATTAGTTATTTATCTTAATGACATAATTGTCATCAGTTCATCTCGTGAACTATCTGTAGAAGAAACAGCTTTTGTCACTCACGCTTTAGAGTCATTGGGCTTTATTGTTAAAAAGGCTGAAGTCCATGCTGGTTCCCTCGCAGACAACCGAATTTCCGGGCTTTATTATTGATCCTGTGGAGATGACTGTTGCTCTTCCAGAACGGAAGATTAATGGAATCAGAGAACAAGCTAATTGTTTGCAGCAGAAAACCCAGAGCTCAGTTTGGCAGTTAGCCCATATTACTGGTTTAGTTGATTCCTCCTTCCCCGACATTAGACCAGCAAGACTCTATTACCGTGACCTCGACACCTGCAATTTGGACGCTGTAAAAGCTAACAATGGTGACTTTGATTCACTGGTTTGTTTATCCGAGAAAGCTAATGCCGCTCTGTACTGGTTCATGTCAAAAAGTCTTTATAATGTTACTTGTTAAGAATCCAGTATCAGTAATTACAACGTGTACTGATGCCTCCAAACATGGTTATGGCATTGATTGTGATGGGGTTTCACCGACTAGTGGCCTTTAATTTTGTCCTCAGAGGAACAGAGCAGGCATATAAATTAGCAAAAACTTACAGCAGTTCAGTTTGGTGGCCAGTGTTTTGTTCGATGGCAAGAATGCGTAATGAAGGTTTTCCGCGACAATAGTTCTGCCATAGTCTATACCAACAATTTGAGTGGAATGGTCACTAGTTTGCACTAAGTCAGTGAAATGTCTAAATCTATTCGGAAGTGGTGTTTGACACCTCACTGTTTAGTAGAAGCACATCATATTCCTGGAAGCGCAAATGGCAGAGCAGATTTCTTGTCTAGAAACCATGCATAATCACTTTATTTGCTTCTCGCCTGAATGTTCAGACTAAAAATTGTCATGTAACCGAACCAGTTCTCAGACGTCGCCTCTCCAGCAAAGTAAACTCGACCCAGGTTCTCACCCAACTTGCTGATTTCCTCCGAACTCCTCCCGACCACAGCGTCGGAGTAAGCCCCGAACGTGAACTTGTTCCGAGTCCAACGACAATAGTAAATCGCTGCAGAAAGATGACAAAATGCACCTTCAACTCAGTTTTGTAATGAATTGACATGCATCGGGAACCCATCACAAAACGCGTTCCTCTCCAATATCACCTTTTGGATCGGGCGTTTTGACAGACCTTTAGAAACGCGCTGTCGTCGGCAGTTCGCCTTATAACAGCTCTTATAGCTTTTGTGATACTGCTTCAAATTGCTGCAAAGGCTTTTTGTGGCTATTAAAAAAACAAAATTGAAAACAAAGAAGGTTCCTGGGGACTGGACTTTGTTGGAACAGTGGTTGTTTTATCTCTGAAGCTCTGAGATCCAACCCCTTCTTTTTTATTTTGTCATCGCGTTCCTGTTGCCATTTTTGCGGCTACGAGCCAGGAGGCTGGTAGCCACTATGTCATTGGGATGTAAGTAAAAGTAAAAACTTGACGCGCAAGGGATGCTGGGATTTCAAGTGTTTGGACTGGTTTATTATGTACCCACACCAGACCCAATTACCTCAGAGACCAAAGGTAAATTTTAACTACAATGACTTTTTTTTTTTTTTTTTTTATTAGTTTTCCAAAAAAAAAATACATGTAATGTTTAAGTTACAACACTATTTACAAACACTACAAAAACTAAAAGTAGGTATTACAATAGTACATGTAGCTATCACAATGAAATATACAGAAGTAGTGACATTAACATATGACAATTGAAAAATATTTACAAGAAGGGAAAAATAAAAGTGTGTGGCATAGGGTAAAGTTCCAAGGAGGTTACATTTTTCCTTGATGGTATACTATGATGCCTAGGAGGCGTTGACTATGAAATTTTCCAATCGATATCTGGGCTTAATTTCACTGATAAAATCTGGAAGGATCAGTGCTTCCTCATTTAATTTCCTGATGTTTATATAACGACGCATGAATAAAAGAGTGTAGTTAGGTTTCTTAAGTAGAACTGAAGAGGGGTTAGGAATACCAAATAAAAGCTCGACAGTTGTTAGATTAAATTGTGAGCCATTTGTATCATTGAACCAGCCTATGCAGGTTTTAACAAAGCGTTTGGTAAATGGACATTCAATGAACGTGTGATCAATCGAGTCTTGTTCGCCACAGTAAAGACAATTATCATCAGATTTAACTCCAAACCTATGAAGTTCCTTTTTAGTAATTATTATTCTATGAATAAATTTGAAATGATACTCCTTTAGTCTATTCTCTTTACATATTTTCCTAACTGAGTTGTAAATGTTTTTCCATTGTTCATCGTTTAATTTAAGAACGGTTTCCCATCGTTTGGAGCCAGTTTGTTTACAAGTATGGATTTTTTTAACCAGGAGCCAATAAAAGTCTTTCGCTTTAGCATTCAAAAGGTTTATCTCAATCCCATTTCCTAATTGAAAAGAAGTCAGGTCGTTGTAATTTGAGGCTGTAGGGGAATCTTGTGTTCTCGCTTTTAACAGCAAATGATTTGGAATAGCAGAGATTACCTGATAAAACTGAAGAAAGTTTGTTTTTTTTAGGCTATACTTGTTACGAAAGTTACTAAAAGAGAGAAAGCTACCATCTTGACTTAGAAGATCTCTGATTTCAAGTATTCCTTTCGAGTACCACTCCCTATTAAAGAAAGGTTTTCCTCCGATTAAAATGTCTTTGTTGTTATACAACAGTTGATCACGCCAAGAATTGTTGGAATAAAGAGATGTAAGTTCGCTGAAAAATTTTAACGCGTCCTTATAGAATTTCGGAAGATCATCTAGGAAATCGATATTATAGTTGCAACTGAGTAAGAGTTCTAAGCATCCTCGTTTTTTGAAACAGTGGTCAGGAACCACCTTCCAGTTTTGGTGACCAGAACGGAGGAGCCTAGGGATCCAGGCTAAACGCAACGATTTCACAAATGTTTCAAAATCGACCATACGAAGTCCTCCTTTGTCATAGTCTTGATACAAACCTACTCTTTTGATTCTGTCTTTCTTATTTTTCCACAGAAAACGGAATAGTCTTCCCTTAACATTGTCTGTAATCTCACCGGGAACCTGTACATTCGAAGCGGAATAGACAAGTGAAGAAATTCCTAGTGCTTTTATTATTAACACCTTTCCGAATAACGTTAAGTCCCTCGATCTCCACATATCGAGATTCGTTTGCAGTTTCTGTATCTTAAGACTAAAATCAAAGTTGTCATTACCCTTTTTGTCATATGATAAAAATATTCCTAAGAACCTTGTCGGAGAGTGGACCCACTTAAGATTTAACGGCTTGTCACGCTTATTAGCCCATTTGCCAAGCCACATTGCTTTCGTCTTTTCGATGTTGAGGTTAAGTCCAGAGATCTCACCAAACTGATTAACGACAGCCATTGCCGCTTCTACCGATGCTACATTTGCACAAAATAGGTTTGTGTCATCTACAAATTGACTTAATTTGATTTCATTATTAAAAAGACAAATGCCTTTTACACTGTCAGTTTGACGTATTTTATTCGACATTAGTTCTGCAGTTAAAATAAAAAGAAAAGGCGATAAAGGACAGCCCTGTCTCACTCCAGAAGAGGGCTTGAACCAATTAGTGGCAAAACCATTGTTAAGTACTGCAGTTTCTACATTGGTGTAAAAGATCTCAATCCACTTTCTGAGATTCGTTCCGAAATTATATCTACTTAGCATGTATTGTATCAATGGCCATTCCAAAGTATCAAAAGCCTTACGAAAGTCTAGAGACAACAGAATTCCTGTGCTCTGATCTTTTTCGGTTTGTTCCAGAAGATCACTTATAAGCCTAATATTCTCTCCAATATACCTCTCTTTAATGAATCCCGTTTGATCGGAATGTATCAAACTTGGTAAGACAGGTTCAATTCTCTTCGCTATTGCTTTCGACGCTATTTTGTAGTCGACATTGAGAAGTGTAATCGGTCTCCAGTTTTTTAAAGTTACTAGTGATTCTTCTTCTTTTGGTATTAAGATTATCACACCCCTGCGTTGAGAAATAGAAAGCTGTCCTGTTTCATGAGAAGCGTTGAGGCAATCGACAAGATCTTCCCCTAAAATGTCGAAAAACTTTTGGTAGAATTCAACTGTAAAGCCATCTTCTCCCGGTGATTTTCCATTGCTAACGGAGTTTAGTATTTGTTTGCATTCGTCAAAACTTAGAGGACCCTCCAATCTATCTCGTTCATCATTAGAAAGATGAGGAATTTCAAGGTTTTGACTAAATTGGTCAAAGTCAGACAGGGTTGCCGAAACTTTGGATGTATACAGGTCTTTATAATAGGATTCAATTTCTTGCAAGATCAACTTTTCCTCGGTTAAGAGTTCTCCGTTGTCCAATTCAAGTTCCAAAATGATCTTCTTGTTGTAGTTTCTCTTCTCAAGATTGAAAAAATATTTGGTTGGCCTTTCACCTTTTTCAATCCAACGACATTTCGACCTAAACAACACTTCTTTCCCTTTACGTTCATACAGTGATTGAAGCTCCTTTTTAAGATTATCATACAGTTTTAAATCTTGGTCAATATTTTGAAGATCATCACTATTGCAAATTATGTCATCAAGATTGTCTAGCATTTCCTTGATTTCCAGTTCACGTTTGTTAAGCAATTTGCGTTTACCTTTAGTATAGGAGATACTTGTAGATCTGATTTCCATCTTTAGAAGTTCCCATAACATTTGTTTATCAACAACGGTTTTATATCTCTCGCGTAACTGCGGATATATTCTTTTAATTTTTTCGACGTATTTATTATCCTCTAGTAAGGTATTATTAAATTTCCAAAAGCCAGGGCCTCTGGAGGTTTCTTGAGGCAAATTAAGCGACAGATAAATTAAGTTGTGGTCTGGAGCTATTGATGTCTGGATGTCTACTTTTGAGACATATTTTTTCAACTCCTTGGCCAAAAGAAAGAAGTCGATTCTTGATTTCAACTTTAAGGCCTTCGAAGAATAGGAGAATTTATTCACGTTAGGGTGTCGTTCTCTTTGTATGTCAACAAGGTCAAGCATGTCCATGGTAATTAAAATGCAGTTTCTAAAATTCGTTGGTTTCCATGCTAATCCACCTTTTTTGTCTTTCTTTGTTAAGGTACAGTTCCAATCACCGCCTATAATTAGCATCGTCACCTCTGATTGATCAATCAGACAATTATTGAGTTCTTGGATAAATAGCAGTTGTTCACTTTGGTTATTAGGGGCATATACATTACAGAGTGACAATTTTAAACAATTGAAATTCAATGTTATTAGCACTACTCGACCAGAGTTATCAGTAAAGGAATGCTCCAATTTCTGATTCAGTGATGGATCAATTAAAATACAGACACCTCTGCTTTGCCGACTACCATGCGAAAAAATAATGTTCCCTTCCCACTCTTTTTTCCATATGGTTTCATCACTTGCTTCTGAAAAAGTTTCTTGGAGAAAGTAAAAAGAAGCCTTTTGATCTTTTAGATACGAGAATATGCTCCTCCTCTTTACCTGATCCCTAATGCCACGCACATTTAGTGATACTATTATACATTTTTGATTTCTTGAATTATTCATGGAAACTACCTGTACAGAAAACAAAGCTTGAAAAACAACTACACTTAACACCTACGTTTTTGAATAAAAATAATAAAGCTCAGAAACAAACAAGATCGAAAATAATAATTGTATAGAAAAAAAAAAGGAAAAAAACCTAAATTTAAGTTAAGGTAAGAGTGTCCCTCTGTCCCTTTTCAATCACAAATCCCTCTCCTAAACTAGCATGTTTGCACAGATCTTAAAATCTTTATAAGTTATCTAAATCCTCCAAACAATAAATCCTTACCGGTGATCCGTCCGGCGATGTTTTAACATAAACTTTTCCATCTAGTGTCCAAACGCTTTGAATCAATTCATCCTTTCTCATGCTGTTCGCTTTCTTGATGATACTCCGTCGGTAAGCAGTGAGATTCTCGTTTATAAATATACGGGGCTTACGATCGACAGCGGCGGCGTAGCTTCTGGAAGGGGAAACATCCGAAGCATTGACACGTTTTAACATTATTCGGCTTTTATAAAGTTTGGACTTAACTTTATGGCTCACAAATTTTACAATGATAGGCTTATTCCGGGTATTGAGTTTGTGGGAAATTTCGATGTCCTCCGGCTCAATTGGTACGTTTAAGGTTGCTCCAAGTTTTATAACCACATCTTCCGTAGATGTGTAGTTATCTTCTGGGATGCCGTGAATTTCTAGTGAGTTTTTTCGGGTATACTGTTCCAAATTATCCAGCTCTACGCTTAAGCGCTCCGTCTCTTCACTTTCGTTGTTCAATTTCTTCTTCGTAGACGCAAGTTCTTCTCTAAGCGCACGGTTTTCCTTCGTTGTGGCTTCCAATGAGGCTTTCATCTTGTTTAAATCACGTTGTTGAGCTTGAAACGCTGACTTCAGCTGCACAAGTTCTTCTTTGAATATTTGGTTTTCCTTTAAAATACTCACTACTGACGTTTGTATTTCCACTAGCATCTCCTTAATTTCGGCCAAACTAGGCTCGGGAGGTGGATTTTCGGTTCCTTCGAGTGTTTCCTTGTCCCCGCTAGCGGCCATATTGGGTCTTTTGGCGTCGTTGAGGTCTCCCTCTTCAAGCGAACCTCTGTCACCACGTTTGTTTTTACGCCCTATGGTCGACATATACTTCTAGAACATTCAACTTATCATTTCATATTAGATAAGATAACTTTATATCACGGTTGGAAGAATTTGGAGAAGGATTATTATCCCTCTTCACACAACACGTCCACCTCGGGCGGCCTCGCGCATGCTCTTTTCAAGTCAATGTGATAAATTAAAAAAAACGTGTTGCAGCGTAAAAGTTACTAAATTGCAGTAACCACTTGTAGTATTAGACTACCTATGATTTCGAGTTGCGGTGGTTTTGTGACAAACAGACTGTTTGAAAAACAACCCACTTCTAAGAAGACCGCTAACCTACTTGCGGTGTGCGATGACGTGTGCGATGACGTGCGCGATATCATAAAGGCGTTATGGGATTGCAAAGTGAGTGTACCGACAAATGGCCTGTACAAAGACACAATGGGAAAACAAAATATGGAGGAGAGTTTTTAGCGCACAGCCAACTTTGCAGCCGTATTTCTTTAGCCAACATTTCCAAAATTGACGAAAACACCATTTTTTCTGAAAGGCGTTTCTAATGATAACTGGGTCTGTCAAAACGCCCGATCAAGAATATAAAGAAGTGGAACACTCCTTGTGGTGGCTCATTATTATGGTTCCTGCATGTACACGACTGTGTTTTTCTGCAATCCTTCACCTCGGAAAAAGAGAATCAATCGAGAAAATATTTGGTCACTTTTCTTTGCCCACTTTAATGAACTCTACAAAACACACAGGGAAATAGGTCTCTAGAGAACTGTGAAAACAATTGGTTAAGTTAAAAAGGCACTGTAGTGACACGTTGCTAAATCAATGAATTGAAAATACTCGTGTTCAATATAGCCTAGTCCTCAAGGGACTGAGATCATAAGTCTGCAAACACGATAGGTAATAATAACAAAGGCTTTATGTATTCAAAAATGCTGTTTTCAAAAATAAATATTACAAAAGGCACTTTAGCGGCACGCTGCTAAATACATGAATTAAAAGAGAACTCTGCTTGAGCCTATAGACTCAAGGGAAAAGAACACAAGTCTCCCAACACAATAGGCAATAATAACAAAGGCTTTATTTATTAAAAAATACTGTTTTCAAAAATAAATATTACAAAAGGCACTTTGGCAGCACGCTCCAAAATCAGTGAATTAAAGTTTAAGAAATAAGAAAATGTGTTTTTCCAAAATAAATATTGCATGTCAGTTAATTAATCCTACTTTCATTTAAACTTCGATCTTAACGAAATCATACTGATAATCATATTGACGAAATAGATTGTTATAGACTCTAATGACGATCAATGTAGGAATGAAAAATACGAACGAAAGCTAAATCACACCTAAACTGTGAAAGAAAAAGAGCTAGGACTAAGTAACTGCCGATGGAACTTTATAAATACCAAAGTTAAGCTTTCTGGAGTCAGCATAATTTCTTTTAGAGACATCTTAAGATAATCTGCATTTCATATCAATACTTTTTCGTTTGAAAAGGAAGCTATTATGATAGAGAATAAAGACAGTGATTTTGCTGATTATTAGATACTTATTACGAGTGTTTATTATATTGTACCAAAGTCAACATGCAATTTTATTTTGTCAATGTACGTTATTTTACTGATATGATATTTCAATTATTTATTTTCGTTTTGATCAATTATATATTTCAATACCATAGGTTAATTTATCTGTGCTACAAATGACACGTTCTGCCCACGATCGGATTTTGATTTTGAGTTTTCGGATTTTGATTTTAATTTTTGGGATTTTGATTTTGATTTTTAGGATTTTGAATTTGATTTTTAGGATTTTGATTTTGATTTTGATTCTGCTCTGTGTGATTTGCTTGGAGTTTTCTTATGATTTGATTTTGGGATTTTGATTTAGATTTTTTGGGATTTTTGATCCGATTTTGGTGGTTTGTGATCCGATTTTGGGGGTTAGTTTGATTTGGTGGTTTTTACTGTTTTTTTTTTCGGTGTGATTGGATTTTAAGGGGTGCCCCAGGGTCGGCGAAGATCTCCTACTTCTCACGTTTTCTTAAAGTGCCTATGAAATGAAATTTTCGACCCTTTTTTTATTCCAGAAAATTGAAGTGTATGTTGCACTGATTCGTGATTTTCGACTCTTGGCTTCGGGCAAGCGCGCTGTCACTTTATTGCTTGCTTCAAAGTTGGCTGATTTGAGCCAAGAATGTGCGACATTCTGCGCGCGGTCAAAATATGCAAATTAGGACCTTTGACGTCATAAGGTGTGTAAACTTGGATGTCGGTCGTTTCACCTACAGGATGATTCGCCTACAAGTCGATTCGCGTACACTTGAGTCGATTCACCTACACGTTCTGAGATGTTTCACCTACACTGAAGTCGATTCGCCTACAACCCAATACCCTAGAAAAGTAAATTAGTATAGGAGAATTATCACATAGCGACTACAGTTTTACTCGCCTCGTAGTTTGTTCGCGTATCTGAATGCAAATTCCGATCTTTGTGTGTGTTCTGATCTTTGCACTTAAACTTTTTTTGTAGTTTTGTTACAATTCTAAACTTGTTGTGAATCCCTACTCCCTGCGCTGAGCGAATGCTTTGCATGGTCCATTAAGATGAGCGCATTGCCTAAGTAGTTGGTCTGCATTTTTTCTCTGATTAGTGAAATCATCCCAAAGTTCAAAGATTTTAGCTTGGAGCGACCTGGTTAATGCTAATGTTGTTTACGTCCATGAGCCTGCTAATAACATCAGAGGGTCTATTAGCTGACCACGCTCGAACCAGCAATGACTGTTATATGAATGAAAACAACGGAGCAACGAAGATGAATGTGCACCGCAGGCTGACAAAATGAACCAGGTGGGCAAACGTAAACACGATCATCCCGACGAACTGGAACTGGAACAGGAACTTGAACGTTCCCAAGCAGCGCTAAAATCCTTGAAGAAACACCTAGAAAGAAAGACTTGCCCAAAGTCGCTAAAATACCGAGCCAGTGCCCGCATAAGAGCGGATAATGACTTCAGGAGAGACATTAAACGTCTTCGCTCAAAAGCTGAGCAAGACTATCTACAAGCGCTGATAAGGTTCCACAATCGAAACATCGAAGGCCTCCGCACAGCCATAAGACAAGAAAAACGAGATCAGGCCAACAAAAAACAAAAGAACATAAAAGTTTACAAAGGGGAAAGATTTGCACAAAAGTCTCTGCTAGGCATTAAAACTCATTTCAAAGCTACCGAAACATTTTAGTACACGCACTTCTCGAGTTGCCACCCACCAGGGGTCAAAAAGGGCTTCATCAAGGGCGACGCATTCAGACTTCTCCGAACTAACTCCTCTGAAACAGCATTCAAAACCGCTGTTTCTCAGTTTAAAACAAATCGCATCGGAAGAGGATATCCTGAAACTCTTGTTTCAACAACTCTCGCATAAGTTACATTTGAGGAGAGAAAAGCTGCCCTACAACAGAAACGTAAACTAGACACGCGAATCTTGCCTTTTGTCACACAATATCGCCCATCAGTGCCTAACTTAAAGCAAATACTTATGCAGAACTGGCATTTAATTCAACAACAACCATTGCTTAGGAGAATATTCAAAAATCCCGTATTGTCTCGTACAAAAGGGGCAGATCCCTAAAGGATATACTCGTTAGAGCAAACCTACAACCGGCTATTACACGTGGATGGGAGTTGTGCAGGCCTGTCACACCATTGTTATTACATGCATTCATCATGTCTTGATACAATGAAACTAACTACATGTATGTGTCATTTCTTGACTGTAAAGAGCAAGGAAAAGAGCAAGGACAGAGTTATTTCCTTCTGGTAAGTTGATCTTGTGGTTATGTGTCTGGAAAATAAGGGAAATCATTTCAAAGGCAACATTTGTTTCTCTTTTTTAGGTGAGAACCAAGCAGTTTTGCAAAATGAGCAGCAGCCACAGTCATCAGCTCCACCACCAAGCAAGACACCACAAATGTGTGGAACATGTGGAAGACCCAGAAGTGGATGTCCATATGCAAGTACATTGGAATTGGAGGAAGAACAGTCAGCTTCAGAAACTGAGTAAAGTTGTTAACATTCTCAGACTTTCTTTTGTTAGTCAAGCTTGATCCTCCAGGACCTGTCCTGGCAGATACAGGCTGAGAGTGGTCTGCTATTGTCCCAGCCAAGTAAACCACACATCCAGCGCACCAGCCACCTGTAGGCTACAGCTCGAAGTAACCTTGAAAACAAAGAACAAAATTAGTATGAGCAAGCTTGGTCACGAAAATAGTGGCAACAAAACAATGGCTTTGTTCTCGGTTTGGTTGCCACGACGACAGTACGTTCTTCCACTCTTATCACCTAGCAACGGGGCGACTTGCTTCAAAACTTCCCTGTTGCTCATGGCAGAATAATCTGTGTGCTCTGTAAGACAGGAAATCCTTTCGATGCTGCCATCAAACATCAAAATGCGAGAGGCTTGGACAATTTCTCTGCAACACCGAAACTCGCTGGCATTCGCCAAGTTCTCCACTTTACATGTGCCGCAACACAAACACCTAAAAAAATACCTTGAAGACATGTTTCCAGTCATACTAATGCGAAAGGGCAAGTTGTTTGCAACAAATTCTGTTATAACCATAGCGACATGAAGATCGAGCGATTCGCGATGGAAGCGAACGAGCGAGTGAAGTCATCACGAGATGACGACCGTGTGAACAAAAGTATATTTTAAATACGATGCATGCTGCGGCAACCCAACGAGAACTGGCATTGGATTAAAAAATTAATTATATATTCTGCCTTCGGAACCAAAAGAGTGGAAAAATGTACGAAGCAACTAGAACATGGATCTGGTTGAAACTTGATATTTGCTACATGCTCATGTGTGAGATTCGTAAACAGCGATCGGAGTGGTTGAGAAGGCGAAAGGCGGTTTCGCCATTTGCTCACATTGAAGACATGGCAGTTAAATACCTTACCAATTACTTACTGTTTCCTTGTTTTCAAATCGGGATTCTAGGGTTGCAAACCGTATGGCATCCTCGTCGTCCTCGTCTTCTTCCTCAATGTAGTCTCCTCCTTGTACGTCGGCAATAGGCTCGTCTCAGTGTGGCTGAACTATCGAATTAAATAAGCCCTCTGCTTCTCCCATTGACTCCAGCGACTCAACATCAGACGAAGAAGATGTGCTAGCATATAATTCATCATTTGAAGACATTTTTCCAGTAATAAATTCGCCAAGAAAACAGCTCAAAGAGTAGTAATCTTGTAGTAAATACACTGAACCAAATATTGTCGCGTCGAAAATTACACACCTTATGACGTCACTATTCCCAGTCCTCGGAAAACGACAATTGCGTTTTTGGTAACTTTTGCGACATAAAAAATATCTTTTACGCACCGGACTAGAGCTTAAATTGGAAAATTATGAATCAGTTCAATATAGACTTCAATTTTCTGGAATAAAAAAGGGGTCGAAAATTTCATTTCATAGGCACTTTACTTTCTTAAACGAAGAAGGAATGCCTACAGTCTACTAAAGGCAGACAATAATTTTTTTAACTGTGCTGAAAAAACCTGATGCTCCCACGATAAGAACTTTCATTATATTGTAATTTTTGTTTTCATTTTTTTCATTTTATTGTTATTTTTTCTTGGTGCATTCTGCCAACCACATAATCTTAGGAAATCTAGGACGTTTGCAGTTCCACTAGCATATGGGTCTTAATAATTATTTTTTCTTTCTTTCTTTCTGTCTGTCTGTCTGTCTTTCTTAAAGAGGAGCCTCGATTATAAAAACGAACCTCAATCGAATGATCGAGCCTCAAATGTTGAATGAGTAAATTAAGCGTTATGCATATGCTGCCTGGTGCATCGATGCATGACATGCAGACTGCAGAATTTTTAACTTATATGGTATTCCCATTTCCATTATCGCGGATAACTAACCGTAAACAGGCTGATATTCGGATTCGGAGTGATATTCAGGCTAACTGGAGCGATAATTAGGCCTAAATGTAATCTGCAGTATGCAAGTGTCATACATCACTGATGTATACTGCCAACCACATAATCTTAGAAAATTTAGGAAGTTTGCAGTTCCATCTAATAGAACGGAGAGATTCTCTCAGATTTACTCATTACCAGAACCCCACTAGCATATGGGGTATAATAGTGATTCTTTTTCAACTTGCAGTATTATTCTGTAAGGATGAGGCAGAATGTAATACTTTAGAGTGGTGCTAGCATTCAAGGTATTTTGAGAAACATGCAAAAAATCTCAAGACATTAACAACTTTCTAGTAAATCGTGAGTTGCAAAC
This sequence comes from Ricordea florida, assembly GCA_949710005.1. Lineage (NCBI taxonomy): Eukaryota > Metazoa > Cnidaria > Anthozoa > Corallimorpharia > Ricordeidae > Ricordea > Ricordea florida. The sequence goes on along the minus strand of OX453285.1, from coordinate 18,185,262 downwards.
TAGCGGCAGTGACCTTCATGTAATAAATTTATGTATCCCTCCCTTCCTTCCTCCCTATCTTACTTTCCACCTTCGAATTCCTTCCTTCCTTTCACTATGAGCTTACTTCCTCCCTGGCTGCCTGCCTGGCCACCTTCCATCCTTCCTGCCTTCCTTCACTTCCTTCCTGCCTGCTTAGCTTTCTTCCCCTCTTTCTTTCCTCGATACCCGGAGCCTCGGATTGTACAATCTCAATCGAATGATCGAGCCTCGATTAAAGAAACGAGCCTTGAATGTCGAAACGAGCCTCGATTAAAGAAACGAGCCTCGATTAAGGAAACGAGCCTCGAATCGAGCCTCGTATGTCGTGAAGTGGCAGAACGTGATATCGTGGTCGTTTTGTATCGAGAGCTTTTGACCTGGTTTACCAGAAACCGTGAATGATCGAAATAGGGTATCATTTTTGCACATGTTGGCATAGTGTTCCCGGTGTGATCCTTAGATAGGATACCTAAATTGTATCAGACAGTCTACTATACTATGCTTGATGCTAACTTCCAGTGATCTTACAGAAACGAAATAAAGTTGACCCGTTCAAGCTATTTTTAGTTTTTGTTTTTCCCTTGCATAGGGTGTCATTTTTCGTGTTTGGGCCTTAAATAGGGTATCAATTTTCGTTTGCTTCATTCTTAGATAAGGTCAGGGTTTAAGACCCTTCGCGGCACACACCTATCCCAAATTTATGGGAGTACCCCCTGGATCATGTGCGTCTCAGAAGTGACCAATTCTTCTGTTAAGTCTGAAACGAGTGAACTTTAGTTAGAACTTACTGTTTACAACTTTTTTAATTAGGCAATAGAGTGTTTTGAAATTTGTAGTAATTTCGCTTCATTTAGTTGAATTTGGCTCTCCCACGTAATTCGGGCGTCGATAAAAGCCGGAACATGGAACATTCCGGAACATGCCGGAACATTCCGGAACATGAAAAAAAATTTTAAAATTTTAAAAAAAGTAATAGCAAGAAATAAGTAAGACAATAAAGGGCGTCGATAAAAATAAAATAATAGGTGTTTTGTCACTTCAGAATGCTCTTTCAAGGTTGCTTTTGTTACGAGAGTGCTAAAACTACGAATTTCTGTAGTTGTTCACGTTTACAATAAAGTGTGATAACTTGCAGTAGAGTGTGTCATAAGTAATAGTTCGAATGAGGAAAGATAACGCATATGCATAGTTATACATCATAGTAACTGATTGATTTGTTTGCGCAGCAGGTTAGCATGCACATGATCTGACGGCTTTGTGTATTGAAGAACAAGCAAGTTACGTCCGGCAGAAGTTTAAATCATTAATTCTCAAGTACTCTACACCAGGCCCGTAGGAACGAATTTGAAAGTGAGGGGGCCCAAAAGTTAGCGATGAGGGTGGGATTATTTAGGCAGGCCCATCCCCAGTAGGGGGGTCCGGGGGCATCCCCCCCGGAAAATTTTGAAAATTTAGACACGCTATAGTGCAATTTGGTGCATTTTGGAACACTTTCAGTGACGCACTTTGATGTAACTTTCAAACCATTTTTAAGCCATTTTTTGAATATTTATTGTTGTCTGAAAGACGTAAAAGGCTTCTAACAATCACACAATTTGACCCCAATGCATTTGCCTACCCTTGTTTAAAGTGCCTATGAAGTTAAAACTAACTGCTGCTTATTTGAAAGGCTTTTGGAAATAAAAGAGAATGGCCTTACCAAGGCGACCAGTATTCTCTTAATAAAGTAATAGTTAAAAGTTACAATCACTGGCATAATTCAAACTAGATCCGCTTGAGAAAAGTGCCCAAATTTTGACAACCTGTGAGGGTTTCCAGCGACAAAATCATTAGCAACATTAATAAGATCTAGGTTGTCCGCCTCTTCTTTGTAAACTGACATCACCATAAGGTTGTTCATCCTTTTTTGCGTCATGGTAGACCTAAGGTAGTTCTTTATTCTTGTTAAGGCACTAAATGACCTTTCACTCAAAGCGTTTGTAGCAGGCATAACTAAAATCAGTTTCACAACAGTGGCAATCTCACTAAATAAAGCACGTCCATTAGCATTAAGAAAGTTTATTATGAATGACACAGAGGTTAAAGCGTTTCCTTGAGCTTTCGTCTTTAAAATAGTAAGCTGTGTTTCAAGTAGTTCCTTGTTTATATGTGAACCATAAAATTCGCAGACAGTTGAAAGCTCATTTAAGAAATCGCCTCCAGAAGCTGTCTTGAAGAGCAAGTTCTCAAGATTAGTGTTGGTTGATCAAATCTTGTCTTTATTCCACTCACTAAAAGATCCAAGGCTTCAAAATACTTTACTCTAATATAGTCCTCTACAGTTTCTGGAAAATACGGCGAATGTCCTCTATCCAGACGTTTTGGTGGTCTTTTTCTTCTTGGAAGTTGGGGGTTGCCGATGTCCAATTCCTTGGCTCTAATTTTCACCTTCTCCCAAAAAAGCTCAAACGCCTCCTTTTTTCTCAATGTTTCTAATGTTTCAACTGTTAATTTTGCCATTTTCTGGCCTTCCGCAGCAGAAACGGTTGGGCTTTGTAATGCCTTGCTAAGGTTGTCGCTGTGTCTTAAGAGGCATTCCCCAAGCATTGCTCCAAAGAAGAAGTCAAATTTTCTCTTAAATAAAGAAACACCTCTTATTCTGCTTCGCATTTCCGAATCTTTGACATAGTCAAGAGCTTCATCCCAAACTTGTAATAGAATATTGAAATTTACGATAATGCAATTAAGGGAATCTGCCTTTACTGTCCATCTGGTTGGGCATAGAACCCTTATTCCTGGAGAGCCAGAGTTTCCAATTCTTTCTTTTATGCTTTGAAAAAGAGCGTCACGGCGAGGTGATTCTTTTATTAGTAATGATATTTCTTTAGCAACATCTAGTGCATCCTATAGAAGCGAACAGCGTTTAATCGCATCTGAACAAGCCAGATTAAGTGCATGTCCATAGCAGTGTGTGTACACAGCTCTGGGCTCTTCGGAACGGATCTTAGCGGCTACACCATTTTTGGACCCAATCATAACCATCGTATCATAACATTGTCCTCTTAATTTCGAAAATGAGAGATTAAGTCGTTGGAAAATGTCTTCGATAGCTTTAAATATTGTCACTACCTCTGTATTTGGTACTTCATAAAGACCTAAGAAATCCTCATGCGCATTGAAACTGTCGTCTACCCATCGCAAACAAGTTACAAGTTGTTCTTTGTTCGACCTATCAACAGATTCATCAGACATAATAGAATAGAAGGGACTTGCTTGAATAGTTGAAACAAGGTCACTTAGTATTCTGTTTGCCATAATGCCTATAACACTGTTTTGGATCTCTGGCGATGTGTACTTGTCAGTCTTTTTCTCCATCCACGCTTTAAGTAATGAGCTTTCTCTCGATCTTAACGCGAATAGCTGATGAAAGTTAGAATTTTTTTCATCGCCATCACCCCTTAGCGCTAACCCTTGACGAGCCAAAACTGCAAATTAGATAATATTGTGATAAAACAATGTCTATTTTCACGTTTTTGTTCGGCGTGTAAGGTGGATAGTGATTCCCCCACATCTCTTGTTGCCTTGGGTACAACATAAAGACGCTGCATGGCTTCGAGGTTGCATTTAGACCTTTCGTGACCTGCAAACTTGATAGTCGCCTTTTTCCAGTTTCTAAAACCGGTTGAAATGAATGCCTTTTCAACACAAGCATTCGCCAGCTTATATTCCTTTAATGCCTTAATACAAAAGAAAGCAAAAGGCGCTGTCTCTGACCTCGTCATAGTGAAGCGAGGTCCATTTTTTAAACCAGCTCGACTGGAATGCTCTCTTCATTGTTCCATACGCTGTTGCTGGGAAGTTCTTTACAGGTTGATGCGGCACGTCACCTATAACAGGTGTATCCCATTTGTGGGTGGTGTTAGGCTCTGACGTTGAAGTGTTTTGACCGGCATTCTTGTTCGATGCATTAGGCATAGATGGCGACTTGTTGGAAGATGTGAACATCGAGGAGTTCGGATTCTTACTCCTGTGGGAGCCATTCTTGCTGGGAGATGCTGATGTAGCGTGGTTATCCTGCCGTGTCGTGGAGCCATTCTTGCCTGGAGAAGCAGATGTTGCTTTATTATCCTGCCTTTTAGGGCTGTGCTGGATAGGACTTCTGGCTAGGTTGGAAAGAAGATTGTTGAGTCTCGTCTGAAGATGCCTTCGTTTTATTCTTGGGCAAAAGAAAACTCTTCAACGTTGCTTGTCTTCTCGATTTTTTAGGCAAAACTTTCGTCCAGCCAATCTCTGACTCGTCGTCATCCTTACGCTTTGTTCCTTGTCTGCTATTAGATAGAGGGACAAAGTGATTTGGTTGGAACATTCTTCCAGGTGTCGTGTTTAATTGCCCGCATCTGGTCCGCATCTGAAGGCATCGGGCGGGAGGCTGAGTTGGGGGTCCGTGCAGAAAATGGGGCCATTTAAAATTGGCCGCAAGTTATAGGTAACCAATGGATAAACAGAAACAATGCTACAAAAACTCTTGAGAATTTCTGCTAAAGCACAAATCTGGAGAAGGCCACACCATCTGTAACGTGTACAAGTACTAACAGCCTCACATTGCATAGCGTCGACAAGATTTTTTTGTTCCTCGTATTTATCAAATGCATCATTTGATAGCAACAGATGAACATAAACGGAGTCGTGCGCATTAGCCCTTGAAAGCAACTCTTTCATTTTAGGTTTAGAGATTACATAATCATTAGCATGAAGATATAACTCGCACGCTGTAAGCATACGTAGACAGTCTGCCAGAGACTCATCGCCACAAAGGAATAGGGAAGTGGAATTGAATAGACAGTTTCCATCTCATTACAACTTCACGTCGATTTAAGTGTGTCATTCAGAAATGGTTGAAACTGCTGGCATTTTTACCTTGTGGGCTCGCTCTATTCCTTTGGGCATTCACTTCGGAAGCCACCGTTGAGTCACCGAAGTGTGTTGAATAAGTTCGGTTTTATTCGTTTGGGAAAAGGCGAGATCTCTTGGATGAAAACCTAAAGCGACTTCGAAGGAATGGAACAATAGCGCAATTAAAGCGACTTCGAGCGCCGGAACTTGTGAGCGTATCTATTTGTTCTTGAGTGTGTAAGTGAACGCCAAGGAATGTCCGCGGGCATTTCATGCATTTGACTTTTTCGTGAAATGTTTTGAAGTTTGATTTGTATTTATGAAGATAGAGCATTTTGAGAGCTACAAAGCGAGATCTTGAATGAGGATTTTTGGTTACTGTAAGCCGAAATTCGACTAATGCGTTATTTATTCGCGTATTGGCGGTTTCGAACTGCAAAGGGAACTTTTAGCTTAGACATCCCAGGGGACGCGTAGGATGGATTTAGGACTGATTCATCCATGGACAGATCATTGAATGAATAGGCCTTTTGCAACAATTTGTCACGTGACCGATTTTCCCTTAGCAACGCCATACTGGAGGGCAAACAATGTAGCTTTTCCTTGGTAACGAACAGAGCGCGAGTGACCGGAACTGTCATTAAGGTGAGATAAAAGCTTTTTAAATGTTTTCTTTGTTATGGTGCCACAAAAAAACACTAAGACAATATCGCTTTGGAATTTTTACGTACAGATGAAGTAGTTTCGGACTGAATCGGCTACTAAAAGTCGGGCTTCAGGCTCGTGAAGTTTTAGCACGTGCTCGCTTGAAGCGACAGTAATGGCGGCGACGTATTCAAAATAGCTCAAAATATCGCCGTGATTAATTCGAATTTAACGCTATATTCGACTATATCTTGTACAATATGAGTTAAACTCGCCATATTATTTCAATTTCATATTATGCAGCTCACAGAGAAAAAGATCATGTCGAGTAAATACCATTGCTGTGTTCCCGGGTGCAATGCAGACAAACGGTACGACGAGGAGAACAAGCTATCTTTTCTCTGATTTCCGCCCGTCAGTAAGAAAGAACTCAGAGCTGCCTAGATAAATAATTTATCCGTAGAGATACAGGCGAAAATTTTGAGGTAAATCAACGTTGTTTATTATATTAAACGTGTTTACGACGCCGACAGATTTGTCTTAAAGTAGTTCTTTCAATTTGTGCTTAATTTCAGATTACTGACAACACAAGAGTGTGTTCTAATCATTTTAAAACAACCGATTTCAAAGCTGAGTATAGCAACGGTCGTAGACTTTTAAAAGAAGGAGTGAAACCTACTGTATTTTCCTGGTCTAAGAAGATCAAAGAAAGGAGACCACTACATCGAGTCGTGTAAGGCATTTCAATGAAGATTACACTTGTGGTTTTCTTTATTGTTGGTTTTCTTGTATTAATTTTTTATTTATTTTTTTGCTTTTTGGTATAAAATCTGCCCTAATCTATCCTAATCAAAGAAATTGTTTTAGACTGAAGTCAATATGAGAGGTTCAGGAGTTCTTTTTTTATTATTATTATTTTAAAATATAAGTGCAATGTGCACTGAAGTGTAAACTGAGTTCAAACGTTTAATATAATAAACAACGTTGATTTACCTCAAAATTTTCGCCTGTATCTCTACGGATATTATTTATCCAGGCAGCTCTGAGTTCTTTCTTACTGACTGGCGGAAATCAGTGAAAAGATAGCTTGTTCTCCTCGTCGTACCGTTTGTCTGCATTGCACCCGCGAACACAGCAATGGTATTTACTCGACATGATCTTTTTCTCTGTGAGCTGCATAATATGAAATTGAAATAAAATGGCGAGCTTAACTCATATTGTACAAGATATAGTCGAATATAGCGTTAAATTCGAATTAATCACGGCGATATTTTGAGCTATTTTGAATACGTCGCCGCCATTACTGTCGCTTCAAGCGAGCACGTGCTAAAACTTCACGAGCCTGAAGCCCGACTTTTAGTAGCCGATTCAGTCCGAAACTACTTCATCTGTACGTAAAAATTCCAAAGCGATATTGTCTTAGTGTTTTTTTGTGGCACCATAACAAAGAAAACATTTAAAAAGCTTTTATCTCACCTTAATGACAGTTCCGGTCACTCGCGCTCTGTTCGTTACCAAGGAAAAGCTACATTGTTTGCCCTCCAGTATGGCGTTGCTAAGGGAAATTCGGTCACGTGACAAATTGTTGCAAAAGGCCTATTACATTCGTTCCCAAAAATGTTGCTTTTAATATTTTTTGAAAGAAGGGCGGTTTGACAGCGTTTCAAGGATCCGTAAATAAAGAAGTGTGTTGATAAATTTAACTTTCCTCTTAAACGAATCATGCAAGACTTGGATTGTACATCATAATACTCGTCTCGATATAACAATGTAAATGCCTTTATTTTGCTTCAATGACAGCATTTTTAAAGCTTACAACTCTGAAAAAACAGCTTAAAACTCAAAACGAGGCCACCCTGCTATATCTGCCGGCGCCCCTTAGTACCCTCGCCTTTTTGCTTCGCTCAACATGGCAGCAACGGGTGGAACAGAAGCCGATGTCCAAATAATCGCCCAGAATCCAGAGTCATCTCAAGGTAAATCCATGAATTCTGACAGAAATAATACAGCAGAGGTTATTTCCAAAATGATTCAGAGCCAATTAGCAGCGATGCTGCCCACTATGATTCACGAAACGATTGCAAAGAACAACCTCGAGGGAACTGCCTCGAGCTCACAAACTTTGAACACCAGTTCAAATTCTCTTCCCCGGTTAGCCGCCGGGTCAACACAAGGCTCAAATGATTCTGTAGCTGGCCGGTTAGCCGCCGGGTCAACACAAGGCTTAAATAATGGTCACGTTGAAATCAGTGACCCACCTTTGAAGAAAGCAAAGGTGTCAGAGGCAAACGAGGATGTCAGTGATGATCTCACAATTTCCGCTGGACGTTGGGAGGCGTCCGAGGAACTGTCGAGCTTTCTAGACGTTATGTTTGCGGATAAACCACTGTCTGTGTACGACAAGAAACAAATTACCAAAGATTTTCCTCGTCCCAATGTTGAGTCAGTGTTTACTCCAGTGCTTGACGACTATTTAGGCTCCCTTGTTACTGGAGCAAAAGGAGTTGACAAAGAAACAAAGAAATTCCAAGACCAGCTCTTGGACATTGTTGGCCCAGTAAGCATGGCCTTTGAACACGTCTCTAACTGGGACGAAAGCGAGGATAATCCAGGTTCTGTTATTCTATCCACACAAGATGTAGGTGGCCTGTATACATGTTTGTCCAAGGCCCTTACTCTACTGGGATCTGTCAATGCCCAGTATAAAGTTCATAGACGGAAACAAGTGTTGGATAAACTGAACCCTCAGATGAGCTCATTAGCTTCTGAGCCATTCCCAGAGGCAGGCAAAAATCTGTTTGGTCCATCCTTTGAAGAAAAAGTGAAGAAAAGGAATGAAACAGTGAAGATCCTTTCTAAGGCAGCCCCTAAGAATCCAAACATGCAGTTTTTTCGAAGAGGTACCTCCTCCCAATTCAGGCCAGGGCGAGGGGGTCAGTTTCCTGGAAGATGGTCCAATCACCTACCAAGCTTCCCAACCAGAGGAAAAAGCTCATATTTCAGGGGCAGGGGCCGGAGCAGGGGAAGGTTCTCAACTGCTCAACCAGGTCAGAACTATGTTCCACCCCAAAGTTCCCAGTAGCAGTTGCAAGCCAAACAAATGCAGGTATGCTACCATTAAAAGAGAATTTAAACCTTCCATTAGTAAAGTCGTTTTTAAGCAGTTTAGGCCTTTCTACAATAGAAGCCAGCCACTTACCCACAGCAGGTCGTTTACAACACTTCATAGAAAACTGGCAAGCAGTAACAAACGACCCTTGGGTGCTTTCAGCTATTTCAGGGTACCATATTCCCTTCACAATCTTACCACACCAAGATTTTCTTCCCTCTCACAGAGTATCGGGGGAGGACGAAAATTTGATAGACAAAGAACTAGGAGAGCTTATTCAAAAACAGGCAATCCATCTGGTTTCAGAACACGATTACAACGTGGGATTTGTCAGCAACCTGTTTGTAATCCCCAAAAAGGGAGGCGGACAAAGACCAGTCTTCAACCTCCGCCAATTAAATCAATCTATCCAATACGAACACTTCAAAATGGAGGGCATACATATGCTCAAAGACCTACTGAAACCAAACGATTTCATGGCGAAGATCGATTTAAAAGATGCCTATTTTACAGTTCCAATTTGGAAAGGTCACCAGAAATTCCTCCGGTTTCTTTGGAAGGGTACCCAGTGGGAGTTTGCATGCCTCCCATTTGGAATAGCAAGTGCCCCCAGAGTCTTTACCAAGATTCTGAAACCGGTAATAGGTCTGTTAAGAAAGCAAGGAATTCGTCTGATCATTTATTTAGACGATTTTTTACTGATGTCCTCCACAAAAGAAACTCTAACATACCATGTCTCATTGACAGTCACCCTTCTAGAGATGTTAGGGTTTGTGGTCAATTACCAAAAATCCCAGCTAAATCCTACACAGTCAATAGAGTTTCTGGGTTTCCGTATAAATTCAGTTACGTTAAACATCAGCCTTCCCTTGGACAAAGTAAAGAGTATCAGACGAGAGTGTCAGAAAGTTCTGGAAAATCCAGACATCACGATCAGGGAGCTAGCTCGGCTCCTAGGGAACTAAGTGCTTCTATCCAGGCAGTGTTCCCAGCACCCCTTCATTATCGTTACATCCAAGCAGTCAAAAACCGCAGTCTAACTCTTCATGGGGGCTACGAGTCCCCAGTATGCTGGACAGAGGAAGCCCTCGAGGAACTAAAATGGTGGAGAGACCACCTTTCTGCTTGGAACGGGAGAGCAATTTTAAGAACCCCTCCTCTTTTGACAATCGAAACAGATGCTTCCTCAGTGGGATGGGGAGCATGTTGTGGAAACTTCCAGACCAGAGGGCTTTGGTCTCAGTCAGAAAGGCTATTACACATAAATTGTTTAGAACTTCTAGCAGACGGCTTTGCCCTGAAGTCATTTCTAAAAAACAAGTGCAGCATCCATGTAAAGTTAATGATGGACAATACAACAGCAATAAGTTATATAAACAAAATGGGCGGGCCATTATCACTGGTCTTGTCAAGCCTAGCCTTCGACCTTTGGGAGTGGTGTCTAGAACGGGCTATTACAGTCGAAGCTCACCATTTGCCGGGGCGACTAAACATTGTGGCCGATTTCGAATCCCGAGCTCATCCAGATTCCAGCGACTGGCAACTGGAAAAGTCCATCTTTCAGGGGATCAACAACAAATGGGGCCCCTTCACAATAGATCTTTTTGCAAGCAGACTGACAACACAGTTACCCAGGTTTGTGAGTTGGAAGCCAGATCCAGAGGCAGAGGCAGTGGATGCCTTTACTCTGGATTGGAACCAGCTCAAGGGATACGCATTCCCTCCATTTGCCCTGATAGGGCGGTGTCTAAAGCAAGTTCTGCGACAGTCTCTCAGTTGACAATTGTGACTCCAGTGTGGGAAACCCAACCATGGTACCCATTGTTGTTAGAAATGACAATAGACAATCCCATATTGCTCCCATCGTTCCCAGGGCTACTGAGACGAGAGAACGAGTTACATCCTCTTGCTCACCTTCAACTAGCCGCATGGCTAGTCTCAGGAGTCGATACGAAGGTACAACAGTTTCACTGCCAGCTCAAAGCCTGCTCCTGGCTGCATGGAGAACCAGGACTGAAAAAACTTATTCTTCAGCCTGGAGAAAGTGGACTTGTTGGTGTCGTGAACAACAAGTCAATCCCCTTTCAGCATCTATAGATTCAGTTTTAAACTTCCTGGCCAGTCAATTTGAAGCAGGCCTGGAATATCGTACTCTAAATGTGTATCGCTCAGCTTTGTCTGCAACACACCCACAAATTGAAGGTTACAGTGTTGGGGAACATCCCCTTGTAGTTCAGCTATTAAAAGGGATTTTCAATTCCCGTCCACCAGTACCAAGATATACATCTACATGGGATGTTAGCAAAGTTACGAGTTATTTGGAAGGTTTGGGTTCGAATGAGCAACTATCATTAAAGCAACTTAGTAAAAAACTGGCATTTTTGCTTGCTATTACTTCTGCGGAGAGGGGCTCTGAATTAATAGCCCATGATTTACGTTTCAAACGATTTCATCCAGAAGGTGTTTCTTTTAACCTCCCAGAACTTACTAAAGGGGTTCGGGTTGGAAAACCTTTAAAGACCTCCTTTCACTCTAATTTCCCAGAAAATGAGTTGCTATGCCCATGCTCATGTCTTAAAGAGTATGAAACGCGTACACAGGCCTTTAGGCCAGAATCCGTTTCTGAACCAAACAGGTTATTTCTCTCTGTAAATAACCCTCATAAGCCTGTGAGTTCTGCTACCCTGTCTCATTGGGTTAAGAACTGTCTGTTGGAAGCGGGAATTGATAGCAAAGTGTTCAAGGCTCACTCCACTCGTGGAGCAGCTACTTCTGCAGCACTGAGAGCAGGCATCTGTATTCCAGAAATAGTCCGCCTAGCTGATTGGACAAATGAGACCACTTTCACAAAGTTTTATTATCGTCCTGTTTGGAATGCTAGTGTTGGCCGCTCTGTTTTAGCTAGTGCTGCAGTTGAACCAGGGTCTTGAAGCTTTGAACATACATTGTTATATCGAGACGAGTATTATGATGTACAATTAGAGATTATGCAAGGGCTGCTTGCAGCCTGAAGTATAAGTATAATTGTACGAATAATAGGAGGTGAGATATAACAATGTAACTCCCTCCCGCCGCTTCCCTTTTATGTATGTTTAATGTTGATGTTCTACTTTCTTTACAGATTGCTAGCCATTACCAGTTGTTATGCTCCACAAAAAGGCGAGGGTACTAAGGGGCGCCGGCAGATATAGCAGGGTGGCCTCGTTTTGAGTTTTAAGCTGTTTTTTCAGAGTTGTAAGCTTTAAAAATGCTGTCATTGAAGCAAAATAAAGGCATTTACATTGTTATATCTCGCCTCCTATTGTTCGTACAATTATACTTATACTTCAGGCTGCAAGCAGCCCTTGCATAATCTCTAATTTGTGATGTTATTGTGAACTCTTAAGCGTCCTGAGTTCTTTAGAAAATTATCTACAGCTTGAAGAATATTTTTGGAATTAGGCTCACCGTGTTTACATATCACGCATTCGATTCGAGATTGCTTGAGATCATTCCAAGATAAGCGCGTGCTTGCTCATAAATCGTAATAATTTGTTTGTTGCTTTTCATTGCTGTTTATTAGCCGAAACTCTTTTGCCTTTTGTCTCATTAAAGTGCCCACTTTTAAAAGCTGTCTCAATTGCTAAGCTTCCACTAGATAAAGATGGCACGACACTGGGTATCAGAGTTGTGGACTGATGGTCATTTCTCAATTTCGTTTGACCAAATGCATCAAGTTGGACACGTTGCTTCAAATGCAGTTGAAGCTCTCTGTCAGATCTCTGGATATAAGAGATGTTTCCTGATTTGATGTTTTGGCGAAGAAGATCCATATTATAATGTTGGTATCAAGTCTAAGAGAGACACATTCACGTGTATGAAAAAAATAACACCGGGATTGCTGTGTTGTTTAAACTATAACTTATTATGAAATTGATTTTAACCTCGGAGAATCCGTTTTTTTCTACCTTTTTTTAAAATCTTGATTTAATTGATTTAAAAACTTTTCAAGTTAATTTCCATTTAAAAATTACCAATAAACAAGTTTCTTGTTAACAAAAAAAAAACAAGTTAATTAAACGTGTTTCTTCATTGCTTTACATCGCGCTGTTTCACTGTACTTCAACTGAAAACATATTTAGTAGCCACGGAAATTATGCAGCTATGCGGACTGTTAGCAGAGGTGCAAACATGTACTTTTTCCCCCCAAAAATGCTCTCCGTACCCTACTTCACGACGTGAGATTCTCGAGACATTTATAAACAGATACTGTAGATCTTTTTTTCTCTTTGGAGAATACCTTAAAGGGGAACTACGGGATAAAAATGACTTTATTTCAAGTGTTGGGCCTTTCCACTATGTTTCATTTTTTGGCATTATCTTTTTCTGGTGGAGTGTTCAAGTTCGAAAAACTACGGAAAACGAAAGGCCTAAAATGTAAATAGAATGCCGCCATCTTGGAATCGAATCGCCTGCTCAAAGGGCGGTCAGCGTTTAGTTGCCTGACGTCACAACGTCAAAGGCAATGTGATATTTGCGCGTCTTCTAGTTGTGAGCACTATTTTGAGTAATAAGAAAGGGTTACCAGCTTGAGGACTTCGTCATTCTGATGGACGAATCTGGGTCCAATTCGAAAGCTTTCGACGGGACGAGCAATGCTGGAAGGTTTATCATCCAGCCGTACCAGTCTGAGCCAAGGATAGATTCAGACGAAGCTGACAGCAACCAGAAGAAATCATGTCTGGTGACGAAAGTGACATGGAAACCACAAACCCCCGACTGTAAAATTCAGACTGGTATGTGAGCTTAATGATCGTGAAGGCTTCGATTTGTTGTCATTAATAGATTCACCGACCTTCTTCTTACTGATAAATCGTAAATAAATTGATCTGGACTGAGCTGTGTCATTCGTATTTGTTTATTTGGTTCGCTTTGTAATTGTTGTGCGTCGTGTACCTAACTTGCAAACTGCATTATCGATTATTTATAGAGAATGGTAGATTACACGCTGCGAAGTTGGAATAACAGTTTAGTGACCGATGCTCTAGCTTGAGCTGCGAGGATTTTCGTGCTACTCGACATCGCTTGGGAAATAAATTTGAGAATTATCACGCTTTTGTTTATATAGTAGCCGGCGCTTTCATCTACAAACAGCACCAAACGAAACCGAGCAACGAGAAGGGTATTGAAAAAAGTAGAATCGCCCTCTCCGAAAGTGAATTATTAAACTTGCTTTAATTCTTACTATAAAAAGCAGGGGTTATGATTTTTGCTGGTTACTTAAATGGCATAAATGTAGGGCCATGTTACTGCTCAGCTGTCATTCATTGATTTCACCAGTTTTTATTCACTGTAATAAGACCTAGATGTTTAGGATTGCTCTCTACTCCTTCTGTATCATTTTGATGTTGGGAACGGGAGAAAATTCGAGTTTCATTTCATTACTTAGGTGTGCTTGTGAGAATTGCCAGATAATGAAAGGGCAGAGTCATGTGTTTGTTGCCAAGAAATTGAGCAAGTAAAAAATAAGCTAATTGAGACTGTTACATGTGGTGAATGTGAAGAACAACCCACATGTATAACACAGCACCCGGGCTTTCACCCAGTCTGCATAAATAGATGGGTACTCCAGACTGCTTGGTATCAGTACAAGAAACAGTATAAAGACCCATATGATGGGGCAGAAGATAAAATTTTTAGACATATTGCTTACAGGCAATTGGCTCGATGGTGTTGGGAAAAGAAACACCCTATTAGGAAATTGAAATGCACAGATTCTAGATTTTAAACAAAAAATTTTAAAGGTGACATCTCAATCCATAAGACTGACAGTTGACCTGAAGTTACAGCCAAAATCACCATGATTTTTATTGCGTGAATTGACAGTGAGATGCCTAACGAGACCAAACATCTAAAAGAAGGCATACATGTAGAATCACGGATAGTAAGTATTATAAAACAACAACCATCGAAACTTCCCTCTGCCAGCAGGGATCTCTCACGGCGTGTGAAAAATGGAAGGAAGGAGAGTAACAAGCATCACATCAAACCAAGACGAAATCGATTATGTACAGGTTTGATAAGTGGCACTGAAAGGGCACATCAATATTTACAATCTCTCTTAGTTAGGACTAGAGTAGGACTTGTGTTGTACACGACTTGTTTTTCTAACCAAGTCGTGCTTAACAAAACAAGTCAAACACGTTCGGATGATGGCCTGGGTATTTTTTCTTCTGGGCTATGGCTGTATTTAAATACTGACGGCATTGCGTCGTCCTTCGAATTCCGTTTGCCCGGCTGCCCAGTTAACTGTGCACGGAGATCAGGCTCAAAACAGCTTGGCAAGAAATGTTCACTACAAACATGGCAGTTCTCTAGTGGAGGGAAATTTGTGCGTCTTATCCTGTCTAGCCATGCCTTCCTCCGGTGATCCAGCGGGACGTGGAAGTAACTCACCCTATCTTCAGCTTTTTTCGTCTTCTCTGAATGATTATTGCAACCGGGGACAACGCAATTCACCATTTTCCGTTAAAAATGCACTGTTCAAGCGTTGGCTCACAAAACAAGCCAAAATATATCGACTATAAGTTGACCGAATACAGCCACGAACGAGCTGCGACGATGTTCTGATATGAAAGTCCAGCGAAAACCCATTGACGTTGTTACGTCACAACTCACTGCTGACCAGCTGAGAACGGCTTAATTTCTTCCAAGATGGCGGAATTCTATTTACAATTTTTACTCGCGTTTCAGGTACAATATCTACATTCTAACAAGCCGTATGTTAAATATTTTATCAAAACTTGAAACGTACTGCAAAGGCCTTTCATCCCAAAATAAGTAGATTTTACCCCGGAGTTCCCCTTTAACTCACACTACCGACTGAATATGCAGACACAACAGAACCCGTATTCTAAAAATAGTTATTACAACTACGTAAACGGTGACCGATTGCAACATGAACAGATTAAAATAGAGATAAGTAGAAATTATTAGTTTTAAAGCCAGAAAAAATACTGTGACAATCTTTTAAGAGTCTCAATCACGACAACAAATTGCCGCTTTCCACCAGCTAAGTTTCAGGTTTACTTAAATACGGTAAATAATCTTTGAAAGTTTCAAACATGCATGGCCACGTACGAGACAGACGTGTCTGTACTGTTAACTAAAAATATTTTCCTTGGTTATATCATTAAAAAAAAAACATTTAAAATAAAAATTTTTCGTGGCGATTGCTTACTTCAATCCAAAATAAAACACAGCAGGAGGAAAAAACAGATGTCAATATCGTCGAAAAAAGCAGCCAGATAGAAGGTGATGTGTGTTTATGGGGGTGCTGGCACATCTTATATTATAATTATAAAAAAAAAATTATATCAGATTTTGCCAAAAGGATTCATAGAGAATTTCATAAAGATTTTAGCAAAAGGACCCCGCATAGCACTACATAAAGCCTTTACCAAACCGATGTGAATATGATACGCGGATCTGGCAAATTTCATTAAACTTTCCAGGTGTGTTGCGCGCCAAGCCTTCACCAAGCCCTCATAAAACCTTCATCAAACATTCCAGGTGTGTTGCGCGCCAAGCCTATATCAAACCCTTGTCAAACCATGGCTAATCTGGTGCAAAACTGATGTGAATATGATACGCGGGCCTGGCACATTTAATAAAAATTTAAAAATAAAAATGATTTAAAAGAAAAAAATAATAATTTAATAAGAAGAAGAATTATTATACAAAATGGATCAACAATTACGAAGATTAAATGTTGTGCAACTGAAACATTTGGCTAGATGGTATAATATACCCGGTCGTTCTTATTTTAATAAAAGGGAATTTGTTGAAGCATTGAGTAATATCCCCGAAATAACTAATAATATTCAACAAATTATTACTAATATTGCTGGAATTGTTAATGAACTACGTAATACGCCATTTAGGCCAATAGATCAGCCGAATTTACCTCTTCCAATTCCAGAAATTGAACCACAACAAATAAGAACAGCAAATCGACCAAATTTGCCACCTTTAACTATTCCTCAACCAATGCCTGGTTCACCAGATCGAATTAATCCAGATAGTCCCCCGCCTGGCCCGCCACCTAATCGTCGACCGGGAACTCCACCAGGCCCACCCCCGAAAAATACAAAAACAAAACAAACTCCTGTTTTAGGAAATGTATTAAACAAGTTTTGGAATTTTGTAAAACCATATATTCCTAAAAAAGTAAAAAATAAAGCAGAAGAATTAGCTAAAAAATTTATTGAAAGATATAAAAAAGTAAATAAGCCCAAAGAAATAAAACCACCGCCTAAAAGAGATTATAATAAGGAGGGCGCGAAACCAAAAATAAAAAGAAAAGAGGAAAAAGAAGATTTTACGCCAAGACAATTTGAATCAGCTATTAATGGTAATTATTTAAGTTATAGGATTGAAGGAAATGAAAAGAATGATGAAAAGACATTCTTACATAAAATCAAACCAAAAGTTATAGATTTACTTAAACAAAGAGTTAAATTAAAAAAATCATTAAAAACTAAATTCATATTCACATGTATGTTCAGAAGAAAAACACCTAATAAAATTGATGAATATGAATATGTTATTACACCATTTCCTTCTGAAAAATCAGAAATTGTTCTTGAGGCAACGGATTTATCAGAATTATTTGATAGATTAACAAATCAACAACTTATATTATTTGAAAATTTTATAAATAATGGATCCGGTTGGGAATTTGTAAGAGTAGTAATGTTTGACATTTTCATAGATCGTTTTGTTCCTCTTTTAGAAGGTTCTTATATTCCACTACCAAAAGAATTGTTAAACAGGAATGCGATTATTAATCCACAGAATTATAATGATGATGAATGTTTTAAGTGGTGTGTAACACGAGCTGTATATCCAACTGATAAAAATCCACAAAGAATAACTAAAGAATTGAAAGAACAATCAAAAAATTTTAATTGGGATGGAATTAATTTCCCGAGCACAATACAAGATGTTGTTAATTTTGAAAACCAAAATGATTATGATATCGCTATATATGGATATGATGAGAAAATAGGAGTATATCCTATAAAAAGAAGTAGTAAACGTGGATTTAAATTGATTAGATTACTTTTATTAACAGAAGAAACAAATGAAGAAAATAAAGATGAAGAGCCAAATAAACACTTTGTTTTAATAAAGAATATTAGTGCGCTTATACGAAGGCAAGTTACTAAACGTAAATGTAAGTTGTACTTTTGTGATAATTGTTTGCATCATTTTCACTTAAAAAGTTCATTAGAAAAACATGAAGGATATTGTTATTTATACAATGAAGCAAGGATTGATATGCTAAAAAATAAAGATGGTAGTCCATGTTTTCTTTCTTTTAAAAATTTTGTTAAAAAAATGAGAATACCTTTTGTTGCGTATGCTGATTTTGAGTGTGTTTTGAAACAAATAAAAAATAATGAGCCCTTAGATAAAAGCAAAAGTTTTACAAATAAATATCAAACCCACAAACCAGTTGCATTTGGCTGTTATATTAAGAGTTTTAATGAAAAAATATGTAAATCAAGATTTTATAAATATACAGCCGAATCAGAAGAAGATGATGTGGCGCAGAAATTTGTTGAATATCTAGAGAAAGAATTTAAGGAAATTTATAAAAAATGTATTAGTTATAATGTAAAAAGATTCAAAAAGTTTAATAAGAAGAATATGACTGAAGATGAAAAAATAAACTATGAAAACGCAACTCATTGTCATATCTGTGAGAAAGAATTGGGTGAAGATAAGGTAATAGATCACTGTCATCTTACAGGAAAGTATAGAGGTGCAGCACATAATGAATGCAATTTAAATTATAAGATTCCAAAATTCTTTCCTGTTATAATTCACAATTTATCAGGATATGATGCCCATCTATTTATTAATAATCTTGCTAAAACTGAAGGTAAAATAAAACTTATACCTAATAATGAGGAAAAGTATATTTCTTTCTCAAAAGAGATTGTGTTTGATACCTACAAAGATAAAGAAAGTGATAAGATGATAGATGTTAAGAGAGATATAAAGTTTATAGATTCATTAAAATTTATGTCATCAAGTCTTGATAGTTTGTCTAGTAATCTTACTAAATGCGGAAAGTGTGATGTTTGTAAAGGTATAATAAAAGGAAGTAGGTGTCTTAATCCGACAGATAAAAAACTACATGAAATTACAAAGTATTTTGTAGGCGAAGAATTAAAGTTATTATTGAGAAAGGGAGTATTCCCATATGATTGGCTTGATGATTTTGATAAATTAAACGAAACCCAACTTCCACCAAAGGAATCTTTTTACTCAAAACTTAGAGGTGAAGATATTTCAGATGAAGATTATGAACATGCTAAAAAGGTATGGAAAACATTTAATATGAAAACAATGCGAGATTACCTTGATCTATATCTACAGTCTGATGTGTTATTATTAGCAGATGTTTTTGAAAACTTTAGAGATGTTTGCCAAACACATTATGGTTTGGACCCTGCTTGGTATTATACTGCGCCAGGACTTGCTTGGGATGCAATGTTAAAGTTAACCAAAATTGAATTGGAGATGATAATCGA
Organism: Ricordea florida; assembly: GCA_949710005.1. NCBI lineage: Eukaryota > Metazoa > Cnidaria > Anthozoa > Corallimorpharia > Ricordeidae > Ricordea > Ricordea florida. Next base: position 18,166,032 of record OX453285.1, on the reverse strand, counting down.
CATTGATATGTTAATTATGATTGAGAAAGGTGTTAGAGGCGGCATAGCTCAAATATCAAACAGATATGCTAAAGCAAATAACCCATACATGAAAGAACATGATCCTAAAATGGTTACAAATTATATACAATATCTAGATGCAAATAATTTATATGGAGGAGCAATGAGTGAACCACTGCCCACTCATGGTTTAAGATGGATGACTAAAGAAGAGCTAAAAAATTGGAGAAATACTCCATGTATATTAGAGGTTGATTTAAAATACCCACAACATCTTCACGATTTACATAGTGATTATCCGCTTGCCCCAGAAAGAATTAAGGTTAATAAGGTTGAGAAATTGATACCAAACCTAAATGATAAGAAAAAATATGTGGTTCACCACAAAACTCTAAAAAAATATGAAAGTCTAGGATTAGAAATAACAGATATTCATAGAGGAATTACATTTAAAGAGTCTGAATGGTTAAAACCTTACATAGATTTGAATACAAAATTGAGAGCACAAGCGAAAAACGACTTTGAAAAAGATTTCTTCAAACTTATGAATAACTCTGTATTTGGTAAAACAATGGAAAATCTTAGAAAAAGGGTAGATGTAAGATTGGTTACTAATGAGAAAGAAGCAAGAAAATTAATATCAAAAGCTAACTATAATCGTCGCACTATTTTTTCTGAAAATCTTATGGCGGTACATATGAATATAACACATATAAAATACAATAAACCTATTTACTTAGGAATGTGTATTTTAGATATAAGTAAAGCAATGATGTATGACTTTCATTATAATTATATTAAACCAAAATATGGTGAAAAAGCTAAATTACTTATGACGGATACAGATAGTCTTGTATATGATATAGAAACTGAGGATTTTTATAAGGATATAAGCCCTGATGTTAGAGAAATGTTTGACACCAGCAATTACCCAAAAAATCATCCATCAGGTATTGAGACGGGCGTAAATAAAAAAGTAATTGGTAAGTTTAAAGATGAAGCTGGTGGTAGAATAATAACCGAATTTGTTGGTCTACGAGCTAAGCTATATGCTTTCAGGATGGATGATGGTGAAGAGATAAAAAAGGATAAAGGAATGAAGAAATCAGTTGTAGAAAATAGTATAAAATTTGATGATTATAAGGAATGTTTGGATAGCAAAGTAAAGCAGATGAGAGAAATGCCAGTAATAAGAAGTTATAAGCATTTTGTTTATACTGAAACTGTTAATAAAGTTGCACTATCTGCTGATGATGATAAGAGAATCATTCAAGAAGATGGGATACGTACTCTGCCATATGGTCATTATCTAACTAAAACAGAATTAGGAGGTAACTGCGTATCATAAGGTATAACTTGTAATTCTTCCCTTACAAATCCACGCCTCGGCCCATCAGTTAAATAATATAAAACTGGTTGATTAGGTGTAATAATACTTTTAGAAATATCATAAACTTTGATACTCCAAATAGGATCAGTTGCTCTCCTTTTTTCACCGCCTTCAAGTTCGCCAGGAAATAATAAATATCTAACGTAAACATAAGGCGACAATCTAACCTCGTCAAGACCAACAACTCGATTATACTTTTTAGGTTCAATATCAACCTCCTTCTGTTTTATAGATTTAACAGGCTCTTTACCAGTTATTCTCGTTGGTGTATTATTCAAAGTTTTCAAAATATCTGGTAATCTTTTCGCCCATACTCTAGATCGGGCATCACTTACCATTTCTTGCGCATATTGATGACTAAATAATCTTTCTCCTAATATTCTGTTTGCGTTTTCAACAAATGCTTGAGCTCTATGATTTCCTGCTTCACTTCTCTGTATTTTCACATTATGATAATTCATAAGTTTTGTAACCTCGCCCATAAATTCTTTTCCAGGATCAACCATTAATGTTTTAGGGTATTTCAATCTTCTAGAATATATTTTTTCAAAAGCATTTGAAATTTCTCGACTTTCTTTTGAAGTTAATGCTTCCGCATCTTTATATCTTGAAGCAACATCAACGACAACTAATGCATATTTATATGTTTTTCTTCCAACTCTATCATGCGGTAAAAATAATAAATCTGCTTGGTGTATCTGATTAGGTGTATCCACGGTCCAGTGTGGTCTAGGTATATATTTTGGCGGAGGTAGATATATTTGCCATATTGCTTGTTTCTCTAACCATTGTTTTGCTTCATCTTCACTTGATTTGCTTTTTTGTGCTAATTTAGAGATGGCGGAATATCCTTTCCAATACCCTTCAGTTGAATAATATATTCGTTCGAATTTTTTTGATAATATTCTTTGGTTACTCATTTAAAGATTAGTCAAAGTATCTTATAAATTACAATGACGTCTGAAAAAATTAATCCAAACAGAATTCCACGAGAACCATTTGGGTTGAAAGCGGAATCAACAATGAACCGAATTACTCTCAACCCATCATCTGCTAGCCCTGGAGAAACATTATATATAAATATTCCAAAACTTTCTGAGAATTTAGTGATTGTACCAGGAAGTGTATCTCTACTATTTGATTTAGATGTAGATGGGCATGCTAATAACACACTCGTGAATAATGTAGGTAGTAATCTTGTATCTAGACTTAGAGTTCTTTTTGGTGGTGAAACATTACAGGATACTCAAAGATATGATCTTTTTCAAACCTATCATGACTTATTCTTAACAGATGAAGAACGCGAAGATAGATTAAAACAAGGTATTTCTTCTGAAAACATGAGAAAGCTCAGGACAAATGCGGGTGATAAGAAAACCCAAGATGTTAAGGCAGTTACACTTGCATCAGTACATAACACCAAGTATCGTATACCACTAAATCATCCTATTCTAAACGATCACGGAGTTTTTTATCCAAAAGCTCTAGATCATCATTTAATCTTTGAGATTACACTTGCTCCAGTTAATGATATTGTTGTTTATTCCGACACTACTAAGACTCCATCTTATTCAATCAAAAACCTTGAGTTAGAATATTCCTCTATTTCAAGTGAATACTTGGCTCGCGAGGCGCAAGCAGCTTATCAGGTTGGTAAAGGATTCTTTTATGAAAATGTCACTCTACACAAAACTTTTACCTTTTCCATAGGTGGTGATGGTGTTATAAATCAGCATATTAATCTACCTAGAAGATCAATGACAGGAATATTGTGTTTGTTTACATTACCAATCGCAGCAGGAGCACGTAACTCTGAGAATTTTTACAATCCAGGTATAACCTCGATTAATATAGATGTTGATGGTGTACCAAATCGTTTATACTCTAAGGGAATGATTCCATCAGATCTGTGGGAGTCAGTGAAGAAAAGATTTGGAACAAGTAAAGAGTTCTCGGTAAAGGAAAAGGATTTTTATAATGATAAGTTTGCTCTTTGGGTTGATATGAGAACTCACCCAGATAATGGTATTCATGGAGGTGGTCTAGCATTAAACAATACACAAGATGGTGTAAAACTAGAAATTAAAAGAAAACAAAGTGGATCTGGCACTATAACCTGTCATATGTTTGTTGTGGCTGATGCAATGATGGAGATTATGAATTCAGGTTTGAGATCAATAAAGTACTAACTGAATAGATTTAAAAACCTTTAGTTATGATACAAAAAATCATGGAAGAACTACGAGAAAAAATACCATTCCATTGTATCATAACCGGCCCAACAAATTGTGGAAAAACAAAGTACCTCATTAATCAGCTAAGAGGGCCATTCCGAAAAATTTTTGATTACATTGTTTTAATATGCCCAACTTATTCCAAAAATAAAACCTATCATAATTTTGCTAGAGGAGATAAACGTTTCTTTGTATTATCACCAGATGCTAGTAACATTGATGAGATTAATGAGTTATTAACTGATTGTCAAACTTTATTCTCTGGAACAAATACATTAATAATTTTAGATGATTGTGCTGTTTCGGGTGATCTGAAGAAAAGATCAAACAAGTTTATAGATTTAGCATTCTCCGGAAGGCATCATGGTTTATCAGTTTGGGTTCTAACTCAGCAATTGACATCGATAGCAAAACCTTTCCGAGAAAATGTAGCCTGTGTGGTCTCATTTCATAACCCATCACAAAAAGGTATGAAGATGTTTTTTGAAGATTATGGAGGTGATTTGGATTATGAATCATGTAAAAAATTTATGCAATTATTAAAAACTGAAAAATATTCTAGACTATGTTTATCTTTACGCCACCCATTTAATTGCTATTTGGAAGTTCCAAACGGGGCATAGCGAAGTGATTTAAAAATAGTAAATGTATCACCATAAAAGATGACAAACGTTGAAGATTACATTGAAGAAGAAAAGACTGTAGGAAAAACAGACCGACCGCAGGGAGGATCGGGAAAAGATAATGATGATAATGAACTTGAAATAAAACAAGAATCACTAGCAATTCTAGCAGCTCTTGGAACCACAAAGGAATATTTAGGAGTTGAAATGAGTTTGGGTGATATAAAAAAATTATCAGAAAAAGATGTAGAAAAATATTTTAATCGATACCAAGCGGTAATGGGTAAAAAAATTAACGGTGGATTGGTTGATTCATCCCTTCAATTAGTTTCCAAACTTATTTCATATTTAGTTCCGGTTGATGATATAGAAGCTCTTTGTGTGGATTTGAAGAATGATGATTTGGTTAATCGTGAACTGGCAAACATTGTAGGCCTCTTAGCATTGAAAGCAGGAAGACTGACAGCACTTGCTAGCGGTATATTTCAGGTTGCTAAGCATGTTAAAATAGGAAAAATACAGCAAGTTACAAGTACTAATACAGATGATTCTAACAAAACTGTGCAAGATGCTAGCGGTACTGATACTGTTTACTGAGCATACTATTATTTTATTTACATATCATTCCTAAGTGGTCTAAAGATTTCTTAATGATATGTAAAATAATGTCTGAACAAAATGAACAAGTTGATCGGGGTGAAGCCCATCCCCGCTTTGCGGAACAAATTACAGCTGATCCCAAACCAGAAAATAAAGATACAAAAAAACGGGAAAAAGATCCTAAAAAAGTAGCAGCTGGTAAAAAATTAGCTGAATATAATAAAAAAGCAAAAGATGCATTAGCCAGGGAAATGAAACGTGAAGAAGAGACCCTACGAGTCGCGGTGCAAAATGAAAATATAGAAAAGACAAATAACGAATCGAAAGCTTGGCTACCGGAACTATCTTTTACAACCGTATTATCCATTGTTGGAATAGGTTTTACAGCATTTGATATGTTTATGAGATATTATAAAAATAGAATACCTGATTTATCTCAAGTTCCTCAAATACCGCCGCCATCAAATATTCCCTCTCAACCACAAACGCTAGATCGACCAAAAATTGGGATGATGTAATTATAAATTATTTTTTACTACATAAAGCCATTTAAAAGTTTCTTACTGATGTAGTAAAAAATCATGTCAAGCGAAAATAAACTTGTGAAAACTGTTACTGATTCTGCAGTCCTTATTGGATTAGCAGCTGGAGTTGGATATGTGGCTAAAAAGGCTATGAAAGAATCATTTATGAACGATCCATCCTCAAGTATTACAAATTATGCAAAATGGGTCGCTGTATTATCGGGTAGTATGTACCTAAAAACATATTTAGAGGATCAAAAGATTTTACCAAATTAAGGATTTATCGGCTTCGCCGGTCCAGCAAAGCTGGTTTATAGACCTGAGCGAAGCGAAGAAACATGGCAACAATAGCAATGATGATTGGAGGAGCTATTTTGAATGCAACAACATTTGTTGGTGGATCATATCTTGCAAAATATCTCTCAGGTGATAAAACAGATACAGAGAAAATAAGACACGATAAAGCATTAGAAAAATATCAAAAAGATTATGAGGAATATCAGGAAAAAAGACAGAAACTAATTGATTGGCAATCTCAACAAAGTGATAATAAATATCAGGCTTCAAAAAATATTTCTAATACCAATGAAGCTTTGAAATTATATAGTCAAATGCATGAACCAAAATTTGCGGATTATTATAGACCTAGTGACAATCAAAAGATGGGTGAAATGGCATATGTGGGTGGTGGTATGTTAGCATTAGGTTATGCAGTTAGTAAATTTTTATAGGTTATCGTATGTGATTAGTTTAAAGATTTCTTACTGATGAGTAAAAAATCTAAATATGGCAACCGCTTATACTGAAGATGATGACGATCCTTTCGGGTTGGGCGAAAAAAACGAACAAGAAGATCCTGATGATTTTGATGAAAATGATCCACTAACTGGTAGAATGCCCTCACCAAAAAAAGTAAGAGAAACATCCACGACTAAGGGTGCTAGACCTAAAACCAAATCAGGATATACACAATTACCAAGTGAAGAGATGGAAATTGGGGAGATCGAAAGAAACAAAGATGAAGCTTGGGATAATATTTTAAAAATGTGTCCAAGGGCCAAACCTAATTTTCTTTTCAAATTCAATGAATGGGGTAAAATTGAAGTTGCAATCTCTAGAAATGATCCAAAAAAAGTAAAATGGTATTATTTTTCAGATTCTTATGGCGATGTAAACAAAAAATTACCAAAAACAATTAAAGATGCTTTAGGTCCTACAGTGGGAGAAATTGCTGAAGTTAATGAACGTGAGAAAGAAAAGATAGAAGAATTAAAAAACAATGCGAAAGATAGGATAAAATTTCTAAAAAATATGTCGATGAATACCCCAGAAGAACTTAATGAAATTGAAACTATAGAGAGAGAAATTGTTGAGTATGATAACGAGATAGATAACATAGATCGTGAGCAAGAAAGGGTAATTAAAAATATGTCATTACGAGAGCGAATAAAGTATATCTTCAAAAAATATGGTTTTACAGTATTTGCAGTTGCGAGTGCTGTTGGTGTAGTCATTGGTGTTATAGTTTCTAATCTTTCAAAAGGATTATCTACTTTAGGAAAAGGTGTTGGAAATGGGTTGAAAGCTCTTGGTAAGAAACTAGGTGAAATATTACCAGGAATGGTTGGTGCTATTGTGAGCTTTCTATTTAAAACAGCTGGGCAGGTTATTGGATTTTTAGGTGAAAATGCTTGGCTTTTGATAATGGCTGTGGTTTTGTATTTTGTTGAAAGTATAAAAAAGAGGAGAAAGTAACAAATTTAAAGATATCATGTTGAGTAGTAAAAATACAATATGGGTGACTACAATAGAATTTATCCTGGATTACCTAATAATTCAGATCCGGTCAATTTCAGACTACAAAAATCAAGTGAAGTATTACAAAATCTTGAGAGAGAAATTAAACATTATGAAGATGTAAGGAAAAAATACAATAGAGCAAGAGGAATATTTACAAAAATTAGTGTTTGTAGTGGTGTGCTTTCAGTTATTCTATCTGCAAGTGGACTTGGAACTTCTCTTACCGGTTTTGGGGCTATTATTGGTGTTCCGTTGGGTGTTGTAGGTGGAATTTGTGGTGGAGTATCTGTTGGATTTGGTGCAGCATCAAAAAGACTTTCAAATAAAGTTAGTAAACACGAACAGACTGTTTCTATAGCGAAATCAAAATTAAACACCATTAACGACTTGGTTTCAAAGGCATTGAAAGATAATGTTATATCCGATCAAGAATTTTCTATAATTTTAGCAGAGTTGGAAAAGTTTCAAAAACTAAAACTAGAAGTTCGCCAAAAATTTAGGAGAGATACAGAAAAAAACTTAAACATGTCACAGATAAGAAGAGAAGTTCGAGCAGATCTATTAAAAGAGTTAACCGCTCCCGCTCATTAATAATTTCATATGAAAAAACTGATGTGGGGTGTAATTGTTTTGCTGGTATTAGAAATACTATTGAAGATTAATACTTTACATCTTATTCTTAATCTAAAGACCAGATTATCTGAAACACAAAGAATAAGATGTTATTCGAGAATTTCAAAAATAGATACCCAAAAGCTAGTCTTGATAAATTTACATTTGTGAATGATTCATATGGTGGCTATATTAGGTGGAAATATAATGAGATGACTATCATGTCTAATGATGATCCTACTGGAAAAACATGGACTGATAATCTTTCTCCTAATTTGAAAAAATTGTTATGGGAAGATTTGGGCCTGAGTGAATCGAATAACTTGAGTTCATTCCCAAAGAGTTTAACCATGACTAACCAAAGTTATCCTATACCAGCTATTAACTTTGATGACTTTACAAGTGACATAACAAAAATGCTAACCTCACTAGATATATATGTTTCAAATACAAAGAATTTCACAGCTCCAATGAGAAACATATTTACAAATCAAATTGTGACTTTCAAATCTGGAAAACAAAGCAAGAAATGGTTGAACTCACAAGATTTCAATTACTGGCCGCAACAACTTAACTTTGCAGTTTGGTGTGCAACATCTGGTTGTGGGATTAGTCCTTTTGAAAGTTTAAATTATCCTAAAGTAGTGAATAGCTTCATTAAGTTTCATATATATTTCACAATAAGGCGAATATTATATGAATTGAGCCTTCCTCTACCCGATGAGCAGCCATTTGTAATAAACAATAATCCATATAGTAAAGCAGCATATCAACGTTTGTGTGCAGAATTTGGGATTAGTAATACAGAAGATTTTAGGTTTAAAATTGGAACAAACAATGGATTGGGAGATATATTTTATAAATACGATGAAAGTTCACCCAAAGAAAGCCAATATCCTGGTGGTGCTAATAAATTTTCAGATGACCTAACTGAGAGAGAAAAAACTGTTGCTAAAGGATTACAAAAATTTTTTAAAAAGGACGCAGACTATAATCACGTTAAATTAATTTCATTTATTCGTAATGATGTCTTTGGTGATTACAGATATGCATGGTTTATTCCAACAAGTGGACATGGGCTCACTAAAGCTGGACTCGGTAGATTGAATCGATCCGCTGAAGCTTTTGTTTATTGCATATTGGGAGCGCAAGTTAACACAAGAAACCCTATTTATGGTAATGGTGGAGGAGCAATCGAGACGCAACAAGAATTCTTAGCTTTATTTGAGAGTAGTGTGATTGAGAATGACATTTCTAGTTCTATCCAAAGATATCAATTAGCTGTACAAGAAGCGAAATTACGGCTTGATTTAGCTATTGCTCCAGGTTTGTGGTTGATGCCAAGTAATATGATAATCAACACTGAAAGCGTTGTTGGATATAATAACAAACTTATGAAAGCGACTAATGATATGAAATTTGGAGTAAATAATTCGCTAAACGTGGAATCAAAACCGGTTGGAATAAGTCATAACATGGGATCTTCAAAGTTAAAGTTACCTCATATAGCTGAGACAAATCCAAAACCTTTACTGATCGAAGGGAAACCAAAGGAAAACCCCGTAGGTAAACCAAAATCCTCAACTCTGAATGAAAAGTCCGGCTCCGCCGGGGAGAGCTTTGCTCGATCGGACGTGACCACGCAACATGAAGATAATATATTAGCATTTATAATTGTCTCTAGTGTATTTGCGTGGTATCTATTTCGGTAGTTCATGACCATTTCACGTGATTATCATTGTTTATGAATTAGCTTTCACGTGTAGAACAATAGATTGCATACTTTTACGACATAGCAACAAGCAAAATGTAAAGTAGATTTGAAATCGAAAAGTAGATTTTATGTTTACTTCAAAAAGGTCGGTTTCTAACGTCGCTCAGGAATGTGATTACGTCAATGGAAATTTAAAAAGGTGAATATGATGTAATCAAAACACAGAAAATGTTAAGCATTACCATGTATGAGTCTGAAACAAGGATTTATTTAGATCCACCGCTGAAAAATCTTCGGGAGATACAACTCTTAGATTGTAATATACAAACCAAAAGATTGATTAATTTCAAGGAACAACAGATATTGTTCAATGATAAGAATCAAGCTCACATAATAATTCAACCCGGCACATATTCGTTGCGTGATATTCAATCGATCTTTCTTTATGATACTGATGGGGCAAAGATAGCAATAATTGAGACTGATACTGTTGACTATCTATATTCAAATAAGAACTTTAACATTAAACTTACGAGAGGGTTAGCGATTGGTTTAGGCATACCCGAAGTCATAAATCCAGGTGTATTATACCCCATAAATATACAGATTAAGGAACCACTGAGACTTATGTGTAGTATAGTGGATAATAAGTCTTCATATATGAATAAAACCAAATATGGAGAACTTGTGAAACTCGCGCCATCAAACCTACTTGCAAACATACCCTCAAAGGATTATCCAACAATACCAGTTCGAAAATATGATAGCGTTATAAACCATTTTGATTTAACCATCTTAGATGTTGAATGGAAAAAACTTGACCTGAAGGGTTCTCCCATAACTTTTAGTTTAAGATTTAGATAATTTTTGTTATGTAACCATTTTGGGTTATATAACATAATTAGTAGTAATAGAAATATAAGATTATTCGTCTGGTAAAGAATTAAAAATTTCTTGCTCCTCAATATCATAACACCAATCCACAACTCTTTTGGGATGCCATGCTATAGGCATTAGTTCATCACGCAAGACCTTATAAAATTTCTCTTTATGTAAAAACTTATAATGATTTGAACCAAAATTAATATTAAATATATTAATAAAAAAATTATCATACTTTAACTTTTCATAACCAACATCAACAATACCAAAAAATCCAAATTTCATACTTTCTAACCATTTAATAAATTCTTTATTAAATATATTTATTATATCTTTAAAAAAATTATCATTCAATATTTCATTAATCTCAAAATCCATATCAACAGGATGACTAAAACAATATTTGCCGTTATTATATTCATTACGATATACAACAATAAAATTAATAGATTTTTTTATAAACCCGCGATATTTTTTTATATTTTTTAACAAATCTTCTTTAATTTCCTCCATGAAATCATAAAAACTAAGTTTTTCTTTATTAAAATAATCAAATTCAATAAGTTTTATCATCTTTTTTTTTTTATTTTATTTTATATCTTTAAATCATAATTCATTTTTTTAATTTTATTCTACATTCCTTACAAGAAGCTTTTTGTTTACCGTGTTCACATATTTGCGAACCTACGCAATCTTTACATTGTTGTTTTTGTCTATTGTGTTCACATATTTGAGAGCCTTTACATTCTTTACAGCGATATTTAACTTTTCCATGTATACATATTTGTGATCCACCGCATTCTTTACAAATATATTTAACTTTTCCATGTACACATATTTGTGCTCCTTTACAACTTTTGCAAAAATATTTAACATTATCATGAATGCATATTTGAGGCCCTCTACATTCTTTGCAAAAATATTTATGTTTTTCATGTATGCAAATATAAGGACAAGTAGTGGTGACTTTTTCAATTAAATTTATAATTTTTTCTTCTTCAAACTTTTTAAACTCATTAATAAAATCTTCTCTTAAATATAGTTTTGATCTTCCTTTAATTTTTAAATAACTCGCAATTCTTTTCAAATTTGTTTTACTCAAAGTTTCTAATTTTTCCATCTTTAATTATTATTTTTTTCTTTTAAATCATTTTTATTTTTAAATTTTTATTAAATGTGCCAGGCCCGCGTATCATATTCACATCAGTTTTGCACCAGATTAGCCATGGTTTGACAAGGGTTTGATATAGGCTTGGCGCGCAACACACCTGGAATGTTTGATGAAGGTTTTATGAGGGCTTGGTGAAGGCTTGGCGCGCAACACACCTGGAAAGTTTAATGAAATTTGCCAGATCCGCGTATCATATTCACATCGGTTTGGTAAAGGCTTTATGTAGTGCTATGCGGGGTCCTTTTGCTAAAATCTTTATGAAATTCTCTATGAATCCTTTTGGCAAAATCTGATATAATTTTTTTTTATAATTATAATATAAGATGTGCCAGCACCCCCATAAACACACATCAGAAGGTAGCAACTGCAACAGTTGTAAGCCGACCATGGAGGTAGGTACGTGGTGTAAGCATCATATAGTGGTTCCCCGTTAGTGAATATATGGCATACATTGCTCTCCATAGCCATACACGATGCTTACACCACGTACCTACCACCATGCACGTGGCAGAGAGAACTCGGATATGTTACTGAGACGAACTCAGCGGAAAACGTAACGCAAGCCCAAAAAATTGCAGTAAATAAAAAATTAGCAAGAAGTGTGGACTCGACTGACATCTCTGGCTCCCAGAAGGAAATTTAACAGACATTTGAACTTAAAATGCCTTTACAATACACATTTTCCCCTCGGATGCTTATTAACTCTAAATTAAATCTACTGTTCCCGACGGTTACGAGCTGATTAGCCCTATTCTACTTAAACTTTTCCCAAAAAAGTGGGGGGGCACGCCCCCCCCCCGGCCCGCCCGGCCCCCCCTACTCCTACTGCCCTGTACACTAGTTTAAACAACCAAATAAACCATGTGAAATCGTCTACGTATGAAACAAATAAGAAAACTTACCTATACTGGTCAGAGTCCCATATTTTCCTGCCGATCGCCGCCATCTTAGTTACCAAGAGAGGATAAAGCTTCATCCTCTCGTGATTCCGACAAAATATTGTTTTCTTAAACTCGGAGAAGATACCAGATTCATTTTCTTTCTTTATTTTTCATTTCTATTTTATGTATTTATGTCTATTTTCGTTATATATAATGTATATTTATTGTCTTATTTATTTCTTGCTATTACTTTTTTTAAAATTTTAAGAAATTTTTCATGTTCTGGGATGTTCTGGAATGTTCCGGCATGTTCCGGAATGTTCCATGTTCCGGCTTTTATCGACGCCCCGTTTCGATAAACGCTAACGCTCGAAACGTCAGCAACTCCCTTTTACCTTATGGTGGTATAACTTAAAAAACTCGTTTGATTTACCCAATTTCAATGGAAATGTCAATTCCGCAGTTAAAGAGCATGCGGAATCCGGCCACGATATACATCCTAGTTACGCCAACATTCTTGAAACAGGTGTGAGCGGCAACTGTTTCTGGAATCCTTGCACTCTTTCTTAGACAAAAACTCCGTAAATGAAAGAGCGCCCTTCCTAAGGGTTTACGCATCACTGATTGCCTCCCTTGGGGGCAACGAACAATAACACCTCAGCGTATTAAAATTCTGTGAATCGCGCGAAACTATCATTCTCTGAAGAAGAACGCAGAAGGCGGTCGAAAATTTACTCTTTTAGATCTGTTTTAAACCCTTGTTTTTAAAAAAGCTATCTCAAGTACAAAACTAAGTAGCTTTGGTCACCATTGAGAAGAGCTTCCTCTTGAGGGCAAACAACTTCAATTCTCCTTCAGATCAGAGCTTCTCCAGTCACAGCAAACGCGATCTCCAAACACCTCCAGACTACTTTCGAGCTTTCGTACGTAAGAGCTAGAGCTGTGGATAACCCTCCTTATATGCAGTTAGTTACATTCTAGAATCATATTCGGAAGATTTCAATAGCAACTATTTATAGAAGGATTACTTAACTCGGTTACACCAAGCTTTATAGTGTGTTCTAGATCTCTCGAGGTCTTGAGTATGGGCCAAGGTCTAGGGCCGTTCTCAAGACCAAGGGCACAGTTTTTTTCCTAGATCTCAATATACAAACATTACACGTGGAAGAATAATAAATGTATCTTGTAAGGATAAAGGTGCATTTACGTCAGAACAACCCTCTTACAATACAATACAATACTTTATTTATACACGTGACACCAAGGAGCTCCTAAGTGCTCGTTAAAACGTGTACGTGTGCATGACATATGGAACCAGAGGTAGACATAGACCACCACACCGGGAACTACGTCCCCTACTCTTTTCGAACAATGTGTGGGTTCTTTAGCGTCCCACAGATTATAAGGAACAAGTATAGTGAGACGGGACCTACATCTTATCGTCCTTATCCGAGAAGACTAGAAAATCTAAGTGTTTGCAAATGCCATTACAAAGGCAGCACTTTCGTAATTATAGTTAAAGACCCTGAGTGTTGGTCCGGCTGGGTTTTGAACCCGCAATCTCCCGCACAGTAGTCCAGTGCTCTACCAACTGAGCTAACTGGTCGGCGGCTATCTTTATCGGTTATCTTAAACATAGTACTTGAGCAAACGCTTTCTCTTTTTCAAACAAGAAGAACAAAATGTGTCTGACGATTCCTTACATTTGCATAAAACAATGTCCCGACACATTTTGCCAAACTCCCATTTCTGAAACTGGGTCTTATAATCACTGTAAATACAACCGAAACAACCCTCCTTCACTTCATTGCTCTGATGTTGGCTTGAACACATCAAAGTCTGTAACAAAATGATGAACTTTAGTCAATGACGGCTTGAAAGCAACCGCTTTTTCAATTCATGAAATCTCAATCGCAAAACTTTAAACCAATCACACAACAATGATGCAGTATCACAATAAATTAGTTGAAGCAGCTTAAGCCTGTTACATGTAATCAGAATTAGTAAAAATCTACTTGTAGACTAATAAAATTACGCACTTTGATTGGCTGAGCTACTGCAGACCATCAGCCATTGGACTGCAGCACGTTTTTGAAGATCCCTTTCAAAATGGCGACATCTTCGCGCTTCAGCTTAGTTTCGCGGGAAGATTAATTTTTTAGTATTTTGGTATTTTTTTCACCGACACAGGATTCGTTGATAATGATTTAATACTAAAACAATTATATTATTCGCCCTCGATTTCTATGAGGTGATATGTGCCATAGAACTGTCTCAAACTAATAATCTTATTGTGAAATAGAGATCAGTTGTGATGTAGAAGCTTTTGCATACATTAAACAAGACTGTGCAACACAACAACCTTGAGATTCTCTTCCTTTCTTCATTTAGTGATCACCAGAGACATTAATCTGGTCTTAAGCAATTTAATAAAACAACATGAAACATTACTCGTTTCTGATTGGCTGAGAGCAGTGCAGTTCAAGTGTGACACCAGTACAAAAAGTGTAACACGAGTGCAAAAAGTGTAACACCAGTGCAAAAAGTGTAACACCAGTACAAAAAGTGTAACACCACTGTACAAAAAGTGTAACACCAGTACAAAAAGTGTAACACCAGTACAAAAAGTGTAACACCAGTGCAAAAAGTGTAACACGAGTGCAAAAAGTGTAACACCAGTGCAAAAAGTGTAATACCAGTGCAAAAAGTGTAACACCAGTGCAAAAAGTGTAATACCAGTGCAAAAAGTGTAACACCAGTGCAAAAAGGGTAACACCAGTACAAAAAGTGTAACACCAGTGCAAATTGCATATCGAAATTCTTGATTATGATTGGCTGAAAGATAATAGGAAATTTTCTAAGCCAGTAATATCACATAAAATGATGACAAAGATTTTCTGCAGAAACTTTGAAAAAAGTTTTCTGGAGTGAAAAAATGGCTATATTAAATTACTAAAATTATTTTTTCATGTTATATTACAGTTTCTCTCGTTTAATTTGGAATTAATTTGCATTAGTGGGTTTTTTTCGTGCAATTTCAGGTTTTTGAGAAACCTCACTCGTGCGAATTAATTCTAAATTGAACTCGAAACCGTATGATTACCATTACAAATACCATTTTTTATAGTTTACCATGAAGTCTTCAATTTTTTTCAATTTTTTCTCTCTACAAGGAAGAGGAAATGGCGTCCTACAGGATGGGCAGGTATCCGCGCTCTCGATGCGTGTCCTACGCCACCGCTTGATGCACTTTCGATGGGCATACTGCCCACAACACTCTCGTTGGGGAAGGTTATACTCGTTTTCGAGGCATACAAAACAAGTTCTCATGACCTGCAGTAAAAAATGCAGATGAAATTAGCAATGAAAACGTTGGGTGCAACAAAGAAGCGAACAGTGCTTCAAAGATTATTATAGTTATGTCTGGAAAAAGAAAACTGGAAAAAGAAAAACGGAAGGGTTTTTCAATGTCCGCTTGCGCGCGCAAGAGGTCATTCGATCTCATGTTTACTGAACCGAAACACACCTGACCATGCGATTGAAGTAGGAAAAGACAGAAAAAAGGAAAAAAAAATTTTGGGAAAAAGTTTCATAATGCCCAGCGGCAGGAGCCCATCGTAATGGGCTCCTGCCAGCGGCCAATCAGAGCGCGCACACTATTGTAGCCAAATAATAAATTATGCTAATTGTGTTATTTATGCTAATACTTATGCGCAACAAAGAAGTGAAGAGCTCCTCAAAGATTTCGCACACTTATTATTTTTGATAAGTGTTTAGTAATTGTTCGAGCTCTGGTGCTGGCACAGTGTTGTTTCTTTAGACAAGAAACTTTATTCTACACTGTCTCTCTCCACCCAGGCGTATAAATGGGTACCAGCGATACAATGCTGGGGGTGACCCTGCGATGGACTAGCATCCCATCCAGGGGGGAGTAATAATACTCCCAGATGCTTCATGCTAGTGTTATTTGTTTGAATAAGCGTGAAATAATTATGTGATAAAATCCATTAATTAACTTCCTTGCTTGCGTAAGGTTTCTTGTGACACTGATACAGTCGCGTAATGGTCTCGAAACAAAAAATAAATATTCCAAAATGGCTAGATTTCCTGACCTCCCCATACTTTATTATCAGGAGCCCATTATACATTTTGTAGCCTTGCCGTTTCGTTCTTCAAAAATGAGGAATTTTTGCATCTGCATTATCCTAGACAACATTGCTGCAGCATGCATAATAAATTAATTATGGGGTACCGTATTTTCTCAATTAAACGCCCCCGGCGTTTATTTCAAAATTGGCCTCGTGGACCCGGCGTTTATTTGAAGCCGGCGTTTAATCGGGGCCCGGCGTTTATTTATGAAGTGCCATCATTTTTTTCAGATTTATTTATTGACCCATCCTTCGAAACCTAGGGCAGTTTGCAACACGAAATGACTTTTCCATTCGGTTAATTGTCCCTGAGTCTTGGAGGATGATTATTGCTAAAAGATACAGCATTATAAACAGGGGCACCCAACGAGAATATAGTTCAAAACCACTTAAACATAGCATTGTTAAAGTGTTTTAGTATTTAAAAGGTAGATATAAGCATATTTTTATCCCCTAAAATTTTTTAATCTGTTGGGATTTCCTAGCTGAAAGTCTTGTGATCCGAAAATTATAGCGATCAAAACTTACCTTTTCGAAAATTTCAGCCAGAAAAAAGGCTCCCGAAAATTCTAGGTGACCTTTTTACGTTGAAAATTCGTTAAAAATGGGCAATAATACCATTTCTTAGATGTTCGAAAATCCTAGGAGAGACAAAACAGCAAGAAATTTTTTTAACAAATGTTCCGAAAATTCTAGATCTCAATCGTCTTCCGAACAGATATTTTCCGAAAATTGACGTTGGGTGCCCCTGTATAAACAGCACATGCATGTTACAATCGGGACATGTGGCACTGAACGGAACAAAAATATGTAAATAAATAGGAGCAAGTATGGATACAAAGTTTTAAGTTCCGTATAAACGGTAATGTCGCCATCGTTCTCCTCGATACTATCCGTTAAGCGTCCGCATTTACGATTTTTAATGTACCTTAATTGTCGTAAACAACAAACTCGTTAACTTCTTCTTCACAGATATCTGGCTCTAAATCCGCGAACGGATCGTTTTCATCAACAGGAGCAGCATCTTGTAGTGCAGCAAAAAATGCTGCGGGCCTTTCTTCCTTTTGAACGTTTATTAAGATTATCAAAACACCATAGCGTACTAGTATGTAGCAGTAGTGCTATTTAATAAATAAACGCCGGGGCCTCGATTAAACGACCCCGATGTTCATTTCAAAATTGGCCGCGTAAACCCGGCGTTCATACGAGGCCGGCGTTTAACCGGGGTCCGGCGTTTAATTGAGAAAATACGGTACATAATATTGAACTAGCTACAATGGCTTCTGGAAATTTACCTCCTCAAAGGAGAGAAGTCTTTGTCACAGGAAATGGAAATTGTTCCCCACGAAGCGAGGATCGTCACTAATCGTGTTGGCTGGGGTCTTAATTGGTTGTTTAAGTGATGGGCAGTGATCAAATTATGTTCACGCTTCATGACTACATGCAATGTAAACACTCGTGACGGAAAAGAGCACCTCAGAGCGGCATAGTCTAAAAGCAGGACTGAACTCTGGACTCTGGACTCTGGACTCCAGATTACAAAAATATATAAAAAAAATTAAAGTAAAACTGAAAAAAAAAATAAAATTGTTGTTGAAAACACAGGGTTTTTGTTGCCACATGTCACGTGACACGAGTATTTAATATAAGACATAATAATAACGAATTATTGTGTTACAGCCGTTTTCTAGAATATCACCCAACGCTGCCACCTCCGGGTAAAAAAAAAATAAGATAAATAAAAATTGAAAAAAATCTATATTGAATAAAGATACTGGGTCGCAAACATGGTTTTTTGTGTATAACACAGGGTTTTTGCCTCACTATAAGATGGGGGGTGGGGGCGGTGTGGAGGAGGGAGGGTGCATGCATATTTTTGGCAAAGTGTTTTGTTTTGTGATCTATGGTGCAAAGGGGTGGATGATAGAAAACAATTGCTGATTGTTAGCAAACCCCTAAACATATTGAAATGATCGTCGTAGGATATATTGCAACAGTTTTAATATTAAAACGTGACTATACGTTAGCATACTATTACAATATTTACCAGTACACATGTTCTGGGTGTCAACTGAACGATTTTCTTTATTGTAGAAACTGTAGTTAAGATATGATAACCACCTCTTGTCGGCACGCACCAGTTTAAACAGAACAACCGCGACATTTCTATTACCCGTACAACAAAAGTGTTTATCTTTCAAGGTAACTGTTAGGCCGATGCCTTTTTAGATCATTGACGATTATATTGACGGCTGAATATGTTTTCAGGTGAAACGATTAGGGGGAGCGTTGTGTGACAGATCCCCCTGTGGTGCCAACCTTGTACAATTTTAATTTTTTTCTGGAGTCCAGAGTCCAGAGTCCAGTCCAGGGTCCAGTCCATGTTTTAGACTATGCCCCTCAGGGACTGGACTCTGGATTGGACCCTGGACTCTGGACTCTGGACTCCAGAAAAAATTAAAATTGTACAAGGTTGGCACCACAGGGGGTCTGTGACACAACGCTCCCCCTAATCTTTTCAATAATAAACTATGATATAAAATTACACTTAATCGATCATAACAATCAACTCGTTAATCTAGAACAAAAGCAATATATAAAATATTTAGGAGTATTAATTGATAATCACCTCAATTGGAAAAATCACATTAGCTATATTGCAACTAAAATTAGCAGATACATTGGAATTATATATAGATTAAGGCATTTCACTCCATATTCAACTCTGCTTCATAGATACAAATCCTTAATTTAGCCACTGATCACACATGGACTTATTGCATGGGGACAAGCTGCTAATACTCATCTGGATAAAATATTAATTTTGCAGAAACGAGCAGTTCGTCTCATGAATTTCGCCCCCTTCCGTTCATATGCTGAACCTCATTTCATTGAATCTAGAATTCTGCCATTTAGCATGCTTTACTTCAAATCTCTAGCCTCTCTTATGTATATTGTCCATGATAACACTGCTCCATCTAACATACTGAATCTTTTCACACCGGTTCAGAAAATACATCAATATAACACGCGCTCATCTTCGCTCGGTAACTACTACATTAGTACTCAAGACTTAATAAACAAAAAATCTCGTTTTCGAGAATCGGAGCTCAAGTTTGGAACAGTATAAATATTAGCATTAGGGATCTGCAAAAATATAGATATAAAAAAGAAGTTCAAAAAATGCTGTTTCAGATGCTTGAAACAAAGGACACTTATCCTGACATATATACGATACTAAATATTCAACAAAAATGACATTTTTCCAAGTCTGAAAACAAAATCTTATTATTATTTAGTCCAATAATTTTTCTTTTTCACAAACAATTTAATTGCTCGGTGACATCATTATACAGTACTAAGAATAATTAATTATGTTATATCTATATTATCTACAACGTCCTCCACACTGTCGGCCTAGACTAGCTAAGCTATTTGCCGACAGTGTGGTCAGATTGTTTTTTGTTATTCATAAGTAAATAAAACTGTTACTGTAAAACTGTTACTGTTTTTTCACCTGAAAACATATTCAGCCGTCAATATAATCGTCAATGATCTAAAAAGGCATCGGCCTAACAGTTACCTTGAAAGATAAACACTTTTGTTGTACGGGTAATAGAAATGTCGCGGTTGTTCTGTTTAAACTGGTGCGTGCCGACAAGAGGTGGTTATCATATCTTAACTACAGTTTCTACAATAAAGAAAATCGTTCAGTTGACACCCAGAACATGTGTACTGGTAAATATTGTAATAGTATGCTAACGTATAGTCACGTTTTAATATTAAAACTGTTGCAATATATCCTACGACGATCATTTCAATATGTTTAGGGGTTTGCTAACAATCAGCAATTGTTTTCTATCATCCACCCCTTTGCACCATAGATCACAAAACAAAACACTTTGCCAAAAATATGCATGCACCCTCCCTCCTCCACACCGCCCCCACCCCCCATCTTATAGTGAGGCAAAAACCCTGTGTTATACACAAAAAACCATGTTTGCGACCCAGTATCTTTATTCAATATAGATTTTTTTCAATTTTTATTTATCTTATTTTTTTTTTACCCGGAGGTGGCAGCGTTGGGTGATATTCTAGAAAACGGCTGTAACACAATAATTCGTTATTATTATGTCTTATATTAAATACTCGTGTCACGTGACATGTGGCAACAAAAACCCTGTGTTTTGAACAACAATTTTATTTTTTTTTTTCAGTTTTACTTTAATTTTTTTTTTTGATATTTTTTGTAATCTGAAGTCCAGAGTCCAGAGTCCAGAGTCCAGGGTCCAGTCCTGCTTTTAGACTATGCCGTTATAATTTATTTACCTTAACATTCTCAATTTTTTCATTATTTAATAAATAAAGTTTTGTGATATGATACCATACATCATGGCTTTATTACTTGATATAATAAATCTTGATTTCAAATCAGTCGTTTATTATTTGATATAATAAATTCTGATTTCAAATCAGTCGTTTATTATTTGATATAATAAATCCTGATTTAAAATCAGTCGTTTATTATTTGATATAATAAATCCTGATTTCAAATCAGTCGTTTATTATTTGATATAGTAAATCCCGGCTTCATATCATGCGTCTATGATTTGAAATCACGACTTCATGATTTGATATCAGTGAAATCATGATGTAACTTAATAAGTATGATTTAACTTAAGCACATGTACGTACCTCTCAAAAATTTGAAATTGAGCTCGATGTGGAGATCGAGGTCGAGCTTGAGGTGGACCTTGAACTGGCTGAAGTGACTCCCTGACTTGGAAGACGTGATAGAGCCTCATCGACCGCCCCTTGAACTGCTTGGCATACGGCAGAAGTAATTGACCTTGAAAGTTCGTCGGACATGATCGCTCGCATGGGTTATGTATTAAGTTAAATCATACTTATTAAGTTAAATCATGAGTTCACTGATATCAAATCATGAAGTCGTGATTTCAAATCATAGACGCATGATATGAAACCAGGATTTATTATATCAAATTATGAACTTAACAAATTGACCTCAGTTTTTTATGCGTCTGTCCTCTTATTGATGATAAATTGCGTCATAACATTGTCAAAGTGTTGTAGATCCACGAGCCGATTGGCGAGTGGATCTACAACAAACTTTGACAATGTTATGACGCAATTTATCATCAATAAGAGGACAGACGCATAAAAAACTGACGTCAATTTGTTTTTTACAATAACAAAACGCGAAAAAGGTCAAATGAAGACTTAAATGAAAAGAAAACGCAAGTAAACAGCAAGTAAACTCGAAAAATGCTGAATTTTATTTAAATTGAAGCAATCAAGGCGCAACTATTCTCAATAACTTTTCTTGCCTTCTCATTGGCTTGTGACAACACGTAATACAATTTGATTGGGTAAAAATCTGACTGTTTGACAGCTCACTTATCACATGAAATACCTTGCATAAATTAAAATTTTATGTGTCTGTACTCTTATTGATGATAAAAATTAGCCAATCAGCACGCGAGAATTCGATCAGTTATTGTAAAAACATGATTTGAAATCAGGATTTCTTACATCAAATAATAAACGACTGATTTGAAATCAGGAATTATTATATCAAATAATAAACGACTGATTTTAAATCAGGATTTATTATATCAAATAATGAACAACTGATTTGAAATCAGGATTTATTATATCAAATAATAAACGACTGATTTGAAATCAGGATTTATTATATCAAATAATAAAGCCATGATGTATGGTATCATATCACAAAACTTTATTTATTAAATAAATTGAGAATGTTAAGGTAAATAAATTATTTTACAATCGGCGCCGCATACGTTAAGAGGTTCAACAATGATAATTAACGAAGAAGACGTTAAGTGGTTGTTGACTGCAGAACAGGCGTGATTTTTTGGCGTATTTCAGGCGAACAGAGACGAAAACAAGTCGCGCGCGACTCGTTTTCGCCTCTGTTCGCCTGAAATACGCCAAAAAATCACGCCTGTTCTGCAGGCAAGTGTTTGTGGTTGAGTGTAGTTCGAGCTAGAAACAAAAAAAGCAAAGACAGACAGACAAAATTGAAACTAAAAACAAAAATAAACGCTCAGTGGCTATATGCCCGGCAGCCGGGCACGGTCTTAAATAGACTAAATGCCCGGCAGCCGAAAAATTTTACGGAATTTCCACTGTAAGGTTCTTTTACACTTCTTGAGAGTATTAGACGAATTTTCCGAGCTTGTGCATACGGTGAAATCGCTTGTTTCTCCACACTTGGAAGATTTGTGATCCGACTGCCGGGCACGGTCTCAAATGCGCTAAATGCCCGGCAGTCAGAAATGTCACCTCCAAACCATCATATGTCGATTAAGAAGTACTAAGCGATCCTGAAAAGTTTTATAGATCTCAAATCTAATGGGTGGTTTACGCTGAAACGAAATATAGTAGACAGTAGATGTTGAAGCTGAGTTCGTGACACCATGACAACTTCCGGAGCGATTTCACGGTATGCACAAGCTCGGAAAATTCGTCCACTACAAAACCAAAATAATTTTGACAATCGCTTGGCATATCTTAACAAACATCGAATACTCTCGTTAGGTTTGAATGAGACTTTCTGCCGGAATTTGGTGATTATTTCTGAATGCCGGGCTGAGCCAAAATTTTCTAAGTGTCGACAACACAACGATTTTACGGTATGCCCAAGTTCAGATATTTCGTCAACTAGAGAATCAACATGGTTTTTGGAATCGCTCAACAATTCTAAGAACACATCTAATACTCTCAAGAAGTTTAAAAGAACCTTACAGTGGAAATTCCGTAAAATTTTTCGGCTGCCGGGCATTTAGTCTATTTAAGACCGTGCCCGGCTGCCGGGCATATAGCCACAGCGAAAAATAAACCGTGAAAAGGAAAACTGTGATGATGTGTGGAAATGAAATAACAAGAACTCGTATTAGTCTCCAGGATACGAAGGATTCCAATTTAAATCCTGAGATAGTGAAGTTCGTGAGGAATGATCTCCATAGCGACTCGATAGTACCGGCTATTTTCTCGCTATAGAATAACAGAAAAATAAAGGCAAGCGGCCTGACGTAATTGAGTTATTCATAACCGTCTGAGAAACACCGAGTGAGTGGAAGATAGAAACCCTAATACTATAAATTTAGAAATCAGTGTAACGAAAGCTGATTGATTGCGCGCAAAACAAAATTGACAACAATGATATTAAACCGACTAACAGTTAACCAGTTGTTTCTGGCATTAACCATAAACACTAACTAAATGCTTAGATACTCGAATTTATCGCGAAAAACAAAAACAATTACATGTCAAACAAACGCAGGATTGACCAGAGATCAATTCACTAAAACGTTTACAGGTCTTATTTAAAAGAGTAGCAATTTTTGTTGTTCAACACTGAAACAATAGCTGCACCTGTAACACTCAATAGGCCTTTTAAAATGTGCTATTGAATTGACACCTGGAATCTTACAGTAATAACATCATCACAATATTAACACTCTACCAGGCATATTACAATGGGCTCTATTGCTATTCATCAGCATGTTATTGAAGTGGACGGGTATTGGCAATTTAAGGTGACACAATACCTTCGCGGGTGTCCTTCAGAAAAAAATTCGTACGCGCGTTGTTTTAAAGTAAACTACTACAAACTATATATCAATAGAAAGGTAAAGAACTGTAGAATTCGAAAAAGATATCCGTTGTTTGGCAGAGCCATTATTGAGAAGAAAGAAGCCAGTAAACCGAAAACGACCGAGTGTAATTCCGCCGAATTAATCGGGTATCAAACGTATCAAACGCAGCCACTACTGCAAAAGAGCTGCACAAAGTAAATCAGCAAGCATCAATCTCTAAAAAGGTGTCAGGTTTTTTCGTAATTCTTATTGGTTATCTTTTCATAGACCCGTAAAGTTGTAGTAGCGAATAATTTGCCGACCCCGTTGCGTTCGCGGCCGTAAAATGAGAAATATCTAAATTAAAGCTAATCCCCGACACGCTTTTAGAGATTGATGCTTGCTGATTTACATTGTGCAGTTCTTTTGCAGTAGTGGCTGCGTTTGATACCCGATTAATTCGGCGGAATGACACTCGGTCGTTTTCGGTTTATTGGCTTCTTTCTTCTCAATAAGGGCTCTTCCAAACAACGGATATTTTTTTCGAATTCTACAGTTCTTTACCTTTCTATTGATATATAGTTTGTGGTAGTTTACTTTAAAACAACGCGCGTACGAATTTTTTCCGAAGGACACTCGCGAAGGTATTGTGTAACCTTAACGAGTTTCCGAATTGTCGGATCACAAGAATATGAATTCCATCGACTGCTTCTCGGTTTCAGAAGAGCAGGAGAAAATTCGTTATTAAATGATCATAGTCTTTCAGTTTTAAGTTTTAGATTTGCCGGGTAATTTTCCGGTTGGAGCTTGATCACTTCAAGCAATAATGAACTGTAAAACTTCATTTCAATTTAACCGCAGTCTAGTTAGGTTCGCGTACTTTTCCCCTTTCAGCTTCGAGTTCCCCTTGTAAAATGATCCTTCTACTTGAAGTTTTCAGATAGGCATTTTTCCTCTTGCAGTGCTTTAAGTAAAGTGGTGTGTGCTTTTAAAACGACGTTATGAAATAAAACGGTTCTAACTAACCTTGCCTGGCCCATGATGAGGGAGGGATTTGCTTAACGCAC
Source organism: Ricordea florida (assembly GCA_949710005.1). NCBI lineage: Eukaryota > Metazoa > Cnidaria > Anthozoa > Corallimorpharia > Ricordeidae > Ricordea > Ricordea florida. Next base: position 18,140,761 of record OX453285.1, on the reverse strand, counting down.
TAGTGGCTTGCTAATTGCGATTCCAATGAAAGCGTTTTGTTGAAGCAAGGAAATGGCGCGTTCCATTTGGCCATTCTCCTTTGCTTCGGCTTTCGGTTTGTTTGAAAATGGCGCAGGTAACAGAATGCGTGGAAATTTTGAGCGGGTTTGCCTCTCTAAAAATACCGTTCCATTCGGCAAACGAACTAAGCTAATAGTTTGGTTTGGAAGAAAATCAACGATGAAAACATTCCCAAACGAAAGTGTTGACAAAAACAAACAAAAAATTACACGAGAAAACCTACGATTACAAGAGGATTGAAGATTCTGGCGCTTTCGAGCTCCATTGTCCTTCCACCTTGCTGGCAATTCTTGCTTATGAATTGTACAGTCTTGATGTGACTATTTATTTAATTTCTTTTCCATGACAGCTGGTGATCATTATAAACAAGCCTGGATAACATTCTTCAGAAAGTTGGGCATTGCTTTTGCTTTCATTTTGCAATCGTAGTTCAGTAACGTTATTGGGCGCCAGTTTCTAACAAAATAAGGTTCTACGTCTTTTTTGGGGATTAATTTAATGATTCCTCTCCTTTGACTTACGCATAGTTTCCTTTTTCTGCTTTTTGGAAGGCGTAATTAAAGGAGTTTTAAAGATGGTCCGAGATCAGTTATTCCAAACACTTTATAAAACTCAGCGGGAACGCGAGAGTAGGCGCTCATTTCCCAGACGCACCTGCACACATGATGACCTGTCAATATGATGCTAGGGTGTGATTAGTCCATCTGTTTAAAATGGTCAACCAAGGGTATTTATCCGAGCTAAATGCTAATTCATCCGCTGATGCCGACTTTGTTTTGCCAAAGAAAATAATTAAGAGTGGCGTCGACTTTGTTTTGCCAAAGAAAATAATTAAGAGTGGCGTTCAGAAAATATCGAGCATACAGTGGCAGAACATGTAAAATCAATTTCGCTTATTTTCTGGCTACAACAAGCCATTAAGTTTTCTGTAGGAGCGCTAACCTTTTTAGAAAACTGAGAAGAACAGCTGAGTTTGACCCGCGGGGATCCCGAAAGAACTTGCACGGCAGTGTGAAATTAATATTCTGAACTGACTCACTATTCGCAAGGAAAGAAGATCCTACGTATTTTTATACTTTGTATTGATAGAGGAAGTACCGCAGGTTTCCAGCAGAATTTGAACAAGACTTTACCATTGTTCATGAAAGCAAGACAGTGGTTAGGAAACTGTCCGTTTTTTAAACGGGAAAAATCCCGCAAAACCGCTAAAATTTAAATATGTTTTTTGCTATGTGGTATAAAGCCGATTTCTCTTTAACTTTGCCTTTTGAGAAAATTAATGTTCTTGTTGATAATGTAGAAAATCAGCTTGGGTTTTTAATCGAGCGCTTCACACGATGCTTTTGAATTTTAAAACATTATTCGTTTAAAATTCCTGTAACAGCAGAGTAAACAACCGTTGTTGCGTTACCGTGACAATTTGCAGACCAATTTTTCATATACCAAATTAGATTTCTCGTGAACTCTAGATCAATTTTTAAATACAATAAGGAAAGGTTCCGTCTTCATTTCGACGCGATGTGTCTCATTTTTTGGCTTGTTTGCACTCTAACATGTTTGCTTATGAAATCTAATCTTTGATCTAGTAAACGTCACGATGTAAATTTCTTCTGTGTCGGATCGCTGATGATAAAAGCCGCATCAAAAAGGAATTCTGTTGGGTTGAAATGTTAAACTATTGATGGTAAAATGCTCAAAAAAAAAAAAAGAAAAAGAACTGGTCAAACATCCCCGTCCTGTTTCTAATTCACCACATAATATAAATTCCAGAATATAACTAATAATGGTTGTGTTTTCACTAGGACAATTTTAGCTAGTTAAAGTCAGAAAAGTCCGGAAATACAGTGAAAACACTTTGTCTAGTGTTTAGCGAGTTAACAATGCCAACTGTTTTCATAAGGAAAAACAACGGGGTTTCTCGCCTTTCGACAGGAAACTCACCCAGAGTTATACTACCTTGCAAGATGGTTTTTAAACTTGTCCCAACAAATACCGCAGGCAGTCGCATCGCGTTTAGTGACAGATAACTGCCAAAACAATCTGGCAAAATTATTTTCCAGACGCTCGCCTCGTGGTTCTTCCGAAACAAAACCCCGTATGCTTGTAAACATGGCTGACGAATTGCAAAACTCTTCCCAATTCTTTCGCCGTTTTTCAATTTAGATGCTCAGATGCCTCGTCCACTGGGCCTTACTTGTTTCACAACGTCGGCATGCAGAATCAATTTCCGCATTACGAGCAAGCAGCAGTTCTTCTAAGTTCCTATGCTAAATGCGTCACCCTCGACAAGCTCAGTCCCTCCGCATCCACCGAGACATTAATCGCATCCTCTCAACGAAACTCCTTCTCTCTCGCAAAAATATAGCGAGAATCAGTACTAGTGAACTCATTAGAAGCGCTTCCTCTCCCGCCATTTTTTAAAGTTGTGCAGATTTGTAATTTGAATCTTGCGAGTTATTAGTGGCTTAAAATTTCCCAGTAAAAACAGATGTCATGTTTTTAAAACTAGCTAATGTCGGTCTGTAAACAAACACCTAGGAAAAATGTTCAGCTAGTTAATCGGCCTAGTGAAAACACAGCCAATATCACGCATTGCTGTTTACTGAAGTAAATAAATTGAATTAGTAAAATAGATACAAATTCAATTAAAGAAACTGGAAAATTGTCTTGCTGTTTTCATGCCGTCATGGAACTGAAATGTTCTTTTAGCTCCTTGGTCGGAGGTCCTTGCTCGTATGGCCCCAGAGATAGGAGCAAATCAACTGCGGTTATCCCATTCCTAAATTGTAAAGAGAACATTGCCGGTCACAAGTCTTCCTTGTCAATAGAAACCGAAATTAACCCTTTTCTGACAAGAACTGTTATCTCCCGTTCACCACGGAGTTGAACCTTTGGGAATTGACTATTTGTTCCCTACACCATTCGTCTCTGGGCATTGGCTGGCGTCGAGAATTAAATAAGTGTTAGATTTTTCCGCCTATATCGAGCCATTACAGCTGGACCAAAAAAGTCGCAAAAGCAGAGAGAGGACATGGCAAATATGGAAGAAACAGGGATTATTTATTGCAGCTGGTTCAGGAACATTCATTACCTTTAACATATAACTAGCTCAGCGTTACATGCAACTGATGACTGATGCAACTTATGTTGGCTTTTAAGAAAGTTAAGGACCTCGCATCGCGCTGAAAAATAGTTAGTACAGACAGACATTTTTGAAACAATTTGCTCTGCAACTGAGTTTTTGTCGCAACTGTAGACGTTTGCTCAGTGGAATGCGAGCTGCCCACAAAAAGAAACTCAGCCGACGAGGAGCTCCCAAAACTGGATTGCCTTTCTCTTGAGGAAACTGAGTCATCGGTAAGTCATAGTGAGAGCTTTTCCTTATTTAACATCCAAGTTAAAGACGTATGAACAAAAGCGACAACTTGATAAAGACAGCTCAACTGGCAGTACATTAAATCGGCTCCTTATTCAGCTTTTTTTCTCTTTCTTTACGGTTGTTCTTTTTTATCTCAACGTTCCTTTCCTAGCAATATAATTTTTTTGGGCACTCTTATTTTTCCTTATTTCCGGGCCCGCCTGGATTAGCTACGCTACCTGGGGGTCAGGTAATTCTGTATAAATATTTAAAATAATGCCAATAAAAAATCATTCAATCAATCATTCAGTATACATCATGAGTATGAAAGCATGCATGTTCGTCCGGCGTTTGGACCAAAAGAACACACCCATGAGTGCGTGCAAAACACGCACTATGTAAGTCCTCGCGGGCAACATCATTTTCAAAACACGAAAATTTGTATTGAAGGCATGCTAGCCTCATTACTTAGCTTAGACGCTTGTTTGTTTTATGCGCGGGATGATTTCCGGCGGTCTTCCACTTAGGTGTAAGTGTTTTTGTAGAATAAATGCTTAACTGTAGAAAAAATGTCAAGAGTAGGAGGTGTATGTTGCTGCCTGGCCTGCCTCGTCCCTATATTGGCGCATTTCACTATGTTAGAAAGAACAAGCTTTCCATAAATACTAGTCCCCATTCAAAATGAAGCTTTCTCTTTCTCAAAATTGGCATTCGTTTTCTTTGCGTTATTTTTGTGCATTCATTAACATTTTGGTACTGAAAAGTACTTCATGTAGGCCTCAAATCAAGGGTTTTGTTATAGCAGATGTTTAAACCGATAAGAATCGGAGTTCTGTATCATTAGTAAAGCACACAAATTTTACTTCTCCTACTTGGAATCAATCTCAACCCCTCCGCCTGCTAAAAGCATGCCTTGTTCAGTGGCAAATGGTTTATGGGAGCCAGAAACTTCATTGTATTTACCATCAACCATATTAGAAGACACTGAGACGAGTGCTACCACAGGAAAAAAATTGAGATTCCAATATGGAAAAATATTGGAAAATCGCTCTTTTAAGATACCACGATAGGAGTATTATTGGAAAATATCAATGATACCAATATTGATCCAACATTGGTAAACTTCAAAAAGGTATGCCAAACAGACCTTGGAGTTTTCTTGGAAATCTATAGGTAAATTAATGTTTTAATAGTCCAATCTTGGAACAAAATTGGTATCTATGAATTTCCACCCTTGTCCATACCAAAAATAATCCAGTAATGGGAAATAAATTATTACAATACCATAACAACATTGGAATATTACAGGGAACATATTGACATATTTATCATGTAGTAATCCTAGCTTGGAATATCAATGGTGTTGATATTTTCATGTTTAAAATATTCCACTGATAGCCCAATGTTGGAGCAATAGCCAATTTTGTTGTGTACCAACACTGGTTTATTTTAGGAATAAAACTGGTATGTTAAACATGAATTATTTATAGGTTGGAAAAATATTAGTATATTTATTCCATTGCTGAAACCAATGCTGGAGAATAGTCAAGGTTTTGTAAAACCAATAAAGGTATATTTCTGGAAATTAACTGGAGTGTTACTCACGTAATTCTCCTAGGATAGGGTAATATCGGTAGGATATCTATTTCTAATTGAAAAATTTCATTGATGACACTTTGTTGGAAAACATGCAAGTTTAAGATATACCAACATAGAAATATTTCAGTGAATTTACTGGTGTCCTAATTGATTAATACTTTCAACCTGGAATAAAACTGGCATATTTTTGACATGAGTAAAGGTATGTTACCAATACTGACTACCAAGTAGAAAATCATTTTGGGGCTTGAAAGTTAATGATATCGATGCAGTAAATGTTGTTTTTACAGTTTTACACTAGCATCAGTTATATTTGTGCTTAATATTGAAATGCCTCCCAGCGTGTATAACAATTAGCCCAGTTTCCATTAGGGTCAATTCCAAGAACACTATTCATATGAACACGGAAGGCCACACTTCTTTCTGCAAGCCATCGTATGCCATTTTTCCCGCGACAAATCAGTCCCAGAGCCCACATGCCCTAGATCAGCGGCTTGTGCATGTGCGTCCCATACTAATATCAACGCGCATGCTTCAAATTGTCCCGCCATTTTTCGCAGTTTTCAGTGGAATGCGAAGATTTTTACGCGAGTGTGGAAGACACTGTGGAAAGATTTCGAGAATTTGGAGCATAGAAGCAGCTTTTTAAACATAAACCTGCGAAAGGATGTCGACAAGTGGTAATGCCGATGAAAACACCGAAAATAGTGCTTTGCCAGAGGATTACAGAGGTAAATAGTTCGCAATCCTGACATCTCTAGTTCTTTTATAATTGGTAAGAGCTTACCAGAAGTTGACAAGTTGTGCAGAAGCTTATTTTTTCCAATTCTTTGTACTTAGAATGGAGTTGCTCTCACTTAGTTCGGTGGATGGCAGATAATATTAATTCTGAGCCAAGAGGTTCATTTAAAAAGGAAGAAATTTCACTTTTCAAAGGTATGTGCCCTCGCAATAAAAGATAAATTTTGTGAAAAGTGTACTCTAAAATTAAGTTATATTAAGCCTTAATTGCATTTGCCGGTTGAATTTCATTCTTTGACAGGAGCCCAAATTTCTGGGAAAACGTTACCAATGATAGACCGCGAAGTGTTAAGAGATATCGGCATAACGAGTGTGGGAAGGCAGTTGGAAATTCTCCAGGCGATTCAGGAAGTAGTTCAACCTGCAAGTAAGCCTAGATCTCTGATAATATCAAGTAATGACTTTGAGGCTTGTTCAGTGTTTCGAAATATGCTATTTAACACATGAATCCAACAGGAAATTCGTGAAGTTTATTGCATTTCTTCAAATGCCAAAACGTGACTACCTTTAATTTTGTACTACTTAAATTTGGAATTCCCTTCTAGTATAAAACTATTGGATAAAATATGGCAGACCTGTGACAATGTTACTTCAAGATGAGGCTACACTCAGTATATAAATATTTGTGCCTGCTGCACAAAAAGAAACCAAGACGACCAGTGATGCACTGTTTAGCTAATTAGGTACGTTCATATCTTCTTTTAGGCCAGATTTTAATAAGCAGTCAAATATTTTTTTCTTTCTTAAATAATGTCAGAGAGTAAAGACACATGTGTTAAAACAGGAAGTTCAACTCACTGGAAAAAGAAAGTAAAGAAAATAGACCAAACGAAGTGGTCAGAGGCCAACAAGAACTTGTATCGTATGAAGTAAGTGGGGAGATAATACTTGACAATATAATAATACTTCTACTAATAATGCTTAAAAAGTAATACTTCGATACATAATAATACCATCCTAATAAGATTTACTTTTACCTACAGCAAAGCTAGAAAACGAATAAATAATTATTTTGAATGACATTTTTATAATAGGCTTGCTGTTGTACGAAGGGAGGCAGCAAAGATATGGCCTGGCAACGAGAAAGTTTACTTCAAGCAAAATCAGAGTAACCTTTTAAAATTGGAGGAACTCGCATCAAAATTGACAGAAACCTGCACAATGTCTGACATTGGTTTTGGACGAGGTAAATTTTGTAGCTGTATTCAATCGTGCTATTAGTGGAAGTAATGGGACTTATGGTGGTAAAAGTACATTAATAAATTTCTCTCGACACTACAGTCAACAGGTGTAAGATGATGGAATTTGCTCTCTTATGGAACTTCTAATCTTACAATTCTCTAGGTTTAAACTTTAAATTTGCTTGTATTAAGACTTCCTGAAGATTTTTTCCTTTCTTTTTTTCCAGAAGCCATTCGTTCCCACATTATACAATGGGGGAATGAAAAAAACCGCAGACTAGCAGATGGATATGACTTTGAGGTGTAGTGTATACTTAAATGATTCTTGTTCATATGATATGGCTGTTATGCCTGTGAACAGGCTTCAAAGGGGAGGACCTTGCAGGCAAAAATATATATATATATTTAGATATAACAACAAGAAAGTATGATGTGTCTAACTAGTACCCCAGTCTGCACTTAACTTTTGTCCCTTGCAGAAACATTCTTTTCCCTGTCTTCCCATAAGGGACCTGCTCACTGGCTTCATTTTTAAAAGAAATAGTAACATGTTTTGTTAATAAATAAATTCAATGTGTTTTTCTTAGAAATGATACCTGTTTCCAGTAATTTTGTTATGTGTGTCAGGCACCAGGCAAGCTGACCAGTTGCAAGTGTGATTTAGCCTAATAGATTTATGTACTTACACTCTAATCCAAGTGTTCAATAAAACCCCTTTTTGCATTTGAATTAACCATTGTCCAAGGTAGTACATAATTATATCAAGCTTTATTGTTAAAGCACAATGATAACTTTTTAAAGTATTATTACTTCACCTTTTTCAGGTTGAACATACCCGTACTAAGAGGGCAAGAAAATCAAGCATGGAGAGTTCCCCAAGCTCAAGTAGTGGTAGTACTGAAGGTAAGCAATATTTTAGAGATCATAATTCCAAACCTGTTCCTTATACACAGGGTTAACCAGTTACTTTTTATTGACTGAATTTTTAGCAAGAAGTTGTCATAGCACACTTTTACCCTACATTATTTTGCTGAAAACTGGGGTTGTTCTATCAAGTTCTGTAGATTTCTCTTCGAATGCCATTAATTTTTTTAAAAAATCAAATTGCTTCGCAGGTGGAGATACAGAAACTTTAGAATCAGGGGATGCAGAAACAGAGGTTCCTGAACACAACATTGATAAAATTTCAAAGGAAGCTTCCAAAGGTTGTTCTGTTAGTGGCATTTAATGTCAATTCATTTGATTACTTACGTATCTGTAATTGGCAATCTAGCTCCTGTTGCCAGACATCTAAAAGTCAAAACTCGAGCGAGGTATGGGTAAATATCAAATGGCTTGTCAAATAGCTAAGGAATTGTTAAGGCAACAATACATTGTCCCAAGGGACCCTGTACAGAAGTTAAATTACAACCATATTAAAAGATCTGAGATTGGGAGCAAAAGGGACTTAAGTTTTTGATTTCGTGAACCATCTTCAAATGGCAGCTCAAAAAGTGCATCCAGCCTCAGTAAAAGCCAGAAATCAGGCATCAGTGAGATGTTAAGCAGATTAAGTTCAGACAACTCTAGTGTAAATAAACTTGATGATGAAGGCATTTCCAATTCGAATGATGATGGTGATGGTGATGATGATGTTGCTAATATGAGTGACAGAGAAGAGTTGTTTGCATACTCTCAGAAGCCTTGAGCATGTTATCAGACAAATAGCTTCTTAGCTTGTTACGATGTACATTGAGTTTTTCTCTGGCCATCCTGGCTGCCAAAAATGGAGACTGTTTGTCAAAGTTAAGGTAGCATAGGAAATGATTGTTAAATGAGCTAGTAATTATAACATTGTAATTTTTCCACACAGAAAAAATAAAGTTGTTTAAACTGGTGAGGCAAACATATTTTTGCTGTATATACCAAGTTTGGTAACTTCAATTTAATATACCAGTAGTTTTCCTATGTGTTACAGCATTTTACAGTAGTGGAAAATTAATTCAGTATACCAAGATTGGCAAAACATACTTAAAACTCGACTTATTTTCCAATAAATATTATCGTGTTCCAATAATGGACAATGGAAAAACACATTGAAAGTTCCACTAATTTGCCAGTAAAACAAGAACATTTTCCAGTACTGGAATATTATTATGATGTACCATGGTTGGTAACTCAAATCAAATTTTCCAATAGTTTTCCAAACTGTATATATATTCCAAAGTTGGAAAAATATTTTTGATAAACCAAGCCTGGCAAAACAAAATAAAATTTCCAATAGTAATTTCCAATGAGAATTATCATTTTCCAATGTTGGGAAGTTTATTTAAAATACCAACATTGGTTTTTATATCATTTCTCCAATGTTGGTATTCTAATTAAGCTACCAATGATATCCCAATAGAAAACCATTGATGATCCTGTGTTATTCCAAAATTGGTATTTCACTTTTTTTCCTGTGTACGGGAATTGAGTTTGAAAAACCTATTGAACACCTCAACAATTTCTTAAAAAGTAGACATAAGTCCAATTAGATGCTCTCTTAGGACACCTTGGAATGAGGCCAGTGGACGAACAAAAAGAAAACACGAACGCAAAACTAGGCAAACAACTAATGATGCAGAAATTTGCATATTGGATGTCACGCAACATCGTCAGACTTTCGATTCCTTTTTTTTTCGTAAATAATGGATAAAGGAAGTGAGGAGAAAAGAGAAATCCTTATTAATCAAGATTCAAGCATTGTCGAAAGCCTTGGAGCTGTAATGTTTGTTTTGCCTGTCGCATGTTTGTTTGCTCTGGCGCAAATTTGATTCTGCCAACCAACGTCATGATCGAAATACGCTAACTTTCAACATTTTGTGAACGTCTCAACGATGACCCCAGCCTGATATTACGGTATGAGGTATATAAAGACCTTTGGTACTGAAAGTCTAAGTTTGAGAATATTTCGAGTTATACCGCATGTGTACTTGACCTTGCCTAAGTGATTTGCATGTACAAATCTACGGTTATTACCTGGAACTCTAACAAGATAGGTCTCTGGGCCCTTTCTGGCTACAATTGTACCCTGTATCCACTTTTCTTTCCCCCCCTCTGACATTTTTAACTCTGAGTTGTTGATACAAATCAAAAGCTCGCAATTTAGGATGAGCACCATCTTTGTACAGCTGTTTGTCTGCTTTCTACACGGTGCTTTCTACACTGCTGTTTGTCTGCTTTCTACACGGCTTTTTAAACTGGGTTTGACCAAAGAGAGAAATATCCTGGGTTCCCTTTTAAGAAACAGCTCAGCTGGAGTTTTACCTGTAGTGGAATGTGGAATATTGCAGAGTTCGCTACCTGTAAAAACATGTCGCTTGTTTTAGAACGTTTAAATTTGCCAGATATCACCACAACCACAAATTCAACGAATATCACATCAAGGAAAGATTGTTATTCGATATCACGAATTCCTGATTTCCTACACTTCTTCTAAAACAAACGCGGACACGTTTAAAAATGATGATTTTCCGGGTTTAAATTCAATTCTGATTTTTCAGTTCGCAAGGCCTCGATCGATTTTCTTGATTTTCTCAAGACGCAAATGCTTCTGAACAATTAAAGCCCCACCATGATTCTAACTTTCCTAAAACCTTATTATGGACAAAAGATGAAAGAAATTGACTTCCAAAGTTTCGCCAGAAAATTCAGATTTTGCTCGATTTTTCCTGACCGTCGCTCTTAAGTACACAAGATCTACTTATTGGGAAGTCGAAAGGCTCGTCGAAAGACGTGAAAGAAATGGAGCGGTAAGTGTTTGGCTGTAGCGCATGATTTCTTTTTGCCCGAAAACCAAAAAAAAAAAAAAAACTAGACGCCTATAGGCGTATACTCGGGCTACCGTCGCGTACGCAGATAAAGGGGAAGAAGCATTTGTTCATGGGACACGTAGACACGGTGTTGTGGCGAGCATTCATTGATCGTATGGCTTTAAGCTTGAAATATGTCGAGTTAGCGAACGTTGGCACAGAAATCGTGCACTTACCCGGCACAGATGTTTGTATGGGGTGTACTGGATGGGCAAAGTGCGAATTTGAAGATTGCACCCACTGATGAAATCTAATTAATAAGAGGCATATACGAGTACGTTTGAGTAGGTTTGGACGTTGGTGGTTCGTTTGAGTACATTTGAGTTTTTGAGCTCATATTTCTTTTAGTATTCTTTCTAGTATCTTTGGCATTCTTTTGGCATTTCTCTTTGAGTTCGCGGACCGACCCCTTCCGAAAACGCTCGACATCTTTTAGTGTGGGTCTACCGCGAACGGCGTGTGCGTCTGTATGTATTTTGAGCGCCCCAGAAGAAAACACATTCGCCATTATTTCCAGTAGCTCTTTATGCCACGAGGAGCACAAAGCAAGAGGAATGCCCGTATGTAAGTCACATGACTATAAGTCGTGCGTCGCCTCGTTTTCGTGAATGTCTCAATTGTATGCATTACGTCAGCATATATAATAGTGACATGACGATAGATAGACTGATAGATAAAAAAACCGAAACCTAGATTTGGCCTACCTTTCAGGTATCCCGAGTAAACATAAAAAAAATTCTAAAATTTCCTCCAAAAAAGCATTATCCACCGAGCCTCCAGCCTCGTAATCACACCATGTAGCTACCAGTCTTTTATCTGTCCTTGAGCTGATGGTATCAAAACTGTTCGTGGATGCGTTATACTTGCTGAAAGAAAGCTAAAAAAGCCGCCAGATTTTCGGGGTGTACAAAGTCTTTTTTGCCGTAAATGTGGAATACCATCTTTGAACGTAAATTATTTGATTGGGATGGATCGATTCCAGCAGACGATTTCAGCTGAGTCAAGATGTGGAAAGTGTCATTCACGAAGGTAGGCGCCATTTTAGGGCTCATCCTCGGTGTAAAAACCTGTTACGCTCACGAGTGACGTAGAACAAAGGAAACAAAGGAGACAAAACAATAGAGACTAGGAAAATAATAGCGAAATAACAAAGAAAAACTTCACAGGTTTTTACACCGAGGATGACCCCATTTTAGTGTGTTAAGTTGTAAAGGGGGCCGGCATTTATTCGGAATACAATAACCAAGAAAACCGCAACGAGTGTTTGATTTACAAAACAAAATAATTATGCAATCGATCTAGCTTTTGGATGGGGCTGTTGCATCCATTGTACGAATTTTATAAGCTGGTTTTATATGAATCCCATACTGTTCCTTCTCTTCTTCAGCAAGTTTAATATTCTAAGTGTTAAGGTCTATTGCACACGTCCGGTTCGGAATTTCTAGCTATGCATTTTAGAGATTCGGGAATACTTTGATAATCATATATATCATTGTTTATATAAAGCAGGAGCCCATCAATATCGTCCTTTGACTTTCGCCTGTGTCAGATTCTGTTCCTCTCGGGCTTTTATCAACGCCTTAATCAGTATTTTCCGCTCCTGTTGGATTGCTCTGGCGTAGTCTTGTGTACATTTGGAATTTTTTAACTTACCTTAGGGAAGGCACGCTTTTACTTGGGGGGGGGGGAGGGCTGGGGAATTTTGGTATTTTTTTTCCAAAATAGTGTTGGCCCTCCCTCGCATTAAAAAAAAAAAACTCCTGACCACCCCCCCCCCCCCCCACATTCAGGTGACTGACAAAGGTGCGACCCTTCCCTCACTACTACATGGTATGTTCCATGCTGTAGAAACCTCAGAACGTTTCGCTTGTGAAGCAGTGTTTGAATACAAATATATCTCGATATTGAATGTGTGCGCGCTGAAACAAGGAAAATGCGAACAATGAGAATTATACTAGGGCCGCGAAGCGGCCTGAAGTAATAATTCGGATTATATAAACAGACGAAGTGAGAAATATATGAGAAAACAAATGTTAGGAATTTCCCAGTTAGTGCTTCAAACCACTTTTTAACGCATTGGAAGGGTTAAATCCCCATAAAAGCAAACCGTAGGGGCCTGGGTATACCCACAGGGCCCTGGAACCTAGGTCTCGTGGTCCCATCATGCTTCTGTGGCTTTTTGACGCCATGCAACAAACAGGTAAAAGAAGGCTCATACAAGGGATGGGTAAAGGGAGGGAAGCTCATATATTTCTCACTTCGTCTGTTTATATAATCCGCATTATTACTTCAGGCCGCTTCGCGGCCCTAGTATAATTCTCATTATATTTCACAGACGAAGTGAGAAATATATGAGAAAACAAATGGTAGTTTTTAACGCCGCTATATGAGCATCCAAACATATAAAGTTCTATGTAACAAAATCCTCTTTAACGACATAGAAAACTCAACAGCAGTTCCATTGAACATCATTTTCAGAACAGAAAGTTAAACTGGAGAGTAACTGATGTTACAACTACTTTGAGGATAAAACTCCAGTAGCAAAGTCTGAGTTATACAAGGGTTTGTAATAAAACGTTCTGAACGTTGAAGAAGAAGACTAGTCAGCCATAGACATGATAGTTGACTGTGGAACAAATGCATTGGCGGCTGCTGTAGTAGAGGCACCACGTACTGAGTGAGCCTTGAAAATTTTACTGTCAATTCCTGCTGCACTCATAAAGGTTCGCAGCCAACGCCCCAATGTAGTAGTGTGGTTGCTGTAGTAAAAGCTTTCAGGCGTTCTGTATGTGTGTAGCACCAATGTGGTAGTGACCGGTTTAAAAGGGCGTTTAAATGAAATAAACAATTTATCAGGGGGAGAAGAGGGGATGACTGGTCGAATGTTCCTTGTCAATTTAAGATAATGTCTAAAACATTCCACAAGACAAAGTTTCTTGTCTTGATTAAAACGAGCAAAGTATGCTTCAGTTGGTTTATCCACACTGCCGGTTTTCCTTGGGACAGTGAGTTGGAAGGATACCCCTTCTGGATGGACATTGCAATGTCTGAGATCCAAATTTGCCAAAGTAGAAATCCGTTCAGGACAGGTTAAAGCAAACAGGATAACCAATTTCATTGACAGAACCTTGAGTGTTAAGGAACTGTTTTTCCCTAATGAAATAATGTATTTGACCATAATATCAACATTCCAGGTATGTGAGTACCTGGGCTTTGGAGGACGTTTATTAAGAACACCTCTGAGGAGTCTAGTAACGTAAGGGTGTTGACCAACGGAGTAGCCATCTATCTTAGGGTGGGTCGAGGAAATAGCTGATCGTAGGACGTTGATCGATCGGTATGCTAAGCCTTCATTAAAGACTTCTGTTAGGAAAATCAGTATGTCATTTATAGATGACGAAAAAGGATCAATTTGCTGTCCAGAACACCAGCGGCACCAACGGTTCCAACTAGACTCGTAGGTCTTGTGTGTGGAGGTACGAGTTGCTGCGATGAGTAGGTCGGCAACGTTTGTCGGAATGCCCTCAGCTTGGAAACGTTGGTAGAGATGTGAAACACGGCTAAGTGAAGGCGAGGATACATTGGGTGAACTCTGTTCAGATCGGACGGGTCTGTTAGGAGGGTTGGAGTGTTCGGCGGTAACACTGGCTGAGATATTAGAAGCCTCAACAGAACCGGCCACCAAGGCTGGGCTTGCCAGATTGGAGCTACTGGAATTATCTCTGTTTGGTCTATCATTACTTTCTCCAGAGTCCTGGATATCAAGTTGAATGGGGGGAAGGCATAGCCTTGCAGAGGGGCCCAAGTTATCGTGAAGGCGTCTGTGTGGATGGCCCCTGGATCGGGTCTCCAACTGATGTAATCCTTCAGTTGGTTTGTAAGGCGACTCACGAACAACTCGGTCTGACAATGAGACAGGAAGGGATGGATGATGGATGGGTCTAACTTCCACTCGCTCATGTCCTTGAATTCTCTCGACTCCTTGTCTGCAGAGACGTTGTCTCTTCCCGGGATGTGAGAAGCCATCACAAAGATGTCTCTTGCCTGGCACCAATCCCACAGCTCCAGGGCTAGAAAAAGGAGTTGGAGGGAACGTGTACCCCCTTTGTTGTTGATGTAAGCGATGGCGGTCGTGTTGTCTATTTGTTGAGATGCGGTTACATGAGACCTGTCTTTGAGAAAGGTTTTTAAAGCCAAGAAGGCTGCTTTCAGTTCCAGGTAATTGATGTGTTGGAGGAACTCCTGTTGTGACCATCTGCCATTGGTCACGAGGGACTGATGCACCGCACCCCAGCCTTTCATGGAGGCGTCGGTCGTGATTAGCATATCTGGAGGAGGGCCCAAGTTATATGGGCTTACCCATACTGTAGGCCCCTCGACTTTCTCAATTATGTCCTTTTCAAGGAGTTCATTAACCTTGGCAGTTACTTTGTCCTTTAAAGAAAAAGGTACTCGTCTCATCTTTTGAACGACTGGAGGAACACTGAGATCAACGTGTAGTTTCAACTGATAACCTTTAAGCTTTCCAATTCCCTGGAACACACTTGGATATTTTGCTTTGAGTCCTCCCAAAAAGGTATCATCAACAGTGTTACAGTCTCCTGTTCCGAGAGTTCCCATGGGATCCACATGAAGGATTCCAAGATCTGTGGCAGTTGAATATCCCAGCAAACAACGCCCAGATTCAACAACAATGAAATTTGCTACTACCTTTGCTTTCGATACGGAAACTTCTGACTGAAACTGGCCTTCAACTCCAAGCTCTCGACCCCCATAAGCATATAATCTCTTTGTGCAAGGTTTTAATTCAATCTTGAGCCCCTGATACTTAAGTTCCTTTAGTGTATCTTTACTGATAAGGTTACTTGCAGAACCTGAATCAATTAACACATCTCTGCTGATTCCACCAATCTTCACTGAGATCACTGGCTCAGTGGAACTTGACATTGCACATGTCTGTTCTTCTATAGTAAAAGCAAACGTGTCATCCTCACCTGATTGCTTACAACGATCCTCTACTTGATTGGCCTGTCCCCCCTTACCATGACGCTGCTGTCTGCCTCCCCACTGTTGGGTGGTGCCTTGTTTACCAGACTTTAGGTTCCTTCCCCCTTTGCAACAGCTAGCATAATGGCCATATTTACCACACTTGCTGCATTTGCGACCTCGGGCTGGGCAAGTTTTACTTCGAGCAAAATGACCTTCCTTACCACAGTTGAAACAAACACCTTTTCCTTTGGTTCCACGTCCAGGACTTTCTTCTACTGCATTAGTGCCTGCGCCAGGTTCTTGGCTTGGCGTGACCATTTGACTTGCCTGCTCGCGTGAGGCTTCCCACTTTCGAACTTTATCCATTGCAGTTTCCAGAGTAATATTATTAACTTCCAATAGCTTCTTTTTTAGCTCCACATCAGGCAACTTTTCAATCAATTGGTTCCGCAAATTTTCCTCCAAAGTTGCACCAAAATTACAATGACGCGCTTCTTTACGTAAGCGAACTATGAATTTATCAGCGGTCTCCCCCTTTGTCGGCGTAAGTTGACGAAAGACATGTCGCTCGTACGGTACATTTTCCTCGGCTCGAAAATGACCATCTAATTTTCGTAAACACACAACATACTCATTATCCTGGTCAGCATTCAGTGGTCCAGGATCTGGAAGATCTTCGTAAATATCTTGTACTTCCATGCCGGCTAAATGAAGTAACTGAGCCTTTTTTCCGAGAAGGATTCGCAATTCCCTTGCCATCGACGTAATACTGATACGATCTTTTCCACTGTCGCCATCGTTCCGCGACCTGAGAGGAAGAACCTCTTAAATCCAAAGGCGGAAGCGCTCTTTCAACTGAATTCGCCATCCTCGTCGCCAAATTGTAGTGTCGAACCGCAATAGTAAGCCACAAAGGCAGTCCCGAAAGCAAAAGACAACAACACACGCAGTACACGTTTTAACACTTTTCTTCCCGCTCTTGTACTCTCCCGGATGTATACTTTTACATTTACAACCGCTGTCCTAATACACTACAGAGGTGTACAGGGCTGCCGTTTGTACTGCAAGTGTTTTTCAACCACCAGGTCAGTTCTCCTCTGGCACTCATTGACAGAGTAATTAGGGCGTCGTAAGACTCTCGGTTCCTTTGCAGGCCCCGAATGAGGTCGCATTGTAGGTGGCGGAAATGGAGTGGTGCTAGCCAAATGGCTGACCGGGAGGACTCTAGTAAACCGATTAGGCTTGCTAGGTTTCTTAGCGTGATCTTTTGAGGAGCTAGTATACGGTGACAACAGTCTAGGATTTTGTTTACCTTTCCTGCTGGGAGTGACAGCATCATAGACGTCGAGTCTATTTTGAAACCTAGAAAGGTGATAACCTGCGATGGGATCAGGGATGACTTCTTGAAGTTTGCTATAAAGCCCAGGGACTGAAGGAGAGTCACTAACAGATGGGTGTTTCTCACAGCTTCCTCCTTTGTAGCAGCTAAGAGAAGGAAATCGTCCAGGTAAATAAAGACGCGAATTGACTTCCTCCTCAGGAATGCTGCGACTGGCTTCATTAGTTTTGTAAAAATTCTGGGGGCTGAACACAGGCTGAATGGGAGGGCTTTGAACTGGTAACACGTGCCCTCCCAAATGAACCGAAGAAACTTTTGAGACGACTGGTGAACGGGAACGGCAAGGTAAGCGTCCTTTAAATCTATATTTGTCATAAAATCTCCCTTTCACAGCAACGTTTTCAGACAATTGAGACTTTCCATCTGGAAGTGTTCGTTTAATATGAACTTGTTTAGATAACTTAGATCTATCACCAGACGCATAGGTCCATCCTTTTTGGGTACAAGAAACAGGCGGTTGTAGAAGCCGCCTCTCTATGGCCCCTTTCTGCAACAACTCGTTGACTTCCTGTGAAGTTAGAAGTGCCTCCTGACCCGATGTCTGGGTAAACTGAGGAAACTTTTGGAAAGGGGTTTTGAAAAAGGTTATCTTGTACCCTGAAACAATTGAAAGGATCTGAGGGTTCGATGTTAGGGACCCCAAGAGGCTAGGAACTCTGCGACTTTTGCTGACGTCCCTTCTGGGGTTGGGGACGAAAGGGGCCGTTTTTTGAACGGGATCCGTGGTGATTTGACTGAAATCTAAAGGTGTTTGAATACCCAGACGATTGATATTTGGAGAAGGTGTCTCCTCAATGCCTAGTCTGAGACTGTGAGCTAGTGCCACGTCTAGGAAAGGCCCTGGTTGTGCTTTGTGCCAAATTTTTTATGAGGCCTCTTGACAATTCAGCTTGCTTTGAGGCCAATGAGGGAAAATCATCTCCAAAAAGCCATGACTTGGCATTTGGTAGAGGTAATTCTGCGAGGTTAATCCTCGACTTATTTATTGATGCAAGGACTCTCTGTCGTCTCAATATAGATAGTTGGGTATTTGCTGAGCCTAAGAGACAAAGGGCTTGCTCAAGGGCTAATTTCATTTCCTCATAAGATGGTGCTGAACCATTTTCAATGCAGTCATGAAAACCACAAAGTGGACCAGTGGTATTTGAGAGGGCACGCTGAATGGTGAACACTTCTTTGTCTCTCTCTTGGACAAACTTTCTCAGTTTAGTGGGAACTTGATTCAATAACTGTTGATCCAGTTTCGGGGCAGATAACGAATCTACCTCAGGAGTGTCCCAGTCCTCCAAGATAACCAGTGATTGTTGATACGTTAATTTTCTCCGGAAATTAGACTCCAAAAATTTGGAGAAAGGAGATGATGGTTTCCAGGAGGATGATTGAACAACAGGGTCAAACAGACCATGATCAAGGTTCGCAGCTTCGTCAGCCGTCTTACTAGACTCTTGTTGTGCCTCAACAGGCTCTACGGGTGCCTTAATAGGCTTTACAGGTGCCTTAATAGGCTCTACGGATGCCTCAATAGGCTCTACGGGTGCCCCTTTGGGCAATGAAGAAGTCTCAAGTGACTTTTTTTCGGCCGCCAAAGGATCGATTATCTCCATCAAGCTTGACGTGTCATCAGCCATTACCGACAAGACGTCGATGTCCGTGTCCGTAACAGATTCTAGCTGATTTGAACGGGACTCCAACGAGTCTAATCGTTCAGAAAGACTCTCAATCGAGTGCAAAATCCTCTGAAGAGTATCATCTTCTGGGTCCCCGCGCCGTTTTGGCGGGGAGCCTTCATATTGTACGTCAGGTGCCGAGATGGAGTTTCGGCGGGAAGATGGCGACCGGGAGCGAGTCCTTTTTCGCGACTTGTGCTTTCTGCTGGACATGTTCAGCGAATGAAGATACCTGAAGAGCGAGAAAATATCGCTAGAAAGAAACCTGTGTAAAAACACAGAGGAATAGTCTGCAAAAGGTAAAAAATTAGCAAAAAGGCACGACAAAATCAAGTACTTACCGAATGGTTTGAAGCACAAGGAAAAAAGCCACAGAAGCATGATGGGACCACGAGACCTAGGTTCCAGGGCCCTGTGGGTATACCCAGGCCCCTACGGTTTGCTTTTATGGGGTTTAACCCTTCCAATGCGTTAAAAAGTGGTTTGAAGCACTAACTGGGAAATTCCTAACATTTGTTTTCTCATATATTTCGAACGGAGTCTGTGAAATATAATTTAGTATTTAAAAAACGTGCTGACGGTTAGTTCGTGTCTCACAGTGCCTCATAATCTTTGAAACCTGTTATTCAAATCAGTGGTTTCTATTATGCTTTCCTTATCTGTCAGCATGGCTTATTCGGTTTCAATAAAGTGTTAATAATAGGAACCACCTAAGCATAGACGTAAACAAGGATAGAATTCATCAATAATACTGTATGTCCTCGGTAAATCCGCCAGTCTCTTAATAAATAAAGTCATTATTATTATTATTATTATTATTATTATTATTATTATTTTTCGCCACACGGATTGAACATACCAGAAATCCGGAGGAGAGCGTTTTTATATGGCAAAATATCCCATAAAAATTCAATCATTGAATAGAGGCTTTTTTTAAATATTGCATAACGCTAATTGAAAATTCATTCATTAGCCATGGGAGTGTGACAAATGCCGTTTTTGAGGATTATGGTTTACGTGATACAAATGAGAACAGTAGTGTTAAGAGCTAAGAACAGACTCATTTCCGTAATTAGATTGTCTAGAAATTACTAAGCATACAAGAAAAGAAAATTAAACTTGTATTTTTTTCTGGTGCCTGTGCTATGCTGGCTCGTATTTAGCGTACCTCGAAACAAAGCAGTGCAATAGAAGGAACGTTATTGATTAATTTGTGCACAATATAGACGCAGCCGGCAGTCATCTTTGACCAGCACACGAAAAAGGAGCCGTTATCCGTATGTCGCCACCGAGGGCATCATGAGAGAGCTACGTTCAAACTGGTTTGCTCGTGCTTTGTTATGCTATTTGGGTCTTATTGGTGTTCTAAGTCACTTTTGAAGTTATTTGAAGTTCTATTCAGGGTGTCGAATTGAACTGCAAGAAATAATGTACTCAAACTAATTTATCAAACGATTTGGTAAAGTATGTTTTGTGACCTTAGGACTTAAAGAGTGATGGCGTTTCGGAAGTTAGTCCTTTGTCATTCCCTCTGACGAAGGGCGAAGCATCCCTTAAATCCCAGGATAAAAAAAGCTAACTTTATCAACCTGTTTGGTAAATCATTTTTGTGTGTTATACTCCCTAACGACGCAGCCCCAGTTTCTTTATACAAGAAAACATGTCTTTGTTATGATTGCAGACTGGATACCATGTAAAACAGTTAAATGTCTCTAAAGAGACGTCAGTAATTCCATAATTCCAGCACAAAGACCTGTTCATGGGTCTTTGTTTTGTTATCTTTCACGGAAGAAACCTTCCTAATGAAACAGCGAATTTTGCATACAAGTAATGAATAGAGGGATCTTGGTATTTTATCTATTTAAGCAAAGGGTCGCAGAGTATTTTCCTAGTTTATGAGTGCTTTGTAAATATGACAAGTTGTAGTTTACATTGTAAGTGTTAATGGTCGCAAGTAAAACCGTGCAATAAAGTGTTTTTCACACATTTGTGATTTAGTGTGAGAACATGTGCTCTAACCTGTCTTTAGGTGTTTAATAACCCAGGCTTATATACTGCTGCATACTACTACTTCTTCCACTACCACCACCACTACTACCACTACAACTACTGCTACTACTACTACTAGTATTACTACTACTACTTCTACCACTACCATGCACCACTACCACTACTAGTATTACTATTACTACTTCTACCACTACCACTGTAATAAATTAAATTTCGCGCGTTTCATTTATGTGTGCAAACCATGAAAAAGCTCTATTAGCAGTAGCAGTAGCAGTAGTAGTAGCAGTAGTAGCAGCAGCAGCAGCAGCAGCAGTAGCAGTAGTAGTAGTAGTAGTAGTATCTGTAGCAGTAGCAGTAGCAGTAGTAGCAGTAGCAGTAGGAGTAGCAGTAGCAGTAGCAGTAGTAGTAGTAGTAGTCGTAGTCGTAGTCGTAGTCGTAGTCGTAGTAGTAGTGGCGGGAAAGGGAATGATAGTGACAGTAGGCTTATCGTTGACTCGAATGTAGTTTATTTGAGCGTGCAGTTTACCACTCATAGAGATATATGCATGGTTTTTCAGAATTTATGAAGATGAAGGATACCAAAGGTCCTTTGTATTGATTCAAGTTTTGCTAGGTCAAAAGTGTTTTTGTGTATTATTCTGTTGTCAGTATAAATACTCAAGTGATTATACAAAATGTTGCGCTCTGATTGGTTCGCTATCTCGGATTATCAGCCATAATCGCATTGACGAACGAAATGGCTGCCAGTCGTTCGCGCGCTTTTGATGAAATAACTTTTTTTCGTGTTGTACAATGTCTTTTCTTTCCTTTTTTTTTAGAAATATTCACCTGTGTATTTATACTTAAACAATTATTCGCCTCAGGCTCAGTGAATATCGGTGAATATTCACTGATAGTCACTTCGCCTTCGGCGAATAATTGTTACTAACAAGAATCCCGACTTAGTTAAAGGCATATTTCTTGTCTTGTGTCTAAGACCAACATGTTCGATTTCACTCGAACCCAGGAGCCCATTACAAGTCGAACCCCAATTCGATCTTAAAATAGATTTTCCCTCTGTTTAAACGGGCCTTCTACTCAACTTGGGACGGAAAAATATCAATAATGCAGAAAGTTTTTAAGCAAGGGAACCTTGACAACTAATGTAAACCGCGCTCTTAGCTGGTTTGGTGCCATTAGGGACGGACCATTAGAAAAATGATGGGGGGGGGGGGGGGGTAGGAAAAAACAAAAAAAAATTCATGCAAGGGAAAATGCCAAGAAAAACAATTCATGCAGAAGAAAGGTCCAATTGTGACTTTTTCACACGTAGTAAAAAAAATTCGTGCAGAGGGGTTCACCTGAAAAAAAAATTCCTGCATAAGCAGTGAGCGAAAAAAAAATTCGTGCAAGCTGAAAATTCCCCACCCCCACATCACTTTTCTAATGGTCCGTCCCTTATTTAACCGTGTTTGTGATGGTTGAAGATAAGATAATGATTTTGGGAGTGACCTTCCTTTAATGCAAAATATTCCATCGTCACTTTCTCACTTTCACACCCAACAGCGAATTCGTCAAAATCGGCAGCAATTCTAAGGCCCCTGCCGATGAAAGGCAAGAGGCCCCCCCCTTGGCACATGGCAAATAAAGACCTTCTGATTCGACTACGAGTGCGAGATTTTCAATGTGCTCCCAGTACGCATACACGATACCGTGAGCATATCACGCAAACGTGTTCTGTCTTCCAAAATCTCGTCGCCGTATTATCGCGAACCCGGCGGTGAGGGTGAGGGGGGGGGGGGGGGGTGAGGGGGGAGGGGGGGAGAGACTCCCATATGGAATGGACGGGGATGCCAACCTCGTTCCCAGGGCTTTTCCCTTCGAAGTGCCAGTTCCTCTCGAACTCGTTTCGTGTTCATCCATCCCTGATCCCGCCGCGTCGATCTCGACGATCATGGACCTAGATGAAGGTAAAATCTAGGCCATCTTTCTCGCTGAATTTGCATCCGTCCAACAAAATGATAGTTTCGGTAATTAAGAATGTAAATATGTGCTTATTCTTCACAGCAAGCGATGTTTTTTTTTTTTGTGAGAAAGCAAAGAGTACTAGGTGGGTGTGGTGCACATTGTAATGAAGAAGTGGATGCGTGACACAAATTATGCGCATTTTGATTAAAAAGTATCTGAATTATTGATGAGAATAGTGTCAAAAGTCAGCTCTGTTAAACGCATGTTAAGTAGTTTCTCATTTCTCATCCCTGGTTATTGTTTTTGCTGGACTTCTGAAAGAAGATGCAATAGTGACAGTGAGTCTGACACGAGGTGCATTTGATCTTTCGGTTGTTTTGTGACCCAATTTTGCAGTTCCATGTCTTTTATACTGGCAATATTTTTGTCAGAATTTATTTTTAAAGAAGTGATCTGGAAGGAACTGGCACTTAGAATACAAAATGGCGGCTTGACTACACGGCACGACAAGGAGAAACGCCCGCGAGTCTTTCTTAATTTGGCCCACTTTTGACCGGAATTTTAACCTTCGAATGAGTAAAAGTTTCAATTTCATTTAATTTTATGTTTTTTTTCATGATCCGAGTCGATCCTACCCGGACTGGCGGTCTGAGTTGATCCATTCCGACTTTTGTAGCTGCCTTAAAGTTTCCATTTTTGTAGCAGGACAGTATTTTTTTGAGTCAGAATTTCCGTTTTGAGTTTGATCTGGTTTTGAGTATAGCTAGATCACCTCCCAGCTGTTCGTCATTGGGGAAAATAATATATTTTTTGGAACAGGACCAAGAGCAATTAATGCTATAGACCTAAACCTTCTGCAAAGCTTACAACTTTATAGCGGAGCTCCCCAGCGGCTCGAAGAGCCGCAGAGCGGAGCCCCATAACTGCCGTGCGAGGATAGAAATTGAGAAAACCATGCGTTTGAGTTTTCATGGTCACCGTGGCTAGCGGCATGGCTCGCGGGCGCGTGCGCCTAGCGACGACGACGACGACGACGTTGCCCCAACATGGCGGCCATAGTCATCCGGGATATTTAGAAGGTCTTAAACCGAAACGAGGCTTTGTTTTTCGCGCGCTTTTCGCGGCTTGCCGTGGCTACACAACCTACAGCCAGCAGTCTACAGCAGTCTACAATGTTTTGCTAAAGAAACGAATTATTCATAGCGGTTTTGGAGGAAAAATTTTCTTCCTACAAGTTTTCAAGCGTTTTTGGAGGGACATAAGCATAAAGCTGAGTTCTTCCTACAAGTTTTCAAGCATTTTTGGAGGGACATAATCATAAAGCTGAGTGTCTGTTTTTCATTTGTTAAAGAGCTGCCTAGCAGCTGCTTTTGGTGTTGCCTTAAAACTATTATAATTTTGCTGACCAGGTAATGGTTCTTCCGTTGAGTCGCGAGCTAGATGTTTTTTTTTTTGACGATTTATTTCAGCTATCGAGTCTTCTTTAAGTAGTTGCGTACACCAGGCGTATTTAATAACTTTAGTGACAGCATTTTCAATGTGTGAGGGTCTGTGTGAGGAGCTCCGCTTTTAGGCTTGCCTAAATCTATTTAATAACTAGAAGTTCTTTTCAGAAGGTGAAAATGCTGCGATTTGACTTTTAAGATATACAAAGTGTAATAGAGGTACCAAAGAAAAGCAGAGACAATTTTTTTACATTCAACAATGTATTTATTAAATATAAACTTTAAACTATAAAATTTTAACAGCTGACATCATTAAAATGGTAATCATGTAAAATATAATGTATAAAACTATTGTTATATCAAATGTATAAAATTCCAATCCTTAGTATATAAAATACAAACTTTAAACTTTTAATGGTTATTATTCCTCGCGAAGCGAGGTTACTAATCGTGTCGGTTCCGGTCAGACCACGTGGCTCGCAAGCCCGAGTAAATCGAGCCGAGAGTTTTTATATATGTATATATTTAGCAATTATTCCACGAAATCGAGTCGTATATGAGCTAACAGCCAACGAGGCGCGTAGCGCCGAGTTGGCTATAGCTCATATGCGACGAGATTGAGTGGAATAATTGTTTTATTATATCTCTAAACCCTCGCTTATGAGACACTGGAATTAGTTTGTACAACAAGAATTGACTTTGTTATTGTTTTTGAACAGAACCATGTTGTTGTCGAGCCGACACATTGTAGAGCCGATGTGTAAAAAAGTTTCAAACACGAGTCCGGCTCGTTTTTAAACATCTCTTTAATGTACTTGTCAATTTTTTTTCGAGTTAGCAAATTAGTTTAAGAATTTTAAAGTGGAAAAAGTAGGCAGAAATAAAATAAAAACTCAGTTTACGGGCTTCACAGATCTTTCAAAATGGCGGCTGTTTATAAGAGGTTCAGTTTCCTTCGTAATAAACAATTTCGCAATATAATTTGCTCACTTACCGTCGAATAGTTTCATCCCATATTTATTTGCTTCGGTAGTATTTCTTTGGTGTATGATTTTTAAGCTTGACTTGAATTTCTCCCTGTCTAATTCAAGAAATCATCCCTCCATGATGGCCGTTTTCCGTGCCAATGGTATATGAGCTGATATACTATGAGTAGGGAACCAATCAGAGCGCGCGTTTGCTCATATACAAGGGTTGCAGATATAATAAATATATATATTTATATATATGTTTATATATATATATCTATATTTTAAAGGTGTCCGTTCGCAGGCCAGGTTACCTGGCAATAGTAACGCACTTGAGAACGCTGAATTTCCGCCATTATTCGGTGATGCCTTTTTGAAAAAAATGTAAATTTTGTGGAAACCGATTTCACTCGTCCTGGAAGTACATCCCAGCAAGGTGATCTCCGAGATATTCAAGAAATATTAGCACGAGATCGTCGCCGAGTAAGTTCGAATCCCGTGAAAATCAACACGAGGAAAGCACGACTCAAAGCAGGGATAGAGAAACGACAGCAGGGAGAATAACAACAGAAATCGCAGCCAAGACAACTGCTCGCTCCAGAAAAAGGCAAACGAAACAGCAGGGAAAAGGACCAGGAATTCAATCAAGTTAGTTTGGAATTTGAATGTGTTATTGATAGAAATACAGGACATGAGTGAACGATTACATAACGAAATATATTGGTGTACTACATTTAGCAAAATGACTTAGAAGGGAAGCCGAGTAGGAACGACTTCAGCGATTGGAGATGTCTCTGGAAAATAATTCTATTAGTCTAAAAACGGAATCGGAAGACGACCAACAGATTACAATAGAATGTAAATAGGTATATTTTATAATAACACGATAGCGTTTCCAGTTTGAAGTAATTCCCAACACAGAGAGTTGCAGTTGTTATAGCAATCGTTTATAACGATGTGATCTGATATCATTGCAACAGTGAAAATATTGTAAATTTTCTTGATCTAGCAGTTATGTTAAACATTTTCAACAGAATATATACCCTGTGTCACTATAAAGTACTGGTTCTGCAATATTATCAGTGACCAATGCGATCATTTTAAAATAAAGCAAATGTGATTACTGAATTCTGAGTAGTATTTCTCTTTGCTATATATATATATATATATGTATGTATTCTCTGATTGAAAGGTTTCAATAATATTGCGTAGAGACAACAAGTTTCATAGCCTTTTCACAATGGGTCAGTTTTACCTTAGAGTGCAATGACCCCCCCCCCCCTCCCCTGATCATATTGCGATCTAGAACCCCTGCCCTTTTTTCACAAATGAAATGTTAATTCAAGCCTTAATTTGCAAAGTTAGACATAACATATTAACTTTGTTACTTTCTGCCGTTTACTTTATTTTTATGATGTCAAATATCAATATTTCATAACAACCACAACATGCAATTAACCTTTTACATTGGAAAAACTTTATAAAGAAGAAAATAAATTTTGTAATGTCAAAATGTTTATGATCTTTCTCATATATTCATTGCAAGTGTGCTGTATGTAGTAACAAGTGTTTCAAGTTTCCTAAATGCCCTATGCTTTCAATAATGATTTTCCACACAAACTTTCTAGACAAATGACTGCACTAGATTCTAAGCCTTTAAGAAGAAATGGTATTGTTTGGAGCTGTTTTGATTACTACCACCTCTGATGGAAAGCCTATTAAGAAGATTTTTGTATTGCTTTTAGTAGTAGAGTAACAATAACTTTACCAAGATTAAGACATGAATCCCACCCCATAAAAATATATTATGTTTAACATAAAAAATATAACAATAATAATATCAATACCAGTAATAATAATTGTAATGATAATAATAATGATAATAATATAATGATAATTCTTCTCGTTACTATATGTCATTGGTTACAGTTCAATACCTCTGGCTGCCATGACTTTTTCGATGAAATACCGTCCTTATATTAAATCTTTCTTCTGCAGTTTTTATAATAGAAATTTTCATATATTCAAAATAATGTACTATTCTATGGTTGGGTATGGATATTTTGCCTGTTTCTGTAAGAGCACAATTAAACTTTCATGTGGTATATACTTTTGACTGATTGATGTTGATTTCACATTATTTTTTTTACAGGAGTACGTAGTGCAGCAATCTTTTTGAACATATTAAGATTTCAATAACTCTTTCTTACATGTATTGTTTTTATGATATGACCTAAAAATAGCACAACCACATACTATACAGTCGGCACTCACTATTACCAAACCTTTATTCAAAGCTTTTGTAGAATTCAATTGTTTTACCCCCAATTTGTTGATATGGCATCTCTTTTGAGGGAAGAGGAATTTTTCTATCTACCACTGGGGGTACCATTGCAACTGAAAAGAGTTACAAACATTAAAACATGCACTATTCATAATGCTCTCAATTGTGGTTACCCGGGAATGAAATAATGACTGCAGTAGACAATAACATATCTAATCAGAAGATTCTTCTTACAATGAATCTCATGCAATTATAACCAAAAAACATAAACAAAAAATAATTGGAGCATTCAACTCATCCTCTGTGTAAGAACATATTGTGTTCAAAAGTGATGTACAACAAAGAAGACAAAGCAGTAGAGACTAAGAAAATAAAACTAAAGAAAAAAAACACAGGTTTTTACACTGTGGTAAACACAAGCATTCATATCAACTCTTCAAGATTTCACCTGCAAAAGATTTACAATCATTTTCAATTTGTGTTAAGTGAATATTATTGTGATACTTCATCGACTCTGTATTCCCTGTCAAGATAATAAATAATTTTACTTCTATTCCCTCTGGTGCAATCTAAGTGGCAGTGAAAGAGCTAAATGAAGGTCAATTTTTAAGCACTGTGTTGAGCGGTATACTGATCATGTAATTTGCACCAGGTGTCACTAATTGTGTACCAAACACAGCATAAGAAATAAAATAATGGGGATTACGCTGATATAAAAAAAATATATATATATAATATAAAAAAAAAGAATAAAATATGAAAGCATTGTGACTTCTTCAAAAACTAGCTGCGCGAGGTTTTGCGGGAGTTTGAGTTGAAACGATTGTTACCTTTATGAATACTTCCACGAGCGAAAAAAGTAGAATTTAGCATGATAAATTTCGTAACCTACCGAGTAAGAAGAACGCAGATCCAAGAGAACCCTCGTGGTTGTGAGTTGGCTCATGTCTTTCGTAGGCTACCGCTGATTACATAATGACAAACACTGCATGCGCTCGTAAGTAATTTATGTATCCATGGTGATTAATTTATGCGGACATCGCGAAAAAAATCGAGGAGCCTCTCTGCATTACTATCAGGCACCACAGGAAGCCCAACTTCGAGAATAGTTTCAATTATAAACTGTGTATGACCAAGCTGCCCCTTCAGCCAACACCACATGTAGAGTCTCTGTCTGATGATGACCATGATTAAATATGATTAAATTCTCTTTGACAGGTTCTTCAAGAAGCTATTCATAAATTGAGAAATATTTCAACTGTACTTTTTATATACTTTGTTGAGAGACTTGCTCAGAGGCCTTTGTAATAAATATCATGCCTCTTTCACTGTACTGTTGCTTTATTGTAAAGTTGTGTACATTGAAATTGGGGTTAGCTTTATTCTAGTAAATTGTGTGGATGGGACTTTTAAGTGTCTTTTATATTATAAAATTGTGCTTTGTTTAATTGTGTCCAGAATGTGTCACTGGTTTGAATTTTAAGTCATATATGAACCCAAGACATAAATTTCACATACCGGTAATATGTGAGAATTAACAAATGAAAAGTTAAGTCAAAAGTGGTAAAATGAAAATGGTAGAATTTTAGGGACATCAAAGTTTGCTCCAAAAGATGTCATTCTAAGGTACTTTTTTGGTATGTCCGAAGTAGGATAAAGATACGTGTATTTGTGATCATTTCCCATACCAAAATTAAGTATGTTCCCTATATGTCAAGATCAACAGATATGTTTTAGGTGTGTCAGATGAGATATGTTCTTGATATGTCATGCATACCCAATACAAATTTTTTCAGTATGAGGGTAAGGTATGTTTTGTGTAGGTCCAAAGTTAACGTTAAAACCGTGAGCCCCAAAAGCATTGCACATTTTCTAGCTCAGGATTTCAATCATGTCCTCTGTGTCATTTCCTGTGGGTGTTTTGTTGTTCACACCCTACTAGGAACGACGTGACTTATGCTGTCAAGGTCTAGTATAAAATAAGTTCCTATATATTGTATCTTGTAGTTTTATCCTGACAAAGTCTTACTAGCAGACAAGAGTGGTCGATTAATAAACTCCGTTCTACAAGACAAGTTCAGTTGCTGTGAGCTGCCCACTAGTTCTCTTATAAAAAATGAATATTGGCCACTCAATCAAACTGGCAATTAGTTTATAAAACAAGAAACCATTTCAAAACAAGAATCAGTAAGATCTTGTTGGCTTACATCAAAAGCACAACACAAGATAGCATTGTGTAAGCAAACAAGAGGTGGCAAACAGCCTGTGCAGTAATTGTATCAGGCCTACTTTTTTCTCATTTTCCCACTGTCAACTCTCCCACCCCTATACTTGACCAGTGCACCTCTGAAAAAATGATGCCTGATCGCAGGTTTGGCCTTTTTTTTAATGACTTGGTTTACGGGACATTTCTGGAAAAAACTAATGTCGGAGGGGGGAATAAAAATAAAAATAAAATAGAGTATTCAACCTTTTTTTCCAGGCACAGTGTACAATTTTATATCGGAGGGAAAACTAAGATGTTTCGTAGCCAATGTAACACAAACCTCATACCTAGGGCTCAGTTTGGTGCTCTAATACATTACAGCCCTGAGTGTAACTCGGCACTGGGTGCGAGGTTGTGTTGGTAGACTATTACATCTCACGAAAATGAATGAAAATAAAACACACCTTGGCCATTTGAATAGTTTTATTTCCGAAAATATGACAATATGAGGTTTTATTTTCCCCGCTTTTGAAAATAAAAAAGCACATTTGAAGTATATGATCGGCGGGAAAAAAATAATACAAATTTTCAATTTTATTTTTTTTCTGAAATCGGGAAATTCAACGTCGGCGGTCCTGTGAACCAAGTGATTAAAAAAAATGGCCTTACTTGAGAGGTCAGATATACACTAAATGTTGGCATTGCAAAATTCATTGTATAACATAAAATCAGTTTTTTTTGATACCACATAAATTTTCAAATTTCTTAATACTTGTAAAATGAAACCATTTTGAAAGATGTTGCAGTTTTACTTTCATTGTTACTGTGTTAAAGTTTTACCTGTATGTCGTATTTTTATAAGGGCAAGTTTCAGTCACCATTAGCATAATTGCAAAATACTGACAGTGGCACAGTTAACCAAGTGTTCAATATAATAAGACATATTAAACACGAAGATTTTAGTTATATTGTGTATAGGCCACACCCCCATTTTGCACAAAATTTATTAAAAAAAAAATTGCGGCCTATATACACGTGTGAATACTGCAGTTATGCTCCTTAATTTCTAGATTGGGTTTTGAACAGATTGCTAAACTGGAATATCTGTCAGAGACATGATTTTGCCTGAATGGAGTGAAGGGATGAAGATTAGGTCATATTTCATTGTCATTGCTGTCAGGGAGAAGTTGCGCTTCTGTTAAACATATCATGTCGGTGTCGAAAATATTAGCGTCATGTTTGACACCTATGCTGTGTTTTTTCAATGACCTCACATTCAGGAGAGAAATTGTTAAAGATGAGCTGACCTTTGCTATAATTTTAGTTTTCTCTCAATCTTTCATATTCTTTGTGAACTCCGGGGTCTGCCTTTGTATGTCTAGTTTGGATCTCTCCCAAGATGTTAATGCCATTTGTAAGCGCTTTTGCATTGCGTTACTAGTTTGCGTGACGAACTCTCCTGCACATTAGACATGCGCAGTCGGAATGAATCTGGTCGCCTCGTGGTTTTCTTGTCTAGTCGCAAACGTTTACAAGCTCACTATTATCCATCTGGAGCCTAGTTTAAAGTTTCGATTGCCCCAGGATTGGCATAGAGGTTTGTGTTTTCATAATCGATTTATTTACTGCGATTGTTTTCGATTGTTTGGTTGGCCTTTGGCTGTGATTTTATAGCCTAGTGATTTCTATTGTTATGCAACTCTATTCTTTGTTATTTCATTATAATTACGTACTTTTATTTCAGTTCTTACGTTTTCGTTTATCAATTAAAGTCGCCACTTAGTATATGGTTGTTGTGGTCCTTGATGATTCGAGCTCAGTACAAACCTATCGCCGTTACACCATTAATAGATGTTGAACGGCTCAAAGCAACATAAATTTGCCCATAATTGAATGACCTCTGTTTGAATAGTTGACACCTTATTACAACCTGATGTAAAGAGAGTCCCTGAACTTTATGTATTTGCAACAACATATGCAAGTGTAATAGGAAATTGCACTCTCTGTATTCCTGGTGAAGATGGTTTATGTGGTCTTATTTTTATTCTTGCTAGTATTGGTTTAATAGACAGTATTGTTTTCTCTAACAAAAAGGTTGCTAGATTTTTCAATCATGTTTTTACAAGCTTTTTCATCCT
The DNA here is from genome assembly GCA_949710005.1 of Ricordea florida. Lineage (NCBI taxonomy): Eukaryota > Metazoa > Cnidaria > Anthozoa > Corallimorpharia > Ricordeidae > Ricordea > Ricordea florida. Next base: position 18,108,875 of record OX453285.1, on the reverse strand, counting down.
CAAATTTGATGTTAATAATACTTGGCTTTTGTGTGTTTTGGTTGACATCAATTTTACTGACAGTCCCAATTTGGCCATTTATCAGTCTATCTGCAATGTCAATGTTGTTTGTCAGCATCACCTTAGCACCTACTTTGACAAAGATGTCATAATCCAGACCACCTGTTTCAGATCATACTTTTGATAAAACTCTATCAATGTCACCTTGAGAAACATTCTTAGGATACTGGTCTAATGCCCTAAGAAATGCAGATCCAGGTAATTGCTCTAGTTTATTGTTGTTATGCTCATTGACAGGTCTGCTTTCAGCAAATACATGAATAGCATCTGATGGGTAGTTATCATCTGCTGGGTCTATTGATCTTGAATGAATGCATTTAATGTTTTCCTCAGTTTGGGTAGCAGTACGTAATCTGTTTAACATGGCGGCAAATGGTTGGTCATCTTTTTGTGTCATGATTTCAGTGAGTTCTGTCATTGAGAAAATATGCCAGGGATGACACAGGTTGTTTGTATTATTGTAATTTTCAAATACTGGTTTTCTCGTGTGGCAGTGTTGATACATGTCTCCTACAGCAATGATGCTTATTCCAGCAAAAAGGTTAGAGGCTGGTGTGTCAAATATTTCTCATAGACTTTGATGAATGTGTAGTAAAGTAGTATTACCAACCATAGAAATCTCATCCATGATAATTAGCTTTAAATAAGGCAAAAAGATCCTCATTTGTGGGGTTTACTGGGTGTAAAAACCTGTGAAGTTTTTCCTTGTTTTTCACTATTATTTTCTTAGTTTCTATTGTTTTGTCTCCTTTGTTTTCTTTGCTCTACATCACTCGTGAACGTCACAGGTTTTTACAGTGAGAATGAGCCCATATGTGTTCTATTTGATCTTTCAGTGGTTTTAAAGTAGCACATATGTTTCTTTTGGAATTCCCAGAGCTGTGTTTTATTAATGGTTTACATTAATATTCATAGCAGCAACTCCACTGGGAGCTATTAGAAGTACTGATGGCAGCGCAGGGTTTATGAGTGCAAGTATGAAAGTCCTTGTTACCACATGGTATATAGTTTTAATCAAAATAATGACTCAGCTTTCCAGCACCTGCACCTCCTGTGATAAAGAGGAATATTTCTTTGACTTGTTGTGGTTTCAAGGTGTTCATATTTTTCATTTTATTTCTACACCAGGTGAGTACATGATCAAAAGCATACTGTTGTCTGTAGTTCAACAATCTTATGCACTGTTGGAGTTCATCAACAGATATAGCTGTAGGTTGAGTGTACCCTGATATTCCAACAACAGCAACAACAACCGTTTATTTGTTCTCGCAATTTATAAAATAATTACACTAAACATTAAATTAGTATAGAGTACTGTCTGCCCAAAATAACCAAAAGGGCTAAAAAAAAGGTACATGTTGATCAGAATCTGGTGAAGATAGATGTGAAGGTATTTGTTCACTAAAAGATTCCTCAGGATTTGGCTCATCTTGTACTTCATTGTGTATATCATCATTTTCTTGGTCATTCATAGAGTCATAAGAAGGAATGATGCCTTGGTTGTTTCTTATGCCCCATTCATACCAACTAAACATGTTTAGTTAAACCAGGTTTTGAAAAGTGAAAATTACTAACCGAGCACCTGAACAGTCAGGCTTTTACTCAGGATTCAAATATTTAACTTGACCATGTTCTTTCTGTTTGTGCTAAATTTGTAGTCCCCAATGTCACTAAGCAGCTGATCTAAAGGAAACAATCTTAAACCATGTTTAACTAAACAGCAATTAAATACGTTTAAGCTTTGGTGTGAACGGGGTATTAGACTTTCAAGTGCCTCTGCTACTACATCTACATTAGGTTCAAATATAGACCTGTTATGATCTACTATTGGCTGGATTTTAGGGTCATAGTATTTTGTTGCATAGGTACCCGGTCACTGCCCAAGAGCTTGCCTTCGTTTCTCCGTGTAGAGTAAGGCATCAGTAAATGATGAAAAGCTTTTCTGGCTCCTTTATCTTGTTTGGTGTATGATATCTTATTACAGCCTTGACTTTCCTGCATTTCATAATGTCGTTAGTATCTTATATTAGTTTTATTTGATCTGGAAGCAAAGACTTGATCTTCAGAGGTAGATGTATATTGAGATTCCATCAGATTGTCTGTGAGCACTTGTGGCTGGGCATCAGCTGTTCTTGACATTCTGTTCTATAATTTTTATAATAATGAGAGGCAAACTCTGCTAGACATTGATTATTAACAGAAGGAATATTCTGGGGTCTCTTAGTGTAACGTTCATCAATAATGTTGGACTTGAAACATCTGTAGTTTCATCATAAAGTTCTTTAAGTTCCTCTTGTGATTTTGCAATACGTACTCTTCTGTCTGGTAAGTCAGTGCTAACAAAGACTGCAGCTGGGAAAATTTTTCTTAGCCATAATTCAAGCATGCATCTATATACACACTCTTGTGAATTGACTTCTCTAGTTGACAGGTATGCAGCACCAATTTTTCTCAATCCATCTATGTTCATGTTGGCATCTTTTGCTTCCTTTGCTGCATTCATGATTGCTTGTGAGCATTCAGTCTCATCTTTGGTGAAGTATGAACTCACATATGTGATACACTTGTAGTGATTGAAAACTGGCTGTAAATCAACATTAGCGGCAAACCCTTTTATTCCAGCTACAAAGTAATTATTAATAAAACAGCGGTCTATTGTTCATCTCAGATGCAATTCATAATCAGAATCAGGTGACAGAGATAATGCTGAGTAGCCCCGACTGGTCTTCTATTATACCAATGGAACTGAAAATATCAGATTCTGTCAGTGTAGAGTCAATTTGGTTTACTTGGATTCAGTACATCATCTATCTCGTCATTGACTAAAGTAAGAGTTTCCCTTCTTTTTTCAAATATGTTAGTCTTCATGTCTTCATCAATATCATTTGGGAGAGGTTCACCTACAATTGTTCTGCTCGTGAAAAACTGTTCAAATTTAAAGCGGCAGCAAATGTTTTTGTACTTTCTACAGGATTTTGAATGGCTGTGTTTTTGATACATTATATTACTAACTCATGTAATTCAGGGTCTCTTTTTATTTGGCAGGTAACTCTGTACATGCTTATCAGTGAAGTCTATGTATGCTTGCTTATTGTCACTGGTTAATTTAGGCCAGTCAGAAGTCCTGCATATCAAACCATGTAGTAAGGAAAGCCTCTTATTTGAAGTTCAATTCGAAGAGCATATAGTACACTATTTTCCCTATTGCGTTGGCATTAGAGAGCAGAACGTCAGTAAAAAATGTTTCCACCCTGTATTGGAAGTGCTTTGCGACAACAACAGGATTGAGGTTGAGCATTGAACATCATTCTGTCATTATAAGATAGAGCATCAACTTCCTCAGTCAAATTCTTGCCCTGTGTTCTAGCAATTATCTGAAACAGCTCAGGCCATCTGAGGTCGGCACAAGAAAGTGTCATGAACAATGTTGGAACACCAAGTTGTTTTACCATGGCAACTACTTCATACATAAATATTTGCCAGTAAGGAAGTGTACCTGAAATTTGTCTTAAAAATAAGTAAGCTTGATCTTGGCAAATAAGGTTCTGTAAATTTTGTGCATTAGATCTTAATTGACTTGCAGAGACTGGATGGCTGTGTACTTTTTTGAGTGCAATGTCAATGCTATCAGAGATCTTCTTTTGTTCTATTATAAACTGTGCAAAGAAAAGATATTCTGCATTTGTTGCAAAGTGGCCACTGTAATGTAATAGCCAGGTACTGAAATATTTAAGTGGTGACAATTTAATATCACTATCAGCATTATGACCAAATTTTCCACTAGGAAACAATACAGGGAATGCTAGCTATTCACACTGTTTGTCAGTCATGAATGAGACAGGATGTGTGTTCTCACCTGGTGCAATATTGTAGATTTCATTACCTAGTGATAGTTGTCCATTTCCTTCGATACTAATAGGATAGTCTGGTATGGCAGACTGTAAACATGTTTCATTTGTCGGTGTTCGAAATTCATTCAAGGGTTCATATCCTTCTGTTCATTATCATCAGTGGTGTCATCTTCTGCATGGGAACTTGATGTATTATTTGTTTCAGTAAATGGACATTCATTGTTTAGGGACCTCATTTCCATTGCTTACAACTTCATCATTTTCATTAGAACAGTGTTGTTGAAGGGATATTAGATTTGAGTGGATATTGTTCATGTCAACAGCTATATCACTGTACAATGGGTTATTTATTTTCAGCCAGTTGAGTGCAAATAATATCATCTGAGGGCAGACAGCTTGAAAGTACATGTGACCTCTGAACTGAAGTTTTCTCTTTCACTTAACATTATAATGCCAGATCTTTCAGGGGACGGGTAGTATACTGCATGTCTGGTCACATCAACTGGCACATTACAGATTGCTCCCTTAATCTTCCTCTGTTGACCTTTGGGCATCACTACAATTTTTTCAAACACAATTCTTTGTGCAATAAGTATCTGTTCCAGTTTATCCAAGACTGACAGTTCAGGGGGTATTTCATCTACTTGCAAATTATTGTGCACAGCTTGACATGATATTTGTCGTTTCATGAGTTTAGAATGACAGGTTCTACAAATGTATTGTTTTTCATCAAATGATTTCTTTCCTGTGAACAGGTACTAAATGTTGTATTTACTTTCCTGTAGTAGAATAACTGTTTTTCTGTATAGTAACCTGTTACAGACAGAGCATATGTAGTATGGGCCCTCTCTTATCTTATGACTTGTAGCACGATACACATGTACATTAGCGGTTGCTCAAATATATTTTCCTATATCTTTGCAAGCTTAAATGACGGATTTCGTTTAAACTTTCTACCTTACTTCAAAAAGGATTGTAGTTAAGTGGTATGTTAAGAAAATATCATTTGGAAGAACCTAGGAACACAAAAGTCTTGAAGATGCAAGAAAATAGTTACAAAATCAGGCTGTAACGCGTAACAGCTAATTTGCATGAAATAGTTAAAAAGGTAAAATTTCACCCTTAACACCATCTCATTACGAAAATTCAACAGAGCAGAAATATTTAATGGGAAATAACGACACCAAACGCAAAATTACAGTTCTCTGCATTTATTTTTCAAGTAACGAGAATTATAATTCTAGGGACGGTTGCCATTAAGTGCCTGTGTAACGCTCAAGGTCCAACAGCGCTCCATGCCTTAAAAATATAAGGCTAGCAACTTCCAAACGCACCTAAAAAAGAAGATAATTCGTCTGAGTAAAGTTCATAGCGAAGCTCCACAGCGGCTCGAAGAGCCGCAGAGCGGAGCCCCATAACTACCGTGCGAGGATAGAAATTGAGAAAACTATGCGTTTGAGTTTTCATGGTCATCGTGGCTAGCGGCATGGCTCGTGGGCGCGTGCGCCTAGCGACGAGCAGAAATATTTTTTGGGACCACTTTTCGATCTAGCTTGGTAACCGTCCATGATGGTCAGAGTCTGGGTTGCAATATATTAATTCACTAAAGATGGCGGCAGATTCGAGTCAACACGTTGAGATGAAATCTGCTTTTGTAGATCCTCTACATTTCGTGAAGGGAAAAGCTTTACATTGGTGAAAAGCGAGGAAAACCATGTGTCCTGAAGCAATCGATGCGACTAGAGGTCTGCAAAGTTGAAGATGTGGCGACAAAAAAGTGGTCCCAAAACATGTTGGCAACCACAGCAGTGAGCGATATTTTGGGACAATTTTGGAATCAGCGATTAAATTGTAGTTAAGGTAAGAAATTGCCAAAATCCTGTTGTATTTAAAAAGGGAGATATTTATTTTTGTGGACTGTTCAATACAATAATCTTCTCAATACTGCTAGCAGTAGCTGTATATGTAATAATAATAATAATTTTAATTATAATAACAATAATAATAATAATAATAATAATAATAATATCCGTCTAATGTTGACCAATGCCAACCAATAATCATAATAATAATAATAATAATCCTAATAATTATAATAATAATAATAATAACAATAATTTTTTAATAGTTATAACATTCTACAAAAACATCACAATATATTTATGTAATGGAAAGTAAAAGATTAATTATAAAAACACATTAGCGACATAAATACCTTACTAAATATAAACTCTATTACACTTCATCACAGGATCAAATAGGCACAGAACTGTTCTGAAGCTAGCATTGTAGTTATACAAATTATAATTAATGTCAGAAACTGGGTAAATCAAAGTAAAGTAAGTAAACTGTGTTTTTGTTACATGTCAAATTAGTTAAACCTTTAAGAACCAGAAATACCTGAAATGGTCGTTGGGTTGTTACCAATCATATAAGAGATATTAGAACTATCAAAACTGTGGATAATGAATTAGTTTGTAACAGGCACAGAACAACTTTGGATATTTTTCAATTTGTCTTAAAATACATTCTGCCCTTTTTCACTGGAGCTTAAATTTATATAATTTCTTCCTTTGCAGGCACTGTTACCTTGCAATTCTGCGGAAGCTGTGTTACTGATTAGCAGACAGATCACGAACTCTTAAGGCATCACACACCATTAACTTATTTTTACAGCTTTCTCTGTAAGACTTTCTGTATTCTATAAGTATGTGAAAATATGACTGTATAATTTTCAGACATTCAGTTTCATTACTTTGACAATAATCTTACAATAATCTTCTCAATACTGCTAGCAGTAGCTGTATATGTAATAATAATAATAATTTTAATTATAATAACAATAATAATAATAATAATAATAATAATATCCGTCTAATGTTGACCAATGCCAACCAATAATCATAATAATAATAATAATAATCCTAATAATTATAATAATAATAATAATAACAATAATTTTTTAATAGTTATAACATTCTACAAAAACATCACAATATATTTATGTAATGGAAAGTAAAAGATTAATTATAAAAACACATTAGCGACATAAATACCTTACTAAATATAAACTCTATTACACTTCATCACAGGATCAAATAGGCACAGAACTGTTCTGAAGCTAGCATTGTAGTTATACAAATTATAATTAATGTCAGAAACTGGGTAAATCAAATGAGTTGATTAGTAATGGTAATAGGACTGAGTGGAGTCCAATTCGGTCTGTAATCATACGAGTGATTAACAAAATCGGACGACCGCGTAGCTTGAGTCCGATTTGTTTAATCACGAGTATGATTGCAGACCGAATTGGACGACACGAAGTCTTATTACCAATTAATCATAACTTTAACAAAATTTTTTATATATAAACTTATTTTTAACTTAATCAAAACACATGAAATTCCAAGATTTGTTTTGCTAGCAGTGAAAAAAAAGCCATTTAAGCGCGCGCATGATGGCGCGTACTGTCCAATTACTCAGGCATGACGCGTACTGTCCAATTTAACTGTCCTATTAAGGCTGAAATCAGGGCAGTTGATAGCCAATCGGATTTGAGAATTTTGTTATAGTTATGATTAAGTAAGTTATACCACCGTAAGGTAAAAGGGAGGTGCTGACGTTTCGAGCGTGAGCCCTTTATCGGAACGAATTAATGTCAACCGAGCAAGGACATTCATTATAAATTTTGAGGTCCTTTCAATTAATTTGTCTAAATTTTCTTGGGTTATACTTTTCTCTGTCCTGAAACTGTTATCAGGTACTGTGTTTTTGTTACATGTCAAATTAGTTAAACCTTTAAGAACCAGAAATACCTGAAATGGTCGTTGGGTTGTTACCAATCATATAAGAGATATTAGAACTATCAAAACTGTGGATAATGAATTAGTTTGTAACAGGCACAGAACAACTTTGGATATTTTTCAATTTGTCTTAAAATACATTCTGCCCTTTTTCACTGGAGCTTAAATTTATATAATTTCTTCCTTTGCAGGCACTGTTACCTTGCAATTCTGCGGAAGCTGTGTTACTGATTAGCAGACAGATCACGAACTCTTAAGGCATCACACACCATTAACTTATTTTTACAGCTTTCTCTGTAAGACTTTCTGTATTCTATAAGTATGTGAAAATATGACTGTATAATTTTCAGACATTCAGTTTCATTACTTTGACAGCAACTATCGAGTTTGCCCAGCATTAGAAAGGTTAAGTGTTACATTCCTGGCCAGATTACGCTGGCGCTTTGTTATTATTATAATCTTCTATAATGTTTGCAAGAGTGTTAAACATGCTCTCCCCATTTGGAGCCCCCTTTCTTTTCAGTTGCCATTTTCCATACACATAGTTCGCATCAGTTAGTGATGGACAGTATTTTCGATCTGCTAACAGCATAATTGAAATAGAGTCTTGCATAAGGTTTGTTTCATGGTGGTGGAATGCTTCAGAGGCAGACATACCCCTGTCAAAACAATTTTCAAATAGAGCTATAGTCAATGGGAGGATAGGACAGAAAGGTGGTAGCTGTTAACACTGTGGTTGTGATTCCACCACAATTCAACTTCGCACATTTCATCTCTTGTCCGTTTGGTAAAATTTTAACTGACATCCTACAGTACTTTCACAGTCAGTCTTTTTGTCCCTATTTTTTGACAAGAGATCAAGTTGGTTCGGGTCAACAGAACAGACAATTCATCAATCAAGCTTTCAACTTTATTTTTTATAAAAAAATAAATTTATTTTGTAATTTCTACTACAGTTATTTAGGGTAATAAACTCCTTAACAGATTATGGGTATGTTTTGTAATTTTTAAATTCTTGATTGCCATTTAACTGTAATAATATTTGTTTTATTTATATAATATGACAACCCCTCCACCCTCCCTCTGTTACAGGCCTGTGGTCTGAGTATGAAATCTGTGTCCTGAATTTTTAAATTTCAAGGATAATGCTATAAAACATGGAGATACAATGGGGTGGGGGTGGGTAGTATACTTCTTACCTGCTTTTTTGGCAGAGCATTTCTCTCTGTTATGTTGAATGCTTTCAAGACCCTTTCAAAACCTTTCTACTGAAAGCACAGCTTGCAAAACACTATTTGCAAAGCAAGTATTATTCAAATTCTGAATGGCTAGTGGTGTTAGGCACATCGTAAATGCACCCAGTTATTAAAACGGTGGAAGGTAAACTACTAGTGGACCAACGAGTGATCAAACGTTCTGCAGTCAGTCGCTGACAGAAGGTTGAGACAATAAATGTCTCAAATTTCACTCCAAAGTGGTCCCAAAATATCGCTCACTGTGGTTGCCAACATGTTTTGGGACCACTTTTTTGTCGCCACATCTTCAACTTTGCAGACCTCTAGTCGCATCGATTGCTTCAGGACACATGGTTTTCCTCGCTTTTCACCAATGTGAAGCTTTTCCCTTCACGAAATGTAGAGGATCTACAAAAGCAGATTTCACCTCGACGTGTTGACTCGAATCTGCCGCCATCTTTCGTAAATTGGAACCCAGACTCTAACCATCATGGACGGTTACCAAGCTAGATCGAAAAGTGGTCCCAAAAAATATTTCTGCCGACTGCATGATTAATATATCACGTGATATTTCTTCGCACAACCATTGGACAAACAATCTTGTTCCCAAGACTCCTAGAATCTCGCGTCTGTTTCGATGTTGGTTTCGATACCAGTAGCATGAAAATACTATGAACTCTGTGCAAGAAACCAGAAGAAAGCGAAAGGACAGAGAGACCAAATCAGCGCTTGTACCTTATGGGTGCCATTTGTGTCGAGGAAAGTTATGGTCAGCGAATAAAGCGCGGCGACACAAGGCGATTTTTCAAAGAAGCACTTAATCTTCCGAGGAGTCATCTGGCGATGATACATGTAGCTCGAATTTTTCTCGGGTGAATCAGCATTCTGTAGATCTTGTCCTGGACGCGGGGGTTTAAGTCTTCCAGGGAGTTTCTGACGATGATGATACCTCAAGCTCGTCGTTTGGTCAGCCTTCTCTCGTCTCACGAGCTGTTTTTAAGTCTTTGGGTGAGTCTTCTGATGATGACAACGCAAGTTCGAACTCTTCCTCGTTTTCGAACAGTCTCCCGTTGGAATTTTTCATTTTTTACGGTAGTGGCTTGAAGGGATAAACGAGAAGGCCCTTCCTTCCTTCTGAGACTGGGACCGAGTGTCACGATCGTTGAATTAATATTCATCTTCGTGTTGTCGGCAAAAAACAAAATGGCGTCGCTGGTCAAGTTTGTGTTTGGGCGATAAATTGAATCTACTTCATTTTTTGCGTGTTTTACACCGCGTAATATCTCCCTAGGTTATGACGAAGATGCAGAGGGGTTATATGCTTCTGACAAAACCCAATTTTACCTATAAAACGTAACCAAAAGAGAATTTATCATAAAAAGTAAACTGAAGGAAACTTAAACATAATGTTTATTAATAAATTTGTTTTTTCTATAACACGAATAGCACAAGTCCCCATTCCCAACACAATTACACTCTACAATATCTTTTTACATTCGCCCAACTTGATATCTTTGAAGATTCGTCCTCAATTTATCTTTGTAAATGCATGGTACACAGGTGGGCAAGTGGCTTGTTTCGGGGTGGTGTCTTGGACAGCTCTGTAATAGAGATCAACCATACTTTAATATTAGAAAACACAAAATAGCACTATAATATGAGTTATGACATTGCCCTCTACAATGTTTTTTTTTTTCAGGTTTCCAACAACATAAAATAGAGCGAGACAACAATTTTGAGCCATAACATTTCCCTCTACAAATTTGTTTTCAGATTTCCTAACTCTAATACCGGGGGTTCTGACTTAGTTGTTATAACAAAACATACTTTGTTCAATTGAAGTACACCTTAAACAGTGTATGCATCACTCAAGTTCGATTTGATCTCTTAAGACCATCATGTAAAATATGATATACACTTACTTCTCTTTTCAGTAACTTCATAAATTCGTCCACTTCTGCGAATTCCGTCTCTGTGTAGTTTTTTTTATACTCCGTCCTACACAGAGGACATTGCCCTGCACTGGGGATCAAGGTCCGTTGCCATCTCTTTCTACACTTTTCATGTAAGGGTTGCTTACAACATTCTGATTTTGGTATGTTGAACTCGTCTTCGTGGCAGATACCACAAGTTAACAGGACCTGTCAAAGAAATTAAAGACGAGAATGATTTGAGCGAGACAAAACCACCAATGACATAGTTTGGGACAGAAGTGAGTTGACGATCTCAGTAAAATAACAAACTAATACATTTACTGACATGATCACGATACCAAATATATCGTTACATAAGATTTTTAAAACACGAGTCCTCTTCAAAACGCAACTGTTAGGATTTCTGAACTATATCGAATAATATCTAATATGAAGACACTAACGATTTTTAAGTCGCACTACCATTTTCAAAACACGAGTCATATTCAAAAAAGATTTGCTAGGAATTTCAAAACCATGCTGGACGTTAGAAGCGTGATTTAACAAAAAGACAACGCATTTAGAGAAAATACTACCAGATATTTTGACTTTTAATCATAAACAGTAACTGGAATAACTAAGTAATCTAGTAAAGTTCTTGTACTTACAAAACGAACCACAATTCTGGTAATTTCTGCTTCCATTTTTTCTATCTTCAAACATTTTGGTTTTAACTTATCCAGATTCTTAGATTGTAAGAAATGCGTTCTTCGTATCAAGAACAAAGATCGCCTATGCCTGGCTCGTGCTTTGGTCACGGACATGGCTTGTCAAGAGAGACATCCTGAGTGGAACTCTATTCGCCTAGGAATCAGCGTCAAACTGCTTTAGCTAAAGAGCTTCATCAGAAGGCTGGTGTCCCAGAGGGTCTGTGTGGGCTTCCTGAAGTCACCAAGTTTCAACAAGTGATTGAAGGTTACCAACTCGTTGTTTTTTCTGCCGAACACTTTAATGCTATTGTCTTCGAAGGTCCAACAAGTGACAGACAAATTTATTTGTACCTCTACAAGAATCACTATGATATTATTACATCCATCACAAGCTTTCTCGGTAGGAACTACTGGTGCCTTGAATGCAAGAAAGGGTTCCAGAAGAAAAGTGATCACCGTTGCAACAAAGTGTGCAAGTGCTGCTTTACAGAAGGATGTGTGGGAGTCAAGCAGAAAGCACCTTGGCGAGAGTGTGGAGGGTGTCACAGAATGTTTGCCGGAGACGAGTGCTATGCCAACCACTGTCGTCCAAACAAAGAAGGACGTTCGGTTTGTCAAAAGTTCTTTAAGTGCCGCAAGTGCCAAAAGGTCATGTCACATCAAAAACGAAATCCTGACGACAATATCTGTGGGGAGGTGATGTGCTTTAACTGTCAGGAGTTTGTAGATCTGAATACCCACCGATGTTTTATGAAGCCAATAGTCACAGAGGAAGAAGGGCAAGAAATAAGAAAGAAAAAGAAAGAAAAACGACGAAAAAAGAGACGGGTGTCAGAAGAAAGTTTCGTAAATGTTGCAGTTGACGAGGACGACAGTAAGGAAGAGGATGAAGAAGTAAGTCAAGAGTATCTGTTTCTTGACATTGAAGCACGTCAAGACGAAGGACGTCATGTTGCAAATCTACTTATCATTCAAGACAAAACCGGTGACGAAACTATCTTTAAAGGCGATGATTGCATTGATCAGTTTGGTTCATGGTTGTTAGACGGTACGCACCAAGGAGCTATCGTCATTGCTCACAACCTTCGTGGGTACGATGGATTTCTGTTGTGCGAATATTTTTACAAAGAACTTTTACTCCCGAAGTTAATATTAAATGGCGCCGAGATCCTGTCCATGGACCTCGAAGCAGCCGGAATAAAGTTCCGCGATTCACTTAATTTCTTACCGATGCCGTTAAAAGCCTTGCCAAAAACCTTTGGACTGACAGAATTGAAGAAAGGCTATTTTCCGCATTTCTTTAATAGGAAAGAAACTCAAACCTACATTGGCCCCCTCCCTCCAGTTGAAGACTATGATCCCTACAGCCTGAGCAAAAAAGAACGGCAAGATTTCCTGGAATGGTATCATGAATTAAGAAATGCTGACTTTGTGTTTGACTTCGCCAAAGAAATTGTAGAATACTGTCACAGCGATGTTGACATTCTTAGACGATGCTGCTTCAAGTTTAAAGAACTCATGGAAGACACATGTCACCTGGACCCATTCAAGCACGGCATCACGAGTGCCTCAGCCTGCAACCGAGTGTTTCGACAACAGTTCCAGGAGAAAAACACTATCGGCCTCATAGCAGCACAAGGCTACCAACCATGTCGCAAATATTCTGTGCTTTCACTTCAATGGCTCTCATGGATTCACCATCAGACCGGAAGACGAATACTTCATGCCCTGAACGGTGGGGAACAATGCATTGGTGGCCATTATGTCGATGGGTATCATCCCGAGAACCGAATTTTCTATGAATTCATGGGGTGTATGTGGCATGGGTGTGAACAATGCTTTTTACCGGATACTATAAACCCCGTCAATGGAACCAGCATGGAAGACCTCAAGGAAGGAACGAATCGCAAAATTAAACGGCTCAAGATATCGGGATAAAGGGTAGAGGTCATATGGGAATGTGAATTCAAGAAGGAACTAAGCACGAACCCGGATATGAGAGCCTTTATCAACCGTCTAAACTTTGACACACCCTTAGAACCTCGCCACGCCTTCTTTGGGGGACGAACCAATGCGATCTGTCTCCACAAAGAAGTCACTGAAAACGAAAAAATCCACTACGTGGACTTCACATCTTTATACCCCTGGACAAATAAGTACTGTGAAATTCCCACCGGTCATCCTGAAATTCTGTCAAGCGAGGCCCTCATCGATCGTTCACCCTATGAGTTCTTTGGTCTCATCAAATGCAACATTCTACCGCCCTCATTTCTATTCCATCCCATTCTTCCTTACCGTGTTCAAGGAAAACTGATGTCCCCATTATGTAGAACTTGTGCTGAGAATCTACAACAGACACCCTCTGAACACAGTGAGGAAGACGCACGCTCTCTGGAACCTGGTGTTCAATAGAAATCAACAAGGCACTGGAGCTGGGATACCGCATGGTTCGAATGGTAGAGGTGTGGCACTTTCCCGAGAAATCAAACAAATTGTTTTCTAGTCACATCGACACCTTTTTGAAAATCAAACAAGAGGCGAGCGGATGGCCTTCTTGGTGCGAAACGGAACTACAAAGACAACAGTACATTTATGAATATGAAGGAAAAGAAGGAATCAAGCTGGACTGTTCGAAAATCAAGAAAAACCCTGGGTTGCGCTCGCTGGCCAAACTGATGCTGAATTCCTTCTGGGGTAAATTTGGACAGCGCGACAATATGACTCAGGTAGAGCTGGTGAAGGAACCAGAACGCTATTTCAGACTTTTGACCTGCCAATCGACCAAGGTGTAAAACATCCAGTTTGGCAACGATGAATGTGTAGAGGTTTATTATACTCAAGGAGAAGGATTTGTATCGACGTCAGACAAAACTAATGTCGTCATCGCAGCTTTTACAACTGCACACGCAAGGCTCAAATTGTACTCTGTACTCGAACGTCTTCAAAGACGGGTCCTTTACTTTGACACTGATTCTGTCATCTTCACAAGCCAACCTGGTGAATGGATGCCGTCCTTAGGTGATTATTTGGGAGAACTTACGAACGAACTTGACGATGACGACTACATTACTACCTTTGTTTCCGGAGGACCAAAGAACTACGCTTACCAAACAAAAAATGGTAAAACTACTTGCAAGGTGAGAGGATTCACCTTGAATTATCGGGGTTCACAGAAGCTTAATTTCTCCACCATGTGTGCAGAGATCCGCAGTCCTAGCGGCGAGCCAATATTCCTTGAGAATCCCCATTTCATCAAACGTGAAGCTAAAACGAAAACAATTCACACTGTCAAGTTAAGAAAGAAATACAAGCTGGTTTATGACAAACGAGTGGTACATGGATTTCACACCTTTCCCTATGGATACCGTTAATGAACCAGCGTGTAGTGGTGGTTCTGGATGGCTATAAAGGGAGGTTTGCAGGCCATCATCCGTCATTTCAACTTACCATGGACTGGTTGTACTTTTCCTTGGTGCGTGGTTGTGCGAAATGTTGCATTCCCTATTCAAACAAGAATCTGCGTAACGTACCCTACGAACAGTGGTCGTTATTCCTGAAACATGTAGAACCTATACACTGGGGACGGTTATTGAGCTTTTACAGCTACATGGATTACACCCACGCCCCTTGGAGACAGCAATACACCTTTCATTGCAAGCTTCGAACCTTGTATCCAAGTCATTATCCGTCTGTTTGGTGGATGGCAGGTCAGCTTATAAAAGGTGTGTGCATAAGCTTTCTTTCCATTTTATGTCAGGCAATGGGAAGTGTCGCAAGTTGTCTATGTGCAAGCTCCACACCTACCTTGTCCTTAAGAGGTTTGTGTGAGAGAATGCGCCGTTTAGTTGTCTGTTGTGGCAGCGAAGTACACATTGATTACAGAGATGCTACTGAAGAAAACGAAGAACAACTCAACGAAAAACAAAACGTCACAAAAGACACTTAGCCGCCTGTTGGAGACACTGTATTTTGACTCCAACCGTCCTTCGGCCTTAGGAGGTGTGGACAAGTTGTTTCGAGCAGCACGTCCCTTTGGTATAACCCGTGCACAAGTCGTTACTTGGTTGCAACAACAACCTGGATATAGCCTACACAAACCTGCTCGTAGACGTTTTCGTCGAAACAAAGTGTTTGTCAATGGACTAGATGACCAGTGGCAAGCTGATTTAGTCGATTTACAGAGCTTAAGTCGATGGAACCGTGGATACAAGTACGTACTCACCTGTATTGACATTTTGTCCAAGTATGCGTGGGTGGTTCCCTTGAAAACGAAGACGGGTTCCGCACTAGTAGAGGCCTTTACAAAAATCTTTCGGCAGGGTAGAAAGCCAGAAAAGTTACAGACAGATGCTGGTACAGAATTCAAGAACAGAACGTTTCAGACATTTTTGAAGAAGCATAAGGTTCACCATTTCGTCACCTAGAATGAAACCAAGGCTCAAGTGGTAGAACGGTTCAACCGGACTCTGAAACAAATGATGTGGCGATTGTTTACTACAAGCAGCTCCTATTACTACTTAGACAAACTGAATGACCTCGTCAATGGTAATTATAATCAGACAGTTCATCGATCAACGAACATGAAACCTTCAGAGGTAACTGTCATGAATGCACAGCACGTGTGGCGTACCTTATATGGCAAACACCCTTCCGTGATCAAGTATAAATTCAACGTTGGTGATCAAGTCAAAATCAGTAAGCATAAGCGTGTC
This sequence comes from Ricordea florida, assembly GCA_949710005.1. NCBI lineage: Eukaryota > Metazoa > Cnidaria > Anthozoa > Corallimorpharia > Ricordeidae > Ricordea > Ricordea florida. The sequence goes on along the minus strand of OX453285.1, from coordinate 18,092,591 downwards.
TTTGAGAAATCATACCTCCCGAATTGGAGTGAAGAAACGTTTACAGTGGCACAGAGGTTACCAAGAGATCCTCCTGTCTATCGTTTAAAAGAACACGACGGTGATTGGATAGAAGGAACATTTTATGAGACCGAGCTGCAGAAAGTGATTGAAAAGTGGGATCATTTGTTTCGCTTGGAAAAAGTGCTACGCCGTCGCGGCAAAGGAGCGCAAGCAGAAGTCTTGGTTCACTGGAAAGACTGGCCTAAGAAATACGATAGCTGGGTTCCTGCTCGTCAGTTGGTGTCTCTACAATGATTCAAGATAACGATTTTTACGTGATGCTTCCCAGCAATGCTAGTACGAATCTATTTCCTACCAATTCCAAGTCTCATTACCGTGTGGCCCTACCCAGACAAATACGACTGAAGGATGAAGAAGACTGGGAGGTTGGTTTGCATTACGAGGTTTACCCACTGTCGTGGTTTGACATCCCCAAGAACTGCTTGCATTTCCATATCATGCTTCAACGCTCTGGCGATCTTGAGTTTTTCACTTTACCAGAGGGCAGCTATCAAACTGCTTTGGACGTTGTAGAGGGAATGTTACAGTGCCTGAACGCATGTAACCCTCCATCTCAATACAAGATCATTGCAGATGAGAAATGGAATCTTACCTTTATATCTCCTCATGAGTTGTTATTGATCACCGAGTCGGTAGCTCAAGCCCTTGGTTGGATTACAGAGGATAATAGAACAAGACCTGGTGTACATTTGGAGATGAATGTCTGTCTGATTCCAACCCCTAAATTTGACCTCATGTGGTACGCCATACCACCCAAGAAATCTATTGCATTCCCTGGAGGTTTCATTATTCCACCTGCCGTTTCTCTTTGTCCATGCAAACACAGAGTGGTTCAAGTCCAAACCAATCTTGTGGAGCCCTGGCAAGTGGGTGAGGAACGTTTACCATTGTTGCATGAAACGGTGCCTCGAGGTGTGTTTCGCGAAACAGTGCTAGAGGAGAGGGAGCACGTTTATTACCTACCACTACGAACAAAAACGTTTCAAACCATTGAGATCTATTTAACAAACGGATGTGGTCAATTGCTGTCATTTCTGGACGGTATCGTGAACGTGGTACTTCATTTTCGGCGCCAAGTGCAATGACGAACAGTTTTTACATCGTATTGAACAGCAATGCAGGTAGGGAGCAACACCCTGATAACAAAGCAGCAGACGTTAAGATGCCTTTACCGGCTCAAGTACATCTAAGTCAAGACTGGGAAGTGGCCATGACGCATATCATCTACCCCTACACCTGGCACAATGTTCAGGACTATCAATTATCGTACACTCTACACTGTAAAACGACTAACAACCCGTGGAAGCTACCCATCAATCTACCACGTGGCATCTATCGTACCGTCAACGATTACGGGACTGCGTAACGCCCTAAAGGACATTTACATCCGAAGTGATCACAACATCACAAGCCTTGGAGGAAACGACTGTTTCTACATTCACGAGAAAGCTCAAGATTATTTTGAACTTAAACTGTCTTCTGGTTGGTATGTGACGCTGCCTAAAAATCTGGCTCGTTCCTTGGGATATTTAAACTACAAGTATACTCTTCCCGCTATGTACCAGATCAAAACATCCGGTCTCGTAGAACTAAATGAGGATCAGAGCGTTACTCTTTTTGCTACCACGACCATTCTCTCTAGAAAAGATGATTTGGTGTGCGGTATGCTATCTTCACAAGCGTTCCAGACCATGTACGTGTATTCAGACTTGGTAGAGTCTCAAGTAGTGGGGGATGCTCAAGCGAACGTGCTCCGTATTCTGGTACCTCGAGGCCAACCTGGAGACCTAGTTGCAGAAGAGATCAAACTACCTACCTACCATCGTCTTCGCACTTCTGTATTTTCATCCGTAGCTATCAATATAAGAGGCGACACTGGAGAACTCATACCATTTGCCTCTGGAAACGTACGAGTAACGTTGCACTTTCGTCGTAGAGCGCTTTTCTGAGATGATACTTCCAATGAATCGTCATTTCTACCCTTATCGGAGACAAGTGATGCCTTTTCCGCAAGGAGGAAGAGGAAATACCAGCATTTTTGGTGGTTCTTCTCCGTATGGACAAGGGAGACACGGCCTCGGTGGATTGTTTCGTGGCCTCGTAAGGACAGCCACACCGTTTCTAAAAACAGCAGCAAAGAAAGTAGGCAAAAATTAAATGTTCTGCAAACAGGCGTCGACACTGGTCTGCAAATTATTGGGGACATTATGAGTGGTCAGCCGTGGAAGAAATCTGTGACATCAAGAGCCAAAGCAGCTGGTAAAAATATGTTTAAGAGTACCATCAGTGATCTAACACAACAAGGCCGAGGTGGACAAAGAGGTCATAAACGCAAACGAGAAGCTGTACCAGTCAGTTCAACACAGACCAAGAAACGGAGAACATCTCCTGCGAAGTTTAAGACCATTTTCGATTAAGTAACATGGCAGCAGCACACCCTCGTTCAGCCCCAGGTGGAAATTCAAGCCTTCATTTGTTTGATGCACCCGTCACAGATGTGCCCATTGTCAGTAGCAAGTGGGTAGACTACGAACCAGTGCAAACAGGGACCAATCCTATTGAGTTTGTCATCAAACCCTTGGCAGACTATATTGATATTAACAAGACAGAGTTACGATTTGTGGTGAAAATAACCAAGGAAGATGGATCACCTACAGGTGACGGAAAAAAGTATACTTTGATCAACAACGCTCTACACTCCATTATCAAACAATTTACCATCAAGATCAACGAAACGCTGGTGACGAAACAATCTGACACTCAAGCTTACAATGTTTACATCAAGACCCTGCTAAATTTCACAGACCAGGCTAAAAAATCCTATCTGACCAAGGCGTTGTACTACAAATACACAGCGGGACATATGGATGAAGTGGATAACGCAGCAGACACTAATTATGTTGGTCTTAAGAAAAGAGCGACATTCACCAACAGTGGGGCAGAAGTGGGACTGGTTGGAGTCCCTCTTTGTGATCTGTTCAACATTGATAAGTTACTGTTGGATGGTTTGGAAATCAAAGTCAAAGTGGATCTGAATAACAATGCATTTGTTCTCATGGGCGGTGAGAATCCAAATAACTGCAAGTTACAAATCATATCCAGCACTCTCCGTGTCCGTACAGTGCGTGTTGCAGACAGTGTTAAACTAGAACACTTAGAAATTATGCAAGGTCAGAAGGGTCGCACTGCTCTGCCTGCCATCTACACCCTGACCAGAACCCCAACACACGCAAGAATCATGCCTCAAGGAGTGCTGAATCATACAGAAACGGATCTCTTCAATGGTCTGATCCCCCAGTGTCTGTTCGCTTGACCGTTAATGGTGAAGAAATGCCTTACTCTGCCTTGGACCTAACGGGTGGCAAAAAGATCGACGGCTACAACACTTTGTTTTCCGGGAGTTGAGACATGAACTGTGGTCACGGTCTCGACATTGATAGAGAAGACTGGGAAAACGGATATGGTCTGTTCCGTTTTGATTTGACAGCCGCAGGCAGTGGTCATCCCGATTATTTAATTCCTCACCGTTCTGGAAACGTGAATCTGTACCTGAAATTTGGAAATCAGACGCCAAGAGTGCTCAATTTAATTGTGTACGCGGAATTCCAGAATCAGTTGGAGATTGATCGCAACAGACGCGTGGTGTACGATTTCTCTCAAGGCTCGTAAGATGCATACAACTCTCGACCTGTGGCACGCCTGCCTTCGCGACCCTAAGTTGGCAACATTGATGAAAGGTGTGTTTCCAAGTGACAAGCTACCCAACATCAAAACCTACCCTGCAGGGCTTATCGCAAATACAGACCCTCACAACCAGCCAGGAACGCATTGGGTTGCCATGTATTTTACATCACCACAGGAAAGTGAATTCTTTGACAGTTACGGATTTTCACCAAAGATATACGGCATGGATGATTATATTTCACGGAATGTAACATTGTACAATGGTGTTCCATTGCAAGGACTTACTTCAGATGTGTGCGGAGACTATTGTGTGTTTTACTTACTTCATCGTGCAAGAAACAAAGATCTAAACACTATTCTAACTAAGTTTAGGAAGAATGACTCTCAGTGGAACGATGCACAAGTAGCTCAATTTGTACACCATTATATTTCCTCTTTAGAAACAGTAAAGAATGCACCAGAAATGCATTGTCAGAATCAATATTGTGAAACCTTTCAATGCTGTCGTAAAAAGATAATAAAGTACGTTTGAAAAAGGAGATCTGTGACTTCTATGTATCTTTTCTATATATCAGACAAACGAGTGCAGGATACGTCATTATACCATAGGCGAGCTTGGAGTGAACATGACCCAATTCAAATGTCCAAGTAGTATCATGATCGCGGGACCAAGTCAGTGCGGTAAAACAACGTTTACTAAACAACTGTTAAAACACGCTGGTGTGCTGTTTGAAAGACCCATCCGAAAAAATGTGTATTGCTATGGTCAATGGCAAGACCGTTTCAAAGACATGACCGATCAAATACTGTTTGTGGAAGGCATACCGGAGGATATTCCTAGTTTGTTTCCACCGACCTGTCGACCAGGGATTCTTGTGTTGGACGATTTGATGAGACATTGCAGCGACGACGAACGTATCGTGGATCTATTCACAAAAATATCTCATCATTGTGATGTGACCTGTGTTTACTTGACGCAGAATCTTTTTCCACCTGGAAAATTTTCGAGAAGTATTTCGTTAAACGCACATCATATCATCGCGTTTAATAACCCTCGAGATACGTTGGGTTTGAGGACCTTGGCCCAGCAAGCATTTGCTGGACAACTACCTTACGTGTGGGAAAGCTTTCAAGATGCTACGGAGCAGCCATTTGATTACTTGTTGCAAAGATATTACCGACCGAGCGCAACTATCCAGTGGTTTACGTCAACAAGAAAACACATAAAACAGACACCCCGTTGTCCGTTGATGTTAGTTGTTAATATGCTAGCGTACACAACACATCAAATTCTCACGGGCACAGTAAAAAAGAAGACAAAGCGTCACCGAAAGAATCAACGTGGTGGCAAAATGACATTACGTTCTGGGAAAAATATGGTGTCCAATGATCCCAGGAAAAAAAGCCCAGCATTGAAACGTTCGAAGATAAAGTCACATTTACCGTTTTTGTGTACATGCTTTAAAAGTCGTGGAAAACAGCGACGCGACATGATTGCAGTGGCTAATAGAGGGCAAATGGAGGCCATCAGTGAGATTGCATTAAATCTCCTTAAAGGAAACATCATTCTACCAAATCCGTCATTTCGGCGGTTGAGACCACACAAGGCAAAGCTGCTCTTTCTGACGCGTAAAAAGCCAAGTCTCAAAAAGAAGAAGCAGATTATCAATCAAAAAGGAGGATTTCTACCAGCACTTGCTTCAATAATTGCGCCACTTACCATCGATTTACTCGGCAAATTGATGAAATGAAGCACGCCCAAAAGATGGTGATGATCCCTGAACATTTAATGCAAAGTATGGAAACGGAACATCGTTTGACAGCTCCTGCACAGTTACCTACGTTAACACGACTGGATCAAGACATGAAACATATCATGGATTCTCAGATGCCAGAAGATCAAAAAATGGTTTTATTAGAACAACTCATACAGAGATACCAAGGACTGACTAAACAGATAAGAGTGATTCGACAACTTCCCAGCCTGTTGTCCTACCACCTCCCAGAGAACCAATTCCTGCTGCACCTTCAACGTCTCCCTCGGAAGAAAGGATACTTACGACCCTACCAAAGTCCAAACTTCCTCGACCTGTTGCCAGATCTGTGACATCTCGTAAACCGGAAAAAACTGGTTTTGAAACACCTCTGCTACCTGAGCATCCAATTCTTCTCGAAACACCCCTGACCACACCCAAAAGCAAAAAGAAGATGAGAAGAACGCCTTTGGTGGCAAGGTTACGAAGCAACAAACGATGGGAACCTTACTAAACAAGTTTCTTGGAACCTTACTAAACAAGTTTCTTGTACGCTGAAAACCTATATAAACCATAAGACGTAAGAGGAATCTACACTCCACGTTAAGTGCTTGCCATGGCTCCTTACTGTGTTCAAGGTTCCCATTATTCATGTGAAACCGACGGTACTGATGAGAAAGTCCAACAAGCCTACTGGATTTGTTTGACCTATGTAGCGTGTCGTGGAATTAGAAAATCGGCCCGGCTAAACGATGCTCTGACACACCTGGATGAACATCGAGAGTTTGCGTACTGGTTATGGCATGATTTATTAGACATTCTTGATTTAACAGCGCCTGATTGTCAAGACTGGCTTGATGCCAATCCTCAGGAAAAAAGACAATGTATTTTACAAGTCATGACCCATCCTGAACCGTTCAGTGATACCTGTTGGTACTGGTTGGACCGAATTTTTAATGAAGAGCACCAGTAGGAAACAGGTTTTTAAGCCACACTATATAAAGATCTGTCGCTTGCACACTTTCTCATCACAATTTCGACGATGAGCTACTCCAAGTGTGAACTCTGTCTGAAAGATCTTGAAGTTATTACACCTGCCTCGGGTGAACGTTACTTAAGTTGTTTGGACTGGAGACAATGTCCCTTTTTCTGTCATGAAGATAATATCCACAGTTATCATCTATGCCTGAGAGATCGCGTGATTCCTGACTACAAGCTACAAGCGGGAGGTCAGGTACCTCTGTGTCACCACAAGCAAGTACCAACCATGAGAGTATCAAGATCAGAGAAAAATCCATTCAGACCCTATCTTACCTGTCGCAGAAGAGATAGCTTCCATTATCAACAAAGTCAGCCACAAGTGTTTATGAAAGCCATGAACTATCAGCCAAGAAGACCCAAGCTGCAAAGACAATGTGCCGTCATAGAAGATGTCAAAAAGGACATGCCACCATTACAGCAGGCAATAGATGAGGATACGGGTGTTTCATTTTACTATAATTGACGGACATTCTTTAGTTTGTCAGCGGATCGTACTTTACTGTGTAAACAATAAACCATTTTTAAAAGTGACAGCATGCGTTGTGTGGTTAATGTAGTTAACACCTACATGGCGAGAAACTAGAAACTACTGAAGTTAATGTATGCGACCTGTGAGCAAACCGATCTGGCTTATGAATTCCCATACCTGTTTATAAACCAGTTTTCTGTATGTTTTTACATATCTATACAAACCTGTATCCGATCTTCAAGAAACCTGTTTGTCTGGTTCCCAAAAGAACTAACTTATTCATACATTCATAACGTTAGTGACTTCTCATTGGTCGATGATGATGTCATCGTTCTCTCATTGGTCGATCGTGATGTCATCGTTCTCTCATTGGACCAGAGCTCTTTCCATTGTTCTCAATAGCTATATATTTGCGATACCACCCGGATGGTTGGGCGGACGCGTAACAGTATGATACAACACACTTCTCTCTTCAAAACTCATTAAATATTCAACACTACTACTAACCTCATTCACTATTCAACATGGCGTCAACCTCACCATCCCTCCTCCCTCAAATATACCTGCATATCATTTGAATACATTGATCTACCCTTCTAGAACATACTACTGAGGATCGTCACTAATCGTGTTGACTGGGGTCTTAATTGGTTGTTTAAGTGATGGTTAGTGATCAAATTATATTCACGCTTCATATAGTATGACTACATGCAATGTAAACACGCGTGGCGGATAAGAGCACCTCAGAGCGTCGAGCTCTTTCAAAGCGTTTCCGCAGCTGTTTTCGAAACGACAGCAAACTGGAAAAAAGATAAAAAAAAGGGTCGAAAATTACGGACGACAAATTTTTTAAATCAACCAAAACGTTAAAAACCGAATCCCGCATGTTTGGAGAATACCGCAATACCGCAAGTTTAGATTATAATTACCGAAATAGCGCATGAAAAATAGTCCAATCCCGCAAACCCCAAGGGGCCCCTCATAAAGGGTCTTATATCACCTATATCAGAGGTACTTGACATGTTCATGTTGAGAACATGATAAAAGAGGATCGAAGAAGTGTTGATCTCTCTCCAAAATCGGAGGTCGAAACAGCTTTTTTTTTTTAACTTTTGCAGAACACTCTGCGCACAAAACAGGGCTTCAATCACTGGAAAATCTTTCATTCCGTTTTCACATGCGTTTAATGACCCGTTTGATGTTTATCGTGTCAGTCAAGCTTTTGACAGCCAACTTGGTGATCTAATATAGGTTTTACAAAGTGCGACGATTATGCACCTATCAATGTTAAGCCGGCGGGGTGGAATCAGGGCATGGGGTGGGGGTTTGTCATTTTTGAAAAATTTTCCGTCAACTGCCCTGCCCACGGGCAAATCATTCCAGGCAAATGCAACATATTTCCCCACCCCGGGCTGCACATCGCTGTCAAATATCCCAAGGCTGGCAAGTAAAGATTCAAATATTCCCTCCCCGGGGAGAACAAGGACAATCAAATCCCCACCCCATGCCCTGACCCCCCCCCCCCGCCGGCTAGTAGTATAGGGCGCTTATAGGGGCCGTAACCAATCAGGAGCCGAGAAAGACAATAGCCTATTGTTTGGAGAACAATGGATGCTATTGTTTTCCAAATCCAAGATGGCCGCCACAAATTTGAGCCAATCAGGAGCCGAATTAAGTATTCAAGATGGCGGCGCTCATAGGGCCGTTAACCAATCAAGAGTCAGGATTTGTACCACGTGACCAACAAAAACAATGGGTTCTATTGTTACAAGAAATGTCAGCCAATCAGGAGTCGAATTAAGGATTAAAAATGGCTTATGCAAATGAAGGTCAGCCATGTTGGAAAACTGCCCACCAGCCTCGACAGAGGACCTGGGATCGGTCTCGCAGATTTCCATGGCAACCCAATCAATAAAAGGCGGTAAAATACAGTATTGATACTTAAATACTTAAATTATTTTTTATTGGATTTCCATGACAACCCAATCAATAATACTTACAGTGTCCTGCGCCCCCAAAAATGCGTAGAAGTCCTTCCTGCTAGCGGTCATGGTAAAGACTGAGAGACTTGGGTCCAAGCCTGGGCTATGTAGGGTGTGGCAAAGCATCATGGGGCGATGACATCATCAAGAACCAATCCGAATGAAAAAAAATCAACAGGAATTAAAGTACTTACAGCGGGGCTTCCCCAGTCCCCCTCTCTTAAGGAGAGCATTAAACCCTGGAATCTCACCTTTGTGGGGCACTCCCCGAGGGTTGGTTACCTCGGCTCGTGTTGGAAAAATCCCTGACAGCGGTGAAATTCCGATTGCCTTGTGCTTTGATGTCCCCATGGCTATCCAGAATACTACGCGCTAAATGAATAGGTATACCTACCATCCCATGTCGGTAGTTTGTTTCCTTGAACATATTAAAAGACTCCAGAATACTACGCGCTAAATGAATAGGTCTACCTACCATCCCATGTCGGTGGATTGTTTCCTTGAACATATTAAAAGACTTGTTTAGTATCCTTTTGAGCCACATTGTAATCACATTCAATTGATCTATCGACAAGCTTAGTAATGCCTACCAGTGCCGAAAAATCCACAGAAAGATTGAAGAAATGGAGGAAAAAAAAATCTTGAACTATGCATTGGAGAATAACATCAAAGGAATTTCAAGCAAACTTTTCGAGCTTGAAATAAAGATCAAATTTACAAGCACTGCAAAGCGTACCACTCTAATTCATTGACATTGCGAATTATAAGCAGTTTTCGACGGGAATAAAACCAATTACATTAATCATAGCCCTTAGTTCTTGGAGAAAAGAGAATTGCGTGTTCCTTTCTTATTTCTTCATCCAAAATGAGAAGAAAGAGTTAAAAGAGAAAAAATACAATTGAAATACTTCAAGTGGAAATGAATGGCTAATGAATCTAAAGGCCTTGATCTCGACTGTTCCCTTGAGAAAAGCATCATTCAAAGGAATCTTAAACAAACAAAGTACATTTTGAGCGACCGTTGAAGAATTAACATAATTAGTCAGACATGAACCGTGAAATGAATTAAGATCCCATCACTTACACCACCACCACCACCACATACACCACCACCACCACCACATGCACCACCACCACCACCACATACACCACCACCACCACCACCACATACACCACCACCACATACACCACCACATACAACACCACCACCACCACCACATACACCACCACCACATACACCACAACATACAACACCACCACCACCACCACATACACCACCACCACATACACCACAACATACAACACCACCACCACATACACCACAACATACAACACCACCACCACCACCACATACACCACCACCACCACCACATACACCACCACCACATGCATTACCACCACCACATACACCAGCACCACCACATACAACACCACCAACACATACAACACCACCACCACCACCACATACACCACCACCTCCACAAACTCTATCCACCAACCATCTATAAAAATTAGGCTTTAACTGCCTCTACTCATTTTGAATCAAACTAGCAAGGAGTCATGTCCCTTTATTGTCGATATTGTGATAGACTATTCTCTCGTACAGACAGTAGAATTCGTCACGAGAAACATAGTTGCCAAAGCAGTGGGTCAGAAAAAACACGAGATGTCCCAAAGATCACATTTCCTACCGAAAAGCACCATGGGATCCCTAGTGGAATAGAATTGGGGGAAGCGTTTCGGTTCAAGACCCCCTCCAGTATTTTGATCGTGGGTCACTCTGGTTGAGGCGAGACTTGTTTTACCGAGTCGTTACTCTTGGATCACTTGGACGAATTGTTTGTAAATCCTCCTCCCGCAATTCATTATTGTTACGGGGCGTGGCAAGACGGATTTCAAGACATGCAAGAGGCTGGTGTGCAATTTCACGAAGGGATTCCCGAGTCACACCATCTCAAGGCATGGTTTCCAAAGGGTGGATTACTCGTGTTAGACGATTTGATGGCAGAGGGAGGAGAGGACAAAGAGTTGCTGGACTTATTCACCAAACACTCTCACCATCAAAACATCACCGTGCTGTACTTGTGTCAGGACATGTTTCCACCACAGAATTACGCTAAGAGTATTTCCAGGAAAGCCCACTACATCGTAGCGTTCAAAAATCCAAGAGATCAATTAGAGATAAGGAATTTACTGCTTCAAGCTTTTCCCACTTGTTGGCAAGACATGATGGATGTGTATCAAAATGTGACCGAACGACCGTTTGGGTACGCGGTCTTGGATCTACACCCCGCCAGTGATGACAAGAGACGCGTGTTTAGTCACCTCTTGACGCACGAAGGATACCCGCGTTGGCATCGAAGAATTAAGAGAGAGGATGTTTGATCATTTACTAAAACAGTATATTAAATATTAGTTTAATAGACTCGGCTCATTTGAAGCACGCTGTCTTTGGTGAAGGTGGACGAGAATCATGGGTGATCATTCAACAGACATTTTTGGCCCCGTAGAAGATAACAGTGATGTAAAGGAAGAAGAAGAAGAGGAGGTTGAAGAAGAGGAGCCTGAAGAGGAACAGGAAGAGGATAGTAGTAGCTCTGAAGAGGAAGAAGAAGCGAATGATGATGAACCAGATCCGTGGACTCTGTTACGTCAAAACGTCGGGGAAGATCTCAAAGAAACCTACCTGAAAGAGCTCCAGCAGTTCCTAGATAAGGGAAAATCTCAACTCTATGCCGAAAATGCTGCGTTCAATGCCCTATTGCCTGTAAGTAGAAGAAGGCTACGAAGGACTTACTTAGAGCGTCTAAAATGGACTCACCGTATCAAACACGATGCAATACACCGTAAAGTCATGAAGACGCTTCAACGCTTTATTGAGGAAGATGACATGGATTTTGACGAAGCGGCCGAGTCTGCAGTAGCAAAGAGGAAATTCCTGTTGAACAGACTAATGCATAAGAAGTTACTCCCCGAGGAAAATGACGACGAGGAAATAGAAGAAGAGGTTGAAACCTGAATTAGCCATGTGACTCTTATAAGAGTGTGTGATTACAGAGTTTTAGTCATTATTTGTAAGACGCCACAAGATGAATTGCTTCAATCCACTGTCAGGAAATGACCAGAGGGTTATCTGTAAAAGGACCTACCACAAAAACTATTATGCAAAGAACAGAGAGCGAATCCTTGCCCAACAAAAAAGATATCGTGCAGAGAACGTTGAGATTCTCAAAACCCGTCGTAAAAGATGGTATGAAGTTAACAAGGAACGACTCGCCAGCACTCAGAGAGCCTATTGTCAACAGAACAAGGAGCACATCAGAAATTACCGAAGACAATACTGTAAAAACAACAGGGAACGGACAAACGAATATTGGAGATGTTATTATGCGAAGAATAAGGAACGGATGACTTCGGAACCAAAAGCAAAGAAAAACAGAGAAAAATATGGTGCGTTTTGAGGCCAAGGAACAAGAGTCTGAGAAACTGGAAACGAGTCTAGTTCCCAACACCAACGACGGTCAAGACTTTAAGATTTAAAATTCTCCCTACGGATTTCATGTTATGATTATTCAATAAAAGTTATAAAGTAAGCATCACGACTCTTTGTTTTGTTTTAAAGACAAATGGTACCGCAGAGAATAGCGAGTACATCTTACCCCCACGTCATCTCCTTGGTTCTTAACCAAAACTTTTGTCACGTTGATGACTAGGTGTACCCCACATCCCCCCATCATCTCATTGGTTGTTAACCGACCATTGTTTATTCTTTTATGAATACACTTTTATTAATCAAGCGTTGTAAGCAAAATCATTTTACTTGTGTGAGTTCGTTCAGCGTGCGTCGGTCTTGGTACATATATTTTTCTCCCCTGTCTTGGTAAAATGGAATGAAGTAAACAAGAGATGTGTGACGCATTGGAGAAGAGGACTATATTTAATGTAAGTGTTTTACTCTTGTCGAACACTGCTTATTATTTGAGCGGCTGTTTTACTTGAAGGGAACAGTTTGCAGTGTTTGCTAGATCTTCACTTTGAGAGCGAAGAGTTTGTTTGAAATGCCTTTGATGTTTTTCCTAAAGGATACAGTCCAACATGATTTTAGCTTCTAAACATGTGTTTTTCGGTCTTAATTCATTTCACGGTTCATGTCTGACTAATTATGTTAATTCTTCAACGGTCGCTCAAAATGTACTTTGTTTGTTTAAGATTCCTTTGAATGATGCTTTTCTCAAGGGAACAGTCGAGATCAAGGCCTTTAGATTCATTAGCCATTCATTTCCACTTGAAGTATTTCAATTGTATTTTTTCTCTTTTAACTCTTTCTTCTCATTTTGGATGAAGAAATAAGAAAGGAACACGCAATTCTCTTTTCTCCAAGAACTAAGGGCTATGATTAATGTAATTGGTTTTATTCCCGTCGAAAACTGCTTATAATTCGCAATGTCAATGAATTAGAGTGGTACGCTTTGCAGTGCTTGTAAATTTGATCTTTATTTCAAGCTCGAAAAGTTTGCTTGAAATTCCTTTGATGTTATTCTCCAATGCATAGTTCAAGATTTTTTTTTCCTCCATTTCTTCAATCTTTCTGTGGATTTTTCGGCACTGGTAGGCATTACTAAGCTTGTCGATAGATCAATTGAATGTGATTACAATGTGGCTCAAAAGGATACTAAACAAGTCTTTTAATATGTTCAAGGAAACAATCCACCGACATGGGATGGTAGGTAGACCTATTCATTTAGCGCGTAGTATTCTGGAGTCTTTTAATATGTTCAAGGAAACAAACTACCGACATGGGATGGTAGGTATACCTATTCATTTAGCGCGTAGTATTCTGGATAGCCATGGGGACATCAAAGCACAAGGCAATCGGAAATTCACCGCTGTCAGGGATTTTTCCAACACGAGCCGAGGTAACCAATCCTCGGGGAGTGCCCCACAAAGGTGAGATTCCAGGGTTTAATGCTCTCCTTAAGAGAGGGGGACTGGGGAAGCCCCGCTGTAAGTACTTTAATTCATGTTGATTTTTCTTCATTCGGATTGGTTCTTGATGATGTCATCGCCCCATGATGCTTTGCCACACCCTACATAGCCCAGGCTTGGACCCAAGTCTCTCAGTCTTTACCATGACCGCTAGCAGGAAGGACTTCTACGCATTTTTGGGGGCGCAGGACACTGTAAGTATTATTGATTGGGTTGTCATGGAAATCCAATAAAAAATAATTTAAGTATTTAAGTATCAATACTGTATTTTACCGGATCTAACTGTATTTTGTCGGATCATCATCGACTGCTACTCTGTTTCAGAAGAGCAAGAGAAATTAAAATTCGTTATTAAATGATCAATCCGCGCTGAGCCGGTGCCCAAGAAGCTATGAAATCAGGCAGCATGCCACAGCAGAAATGTTTCAAAGGCCGGAAAAAGTCTTTTGCACTTCTCTGTCCGGTACATATTTCATAGACGTTCAGCGTTAAGTTTTAGGTTTGCTGAGTAATTGTCCGGTTGGAGCTTGATCACTTCAAGCAATAATGAACTGTGAAATTTCATTTCAATTTAACCGCAGTCTAGTTAGGTTCGCGTAGTTTTCCCCTTTCAGGTTCGAGTTCCCCTTGTAAAATGATCCTTCTACTTGAAGTTTTCAGATTGGCATTTTCCCTCTTGCAGTGCTTTAAGTAAAGTGGCGTGTGCTTTTAAAACGACGTTATGAAATAAAACGGTTCTAACTAACCTTGCCTGACCCATGATGAGGGAGGGATTTGTTTTGATCGCAAAAGTGTCAGAAATTGTAAAATGTACACATATCAGTGATTGACATGATTCAGGGTGCGGTTAATTAGTGTTGACATAAGTATCAAAAGGGATAACATTTTGAAAGGATTCCTGCAATTCCGAAACAGTTTATAGTGAGATTGTGAGTGAGTTAGAAAGGTGAAATCAGCGACGAATAAAGAGTTATCCAGTTTTGTTCACGACACATAGTGGCACCTCCGACGGGACGAGTTAACGGTAAGTAAGTTAACAGTGACGGCGCTCGAACAAGAGCAAGAATCCGGACAACTGAGTTTACAATGACAGAGAAGCAGATAACAGAGCTGGAAAACAAAATCAAAACGCTTAAGTTCAGGCTTAGCAAGACGGACGACATTGTAGCGAAGCGAGATCGACAAGCCTTAGAACGTCAGCGAACGTCCATCACCAACATCGTCTGTGGAGTGGACTCGTTAAAATCAGCAATAGAAGAAAAGAAATTCGCAAAGGGCGACAGTGAAGAAGATATTGCAAGATGGAGCGAAGAGGTCGAAGGAGATCTTGAAACGGCAGACGAAATGTTAAGAAGGGTAGAAGCTGTAATCAAAGCCATAGACAACGAAGAGCAGGAGAAACAAGCGGTTGAGAAACATAAGCTGAAGATGGAATTTGAAAGAGAGCTACTTGAACAGAAGGCAGAGTTCGAAAGTAAACAAAAACAGAAGGCGGCATCTCAAACAGCCCAACAACTAAAATTATCTTCGGCAGCGAAGCATCCCAAATTATCGATAACGAAGTTCAACGGAAGAATAGAAGAGTGGCTACCTTTCTGGGGGAAATTCATTTCCGAAATAGATTCTACTAGCCTAGCACCGCTAACAAAATTCGGTTATTTGAAAGAGTTACTGGAAAGACAGGTGAGAACTGATATAGACGGGCTGCCATTCACCGAAGAAGGTTACCAGAACGCGAAGGCTATATTAGAGGCAGAGTATGCCAGACAACGGAGATTATAAATGCCTACGTGAAAAATATCATGGAACTACCCGTTATTCCTGGGGCGAATCCGAGAAAGGTAAGAGATTTCTATAAACAGCTACGTTTCACAGTTCAAAGTCTAGACACTCTCGGACGGCTTGAAGATGTCAAAGGAAATGTCAGATCTACCTTGGACAAGTTGAAGGGAATTAAAGCCGACTTAGTGCGTGGAAAAGAAGGCTGGAAATACTGGGATTTCACGGATCTAGTAGCAGAGTTGAAGAAGTGGATTGATATCTATCCAGTAGAAGAGAGTGTCACCGAAAAGAGTTCATCTAAAGGAAATCCTTATCATAAAGAGGCCGCTCGCATTTTCAAGACACAAGTAAACCGTTCTCAACAGGAGCCGCGTGCCGGAAACCAGTGTGTTTATTGTGATGACGACAAACACAAATCCACTAATTGTACAAATGTTGCTAGAGTTGATGAGAGGCGTAAACTACTGTCCGCGAAAAGGCTGTGTTTGAACTGCACAGGGCCGAGACATCGCGCAGATGAGTGCAAAAGCAAATCTAGGTGTCAAGTCTGCAATCGCAAACATCATACGTCTATTTGTCACGGCCGGGAAGACAAAACCAACCTCCTGCTTGTTACGACTGGAATTCCATCTGCGCACGTGACTTACCCGGTTGTTGTCGTCGAAGTTGAAGGAATCAAATGCCGCGCTCTGTTGGACACAGGCGCAGGACATTCCTATGCGTCTGCCGCGCTAATAGAGCGTATTTCGAGTGGTAAACGTAAGAAAGAAGTACGAAAGATAGAGATGTTGCTGGGAGCGTCAACGAGACAAGTGGAGCTGGCCACCATTGAAATATCGGACGTTAACAAGAAATTTGCGATGCCTGTGGAAGTCACAAAAGTCGAAAAAGGAGAGCTCCTATTCGTTGATAACCCAAATTATCGTGAAATGGTTGCAAGTTATCCACACCTATCCGGCGTCGTAATCCAGGCATAACTGATCGATGATCAATGACATCAATTGGTAGTCAATGAGTAATCGATGGGTAATCAGTTGATTAGTCATTGATTATTGGCGATGATCAATGAGTAATCGATGACTAATCGAAGCCCAAAAATTTTGTGGTTTATCGATTACTCATCGATGACCCATCGATTACTCATTGATGTAATTGATTACCTATTGATGTTATTGATTACTCATCGATGACCCATCGATTACTCATCGACTATTAAACTGCGCACAAAAGACACATTTCTGCCTTTCTAGTACCTTTTTTTTCGTTGGTGATGTTCTTTATATGCGTAAAACGTATTTTTCTTTACAACTGGCGTTCCTGTTGACGAAATTACGCGTTCACAAAAGGTCAAATAATCTCGAGACGTGAGGTGCTAATAATGAGTAATTAATGAAGTCAATGACTAATCAATGCAATCGATGACTAATCGATGTAATCGATGACTAATCGATGCAATCGATGACTAATCGATGCAATCGATGACTAATCAATGACCAAAAATTTTGTGGCCTATCGATTAGTCATCGATTACTCATTGATCATCGACAATACTCAATGACTAATCAACTGATTACCCATCGATTACCTATTGATTACTCATTGATTTCATTGATGTCATTGATGTCATCGATTGGTTATGCCTGGCGTAATAGATGAGTTGCACACGAAGGATCGATTACTGGTACACATCATTCTCGGAGCAGGTGAATTCGCCAAACTTAAGACGGAGAATTCGCCGAGGATCGGCGAGCCTGGTCAGCCTATTGCTGAGTTGACAAAATTCGGCTGGATTATAATGTCGCCAGGAAAGGAGCCACTAGACCTAACAAACATGTTGCTTACACAGACGTCACACTTGGACTACGAAGATCTTTGCCGCCTCGATGTTCTTGGCCTTTCAGACAAACCAGCCAACGATCAAAGCTTAGTGTATGCAGAGTTCAAGGAACAGCTAGTGCGACATCCAGAGGGCTGGTACGAGACCGAGCTGCCATGGCGAGGAAACCATCCTGTCCTTCCGAATAACAAGGAAGGGAGCTTGCGGCGTCTTGAAATTCTCAATACGAAGCTTAAGCGTCAGCATCTGACGAATGAGTACACGGAAATTATCGAGGAACAAAAGAAGATAGGCGTCATCGAGACAGCACAGGCAGAGAGTGTTGGCGGCCGAGAGTTCTATATCCCACACAAGCCGGTTGTGCGAGCAACTGCTGAATCAACGAAGCTGCGCATCGTTTACGACGCCTCTGCAAGAGCCTACAATAACGCTCCATCTCTAAACGATTGTTTGCACGCGGGTCAGTCCCTTCAAAATAAGCTATGGAACGTATTAGTGAGAGGAAGGTTCAACCCCGTGGTGATAACTGGTGATATTCGGAAAGCATTCCTACAAGTGAGAATCAGGGAATCCGACCGCGACGCATTAAGGTTTCACTGGCGCCGTGATGAGCACGCTCCGTTAGAGACTTTAAGGTTTGCAAGAACACTTTTCGGGCTGACTCCATCCCCCTTTCTGCTTGGGGGAGTAATCGAAGTACACCTCAAGAACTGGGAGGACATGGAATCCGAAATAGTAGCAAAGATTCGTCGAGAACTGTATGTGGACGATTTGATTTCCGGGACGGTACGTAAGGCTCGAGAGCTGAAATGTAAAGCCACAACTATCTTTCAGGACGCATGTTTTGAGCTTCATAAATGGCACTCCAATGTCCCTGAACTCGACGAATCGACACCAAACCACTCATCAGAAGACGAGGAACAGACGTATGCCAAGGAGCAGCTAGGCATCCCAAAAGGAGAGTTCTCCAGTCTGCTTGGGCTACCGTGGAACAAAACGAGAGATACAGTTAGTATAGCTGTCCCAACAGAGAAGGCCGCGTTGACAAAGAGAGCCGTTTTAGCCAAGCTAGCTAAAATATACGATCCCTTAGGACTCCTCTCACCGGTAACACTTAGAGGCAAGCCGATCTGCCGAGCAGTCTGTGACACAAAGAGAGCCTGGGACGCGAAACTGCCGCACGGTTTAATCAAAGTTTGGAATAAGTGGGAAAGCAGCCTACCCAGCAGTATCGAAGTACCTAGATCACTTGTCATTCACCAAGAAGAAATTAAGCAAATCGAGTTGCATTCCTTTGGGGATGCAAGTGCGAACGGAGTAGCAGCCTGTGTCTATGCAGTCGTTCGTCAAGCATCAGGGATGAGCCAGAGTCTCATAGCAGCAAGATCAAGGCTGTCCAAACAAGGACTGACTATCCCACGGTTGGAATTGGTCGCTGGACACATGGCTGTGAACCTCGTTTCAAATGTCAGAGATGCGCTCACCGGGTTTCCTATAAGCACCACTCACTGCTGGCTTGACAGTTCAGTAGCCTTATATTGGATTAGGGGACAAGGAGATTACAAGCAATTTGTATCTAACCGCGTAGGGAAGATTAACAGTCACCGGTTAGTGACATGGCGTTATGTTCCCACGGAAGAGAACCCAGCAGACCTCGGGAGTCGGGGGGGGGGGGGGAAACATGCATGGAGCCAACTTGTGGTGGCATGGGCCCGAGTGGCTTCCGACCCCAGAGCGTTGGCCAGCGGATATACTCGACGAGCAGTCGGTGGAGAGCCAGGCCGAAGCTAAACTCGTTCGCAAAGTACTTAAGTTTGCAGTTGATGAAAGGGATGAAGTCGACGAGCTACTGTACAAGTTCCAGCTGCCAAAAGCTAGAAGAGTTTGCGCCTGGATGCGAAGATTCGTACACAACGCCCTTCCTAGTCGAGGAGCACCACGCATCGAGGGACCGCTAACTACAGAGGAGACAGATCGCCAGACGTTAATTTGGGAGAAGCAAGCGCAAAAAGGCTCTGAGGTGGGGGAAGATCGCATGCCGCTTAACTTACAGCCAAATGTAGAAGGCGTACTTGAGTGCCGAGGCAGACTCCAAGGAGAGTATCCTATCTATCTTCCAGATACAAGCCAACTGTCATTCCGAGTTGCAGAGCAGGCGCACCAGCAAACACTGCACGGGGGAGTAGTGTTAACCATGGCCAAAGTCCGGAACCGGTAATGGATACCGAGACTAAGGAGGCTCGTGAAGAAAGTGCGTGGAAGCTGTTATGGATGCAAACGTTATCAAGCACTAGCATACGCAGCTCCACCGCCCGGAAACCTCCCAACTTCACGCACTCAAGGAACCAGCCCATACCAAGTGATTGGCGTGGACTTCGCAGGGCCCCTGCGATATCGAATAGCGAAGCAGCGAAAGGGAAAATCATATATTCTCTTGTATACCTGCAGCCTTACGAGAGGAATTTATCTGGATCTCCTTCTAAATCTAGAGACTGCAGAGTGTCTTAGAAGTCTAAAGCAGTTCATCGCACGTCGAGGACGATCAGAACGTGTCTATTCTGACAATGGCCGTACCTTTATTGGAGCAGCGAAGTTGATAATGGCCATGATGAAAGACGAGCGACTACAGAACTTCCTCTCCACCAACCAGATCAAAAGGCAATTTAATCTTAGTCGTGCCCCGTGGTGGGGAGGACAGTTTCAAAGAATGGTTGGTCTTGTCAAGTCTGCGTTGAGCAAGACCATCGGGAATGGAGTCTTGCGCTGGGACGAGTTACGAGAAGTTCTGCTAGATGTGGAGATAACGCTCAACAACAGACCGTTAAGCTACGTTGAAGACGACGTCCAGCTGCCACTGCTTACACCCAATGCTCTGCTGTTTCTTAACGGTAACATATTGCCAGGGTTACAGCCACACCGAATCGACGCTCCTGATCTACGCAAGAGAGCAAAACATCTGCTAAGATGTAAGGAAACGATTTGGCGCCGCTGGTCCTCAGAATACTTGCGCAGTCTCCGTGAGAGACACCGTGCTAACCAAAGCACTGGGGGAGACTCGCCAGCTGTTGGCGATGTTGTGATCATCAAGACTGAAGAAAGGAACAGAGGAAAATGGCCACTAGGGATCGTAGAGGAGGTTATCATAGGAAACGATGGAATAGTTCGAGGGGCGAGGCTCCGAGCAGCAAAGTCGCACATCGAGCGACCAATTCAGCACCTCTATCCCATGGAGCTATCATGTGATAGACAGCAGTTGCCAACACCAAGGCAGATGAACCCAGAGGCGGCCCCCTTTAGACCGAGACGAGACGCCGCCATTGCAGCGCGCCTGCGTTTTCAGGACACTGCTCAAGATGAGTGAGCACTGGACGTTATTAGCATATCTTATTGAACTGTGGGGTGATTCAAGACACCCAGAACTACTTGGACAGTTCTTTGTTTCTGTTTGAGATAATTATGTGATTAATTTAGGGACAAAGTTTCAAGTTAAGCGAATGATTGAGTACATACATATATATCTCTTCCGAAGATATATAGGTGGAGGAAAGTGTCGGAAATTGTAAAATGTACACATATCAGTGATTGACATGATTCAGGGTGCGGTTAATTAGTCTTGACATAAGGATCAAAAGGGATAACATTTAAGAAGGATTCCTGCAATTTCGAAACAGTTTATAGTTAGATTGTGAGTGAGTTAGAAAGGTGAAATCAGCGACGAATAAAGAGTTATCCAGTTCTGTTCACGACAGCAGATCGCAGAACTTTGGTTTCCATATGATCGCATGATCGCAATTGATCGCAGACGATCGCAGAAGATAGAACATGATCTTCTGCGATCGTCTGCGATCACGATCGCAGGATCGCAGACGATCGCAGAAGTGTGTTTCCATATGATCGCAGACGATCGCAGAACGTTTTGCGATCTGCGATCCGCGATCGTCTGCGATCATATGGAAACCAGCCTTAACGCATTAGTGGCTTTCTAATTGCGATTACAATAAAAGCGTTTTGTTGATGCACCGAAATTGCGCGTTCCATTTGGCCATTCTCCTTTGCTTCGGCTTTCTCTTTGTTTTGAAAATGGCGTAGGTAACAGAATGCGCGGAAACTTGGAGCGGGTTCGTCCTTCTGAAAATACCGGTTCCATTCGACAAACGAGCTAAGCTAATATCAAAATGTAGTAAGGGCATGTTAAAGCCACACATATGCGCACTGAGGCGACAGTGGTAGAAGGGATAAAACGCTATTGCTACCAAAAAAATATGATAAAAATTGAGCTCAAATACCAGCAGCCGTGGACAGTTGTTTCGGCCTTGGTAGGCCTCATCAGCATGGCACAGATAGCAGATGAGCTCTGGGTTCCCACATTATGGATGTCAAGTGTTTCAGGCAACATCCCACAACCCTACCATTTTTCAGAACTAAGCTAATAGTTTGGTTTAGAAGACAGTCAACGATGGAAACACTCCCAAACGAAAGTGTTAACGAGGCCTTGTTAGGGGGGTTTTATATGTCACCTGTCTGAGTTTCAAACCTTTTCACGCCGCAATTTCAAATGTCGCTGTCGTAATTTCGCGTGAGCGGCTCGTCGTTATTTCAGCTCCTTCGTGTCGCCGTCAAGGCCATGTCGCTTGTCGGAATTTACCCCTAACAGGGCCTCGTTAACAGACATTACACGAGAAAACCTACGATTCAGGTGAATAGTATATCAGCTTACAAAACGAATGACGATTCTGGAGAATTCGAGCTCCATTCTCCTTCCACCCTCCTGGCAATTCTTGCTTATGAATTCTGCAGTCCTAATATGGCTATTTATTTCTTTTCTATGCAAGCAGTTCTCATTGGGTCGTTTTCGAGACTTTTGATTGGTTACCGGTAGAAACTTTTTCGATCCGTCTCTCATTTGAAGCTCGATAGATTTTGACTCAGTAGCCGATGTCAGGAACAAAGAGGAAAGTAAAGTTAGAAAAAGAAAAATCATAATAATATACTAGTTGAACTCTGCTCTACGAACGGAGTCAGGTCAGGGTAGGAAAACATGGGAAATAAATGGCAATGTAATGTTGCTTTTACCAAAAAGCATTCGCAAAAACCTGTCTTGCTTAAGAAGCACGCTCAAACCAAACCTGTTCTTACACGGATGCTGAAATGAACGACAGCGACTCCCAAAGTATCCTGAACGATGAAAACCTCCTCCTAGACGAACGCGCACTAGCAAACGAACAAATGAAGACGGGCGACAAGAAAGACAACCTCCCTCGGCCGCTCCGTGACCTAAAAAGCTGTCTCCGCTCGCTTGGAAACTGGTGAGGTCAACTTGTGGCAAATCTCAAGTCACTGCAACCGAAGCAATTGTCGGCATGTGTCCAAAACGAAGACCCAAAACCGAAGACCTAAAAGACCCTGTGGTCTAAAACGAAGACCGGAAAGACTACACTAGGTTAAATTGCTCTCATTCCTGTAGCGCTCAAGAAGTTCCGGTATAAAAGGAGCGTGGCCTGGCCAGTGACAGCCTCAGTTGTCATTCAACCGCGCTAGAGAACAGAGCTCCTCCGTAATCTGAGTAGTCACGCTCCTAGGTTTTCGAATGCAAAGCTGAGTAATATATTCACGCAAAGACTTCTCCTTTGGAAGGATCAGGGAAAATTAATTCCAAGTTTGCCATGACTTCAAAAATCCGAGTAAGTATTACTATAAAGTGCTTTTGGTTTGAATTTTCGTTCTGCGAACCCCCGTTTTTTAACGGTTATCGAATTGCGCGCCACGGCAACTTCGAATATTTACGAAATTATAATTTTTAGGTAACCGTGGAAATGGATGAAGAGCAAGAAGAACATTTTGCTATTGAACAGCTGCCCTACGCTGTAATAAGGTCTCTAAAGAAAATAAAAGGTGAGACATCGTCATCAGTTGAACTCTTACTTTTACTGATTGATCGCTGTGTTATCGTATATTCGGACCGCTGCTTTATGCGTTGCGAAATTTGTTTCATCGTTCAAGTTACAAAAACGCTACTTTGATGAAAATACGTTACCAGTAAACTGAACGAAAGTTGTGTTTTATAAATGACTATAAATATTTCATTCAGTATATCTTTCTTCCTTAACACTCCATTTACATTTTCCCCTTAGCTACCGAACAAGACAGGCCTTCCTCGACACATCAACCAGGTTGCTAGTGACTTTATTATGTAACGCGACCTCTCCATCATATTTATGACTTGCATATATTTTTTGGATCAAACTGAGCCGCTCCTGCATAGTGTGTTGTTGTTTTGATTGTATAAGAAGGGGTAAATACAATAACAAGATCACTTTTGTTGGGCTTTGGGCATCAGACATAACTTTCATATTATTACATTTCACTTGGCCATCTTACTAGTTATTTATACAGGTTTACCCTAATTCGTTCCCTAAAATAGTTCACAAAAGGAGGTTTCAGATGCCTAGGCCTGAAGAAATAGAAAAGGAGAGGAATCCAGGAGCGCCAGTTTCACTGTTCAGGAAGGAGTCAACTCCATCAACAGCACTAGAGCCAGACTCCAATGAGGAATACAGTCAGGCAGCACAGGAATCCATAGCAAGCTGCCAATATTGCTTGCAGACTCCTTGTGCAGCGATATAGTCATAAAGTCGTGAGGCTTCTGGTAAACTACAGTGCTCATCAGTGCCTTTCAGAAAGCAGTTATTGCTTCCGGGCTCTGAAGAGGAGCAGATGTAAGCAGGCATGTGGCACCCACTGTCACTTGAACAATGTCTATGGTTACCCTGCATCAAAAAAAAGAAAAAAAACTGACCAAATAAAATATGCACTCCAAGTCAAAAACATGGGACCCGTTTAAAAGACATAAATTAATAATTCACCTAATGTTACCTTACAACCCACCAAATGAACCACAGGTCTTACAATGTTATCTATAGGTTTACTCTTGGAAGCAGGAAGAGTGCAGTCATGAGAGCACTGTTAAATACCTGATAGTGAGCCATGATATTCAGTAGGTATTTCAGGAAGCCTTCCTCAGTACCATCATAATTACATATGGCATAGTGGAAGTGACTCTTTGTTACCTTAACTGCAAAATATGCACAAATTCAATGTCCTGAGAACGGTGGCGTATTGCTGTAGGCTAAACAGCAATGCCTATTTTCCAATTTTCATACCTTTATTTGATAATTCCAAAAAACATGTTTTGTTTTCCTCTCTTCACAGTCCTGCAGCTACCTTTTGAATGGCTTTCTTCACAGATTTCCCACCTAAAATTAATAAATGCTACAAATTAAGCAACAATGGAAAAATCACTGCAGCTGCTTGCAACACTGTGGTTTAATTTATTGGGCAATGTCAAGAAATAGATATTGAGAAGTATTTCATATATGAGTTTGCAAGTATGCCATCAAATCAAACCTTACCATGCAAGAGTCATAGGAATTTTTCCTTCCTTTGACATGAATGAGCCAAGTCCTTATTGCAGGGACAGTGTTGTGTGCTACCTCCACTATCTTATGTCCTATGTAAACAAATGAAAAAAAAAAAAGAAGTAAACACAAAATATGTTTTATGGAAACTGTGAAGTTCATACAATAAGAATGCTGCAACAATTACCCAAGCTGAAATTGACAGCTTAGTTGATAAGAACAATGAATAATGATTGATGGAGACACTTGTACATGTGAGTCAATTTCACACATCACTGGCAGTGAAAAGACAAGCATGAAAAAAAAAACATTTTTGGAACAATTCTCATAACAGAGTGGAATGTGTACAAATAGCTGACATATCTGCTATACCCAAGTGGTGGATGTTAAACGTGTACTTACTCACTCTGGCACTGATGAAACAAGTAATGTTTCCCTACTTACATTATAAAACTTCCTTACATGTCCATTTTGAGCAATGTACTCAGCAGAGGTTTGGGCCTCACACCTTACACTAGCTAGGGAGTCCTCAAAGATTTTTGGCACTGAGGCTGCACAACCCAGCGTGTTCATGACTGAAATGGAATACATATTGTTACACAAGGTGATGTAGTTCGAAACATGACATATGGGGAAGCTTGCAATAACAATCTTACTTCCTTTCACATTTCTGACAATAACATTTTTTCCTGTCACTCTTAAGTGCATTTCTTATTACAAGACTTAAAATTCTTCTTCTAAGAAGAATTTTCAGCTCATGATTCTTCGTCACCACAGGAGAATCATAGTTCTTTAGAACAGAATTTGAAATTCTTTGGAAAAGAATTATTTTTCTTCTCATACGAATAATTGTCCTCTCAGAAAGGACAATAGTTCCTAAGAGAGCTACAGAGTTGTAAGCCTTACGAAAAGATTAATTACTCTTCAGTGGGAGGTTTTTGTTCTTGGGCAGAGAATCCTAATTCTCAAAGGCAGTAATTTTTTTCTCCATGGAAGAGTCATTATTCTTGAACAATAGGGAATCACAATCCTTTAGAAAAGGACTACCATTCTGGTAATGAGGGAAGTGACTTTTTCAAATCAGTTCCAAAGTTCTTCAAGGATTACTGAAATTGTGAACATTTAATTTAGATGATTCATATTGCAATTTTTCTTAACATAAAACTTTTATTACCTTAAATTAAGCATATGAAACTGGAAGTACAACATCAATTCCTAAAAATAAGTATGGAACTTACAGCATCAGGCCTGATCATACAGCAGTAGCTACAATATTTCCATATAAAATTTTGCCAAAACTCATGCAGTAGTACCTAATATACATGTATTAATACAGTGCTCAAATTGCCAGTTATCAGCATACATAAGAATTTCACGATAGTTCACTCTGTGAATTGGAAACCATGAACTCCTGAAAAAGATCAGAAGACACAAACAAGCAACAACACCTCAAAATACAACTGTTGCTGCTATTAAAAATGCGTAGTTACTAAAACGAGGAACCACCCAAAACGACCCAAAATGACCCAAAACGACCCACAACCAGCCACAACGATCCACAACGAACCCAAAACGATCCACAACGACCCACAACGACCCACAACGAACCAAAATATTCCAAAACGACCAAAAACGCCTTTGATAGTTTTTTATAAACACTGACTTGTTGACTAAACTCGTCCCCAGGGCTCCCCTATGTTAAGATATCGATTTTGGGACATTTTGTGACAAGTTTGCCATGAATGAGCGAAAGTAAATCGATATTAAGTCGAAACATCATCGGATCTTCCTCGTCAATCTTCGGACATTTTCGAAAAAAGTCGGAAAATCTTCGGAGACATTCGTACGACCTTCGGACAACATTTTGCAAATCTTTTGAAATCTTCGGAAAATCTTCAAAAACATCGTAATTAGTATTTTTTGTTATAATAAACAGAATATTACATGGTTACTTGGAAATAAAATTTATCTCTACTAAAGACTTCACATCTTGGTGCTGAAGGAGTTCTTTTTAAAGGGGCTGACGTTGACGATCCTGACTGCAAGCAGGCCCTCGACATTTCATAACGTAATAATAAATTAAATATGAGACATACTCATCCTTCTAATTTACTTTATTGATTTACTGAACAACTGCCTATTCCTACTTAAATATATTTTTCTCTGAATGCATTTCGTTCTCGAGGAGAATGTGCTTAATGTAATTACCTAAACCAGGTTGACTAAAACAGGTGGAGCTCACTGACTTCGACACTGTTAAGGCACAAGTGTCTCTCCCTTTACATCAAAAATTTATCAAGACCCACAATTATAAAACGAGAACCTAACATATATTTGAATTCATTTCCTTATCGAATAGAAAGTGCTTAATGTAACTACTAAAACAGGTGAAGCTCAATGACTTTGACACTGTTAAGGCACAAGTGTCTCTCCCTTTATATCGAAAACTTTTCAAGACCCACAATTATAAAACGATAACCTGACATCTCTGAATTTATTTCCTTATCGAAGAGAAAGTGCTTAATGTAATTATCAAAACAGGTGAAGCTCACTGACTTTGACACTGTTAAGGCACAAGTGTCTCTCCCTTTATATCGAAAACTTTTCAATACCCAC
The DNA here is from genome assembly GCA_949710005.1 of Ricordea florida. Lineage (NCBI taxonomy): Eukaryota > Metazoa > Cnidaria > Anthozoa > Corallimorpharia > Ricordeidae > Ricordea > Ricordea florida. Next base: position 18,064,962 of record OX453285.1, on the reverse strand, counting down.
AATTATAAAACGATAACCTGACATATCTCTGAATGTATTTCCTTATCGAAGAGAAAGTGCTTAATGTAATTATCAAAACAGGTGAAGCTCACTGACTTTGACACTGTTAAGGCGGAAGTCTCTCTCCCTTTACAGATAAAAAACTATAACAAAACAAGAACAAAAACCATAAACAGATTTCCTAACATATCTCTGAATGCATTTCAATGTTGAGGCGACATTGCGTAACATAATTACCAAAACAGGTGATGCTCACTGACTTCGACACTGTTAAGGCACGAGTTAATGTTATCATGTTCGAAAATACCACACTAAGTTACTTTTCATCATGCTCAACTTGTAACCCTTTTGCTACAAAGCTGTTGTGGCTCCCTTCAGGTAAGAATGTAAGTGTTCTTGCTGGCACGGTTATGGCAGAGAATGAGAAACGCTGATCGAACTCTTTGAGACACTTTGTGAGATAATGGAGATACACATTCCCCGCGTATTTCACAACCTTTCCTGTCTTCTTGTCCGTCCGTTCACGAATTCCAACCGTCTTGACCAACACGATGTCAGCCTGGTGAAATGCGACCCTGCACTGTTCACACCTTTGCACGTTTTTGGGACAAAGTTTATGGTCATTTCTACAAACTAGCTCGTACTGCTGCCCAGAAATTCTGTCTGGATCCAGTAATTGCAGGTTTGGAGCGTCCTTCTTTGGTTTTACCTAAACAATGAAACGCAAAGAAAAACAAAAACAAAAGACATTGAGAGCATCAATAATGGAATAAGTTACCTTAGCTCCACAATATAACTGTTGCAATATCATTTTCAATAAATGGTATGTGACTGTAGTTATTAAAATTTCACTTTTATTTTATTAATCAAGTTGATAAAACAACACACGGTCGACTGAGACAGATTGACTTTTTCTCATGTTTCAACAACCCGTGAAACTCGGAATTTGGTCAGTTTTCACAGAATCACACTTTAACTTCAGTTGACAGCATTACTAACTTTATGATTGCTTTCTATCTAAAGGGGTACCATCAATAGCATTACGTTTTTATGTCTATGTCGTATCTAAATATTTACCGTCCATTCGGCTTCTTTGCCAACTTTAGAGATGACCAACGGTGAAACAGCTACCTTCTTGCAAGCTGGCGGTGAAATGCGGTCCGTAAATAATTCCGGTTCAGGTAACTGCGTTCTTCTTTTCGTCGCATTTGGAGTCGCTTTCAGACCAGCAGACTTGGCCTTGACGTAGGTGTCATACGAGCGTGGTACAAAGGCTCTGAAAGCTTCCAGATGTTGAGCCTGCCTTGCTGGGCCCCATCTGTTCCACGTTACGGGATCTACTTGAAAACGGTCATATCCGGCAGCAAGACGGTACTTTCCGAGACCTTGTATAGCCCTCTCTTCTTCCAAGTAGAAGTCCTCTGCCCACGTGAGCAGTTGGGAAGTAACGGCTGCCACCTCTTTAGGGACATCCTCTTCGGCCATTCTCTTCTTTTGAAGCTTGTGCTTTAATTCAAGCCCATTTGTGTAAAATCTGCCTTCAATGCTCAGACTTTCCCTTGCTGAGAGAACGAGGCAATCTTTGAACAGCTTCGATCGGTTGCTGTTGAACCAATGGTGGAAACCAGGGGCTATTTCTTCCCACAGAGGCCTTAAACTTTCCAGTTTAGCGTCAAAATCGCATTCGTCCTCAGCGTCTGCTAAACCATTCTGTAGAAGAACATCATCTTGCGTTCCGTATATATCAGCCATCACCCTTGACTGAGACCGTTGGTTACACCCAAGAGATTTGAGCTTTTGGAGATCGCGCTCTTGCATGTGCTGAGTGCACCAAAGCTTCTTGGCATCTGTAAAAATGTCACATAGTCCTTGTGATAGTGCTTTATCTAAGTCGTGGCCAATCTTTTTAATTCCGAGCAGCTCTGGCTTCTTAATCACAAGCTCGCCAGCAAATCTTCGATAACATTCCCTGGTTTTGCGAAAGTGCCAAAAGCTGGGCCCAGGGAACTCTGGGTTTTTACCATTCAAATTAGTGAGGGCTTCATTTGTGTAAGTCGTGTCAGTGAGCCACAGCCCTTCGACAAGTTCGAATGTTGTGTCCACACAGAGTATCCCATTGCCATTTACGCAGAAGCGGTGTAAGTCATTGAGCATGTTGGGGAGGCTATTGAAAGCAATGTAACTTTCTTTCGTGAATGTTACACTTTGTAGGAGAGAAACGGTTTGTAGGCAGGAAATCATCTCCTCTGCTTCACTTTTGAAATTTCTCTTGCCACTGGAACAAGTTGAAGTTTCTTTCGCCTTTAATGATAGCTTTCTGTTGTGAACTAACTTGGGACCAGATATAACTTCGCCAACCGTACCGGCTCCCTTTCTGCCAATGGAATTATAAACTGGCTCCGTCGATAATCCCTTTTCTAGCATATTATCGACTTTGGCGAAAAGACTGGGATCCTTCCTGTAGTATTGACTACTGGTGGGTTTGGTGGCGTTTCCGTGCCGAGGAAGCTTAAAGTGTTGTTCCACCCCATCTGCCCATTTATACATTACAACATAAAAGGGCCTTGGTTCTTTTTCTGTATAAGCTTTAACTGTGGTAATCGATCGAGAGAAATCAGGATTGTGCTTACTTGTGTGGTACTCCCGTCTAAGTTCGTATATTTCGTCATCTGGAACGTTTTGTCTCTTGTATCCTTTCGAGGTTCTGATGTTGACGTACCATTCGCCATTTTCATCCTTGTGGGATGTGCGCGACCCCTCCGCGTTGTACATATAGAACTTTCTAGCGGAGCTTTTGGAGATATATGACCCATTGTCATCTGCTTTGGCAGATGATATCGGAATCTCTCTCATATCCAGCGTGAACATCTTGTTCTCTCGTATTCCGGAAGGCTTCTCTCCGAGGTTGAAGTCTTCGGGATTTTGTAGCAGGATATTAAGAATGCTTTGGTGATCTTCCAGATTTTCTATACTTTCCTTTTTCTCCCTGTGGAAAGATATTAATCTATATTAATGTATCGAATATTGATCGATATTAATGTAGCTGTCAAATTCTCTGCTGGACGTAAAAGCGTTTTTTGAGGGTAATTTCTTTAAAAACATATGATGCAGAAGTAACAATAGTAAAATGAATAATGAAAAGAAACTATAAACTACATGCAAGCTGTATTGATGTTGTCACTCATCCAGAACAAGAGGGTATACTCTCCGGTCTACTTTTGGGCTCTTGACAATCCTAAGACAAGATATAACAGAATAATGTTTCTGTTAAGGAATCATGTTTTCAGCAAGTATACAGAACAAACGAGTCTGGGATAGGGGTAGGAATGGAGATTTTTGGTGTCTAGTCTTATAGGGATGCAAAATAGAAAACGGGAAGCGGAGGGGTCCCAGCGAGTCCCAGCGGCACACCAGAAACCGAACACGTATATAAAGAAAAACCTCTTACTTCCTGGGAAATGTCAAATGACTATTTTTCTCCTCGTGAATCGTGATTTTCATAGTAGCCGGGAACCGTGATGTTCTAAAACACTTTCTCTTATTTTCCGTGAAATGTCAATATGATATTTTTCGTGAATTGTGAAAGGGTCGTTTTATTTTCAGTGAAACGTGATCTATACCCCCCGTTTACCACCCTCTCAAAATTTTCCTGTTAAATGTTATGACAGTTTGCGCCTTGAAAAGCGAATTCTTAATTTTCAAAATAACATTGAGAACCGCACGCATTAAGTAGCGCAGTCTTCCGAGGCTTCTCTTGAGCTTTCAAACTATTTGACTTGTTCCGCCTGCAAGAGATTTTTAAAAATTTCATTTGCATATTGTAGCCGCGAAAAGTGATAGGTGTGAAGTTAATTTAACAGCCCGCCTGCTTATCGCTCGTTCAAATAATTCCTCAAATGACTGGATATGCGTGTGAATTTCACAATAAATTGGCATGACCCTAGAAAACTCTTTCAATTCCCGGTCAGTGCTTCCTCAAAATCGAAAGAAACAGTCTGTATCTTGTGCGTGGAAGGTGTTTCGAACCCAAGTTATCGCCGAAAGCTTTTATTAAAACGGGCCTCACCAAGTCGCCAGCTTGCGTGAACTGAGAATTTTTCGTTGGCGCGAGGCTGGACAAAGAAAGCTGATCGACTAAATTGTCTGTGAAACCTGTGCTCGTCGAATTTACTTGAAGCCAAGCTTTGTTAGACCCGCGTTTATAGCTTCGCTTACATGTCAACCCATTGCGGTCCCTCGCCGACCGGAAAACTGGTCGGTAAAAATGGTGCGATGCAAGCGAGAAAAGTCGGTTTTCCGCCAGATGACCTAACTACCGGAAACGGGCTTTCTAAACCCTGTTTGTTCTTATTTCAGATCACAGCACGATAACGCCCTCTGGTTGCTGTTTCGTAAAGCGGACGCAATATTTTAACGAAAAAAAAAACTGATTCCCTTACCAGTACTTAGAATTTTGGCTATAATTTCCGTTACGCTCAGAACTCTCTTTGCGCAGAGGTACCATTTAGCACCTATGTTTACCACACAAATTCTGCGCGACATGTGCGATCTTTGTGTCATGAGTAGACATGTGGTCAAGGAAACCGTACTGGTGTTCGCCCCAAAGCAGGCTATATCTTCCATGCCAAATGACTTAAATGGGAATTGGTAAAAAAAACTCCAATCAAAAAATTTAAATGGAAAAAAATTCAATCAAACCTGAAACGCCGGGATCATTTATCATCCATCATTAGATTTGCAATGGTGCAAAGACGCCTGGTGTGCAGACTTCTAAGGTCCAAATTATTCAGCTTGTTTCTTAAGCTGATGAAATGTTGCTTTTAGAGCTCGGAGTTGCTGTTTGAAGTAATCATTGGTACAAACCGTACATGAAACGGAATCGAAAAAGAAGATATTTGGCAAACGTGCCCCCCTCGACCCCCCTGTGGCAGAATGCTGCGACATCGTGGAAAAAGTGCGACCTTTGCCCTATTAAATTAAACTGTGGCACAACCAGATATTTAACGGTATAAAACTTGTCCCTAAAATGACCAGCCGTACAAAAAGGATAAAACGATTTCTGAGGTTTAGCTTCCAGTTGCTAATATCAAATAAACGTAACTTCATGGCCGGCTTTGAGTCGGTGAAAATCCCCGCGTTTCCCATAGTGAAAATGGAAGCAATAGCACCTTCATATTCTTGCCTTAACAATCACACAAACAACATTTGAGAATTTCCCTACAAATGAAGTTTTACCTTATGAACAGCACCTCTTTCCTCCAGCTTTGGTGGCCTTGCTGACGATAGATACTGTGGAATATCTGCAAATACATAAGGGTAGCATGTATATTTATTGTAATTTGCAAAATTGTACTTTGCGAAATCTCTACTTTGCTAAGTGAAAAATTTCATAAATGATAATAGTAAAGATTATAGTTCCAGCCCAAGTCACTCACCATTTTCTGTGTCAGATGAATCAGATGAAATAATGACTTCTACAAAATAAGAAATGGAAATGAATGAAGAAAGCCGTGAGAGAGCTGTTTATCAGCATCAAAGGAGTAGAATTGGCTTTTCTTAAATAAAGTTCTATTTAGCTCAAAGTTACAAAAAAGGTAACAAGCTACAGAACGGTCATATGAAAACACAAACATAAAGTATCCATACTTGAGATATGTTCTTGGTCTTCCTGCAAGTCCGCCATCATCGACTACGCATGCATGCGTGGCAGTGATTGGATCTGTATTTTCTCCCAAATTGTAATTGTAATGGACTCACGTGGCTCTTCCCTTTGCCTCAGGAAGTCGTAAAGTGTGAAGTCTCCTCGGGGGTCAAGGAGAAGGAGCAAACAGCAGATCACGTGAAAAAAACAAATCGCTGTCTTTGCGGACTTATTTTAAGACAACGCATTTTCATAATTGGAGATACACCCCTCCTCATGCCTACCACCATCCCCCTCCTCCTTCGAGGCTCACGAAAAAACAATAAGTATAGGAATTCGCTCGACCTCAACAAAATTCCTCCTCGGTTCGTCTTCAGAATACTCCAGGTAAACATCCGAAACCTTCCTAAGTGTTAGGGCTAACATTGGAAAATCTTCGGAAAACTTCGGTTCAACTCCAAAAGTCTTCGAATCGACATCGGAAATTTTCGTTAGTGTTCGGATCAACTTCGAAATTCGTCGGAACACTTTTTTGTTTTCCAGTTATTTTATTTTGTCGGGGAGCCCTGGAGATGAGTTTACTCAACCAAGACAATCCAAGTCAGTGTTTAAAAACTATCTAATGCGTTTTTGGTCGTTTTGGAATATTTTGGTTCGTTGTGGGTCGTTGTGGGTCGTTGTGGGTCGTTGTGGATCGTTGTGGATCGTTTTGGGTTCGTTGTGGCTGGTTGTGGGTCGTTTTGGGTCATTTTGGGTCGTTTTGGGTGGTTCCTCGTTTTAGTATCTACGATTAAAAATGTAATCTGTTAGGTTTTTTCCTTAACACAAAATATTTCAAGTGTTCACAGTTTCTAAAGTACAACAAGTTTATGAGTTTCCCTGTGACTTGTGGAAGCTTGATGTTTGATTTAGGTAACATGCAAGGAACACAACACAGTATAGCCAAGGTCTCATGAAGCTTGTTTGGCAAAAAGCTTCCTAACACCTTTGCTGTACTGCACTGTTTTTTTCAAGGGTGTTATTCCAAAGACATACTCATCCAAAAACTGAAAACAAAGTTTCAGATTTTTTGGATAGTGAATATTAAAAACATGGTGCACAGCAACCATGGCAAATAGAGCCTGTTGGTAGGATTCAAGCTCTAGCACCACTTCATTTTCTATGACAATAAAAATCTGCGGGATGTCAAGATCACTGTCAACAACTAACAAATGGCTTTCCCTAGACAACTTCTTAAGAAATCTGTTGAACTCTTGGCTCTCCTGAAAGAGATGAAAAACAAAAGTATATGAACAAAATTTGTGAAAGATAGTAGATGGTGTATTTAATTTAGCAAAAATCATATTTTGATCCAAAGGTCAAACCCAATAAGAAAGAGACATACATAGAAACGATGAAGCAACCATTAGTGAATTATGCAATAGCAGCAGTGTAACAATTTCACAAGCATTTTAATATGCAGGTAAGAAAAATACAAATTTTCAGTCCAGTCAATAGTGCCATAGTATTTTACATGTGGTTTTACAGTTAAACCTTATTTATTTACCTCAATGATCTGCAAGAAGCTATCTTTTATATCCCATGCAGGTGGTAGAGCTTGCATGATAAAACAGGCCTTATCATCTGTAACAGGGAAAAATATCATTATTCACTCCACAATACAACCATGATCTCAGAAGATCTAGATTTAACTGACCTGTGACAATTGTGGAGTTGACAGACCTCATTTCTTACTCCCAATATCAATACTTCTGTGAAGCGCAATCACGATTTCCGGTAGGTTGTTAATTTAAATACATGTATAAATTATACTTATAATATATATAATTCTAGAATTCTTTTTATTGTTTTTAGAACTTCTGAAGTGCAATCAAGTTAGGATTATCGTCAAGAGCCACTTACTGTTTATTTTAACCTGCTTTTCAAGCAAATGTTAGTGGCTATTTTACTCTAATAATTCCCAACATAACTGAAGACCTCTGCCAAAGAACCTTTGTTGCCAGTGCTATTTTCAGTCTTTACAAGGTACCAAGAACCCTGTAAACCATGCAAAAATAAATATAAATCTTTACCCCCACACATTTACAGCACATAAAAATACTCAATTGACTTCTTACCTTCATCAACCTCCTCAAGATCTGCCTCCGAAATACTCATTGCAGTTACATACTCCCACAACTGGGGAGTGAGTTCTGACCATGCTTTCTGGTATTCATCAGTCTTACTTATCAACTTCATTTCTAATAGGAGCTATTTTTGGGAAAGAAAAATACCAGAACTGTTAAATATACTTCAGGTAGTGATGAAGCTATTATAGTTTAAAACTGGCAAAGTCTGATATTATGGAAAGAACTCTAATGGGGCTAAATGCTCTTGTCCTTTATGCTGTACATTTGCAAACAGCCTCTAAGGGGAACCAGGGGAAGTTCTTTGAGGAAAAAAAATTAGATCATAAGCAGGCTTTTTCATATTTATGACAATGAAACAGTAAAATCATAATCAAGCAAGTGTGCAATCATGTCAGGGTTGAATCTATTTAAAACTGTGACGTGTTGCAACTGGTTGTGCAGAGCTGTTACCTATGGTATGTGTTTAAGTGAATAATGATTGCACTGAACATCAATTTTTTTAAGCTTGTATGGTTTCAAGAAAGTTACCTGATTATAATATTTGAATCCTGGGTACTCCTCCAGTATTTGTTTTACTGTCCCTTTCCCTTTTAAGCTCTCAATCCATTGCCTCCGTTTCATGTAAGATGCCACCATTAAGGAATGTATCTTCTTAGTGTTAGGCTTTGCTGCTTTCATCTCTCTCTGCAGCAGTTGGAGATGCGATTCTTCGGTGGATTCTGTTTCTGTTTGGCTGACATTGTTTTTCCTTGGTTTTTCAACAAATTTTCTGTTATAGTAACATTTTTTTAGCTGAACCAGGACTGTGCCCTAAAAAAAGCAAGAGAACATGCAATTATATGAAGATGCAGAGCCTGGGGGCCCCATGATACAATAAGAATCTTTTTGCTATGGCAACAAGAATTTTAAAATGCTTCACACTTCACCTTTTGGTAGCTGTGGTCAATTAGGTAGTAACAGACATACTAGGAAATGTTATTTTTAAACAAAATGTTCCTAAGAATAAGTTGGGGGTCTGGATTGTATTGTCAGCAGGTGTTACTACTTTGACTAGAGTGAAGAGCCACAGTAATAATTTATATTGTTGTGAAGAATTTTACTCAAGTGAGCAGCAATGGGAGACTTACGGATATAAGCCTTAGAAATATAGGCAAAAAATGTAAAGTTGACAGATGGAACCTTACCCATTGCTTAAATGCATCCCTTCTTATAGGCGGGATTGGATCCTTTAATTCCGGTACAAGCTGAACAATATTTTGGGCACAGACCTCGAACTCTGCATTTGTTGGTTTGTTTCGTCCTAGCTGGCCTTGTAAAATGATCAAGCTGTTTTTCACCATGTCTACCCGGGCTTTGCTTGTGATAGCCACACCCTCCTCTCTACATTTTTTAACGCTTGGAGGGACTATAAGAGCCAATTTAGCAGAGAGCAGAACAAGGTCATTGTCTGCATTAACTTCAGTGTTTCCTGTTTCCAGATTTGGTGGGCTTGTTCTTTTCTGATACACCTTTAATTGAAAAAAAGAAATAAAAATAAAAGTACAATTTTTTAGTTTTGACATATTGTACAGTCATATCCCAGAACAGTGTGACAAACAGTCAGAATCAGATATTCAACGGTCACTACTTCATTTTACCATTTTTACAAATTTACATATCTCTACTGCAAAGTAAAGTAAACATGGTGAATAAAAAGTCCAAGCCAGACCAGCAATACGTTTAATCTGTTTTTGCTTGTTTTACTGTTTTTCAATGGCAAAGATGTAAATTTTAATAAAGGCACATTTCATACTGCCAGGTAACAGTTAGGAATGAAACAGTAGTACACTCACAGAAAGACGAGGTTGCTTGCTTAAGGACCCAGCAGATTGCACCTTAAACATAGAAGAGGTAGAACACCTTTCAAAATAATTGTTTCTGTTGCTTGACTCTATTTTTACTATGTCAACAACTTTCTGTCTGAAGCATTTTAGACAATAAGATCCAATGGTTGTGCAAGAATGATATTATACCAAAGTCAAATGAAAATCACCTGGCTATAGCTATCAAAACCAATATTCCACAAACCCAGAAGTAAGCATTATAATAATTGTAAATAAATACACACCACTATGACAGAGCCACTAAAACAAAAAAGAAATATAAGGAATTAAGTTATTACTGATTATTAGCTCTGGATGCAGCCAAAATGTCAATCTTTCTTTACACTTTGAAACCTTTTAGAGAATTCTTAAGTTTAAAAAAATGATGTCCATAAAGTTGTTTTCACCAGTTCACTCATACCACCAGCTACTTATTTGTTACTTGCCTTATTAACTTTTGCCTTTCTTTTAAATGAAGATACAGGAGAATTTGAAGCTTCTGATGATTCAATCGTCTTCAAAAAAAAAAAACAGATATCGTATTAGCATTTTATTTTGTCCTTTCAATAGCCCATATCAACAATCTATCATTATTGAGAAAAGCAGTTAACCTGATTTTATGAAAAGGGGCCTTACAGGAATTTGCCTTCTTTCACTAAAATTTGGACTGGCTTCTTCCAAATGCTCTACTCTATGTTGTGATCATCACTTCATATAATATTATGTAGATAATTTATGCAATTAATTAAATTCCACTTATTTGTGACTAATATTACCTCTTTACCACTTGACTTTCTCGATGAACATGAAGTAGAAGCCACTGATGGTTCAATGATCTAGGCAAATGCAATGCAAAACAATTTTGCAAATTAGTCATCTCTATGTACAATAATAATTCATCCTCCCTTATCTTTTATTGTTAATTAACAAGAGAAAAAGATTTTAGCATGTCTTTTCTCAAGCTTTGTCGATAGGCTCAAGTAAATTTAAAGTTGTGTGCCAAGATCATGGCAGCACATTATGGTTGTACATATTGGCTTTAGGAACATGAGACAAGTCAAGGGAAAGAAAACTGCTGGTTAACTTCTTATAATTATACTTCAGATGAGGCTTGATCATCGTCTTGTTGTTCTGCATTCTCTTCTACTTCAGAGGTTACTGCAGAAGGACTCACAGCACTGCTCACAACAGCATCTAGCAAGTCTCTAATCTGAATTTTCCCACACACCTTAACAATAAAGAAAGGCAAAGAATAACTAAATTTGTGGGCAAAACTATTACAACTCAGCTAAAACAAAGAAAACTCACAGCAAAATCACACATGAAGATTGAAATGATTTTGAAATAGCAAAACTTGTTTTTGTTTATAATTAAAGTTTCACTAGGACTTGACGTTGGCTGGACAAATTGTTGATGTTCTCTTTCCTTAAAAGAAAAACGGTTTCAGTCTCGAACTTGTACCCCAAACATGTAGTCCTTTCCTCCAAAAAAAGGCCAAGTTCTCAATTCTCAGGCCCCTGTGGTTACTGTGCTTACCAAAACTGGAATCCTTTCGAGGTTAAACTCCACGAAAAACACTTAAATATCTTACTGCAAATACTTAAACTGTCTGATAGCTCCCCCACCCATCCAAAAAAAAGGAACATTACCACCCTAAGCTTCACCCTCTTGAGCTCTGCCATACTATACTCCTTCAACCTTTTCTTACTTACCACAGTTCTAATTCAACCAGTCTCTTAGCTTCTTCCGCAGAGAAAAGAGGGGAAAGAGATCTTTTAGATCGGACTCCCTTAACTGCATTTTCTGTAAGAAAAATAATAAAATTATTCAGAGTTATGTTCCTAGCCAACACAATGCATAATTTTTGCGAATATAATTACAGTTTTGGCGCGAAAACCAACAAAAAAAAAAAGAGGGCCAGAATGACAAAGTTCAAGAGTTAATTCACCTGACCTCGAAATATTGTAGCAAACTGAGGTAAGAATTGGAAAACGATCTTGCTGAATCCCATGCTATTTTATTACAGGTTGAAGCTTCCAAAGATTTCCAATTATACCCGCTAAAAGCAGCTAAAAGAAAATGGCGCGAAACTCACCAACGAGAACTTTAATGATTTGCTCTCCGACACCGTTTAGCCGCAGCCACCGTCCAACATTGGCAGCATGTTTTGGAACCACAAGCTGCAAGTCCGCTGGAATCAATTTATCGCTATTCATTGTCAACAATAACAAAACACAACAGGTACAAAAGGTCAAAAGGTTTTCTTTGTCCATGAACCTCGTGCGAAAGATGGAGCTTGTGAAGGAGACTGAACGAGAGTCCTGCATACTAATGTGGTATCCAGTCTTTATCAGACAACCTCGTTTGAAGGTGACAGGGGAGACATGGGTTGTTTAGCATTTACCACAAATTCCAGGAAATTTTGGTTCGGATAGAACGGTACGTAGAGTTTCAGAGAAAAGAAGAGTGACTTGTGGCTTAATTCCCACAGGGCTCCGTACTTGGCCCATTGTTGTTTCTGCTGCTGCCGCAATTAGCCTGTGCTATTTGCGGGTAATGTCAATTCTGTATTTTAACATCGCCATTTAAGTTATCTTTCTGTTTCTTTGTTTAGATTACGTATTTTCAATCACTGTAAATAAAGTTGTTGGGAAGTTGTCCAAGATGGCCGCGTGGTGGAAATGTGCATTGTGTTCGTTTTTGTGTCTCTTTTTGGTTCAGTTGCTTTCTCATTTAAACACTGTTCATAAAAATGATGTAGATTTTCATCAGCAATGCGGTTTACCCGATTGTTCGTTTGAAACGCAATACACATCAACGAATTCCTTGGTGAAACACGTGCGCACCAAGCATCGCGCAATTTTGGGGTATACTTACGAAATGGTCTATAGTGGCAATCCGCTTATTACAGAAGATACAGTGGACGCGGCAGGTAACTTTTTTTTCAAAGCATGAACTGCTCTTAACAACTTTCTTGAAGAGCTCTTGCACAGCTCTTGAAAAGTAGACCCCACTTCTTCCGCTGGAAAGAAATTTAATTAATATTGGTCCTTCAAATTTGTTTTTGAAAACATCAGGGATCATTCACGGCTTTTGTAAAATAATGCATTGCTCCTTTACAACCACATGACTGAAAAAAAACCCTTAGATTCATTGTTCTGAAAAATGATGATTTTATTGATGTTGCAAAATTTGCAAATATTTCTCCTCAGAAGAAGGAAGAATATCACCCATACCTTGTGAAGAAGATGTGGATAATATTGGATCCATGTCTGATGGCAGAAGTGATGATGATCCTGGTGTAGTTGCCTCTGATGTAACTAATTTAACTGCCAGTGAATGTGGCAGTGAATGCGGCAGTGAATGCAGATTTGAACCTCTGACACCCCTCGAAATATTAAATAGATATTGTTTAAAGGTCAAGAAAGAAGCTATGGTTAGCACACGGACCATGAAATCAATAAGGCATGTAACTGTGTCTCTGATGAAGGCAATGACCAACCAGTGTCAAAGACAAGTTTATGGAGTGCTACAAGAGTATGGTATTGATCCTTCAAGTATGCCAGAACTTGAAGATGCTTTCACACCTGGACTTTGGAACCATGGTTCCCCTGTGTTAACTGACGACACTGTCGCTATGAGCCATTTTCCTGACATTTCTCCAAAAGAGATTTTACTTGGGAAAAGAAGGCAATGGAAAAGACTTCCAAATAAAAAAAGCCGAATTGTGGAGTACCCAGAGAAAATGTATTACATCTCACTCTCAGCTTCAATTGAAATTCAGTTGAACAATCAGAAAATACTACAAATGATTGCCGAACCACTAAATAGCAACTCTTCCAGTGCATTTCTTACTGATATTATTCATGGTGCTTTGGTCAGTGATCATGAGCTGTTTTCTTGTGACCCACAAAGCTTAAAAATTATTCTATACTATGATGATGTTGAAATTACAAACGAGAATACCAAAAGAAAGCACAAACTGGCTATGTTCTATTATCAGCTGGCCAATGTATACCCTGAGTATCGATCAAAGTTGAAATCTATACAGTTAGTTGCTATAGTTGAACAGAGATACTTAAAAAAGTATGGTATTGATGTCATACTAAAGCCATTTGTTGAGGAACTCAAAGTTCTTGGCAGGGATTTGGGTTACCATTTCAAAATTTGTGGAGGACATATCTGCTTACGAGGAGCCCTTTTAGCTGTGGTAGCTGATACACCTGCCAGTAATTTGCTTGGTGGATTTAAAGAATCAGTTGGAGGAGCCAAAAGAAAGTGCAGACACTGCCTGGCTGACTTTGATCAAATACAGACCATCTTTTCTGAAGTGGAATTGGAACTTCGCAATCAAGAAATTCACTTTTATCACCTGCATCAGCTACAAGACAATCCAGCACTTAATCAGCATTTTTCAAAGGAATATGGTGTAGTAAGGAAACGTGTTCTTTTAGATGCACCATATTTTAATGTGACAAGGCAACTTCCACAAGATATTATGCATGTGGTATTGGAAGGAGCCCTGTCAAGAGTACTGTATTTTGTGTTGCACTGGTTTTTGAATCACTCTGTCTTTACCCTAGATGAGGTAAATCATTTTGTTCAGAACTTTCACTATGGATACTCGGAACTAAAGGACAAACCACCTGTTATCACAAATGAGGATTTAGCTAATCTCTTTCAAAATTTAGGTCAGACAGCCGTTCAAATTTGGTTGCTTAGCAGAGTGTTTTCTTTCTTTGGGGAACCATTTTCTGACCAGTGTCCTGATGTCTGGAGAGTTTTACAGTCTGCATTGGAAATAACTTCAATAATTTGTGCTAAAACAATTTTAGTAAACATTTTAGGCTATTTAAGACATCTTGTAGAAAATCATCTTAGGCTGTTTAAGAGTTGCTTCAATGAAAACATCACACCAAAGCAACACTACTTAGTTCATTTGCCCAGTCAAATTTTGATGTTTGGCCCACCAGTCAGAGTATGGGCCATGCGGTTTGAGGCAAAACATCAGTATTTCAAGCATATACCACGTGTTACCAAGAACTTTAAGAATCTACCAAAAACACTGTCTGAGAGACATCAAAGCAGTGTTCGAGCTGATTCCTTACCTTTGACGATGGATGATGATGCTTCGGACCATCCTCTTTTCCGGAATGAATTGATGTGCGGTACTTTAAAGGTACTTGATGGTGATAATTTGAATGAGGTGCTTCATTCAATTAAAACATTTTATCCATGTTTTGAGCTAGCTGATAATTCAGGAATAGTTGGAGGAGTGTTTCAGGCTCGCTCAATTACCTTACATGGAACACTGTATAAAGTAGACAGCAACACTGTACTGCTAGCAGAAATAAGGGATTCAACTCCCATTTTTGGATCTATTTCCAAGATATGGATGTATCAAACATACGTCTTTCTTGCCCTTAAATTATTCAATACTGTTGATTTCTGGGTTAACTTAACTGCCTATGAAATTAAGGAAGAAGATTTACCATGTGGCTTACTTATCATTGAAGCTAAGGATCTCCTTATGACAAATGTCATGCATATCTATAAACATAATAGTTCTATGTTTGTCTGCCCAAGGGAAGATCCCAAAACTCTTGACGAGTGATCCCTTTCATGGGATTGGTATGTCATGTGGCACTGCTTCAAATTCACTCATAAACTAAGCCCATCAAATAACTATTCTATATCGTACATCAAGTCTGACAAAAGTATTGTTAGGGATGTGTATGGCATCAACGTTAATTATTGTTTGTTTTTGTGTATTTTCTCATTGTGGCTTGCTGTTACTTGGGATAGGACAGTATTTTTTTATGATTAATAAAGTGAAGCCTCCTTAAGGTTTAAAAAAATAATTGAAATGTTGAATAAAACCCATGTTCTTGTAGCAATTTACTTAATAAATGTTTTGAAAGAAAATTTACCCTGAGTGGGATTTAATTTGAACCCATGCCTTAATTCCTGCATGCTAGTTAGGCATGATAACAACTACAGCATCAGGACAACAACACTGGCAACATGGCAATCGAGTCATTCTCACAACAAGAGTGTATGATTCTTGCTGTAAGAATGTGTTCTACTCCTAAGAAGGATGTTGTAGAAGTGGTTATTCCCAGCAGAATTTCATTGTTACAGTTCTTGTTCGAAGAATGTGATACTCTTCCAACAAGAATCGGTTTATGTTTTTCTCGTTTGAGAAGAATATCAATTCTCCTCAGCAGCACAGCCATTCTTACATGAAGAAAACTTAAAACAGGGGCGTTAAGAGTGATGTCAAACGTTGAAAAAATGATAAATTTGCTAACCTGTGTCGAGACACATCTGTTCTAAAGAACCAAGATTTGCTGC
>OX453285.1:17963976-18043976 GCA_949710005.1 Ricordea florida | reverse complement strand
TACCAAAACAAGTGAAAGAAGCGAATTTTAGAAGGCGATTTGAAACTATTTGATACCATGACCAAATGATGTTGAAAGGGTCTTGAATGACATCTCTTCTCAAAAAGCTGGGATAAACCTAACCGCAACAATGATTTGGTTTTTCGTAGTAGAGTGAAATGTATACCCTTTTTCACTATTTACCGTAATTTTCTTTGTAATTTGGTACTTTTGTCTGGTGGCCGCTTTTGAAATTTCGCGCTCTGAGGCGTATTAAGGTCCCGGATATGTCGCGTGCTTCTGGGCGATAAAAAAAAACTATGGTCATTTCGTGATTGCATGTCATCATTTTACCGAAAACTAAAATCGCTTCTGTTTGTCTCGTGTAACTATGATGGTCTGAAATATCAACTGCCTGGTTAACTGTGCATTAATTCTTTTTCTCTTTCAAGCTGACGTTGTTCCGTATTGCCCTTGGAGTCATGAATAATGAAACCACGCGGTTTTATCCATTTGTTTGCATGAGGAATCTTCTTCACAAGACTGTCTCGGTAATGATTGTGTTACAGTAGATAATTCACCCAGTATAATTGCAGTCGCAAACTAAGACGTTGTTGGTTTTGTAGGAGTGCTATGGCTTCTGTCTTTTGTAACGAAGGTATAATAAGTTTAGAAAAAAACTGCCAGTGGGCATTAATGGCATTTGTAGAACTTTCCCAACTGTGCAGTTCTAAAAAGGGTTTTGTCGGGAAATAATATACACTTAATGTATGGTTCCGAGGGAAACACTTAGTTATGTTTTCACGAGAGTCCTGTTGTTTCCCGATACAAAGTCGAGGGAAACATCAGGACTCGAGGGAAAACAAAACTAACTACTTTCCCGAGGGACCATACATTAAGTGCTTTGTTATATATTTAAACTTTCTCTTAGCAAAAACAAACAAACCAAGACGGCACAACTGGCGTGTGGGCAACAACTGCGCAATTGTATCCCGGTCGGGATACATTTGAATTTGATCAAGGGCACGTGACCAAGAATCAACCAATCACAGCGCTCGTTTTGTTGAGTGAAAGTCTAGGTATATAACAATACGAGTTGACCATTAACAAAATAATGGAGAAAGAATTTAACAAGCCCTGTCCAAGACAGCTTCGTCATGATTTGCTGTAGTTCTCTATTTTAGAACTAATTTATTTTGATAGATCTTCCATCTGTCTCTATATATTGTAAATGTGGCAATTCTTTTAAACGTAACATTACGTATATTCAAAGTTTTATCACGCTTGATGTTCATCTTGCTTGATTTTCAAAACAAATACACGAAGTCAAATACGACAAGCTTCAGTTCCTATGATACCGCATTTCATCACATCTTATGTTAAATGATTTTTTGTGGTGTTTTGACAGTCCAGTTTAGACAAAACAGCTCCTAACTTACAACGGAGGATCTGGAAACTAATGAAATCCCCGCAGTCGCAAATTACTGTTAGGATTTGTCTGGCAGAGTGCGCACATGATCAGGTTAGTACCCAGTCTCCTCTTCTTGAGTAACCATGCAGAGAATTCTGTAAGTGTTTTAGTAAGTAAGTAAGTAGCAACATTATTTACAGAGGGTAACACATAACAGTAAAAACAACTGACGAACCAGTGGCCCTCTATCCTAAGTTAAAAAAATTAAAAACTATTTACACTTATAAGATAATAAAGATAACAAAGTAGGATACAGCTAAAATCCTAAATCTAAATATGCACAACTAGAAACAAAGCTAAGAGTTTTTTGACAAAAAATATTTTCTAACTGAATTAATTAAGCTGATGAAAATACCGTGTATTAATAAAGTTATCTTATCTTATACTCCGTTCACACCAAAGCTTAAACATGTTTAAACACGGTTAAAGATTGTTTCCTTTATATAAGCTGCTTAGTGACGTTGTAGACTACAAATTCAGCCCAAATAGAAAAAAACATGTTCAAGTTTATTTGAATCCTGTGTTAAAGCCCGTGTTCCAGTGCTCGGTTACCAATTTTCATGTTTTGAAACCTGGTTTAACTAAGCATGTTTAGTTGGTGTGAATGTGGCATTAGTTGCTAAATACGCCTAAAATGATGATGAAAGCCTACTAGGAAATTATCTTTTGCTGTTTTGTGAGTAGTAGATTCGTTTTCATTGGTCACAGAAAGAATGTCCTCAGTTATAAAGAGAAACCCCAGGTCAACAGACTATTACAACAGCTAGTTTATAGACCGCCCTAAATTGCTCATTAATGATTTCTGATGTACTTTGACAGACTTTCCAAGGTTACGATGACCCTAAGCTTCCTTTTGAGGAAACGTTCCTGGAAGTAGTGAATAAACTGAGGCAGAAATTTAGGTATTTATCTTGATCTGAGAACTCTCTCTTTTTACGTAATTTTGTGATCTGAAAGAATCGTGCTTTGAAGATGGAACAATTTATGAATGATGGTCATACAATGACACCTGGCTTATCGGTGGTTTTATAACTATCTCAGTGTTTTCCGCTACTAAGTTGTAATTTTAGTTACAACATGGAATTCGTGCACCAGCAGGGTTTTCAATAAGAATAGTAGCAGCACGAGAATTGCGTAAAGTAATAGGAGAATATTCTGAAAGCGCTCCATGTCTGAATTGAAAACTAGCTCAGGTTATCTAAATTTGACCGGGGAATTCTTCGTGGTAGCAGGAGAATTCTTCGTAGTAGCCGGAGAATTCTTCGTAGAAGCCGGAAAATTCCTCGTAGTAGCCGGAGAATTCTCCGATCTCCGATGACTAATGAACACCCTGCACCATCTTGATACAGTCCACCCTGCTCAATTTTTACAACGTCTGACATCTTTACCTCAGTTATGTTCCTCTCAGTTAATTTCGTGCGTTTGCGCTGGAACAATTGCGTGTGATTACCTAATTTACCGTATGATTTTGTTAGTATTAACCAGAGAAGGAAGGAAGTAAAGGATCAGGTAGGTAGGGAGATGGAGAAGGAGGGAGGCGAAAGAGGAGGAATGTAGGGTGGTTGCCTGTTTGGGAGGGAGGGAGGGAGAGAAGGAAGTAAAGGATCAGGTAGGTAGGGAGATGGAGAAGGAGGGAGGCGAAAGAGGGAGGGGAGTAAAAACTAGGGAGGAAGGGAAAGTGAGGGAGAAGAAAAGTACGGCGTAAGCTTATAAGGAAGAGAGGACAATAGGGCGCAAAGAAAGGAGTGTTGAATAAAGTTGGGAGGAGGGAAAAAAGGGAGGTCCATGGAAGGGCGAAGAAGGAAGGCGAGAAGGTTGCAACCAAAAGTGTGTAAGCGATGGAGTATTAGGTATTTTTGTCTTGGATGACGTGAATTTTGTTGTACTAGTAAAACAGTCAAATCAACCTATTACATGAGTGAGCTCATACATCGCTATCTCTCCGTTGCTCTTTACAGAGATGTTTATCAGACCAGCAAATTTCATCGTTAGGACCTGAGATTAAGACCGTTAGTGATGTTAAAAAGACTGCCATCAGAGACCAAATCCAGGTCAGAGACAGCCTTAAGCAATAATAATATTATCACTTATAATATGCAGGCAAAAGTTTTAAAGCGCTGATTGGTTTAGAGCACATCAATTAATCCCAAACAATGCAGAAAATTGAAATTGAGTGCAGAAATGTTAAATTAAATTTTTGCATGTATATTATTAATAAGTAAAGAAATGGTATCGAGTGCAATTTTGTATAAAGAAGCACTCGTAAATTTTTCAAAGACAACAAATTGCACTCGCCCAACAGACTTAATCTTTGAAAAAAATTGCTGGTGCTCATTTATTAGAAATTGCACTTGGAACCATTTGATTACCTGTACTAATGTTTCTTGCCTCTCCTTGTAACGTTCAGCCACTATATATATATATATATATATATATATTTGTTTTTTTTTTGCTATTGCGGCTGACTATAGTTGTTTGCAAGGTCAACTTGTTAAGCATCTACTGCAGACATTTTAAGTTCACTGTCTAGCTCCTTTAAAAACATTGTGAAGTCACATTGTGTAAACCTCTTTACGCCATGCTACGCAATACGAGTTAATTCTTTTGACTCTGACAATGTTGTGCTCTATAGTCATTCACTATGCATTGAAAAAGGGTCACTTACATTCACGCGTCCCTTACTCCCGCTCAGCCAATATAATTTTTCCAGTTCTCCATTTTGTCATGTATTTTTGCAGCCGTGGAACACGACGAAACCTGGGCGCGAATGGAAACACCGGTTGCAGTAGGATTGGGGTGAAGAACGAGAACAATATTATTTCCTCGCTCCCCACCCCTCCTCTTTGCGTTTTGTGTTCACCTTGAAACATTATCGACATATAAAGTGATAAAATTTGAAAAAATTGCTGGTGCTCATTTATTACAAATTGCACTTGGAACCATTTGATTACTTGTACTAATGTTTCTTGCCTCTACTTATAACGTTCAGCCACTATATATATTTATTTGTTTTTTTTTTTTGCTGTTGCTGCTGACTCTAGTTGCTTGCAAGGTCAACTTATTAAGCATCTACTGCAGACATTTTAAGTTCACTGTCTAGCTCCTTTAAAAACATTGTGAAGTCACATTGTGTAAACCTCTTTACGCCATGCTACGCAATACGAATTAATTCTTTTGACTCTGACAGTGTTGTGCTCTATAGTCATTCACTATGCATTGAAAAAGGGTCACTTACATTCACGCGTTCCTTACTCCCGCTCAGCCAATATAATTTTTCCAGTTCTCCATTTTGTCATGTATTTTTGCAGCCGTGGAACACGACGAAACCTGGGCGCGAATGGAAACACCGGTTGCAGTAGGATTGGGGTGAAGAACGAGAACAATATTATTTCCTCGCTCCCCACCCCTCCTCTTTGCGTTTTGTGTTCACCTTAAAACATTATCGACATATAAAGTGATAAATAGGGTTTGTGTCTAACAATTCCCTATTTGTCAGAAACACACCAGACTGCAGTTGTGAAATCTGATTAAATTTAGTTACATGACAACATGGGATCTTTCGAAATGTGTAATTATCGAAAAACTACTATTGCTCAAATATACAGGTAAATTGTAGTGCGGCAATATTGTAACTCACTTCAGATTGAGCGTTCGAATAGTGTTCAATTACGTTGGTAGCGTTCATTGCAATTCAGTAAGGTACGTGTATATGACTGGAACACAGAAATAAAACCGATACACAGTCGAAGTGTTGTTTTAGACTAGCACAGAGGAAGTTCTGTTGCGAGGTTTCCACGACAGGGGCCACTTGATATTCTTGACATTTTTTGCCACAAAATTTACTTGCCTCGATACAGTAATCCTTAAAGAAATTGGAAAAATCAAACGAATTGATAAAGTAAGTTATATAACCGTAAGGTAAAAGAAAGGTGCTGACGTTTCGAGCGTTAGCCCTTCGTCATTCGCTCGTACCTCCCTTTTACCTTACGGTGGTATAACTTACTTTATCAATTCGTCTGATTATTCCAATTTCTTGTGCTTCAATTCCCCACCGACGCAGCACCAGTTTCTTTAGGAACTATCCCCACATATACTTGTAGTATAGTCTGATAATGAAAACTGTCTTTGCAGATTGCTTTCACTACGCCTCAACACAGGTATGATGCCTACAGAGTGTTCCAGATGTTTAATAACTATACCAAGGTAGGTGTGCTGTGGCAAGCTTGAACTCACATATAATTCCAATGTATGTACACTGTTTTTCACTTCCTCTGGGACAATATGGAAATTCACGTACCAACAAGGGGAGAGGGGGTGGTGGTCATTCAGCGCAATACAGTAACTAAAGTGACCCTCCCTTGTTGGGCTTATAAGTGACAATACAAAAACAATGAAGAAAGATGGGAAAGTTATAATACTGTTTAAAAAGTCGTCAAATGAATTTTCCTTCAAATTTAGTTTGAAAGAGGATTTCGATTTCAACATTATTTTTCGGGTGTTCACCTTTAACTCATTTCCGACGGTCCAAAAATCAAGCAAATTGACGGACATTTCATTTTTATTTAATATCTCCGCAGATATTTACAGCAGTGATCACAGATATACCTCATTTTGAAGGGTACAAAATAGGCTTTCCAAACATGTATATTTCACATTCTAGTAAGCAATAATATTTTCCACAAAAATTTAGCATGTTGCCTAATTTACGTAACCTATGCATACAATTTGCATATAAATCGCCATAAACCAAGATGCCAGCCAATTGCTGAAAAGAGTTAAAAGAAAAAAGTTTTCTTTTTTTATCTGGTATTATTTCTTTCAAATCTGCTTGAAAAATAGCAAATACAGAATTTAATACAATTTAATTTCTATAAGCCATTTTTACAAACACAAAATCGATAAAAGCTTGTTTTTCAAAATTTCCGGGGAGTTATATCCATATGGGAATGTCCGTCAGAGTATGATGTCAAATGATAGGAAAAACCCTCCTCCTTAACCTCTCCTCACGCTCTCAAATCAGAATTTAAAAATTCGTCATGCATCTGTCACTAAAGTATACGAGCTAAAATTCACCAGGTGATTGGGTGCGTTCATTTACTACCTGTGTGCCAAATTTGGAAGCAAAAGGAAGTAACGTAATATTTTGGTAATGTCCTCTGGCCGGCGTTCAATTTATAGACTAGGATGTTAATGGGTTGATAATTTCGGGTTTTACTTCCTATAACAGCGAATCATATCGCGTATCGGTGACTAGTTGCCGGGTACTTAATAGAGACCTTTGGATGCGACTTCGAGTACTTGTCCGAGTAGGAGTCCGAGTAGGAGATTTGACTGTGGGAGGTCTGGACCCTTCAATCTGTACTCGTGGTCGGTTCTCGAGATCTTCAACGTTTAAATTGTAAACAGCAACCCGGAGCTTCGAGTTTTCAACTTTCTGCTTTCCTTTCGCGATATTTGTAAGAAAAATGTCTTGACAGCGACAATTTGTCTCATTAGCGAGGACTTAATAAGGATTAGTTGCTTTCGGAGTTAAACAGAAAAAAATCTTCCTTTTTCGTACTGGAAATATCGCATCGAGAACCAAATGGACGACTTGTCGTTTTCGGAGATACAATCCGTGTTAAGATGCGGTATTTCGGCGTTGCCTTTCTTGAGAGAGGCACTGCAGATTCCTGAATACTTCAGCTGCTGTAATGGAGCTGTTTCCTCGGGAATGGAAGGGCTGCAAGGAGACCAAACAAAAAAGTAACAACAACAACAACATCATCATCATCATCATCGTCATTGTCATCATCATCATCATCATTGTCATCATCATCATCATCATCATCATCATCATCATCATCATCATCTTCAGTAAACAAATTAATGTAATCCGGTTTTGTAATAACATTCAATTCGAAACCCGTTTTGTATGACTTTAAATTACATTTTGGTAACTTATAAAAAGACTAGTATAGTTTCCAAACACAAAAACTCAACTTTGAGAACTCAACTTTGAAAACCCGCTGTCGACTGGTTGTCGACGAGCGGCTGACGATGAGTTTCATGCTTGTGTGACAATGTCACGGAGAGCTACGCATGCGCTATGTGCGCGCGCCAGAAGCTCGTACTCGTCTTCCGAGTCGCTTCTAAACGTCTTTAATCTGTCAGGCATGTAGACACCATGATGGCCTAGTGAACATTTACGTTTTGTGCGACGGGAATCAACGTAATTCTCTCAAAAGAGGCCCGATGTGATATGATTGTAGGGAGACAAGTATTATTACAAATGTGGCTTTTTTTTTATACTATTAGGAGGAACTTGAAGAAGTCTTCAAGGATATGCAAAAGAAGAATCTTGTCGCCCGAAGGGTAAATTTTGACTTAGCCATTCATAATCCATCTAGGTAACGTCTCCCAGTTAGCAGCAATCTAGATGTGTCCTGCGTTTTAACGCGTTTGTTTTGTCTGTTGTCCGGAGCAGTTCTTTGCGGTGGAAATTTATGGTGCAAACAGCTATTTCTAAATTCATTTTAGTTAACATCTAATGTTCTGCATGCAAACGTTTATACGCGCTGATTGGGTGAGAGTTATTAATCACCAAAAAGAGCAGGAAGATTATTTATTTATTTATTTATTTATTATTTCACCACACAGAATAAATTACAAGTAGAATAGAAAAGATAAGAAATGAACTAATTACTGTTAAATTTAAAATAAGCGTGCAACTTGGAAGGAGTGACTGTGGCGGGGAAATCTCCAAGAAGCAGAGCTTATGAGGAATAGAGGTTTCACCCCACGGGCAATTTAAATACTAGGCAGCATTTAAAAGTAAAGAAAAAAGACATGTATTTTAATTATATAAGTATGTTTGGAGAAAATATATAGATAATAACGTGTTAAGGTGATTAGGTTGTATTCTGTCTGACCGTTAATTTAACATGTATATTATTAACAATTAATCAAATGATTTCAAATGTAATTTTGTACAGATAAGCACTCTCAAATTTTTCAAAGGCAACAAAATTGTACTCGCCCTTAAGGCTGGTGCATTTTTTTCGGTATTGAAAAAATGTATTTGTGCTCATTCATTCCAAATTACACTCGAAAGCATTTAATTACATATACAAATCGAATACCATCAAGAATTGTTCAGTCTGATTGGCTGTTGCCCTTACTCCGAATCTGTGAGTAGTGAAAGGCCCGCTCTTAGAACAAAAGCTGGTACCTTGTAGGTTTGAATAATCTTTAAATATTGGTATAAAATTGAATGCAGTGTGGAGGGGGGTGGGGTGGGGGGCTTGGAAGTGGGAGAGGTGGGGTTGGTGGAGGAAGGCTGTCATTCCCCTGGTAACTGTCATGTTATTCTTCACATAGAAATACTCAGAAAGTCCAGGTGGTCAGTACACAAGGTCTCTGCCTTTTGTATCCATGACCTATCAACTCAGCTTGGGGTGAGTGAACCTCAGTTTTGGTATTCTAACAAAGTAAACATATACAATGCTTTTATTTCAACACTAACTTAGGAAAAAAAATGCATCGATTCTAAAGAAAATAGCAAGAGGAGGAGATCTGAGGCAAAAATATGAAATAGCAATGTACATGGAATTATATGTGCTTAAGGCTGATATACTTTATTATTTGTTTTAAAAATTTATATTAAAATTTTTGAGACCCGCTGCCGACAGTGGTGATTTAATTTCGATATACAATGTGTATTGTAACGTAGCGCGCGCTATGCATCTACCTAATTCCTATTGAGCAATCATGGTAAAAATCTCTATATACGCACGGCCGGTCGTGCATATATAAGATGGCGTGTGTAAATTTGCGAGGATTTTAACCGCACCAAATCTTCGTTTTCAATCGCCGGTTTGTGTTGTACGATTTCTTTTCCCTGCGAATTTCTTAGAGTCCTTCTTCTACAACTGCACTGTTCACGTTAATGTGAGCATCGTTCTCAACAATTCAAACCCTTCTTCGGTCGTTTGACTTTTACCAGGCCAGTTGTTTTGACTTTGTTTGTTGACATTTCCGTTGAGGAGTTTGACTTTTTTGCCCGAGATTTTCACTCATTAGAAGAAGCGAATATTTCTTTAACAATTTTACAAACCAGCCGAGATGAAGCATTCTCGCTCAACTGACTGTGGCGTGTTAACCAGCCAATAAGATCTTTTGCTTTTCTTTAGCTTACACCTTACAGCTTTGTTGTCAGTCACAAATAAAACATGTTTTAGCGCCTAAACTGTTGTCGTTATGTTATAAAAGAATTGGTTCATACTTTTAGCTGTGTGTATATCGAGATATGGATGCACTTGGGAAGTTTGAAGAGCAATCAAGAAGCCAGAGTTGCTCTCGGCTGCGCCTCCAGCAATTCTTGTTATTAGTCTGAACTAGAGGGTGCTTTGTGTGCGTTTTACATTTTACGAAATTCAAGAAAGGACTTGCCAGCAAGGAAAATGCTTTATTGAAGGTATGGCATTCTTTTGGGTCCACATAGGGGTGGAGAGCTGTCCATATCTCCCATAGACCGACTGATATGAAACAAGGCTGTGCGCATGCGCCGCGAGTTATGTCAGCAGTGCGATTTTCTTCTTGTATCAGCCCATTTGTTTAATTGTGACGTATAGAAACATCACTCACAGAGCCGATGTTTTCATTTCAGGTACCATCGCTTATTCTTGC
Organism: Ricordea florida; assembly: GCA_949710005.1. Taxonomy (NCBI): domain Eukaryota; kingdom Metazoa; phylum Cnidaria; class Anthozoa; order Corallimorpharia; family Ricordeidae; genus Ricordea; species Ricordea florida. Next base: position 18,033,859 of record OX453285.1, on the reverse strand, counting down.
GGGGTTTCCAGCTCGTCACGTTTTACAGGGATTGTGCAAACTTCCTGAGTCAGCTTGTGAGGGGAGACCGACACACCCTCTGCGACCCGAGAACAGGTTCCTCAAGGGAAGAACCACAGGAGCCCCAAGCGAAAGGAGTGCCCGGCATTATGGAGTTCCGTCCTCAGAGCACTCTTGGTGGACATGTCGCTTGTGTTTTGTCGTTGTTGGCTACAAGACAGGTAAAGTAGGCTAACATCAGCTAACCGCTCTAATTTTATTCTTAATTCTATCTCATTTTGTGCTTCTTTAAATAAAGGAGAAGCTCCCATACTTATCTACCGATCTTGTCAATGGCTAGCACAAAGAAAATGAGAAAAGTGAAGTACACCACTTCGGCTTGTATTTTAAGGGAGCAGTTTTAAAACCAAGATAATCCGTTATTCTGCAGATGCCTCTATATCAAACGGGCAAACAACACCTTTCTGCATACCACAGTTACATGTAACATAAAGTTGTTATGGAAAAGATTGTTATTCATCGTGGTAACTTCAATGATAATATAGTTCCATGGTCTCACGACGGAGTCAGTTGGGTGGTGGTCGCGACATAAAGTTCTTTTGACAACATAAAGTTGTTTTGACGAGATTTATAGAAACTAATACATGGGCACAAATAAGGAACTCTTCTTGCCCTTGATCAAACTGCTCTACATCCTTGTAATTGAAAGATACGAACATCTGCTTGTTTTTTTTTTTATTTTGTTTTTTTTTTCTTGTCAAATTGTTCATCAACCAAAGCAAACGTGCAATGAATTGCAAAGCGACGACTATCGACAACAAATACTGGTGTAGTCATAGTAACCCAAGGAGATCACTGATTGGCTGACATCAACACACGTTAAATTACGGGTGTTTACATACAGTATTTCTCAATGGCAGAAATTTCTGTAAAAGTCAAAAAAAATTAATACCACTTGTTGTCTGTTTTTCTTAGGTGTCAGTTGAGGTGACGATTCCAGATGAAATTCTAAATATGGACCCATCCAAATTGTCAGAAAAAGCTCCAGCAGTTACCGACACTGAAACCGACAGTGAACTGGGACCAACCCAACCACCCGCAAAGACGCTTGGTACTGAGGTTGGTGTAGAGTCTAATTTGACTGGTAATTATAGCACTTCAGATTCTAGAAGTTGTTTCTCGAGGGATTTAACGGAGACATAAAAGTGTAATGAGTTGATGACTTCCCTTTAAGTTGAGCTGTTCCAGAATAAAGTACACCTATTTTTGAAAAATACACCTGTTGAACGTGCACACGTGTTGTATGTGTTGTGGTTCAATTTTATCCTTGGTTTAAATTTTATTTTCCTTTGTTTCAAAGTCATTATTATACATTACTATACCATAAAACAAAGGAAAATAAAATTTAAACCAAGGGAAAAATTGAACTACAACGTATATACCTCTTACTAACCGAGTTCGAGGTCCGTACTTAAGGTAAAGGACCGAGTTTTTTCCGCTCGGATTTATGGCCCAAACGCAAAAGCGGGCCATAAATCCGAGCGGAAAAAACGAGGATCCGTACCTTACAGTACGGACGAGAAAACGAGGTATGCAAAATATTTATTATATCTCAAAACAAACTTTTGAATTTAGCGGGCCGTAGAGTGAAGTACGGCCCGCTAAATTGACCATTCACAGCACACGTACTAATTGAGGATATAATAAATATGCGTTACTGACCAAGCGTGAGGTCAATATGGCTGCCTAGTTCTTTTATGCGTTTTTATTGACCGAGATAAAGTCGAGGTCAATAAAATCGCAAAAAAAAACAAACAAACAAACAAACAACAGGCCAATAACAAAAACAAGCTTGTTCAATAAAGGATTTATTATGTGCCATTTTGCTTTGCCTTGCTTCGCGGGACGACACGGGAAATCCCGAGCGGGTAGCCAATCAGAACCCAGCGCTTGCTTCATCTTGCCCGCTCGCGGAACCGGCCATATGATAATAACTAATGGCAAGTGTTGTTTGGAAGTTGACCTTGTTAAAAACATGAGTGAAGCTGTCATTTATATGTCCCCGCGGATGTAACAACGGCTTCGCTCTCTAATTGTATGATTTTCATGGGCCCCGTGTGGCACAGGTTTTTTTGCACATTGCCTTATTACAGTATGGAAAGGACATAAACGACCACTTTAAACGAGAATTCTGAGACAGGTTTGTGCTTACTTCTGTCTTGTTGTAGAAGGCAGCATCTGTTGCCCAGCTCTCTGAACGTGCAACGGCTAGCACATCCTCATCAACAAGTTCTACATCCGGTGCCACATCGCCATTAGCAACCACGAAGGCGCCCGAAAAATCAAACAAGACTCGTGCATCGCCGAAAAAGAAGCGAAAAGCTCCAGACCAAGATGACACTGATGATTCCGTATCACAGCCGACGAAGAAGAAAAGGCAAGAGAAAAGCAGAGTTAGTGCACCTGATAAAGCCACCTGTAAGGCTCAAGAGAAGGCAAAAACAGCGCCATCGAGTTCCGCAAAGAAACTTGAAAAACGTGAGGTTTTTGCCTTGAGTTTCCCGTCTTCTACAGTGGCTAAATTTACGAGTCCTTACAATCTGAAATCGGTGAAGGAATCGTGTAAATTCTTGGACAGTCAAACTGAAACCGGCGAAGGAACAGTAAAAGCTACTCAGAAACCTTGCAGAGCTAGAATACCAGTAGCATCACTTTCCTATGGGGGTACTACATCGCGTTCATCAAGGACTGCTCTGATGCTGGCCAGAGGTGGCAAAGATCCTTATGTATCCATGCAACAACTGCCTGCTAGAGCCTTGAACACTCACGACTTTATGAGTCTGCACCCGTGTAAAAATGTACTCACCTTGAGAAGTTGTGGCAGTGAGGATGGATTAGGTGGTCGTGAAAGTATCACGGAAGTTAACTCACAAACAGGAGACGGAAGTACTGACCTGTCAGACAATCCATTGTCAGTGAATGAGGAGGGTCAGCTGCGGAGCAACATTGGTGGTCATAATGCGTTGGATATTAGTTCCGTTAAGGGAACGCAAGAATCTCTGAATTCCGCAAAGAGTCATTTAGAAGTAGGACCAGCAAAACCACAGTGTGTCAGTTCTTACACCTCGCCTGTTGTTGTTCGTACGGATGTGTCCATTGATGATCATATCGAGCGAAGCAGAGAGAAGTTCAGTTTTAATGAAGGAGATGTTTCTCTGTCGAGAATTATATATGGCTTTGTGTCAGAGGCAGAGGAGTTGGGTGTGACGGTAACTGTGTTAAAGGTAGGTCAGTGGTAGTTTGTTGAGGAACGGGGATTAGGGAGTTTAAGAAACGACGACGGCTACGACTACGACAAGCCCACAAAATAGTAATATCATTGGTTAAAAGAGTACAAATAATCGTGCTGCACGTGCAGCACGGATTTAAGCAAGTGCATCAACGGTCCTCTGCAGAACGACGACGTGAAATCACCAAATTTGAGGTTTTGATGACAACGTAAGCCATGTCACAGAGAATCTTTCATTCTCAATTTTCACCCTCAAACCGCTCATGCCAATTTATTTTACGATGCTTCGCCCATATTTGTAGGACGTGAACGAGACTGAATAATCGCGAAAGACGTATGATAGAGCCAAGTTATATTTTGAGGTGACGTTTTCGTCTACCATTGCCTTCGGAGATCTTAAACTCCCTATTAAGAACCGGTGACAGCCTTTGCTTCTCACAGGAGCCCATCATTTGTGTTGGCTCCTGCTTCCATCAGTAGTAGAGACGTTGCGTAACAGGACGGCTGGAAGACTCTGGACGCCAGAATGACGAAAAAATGTCGCGCGAGACTGTGCATTCCCATTCTTACGTGACGTTTTTTCGTCATTATGCCGTCCTGAGTCTTCCAGCCGTCCTGTTGCGTAAGGTCTCTAGTGTCTCCCAGGTTCACTTCCCTGGCTTACTGCCGTTAATTGGAAGATTTAACTGTTTGTCGTTCCTCTTATTCTGAGAGTTTTTCCGAGAGCGCTTCTCTTTTCTTTCCTTCATAAATGACTACAGTGTATATCCATAATACCAATTCCACCCAAAATGGTCTACTTTTTAAGGTTGGGGTGAATGGGGTTTAAATTGCTAGTTTATGCTTTCTTTGTTTGCCGTTTAAATGTAAAGTTGAGTGTGGGTATGATACCCAGGGTGTTCATTAGGCATTGGAGATCGGAGAATTCTCCGGCTACTACGAAGAATTCTCCGGTCAAATGTATATAGCCTGAGCTAGTTTTGAATTCAGAGATGGAGCGCTTTCAGAATATTGTCCTGTTATTTTACAAAACTCTCCTGCTGCTACAATTCTCAAGTTATTGAAACCCTTGCGGTATGTGTGCTTTGTTTGATTTAAAATGGTTTACACTGGTGTATAAATATGCAGCAAACAAATTTGATAGATTTAATATTTGCTTTGTTCTGTTTTGTTTGTTTTCTGAGTTGTTTTGATTTGAGTTGTTTTACGTTCTGCTGTTTACATTTAGGTCCTTTTTAAATTAGGCGGTTGTTGAATCTTTTTATAAATACACACGGTGGTCTGTTTGTTTTAGTCTTTCGTTGGTTATCTATGAAGAGAAGGATCGATCGGTCAGTTGACTGATTAATCAAGGTTTCTTTTTTATTTCGTGTGACATCTTTGTTTGAAACTTCACGTTCTACCATCTTTTTTTTCTTTTTCAGAAAAGAATAAATGAAAATTCTGGCACTGAACCACATTTAGCGCAGCATTCATTTGAGGAACATATAGAATACATGTGTGACTACAGATTAGTACGTTTTGCGTGTGTGCTTAGGTTACGTTCACACTATAACGAGTCAACTTTGGATCCGGTATTAAGTTTGCACAGATAGCGCTTCCGTTCACACTTTAGCAGCTATTCGGACAGGTTTTGTACCGCTTATCCGTGGACGTTTTTTACCTGCTCCAGGAGTAGATACAACTTAGGATCCGTAACGGTCTCAAGTTGTGCAGGCATATTGTCAACAGGTTAGTGCGGTTCCGTTTTCGTACCGGGAGAGTTTTGTTCATTCCGCGCACGGGAAAATTGACGAGTACGCCTAAGTGCCATCGTCTAGTGATTGTGAACCGGTATAACGTCAACATATGAAAATACGAAAACCGCCTCAATATGGAGGGTCGTCGAATACTCCGACAGATTTATGCACAGTATTGTATTATATGGCCATAACAATAGTTCGACAATGCATTCTAGAACGACACAATACAACACACTGCATTTTAACAAAATGCTGTGCATAAATTTGTCAGATTATTGGACAAGTATGTCAGTGTGAACAGGTGTAAAACTTGCACGGATCCAAACTGCACCTGCCGGGATCCACTATATACACGTACAGTGGTCCTCAGTGTGAACGTAGCCTTAGATACAATTACAGCAAGATTAATCATTAACAAAAACTCGGTGACAGGTAAGGAGAGTGGAGTTATATAAAGAATATTACACGGTGGCGATAAGATATAAATTTTATGTTCGAGTGGCAAGAACAATATCTTACGATTGAGCGCAGCGAACGAGTTAGATATTGTTCTTGCCACGAGAACATAAAATCATACATTCGAGCTAACGTGCAATTTTCTTTTAATCGTGTAAATTGAGGCTGAACTTATACAACTCTCTGGGCAATTTCTGCTTCTAATGATAATAATAGTGAACTTTATTTGAGTGTCAACTGTATTTAGCACTGACTTACTAACTGGGGAAAGCACAAATGAAATCAAATCATATCAAATGCTGTTTTTTGTGAAGAGGGGAAAACCGGAGTACTCAGAGAAAAACCTCTCGGAGCGGAGAAGAGAACCAACAAACTCAGCACACATATGACGCCGGGGCTGGGAATCGAACCCGGGCCACACTGGTGGAAGGCGAGCGCTCTCACCACTGCGCCAACCCTGCTCCCCAACACTGCTCCCCAACACTGCGCCAACCCTGCTCCACAGCACTGCGCCAACCCTGCTCCCCAACACTTCACCAACCCTGCTCCACAGCACTGCGCCAACACTGCTCCCTAACACTGCGCCAACCCTGCTCCACAGCACTGCGCCATCCCTGCTCCCCAACACTGCGCCAACCCTGCTCCACAGCACTGCGCTAACACTGCTCCCTTACACTGCGCCAAACCTGCTCCACAGCACTGCGCCAACACTGCTCCCCAACACTGTGCAAACCCTGCTCCACAGCACTGCGCCAACCCTGCTCCCCAACACTGCGCCAACCCTGCTCCACAGCACCGCGCCAACCCTGCTCCCCAACACTGCCCCAACCTTGCTCCACAGCACTGCGCCAACCCTGCTCCACAGCACTGCGCCAACACTGCTCCCCAACACTGCGCCAACCCTGCTCCCCAGCAGTTCGCTAACCCTGTTCCCTCTGCAAAACCAATTACATTTCTTTGAAGTACATTTCATTTTACATTTCACTGGCGTACAAATCGGGTTCTTGTGGGCAAATCTCCATTTCCTGTTTTAGCCTCGGATTTTGTTGTGGGCAGTAGTGTGGAATTGGACAATTTGTCTATTTTTGTGGGTGCAGGTAAGTTTTTTTTTTCTATTTTTCCACCCATATAGCGTCAGTGGACGTTACAATCAAAAATGGCACAGAAACGTTTATATCTCTATCATTTCCTTAAAATTTTGCATGCTGAGAGAACCTTTTTCCTTTGTTGCAGCTCTACAGAGTGGGCGTGTATGAACCTGCCCTCGTTACAGCAAGTTTTGTCAAGCCCTGGAGTGTAATGCTTCTCAGGGTAAGCTTGACTCTTGGTTATTTTGTTCTTTTTGATTCGCTTTCGTTCGTCAGTGGGGCGGTAGTGTATTTTTGGCCACTGCATTTGTAATAATACAGAAGACAATATGTCAAAGGAAACACGAGTGATTGAGTGTGTGAAGGAGCCAATCAGCGCGTGCCTAGTAAGTAACCAATCGCAAGGTCCATGTGCCCCACACACCGACATCGTCAAACTCGGAAGAGAATATGTAAAAGTAATGAAATCGAGGAAGGGCGATAGGTATGGCAAAAAGGTCCGAATACACTTAATAAATGCAGTAGCCACATACATGCAATGCTTGCCTATTTTTGATAGCTTTACTAACATGCTCTGTCTCACTCAATCATTCACACAAATTGTGTAGATTTATAACAAGCAATAACGTGAAGAAAGTGCCTCCTATTCTATTAGGTCTAGAGCGATGAAGTGTCCTTCGTTGCATGATGAGCCAGAAAACAGCTCATTCAACGCCTCTGGGGGATGAGCCAGATAACCGCTGCAAACGAGACTTAGAGCAATGCTTTCCAGGAACTACTCACTTTTACACTTTGCTGCTCACTTAGTTAATCTGAGTTTTTAAGGATTTTTAATCTCGGTTATCAATCATACATGGCTTTGAGGATGAAAATAGAATTAAAGATTTCACCCTGGCTTTCTCCTTGAGTGAGCACGTTCTTAGCTCAACTGGTATCCCATAGCAACCAGAAACGCAAGTCCGCTTGAGACCTCGATGTTTTGCGAGGAGGTTGAAATTTTGGAACTAAACTCATAACACATTAGTTATGTAGCTCCTCCGCCGCAAACATCCGCTCGTCAGAAACTCGCGAAACCAATGAAAACTTTGGATTTCTATCTCTGACAAAGGTGAACTGTGGCCAACGAAAATTCAGTGGCTGAACACAGATCGGATAAAAGCAAGAAGAATCTTAAAATAAAAGCCTTTTTAATTGTATTGACCCATGGCGTATGAATTTGCAAACATCTGGAGAACGTCCCAACTAATATGACACTTTCAACTTCACAGGCACCTACAGAATTATTGGTTACCTGTAAAACACCATAGTTCAGTAATAATTTGCTTTTCGTTGGCCCAAACCGTGTTATAAACACAATTGTTGGCCAGCATTTACAAAGTCTTTCCCAACCCAACTAAAAAGTTGCAGCGAGTTCACTTGTCTGAGATCATCACTGTTCAGCAACGTTCCTACGTGGTTTTTAGTCAAATTTTGATCTTATTGTACAAACGATTTGATTGCTAATTCGCACGTAATTTTTCTGGCATTGATAAACTATTACCATAACAACTATCATTGTGGGACTGATTCAGCTGTTTGCTTTTGTATTTTTAGCCCAAGGAAGGCGGCCATCAAAAGTTGTCTGAAGAGACTAGTGCAAAAAATGGAAAGGCTTTTACCTCAAGCGACACATCGAACTCAGAGACTCAGACCTTAGAAAAGGGGACAGAACCAAGTGAGACAAACACAGACCTTGGTGAAGTCCAGGCGTCCACTTGTGATGAAGGAGAGACAGGTACTAAGACAAATGAAACTTGTCTTGAGACAAGTCAAGCCGGTATTCCCGGCAACCAGTCAGCTAATAAGAACGTAGATAATTCTGTGACTGGAGACGTTTTACAGAACGTAGCTTCTACCTGCGAGCAGACTACTGCCGACCATCAAACGGACTCCCCTGTCGAAGCAAGAAGCTTTGAAGAAATACCACATTCATCCAAAAACGCTGAAGGAAAAGAAAGGAAAAAGGAGAGTTACAAGGGAAAGTACGTGCGAATATTCGATGTTTAGTTAAGGCTTAGCTGTGAGATCGTACCAGGTTTCCTTAATAATTAGTCAAGATAAATTACTTTACCTTAGATTATATTAATCTGAAGCCTGTATCTATTTGCTACAACATTATTCATGTTGATAAATAATGGTAATTGAACTGAGTGGAGTGCTATTTGGTCTGAAATCATACGCATGATTTCAAATATCGAACGAGCGCGCAGCGCGAGTTCGATTTGAAATCACAAGTATGATTTCAGGCCAAAATTGCACGACACGAAGTTCAATTACCACTTTATTACACTCATTTTGAAGTCACAGTTTTTTGTCAATACTACTTATGTATTTATCCACTTCAGGAAGCCCGGTTTTTGAAAAAGAGTAACTTTTTAAAATGATGCGATTTACAGCAAAAAATGGTGCAATTGAATAAATCACACTGCTATGGGCCAATAAAATTGCCGGGATCACGTGAGATTTCAAAATGGATGTAATACGGACAGAAACTGATAGACTAAACGCTAGCGTCACTGTTTCATCACGTATTAAGCAGCAAGAATGGTGATGAAAATACGAGTAACGAGGTATTCTTGAGGAATTCCAATATTGTGTCGAATGTCGAATTGTGTTGACAGTTTGGGAAATGGAAAAAGCACGATGTTCTCGGTTTCTAATTTATTACTTGGTTGCACCACCTCGCACAGTGAAATTTGTTCTCCAAAGATATATAATACCGCACATACATTGTTTCACTTATCTATCAGGAAATCTGTCAATACGCTCTATACCGGAATGTTTCATTTGTGTCATGAGATTCTCTTCTTAGCTTGCTTGTCTCACTAATAGACAGATTGACAGATTCAATAACACTAATATTAAAAATGCGATAATAATTAAATGTTACTGTCAACAATTTCCGACAGAAAGCATTTTTTTTTTTTGATTAACCAAAGTAAAGAAAAGATTGAGCTGTCGTTGGGAAAACAACTCAACAGTTGATAAGGAAACGAGACGAGACAGAAGAGTGCACGGTGGTATTCTTGGGTACAAAAAAGGAAAAAAGCATAAACAAATAAATAGAAAAAAATAATTTCCCTTCTGTGCATCTATGTTTGAAATTAAGTTCTTGTTTGCACCAAGGTTATGTCAATTTGTTTTAAATCAGATTTCCTCCAAACTCTAACGGTATTGTCATTCATCAGGAACTATGAGCAGTACTCTGTAATCTCTCGACCCTGGGTCACTATCGATGGTACCACCAGCATAGAGCTACTGCGCATGTTCAGAGAAATCGTACTGATGTTGATTTTGGACAAACCAGGAATTCCAGAAGTAAGATTACTTTGGGTTTCATTTCTAAACGACATGCAAAACTCCGAAGTCTGTTTTGAAAATGTGTTGGACAGCAATTTAAATGGAAAAACCATGTTAACAAAGTAGATACCGTTCAATTTTATAACGCAAACATTTCCCTAGTACAGTACTATGCAGTACCTTTTTAATGAATGGTCCTATAGTTTGATCCACATATGAAAAGTATAGTAAAACAAACAGTACCACAGTACATGTCTGTTCAATAGCTTTCCAAAGAATGGTCACACTGCATGGTTTGATCCAGAGATGAAAAAGTTAGAATCACACTGGATAGTAAAACAAACAGTACCACAGTACAGCACTGTTCAGTAGCTTTCCAAAGAACGGTCACACTGCATGGTTTGATTCACAGATGAAAAAGATAGAACCACACTGTACAGTAAAACAAGCAGTAACACAGTACAGTACTGTTCAGTAGCTTTACAAAGAATGGTCACACTGCATGGTTTGACTGATCCACGTATGAAAAAGTTAGAATCATATTGTATAGAAAAACAAACAGTACCACATGCAGCATAGTCCTGTAGTGTTTCAGTGAATGAGCTTACTCTGTTATAGGCTTATTGATCTCGGTGGTTTTTAAGATCATGGTTTAGTGAGCGTATTCACTGTGGGTTTCATCCCTCCTGACTGTATAGTGCTGTCTGCATGATGTTTGGTTTATGGTTTTCTGTCAGGTTGATATTGCGAAGCATTTTTATGAAGCCTTACGACCTGTTGCCTTGAAGGATATTCTAGAGGTAAAAACTGCTAATACAGTCGAACCTCGCTATTCCGAACTCTCATGGGAAACGAAAAATATTTCGAAATAGTGGAATCTCGTAATAACGGAGTTCAAGATAGCGAGTTTCCACTGTACTATAAACTTGGCGTTTATTGGTGAATATGTAGTAAATAAAGCCCTTCTGGCGGCTGGTATATCGGAGGATAATGCCCGCGGCTGAGAGATTGTCCGAAAAATGAACAGTTGGCCGAGAAGCGAAGCTTCGAGGGCATATGTGAAATTTTGAGGACAATCTCTCAGCCAAGGGCATTATCCTCCCATATACCAGTAAGCCAGAAAGGGGTTTATTTATTTTATAACCCTCCGCGATCGCGAGTTGATTCTTACATGGACTTTGAACGTGTTGAAGAAAAAGAAAAACAAGTCGTCTGAATGGGATTGCGACTGACGCAAACACTGCACGTACATTGATTGGTTAAAATTGTTTTACGTAAACTGTGATTGGACCAGAGCTTGACAAGCTGTCATGTCGAACATACTCTCGCAACGCCCCTTACATGAAAATCTCGAAAACACGGCACTTTGGTTTATTTTGTCAACTGCGTTGTTCGAGAAGTCAAAGCTAAACGTTTCCAGTGTATTAGAAAAGAAAATTCAACAATACCACTAACACTGCGAAAGAAATTACACCCATGAAAAAGAGAAATTGGAAAATCTGGTGTTGTTGGAGGATTTACGTTAAAAGTGGATTGTTCGCAAACTTGCCTTTGTTGTTGAATGGCGGGCGCTGAGTAGGTCGAAGAAAAAAAACAGGTGGAAGAACTATAGTTCCAAGAATAGATTGAACGGACTGAACTGAATTTTGTTGAGCTATTAATCGACCGATATTTGCCGATGACTCGAACAGTTTTTCTCTACTTGGCTTTGCATTGTTCGACTTGAGGGATTTATAATTATCTCTTGCGTAGTTTATCGTTTTTGGCTTGGAAAGTTTTCTCAACTGGCAGCTTTAAAGACAGTGGGAAGTGTAGCTTTGTGCAAAACCAGCCTTTTTGCACATTTCAGTGGGGAGATTTTCAAGAATTTGATTGCTCAAGGGTTCGTAACTTTTGCTCACCTCGAGGCCAAAAACACCAGCAGCTTATTTTGTTGATTTTCTGTTTTATCCGGAGCTACAGCTGCGACTAACTACTTGACTACGATCACTGGATTCTACAAAACGAGTTTGTTTAAAAAGAGACTGACTTTGTTGTGTTTTCTTGCGACTGAAAAATCGCAGGGCAAATATCCACGCGGTCGAGGTATATCGCCTGATACCCGTCCAGCTATTTGACACCATGTGACCTAAAATAACCAATAAAATAGCGCGAAAATTAATCAGTGGGTTATAATCACCGATAATCACTGAGCCTGAGGCGAATAATTGTTTTAGTATAAATACACAGGTGATTATTTCAAAAAAAGAAAAGAAAAAGTATTGTACAACACGAAAAAAATTTATTTCATCAAAAGCGCGTGAACGACTGGCAGCCATTTTGTTCGTCGAGGTGATTATCGGCTGATAATTCGAGATAGCGAACCAATCAGAGCGCGCGATTTTGTATAGTCACCTGAGTATTTATACTAAAGTCGCATAAAGAAGACCTACATTTGCACGAGATGGCTGTTAAAGAGGAGTTTTAATCGGTTAGAGCGTTAGTAACCTGACTGCGAAATATGACCAAAAGGGTTGTCTCCCTAAACGAGGCCCCATTAGGGGTCTTGGGGATACGGGAGATTTGCGAAAAAAATTATAGGGATACGGGATATTTCGCGGAAAAATTATAGGGATACGGGATATTTAGAAAAGAGATAGAGGGATATCGAACGTCAAAGTTTTCTTTTTTGACAGGATAAAACAGGTTAATTGATCAATATGAAAGACACAAAAAGTAAAACAAAGTACTTGAAAATGCGAATTAATGTATTTTCCTATGAAATATTGACAATGTTACCACTCCCAACACCCCCGCCCCGACCCCCGACATATTTTTACCCAGCAAAACCCTCCATTGACGTCATCAGTATTAACTTGAATTATAGGGATACAAACCACAGGAATTAATGGGATACGGGATATTCAGACCCCCCCCCACCCCCCTAATGGGGCCTCCTAAACCCCGGTCATCAATTTAAGGGCTTGAGCAAGTTTGGGGCTAGTGTTCATGAAATAGGTCAAACGCGCAAAACAGAAATATGTGAGTGTCGAATATAGCTTCTCGCACAAAATTGTTGAGGTTATTCCTCAACAAGTTTATAATTCCAGTAGTCCGTATCGATATCCATTCGGGCAAATACCAACGTGCCACGGTGATGTCAGGTTTCTGTTGTTGCCATGTGCTCGTGAGAAAATCTAACAAGCTATTAGTGTGGAGACGCTCATCGTGTTTTTCTTGCGGGTTGCCGTAATCCAGCAAAGAAAGGTGAGACGTACAGTATGCCAACAATCTGTGTAGTGTTAGTGTTGAAACAGTAAAGGATCGTAAAGCCAAAATTCCAGTGTGATATAGCTTCTCAAGCGAAATGGTCGAGATGGAGAAATTAAAGATGCAAAGCGAGCCGAGTTTCATCAGATATCCAAACACGTCATGGTGCTTGATTACCCTTGTCTTTCTTCTCTGCATTATTAATGAGTTTGAGAATGTTTGTTTAAAAACTGACGTTATACTCTGATAAACCTTTGTTTTTCAGAGTCTTATTGCTGAAGGTTGTGTTGTAAAACATGTCCGAAGTTTACCTCCCAGAACGAGTTTGTTTTCCAAGCCAAAGTCAAGCAGTAAGTGATCGTACTCTTTTCTCTTCCAATGGCGTTTCTAGCGACCAAATACAATCGTTGCCAAAATGTTGGACCTGTCGGCACTTTTTGCCTCTTCGATACCTGTGACCGTGACCCACCCCTCCCCCCCCCACCTCCCACTTATTGAGGTCACCGATACATCATGTTACTATTTGTTCCCATGGTTTTACGTTTGCAAGTATGTTACAGCATTGATCGAGGGTGTTGTTTAGAGTCGGCTAACGTAAATACACCCAGCCTAGGAAGCATTTAGTTTTTTAATTGCTCTTACCGTTGAAAAGATTAAACAATCTACTCTTAACTACAGTCAGTCAGACAATAAGCAGTGATTTGGTATAACGAAAGTTTTTCAGTTTTAAACTGATATAAATCTCTCCAGTTTGTTGGTAGTAGTAGTGAAAAGTGGAGGTGTGATCTCAGTGTGTCAGTGGAGCGCTCGTAGCACACTTCTTCACTTGTATACCACCTTGTCAAGTAGTTAGTTACGAGCTTGTGTTCACCTGATAATTAATATTATTATTATATTATTATTATTACTATTATTATTATCATCATCATTATTATTGTTATTATTTTTTTAGCTCAAAGTGAAACCAGCACCTTCTACACTCCCACAGTTGACTGCATTCTAAAACTGGCCACAAGCAAGATCTCAGGCTACTCGTGACCAATGCCTCTTACGCAGAATTCCAAAAAACTAAATCAAGGAAACACACCGATAACGTTTCACCTTTTAGTTAATGGATGATGAACTTTTGAGCTAGGAATCTGTATCTTTTATCTGAGAGCACAGGATTTATTGTGCATTGTGTCTACGTCATAATTCCCAGACTACAGGCAGTGATTTTGTTCAGAAAATTAAAGTATTTATTTTCTGGGCGTCGAGGTTTTTCTGTGCAGATGCGTAGTCAAAGACAAGTGAATTCTTGCTTGCTGGTCAGTCACGTGGAGCCAAAGGAAAGCAGCACATGGATTGCTTGCGTGCTTTTTTCCCCTTTGAGTGAGCAATTGTTGTCTTTGTTGCGACGTCTGTTGTTATCGTCCCTGTCGTCGTTTCACCAGACATATTAGGTGCAATCACACTAGACCTCTTGCCCATGGGAACCTTGAGGTTACGGCCGAAGGGGGGGAGGGGTACTTGGGTATTTTTTGGTTGTGTATGTGCCGCCCAGGACTCCAAATTGGCTCCCCGTTTAAAAAAAAAATTCCCCTGAAATTGATATCCCGTTCTAGAAATGGGCCAATTTTTAATACCCCGTTTTAGAATTCGCCCTAAAACTGACACCCCGTTCTAGAAATTGCCCATTTTTTTATACTCCATTCTAGAAAGTTTGTAAATTGAAGTAGCCCTGTTTTTTTAAAAGAAGATATTTCTTTATTTGTTCGACTTATACATCAAATGAATGCTTCTTCATTATCAGCGAGCGCTTGCGGCTCTCGGCAAAATACGCCCACCCTGCACGCTAAAACACAGGGTGAGAGTACAACAGTTTGCTTGTTAACGCATTGAACCGTATTTTTAAAAGCAATCTGTACTTGAATAATTTCAAATGGCTGCTTACAGAACTGGAGCTTTCGTGCGTTCGAAATATTATACCTCGTTCTAGAAAACGCCTCTGAAATGGCTACCCCGTTCTAAATCAGGAGCTTCAAAATCACGACCCCGTTGGGCGGCACATACCCATATAGGTAATGTATGGGAGTACCCCCCCCCCCCGCCCCAAATGAGTACGCACAATACCCACATCCGTGTTAAATTTTAAAGCATACCTTCAAAAACAGACTTTAATTCCGACAAATTCCCGCGTTTTCCCATACAAATCCGCAGTCTTGATCAGAACTTTTCAGGAATTGATGTTCACGCAATGAGCACATTAGATCATATTTAAGGTTACTTCCCACCTTCAGAGGCCAAAAGAATCGTTTTTTTCTTTTATTTGACAAAATTTAAGTTAGTCATTTTATGTAGTGTTTAAAAAAGAAAAATGTTAAAAATCTCAATAAGCGCCCGAGTTATTTAGAAAAAACATATTTTCAAATAAAGTTAATAAACTAGGAAGGTGTCTTAATCTTGTCAAAAGGCGAGACCCCTGTGGCAATTTTCGCGGCAAACGCTTATCGCTCGTATTTCATGTTACTTGCATATTTTTTATTTACATCACGTACTTGACCAGATTCCCATCGACAAAATTCTCTAGTGGAAGCACTTCACGCTAACTCTGATGGAAAAATCAAAAGCAGAAAAAAAGTCCGTAGGTAAAGAAAACGAAAAAAACCGGCCCAAAGAGGAAAGAAAAAAAACCTTGCCGAGAGCGACAACGGCTCTTGGTTTGAGCAAACGCCTTCGAAAATCTCGGCATCTCCTGAGCGTTCGAATATCCTTGGAGCAAGTAACTTGAAAATCAAAGTCAACGCCAGTGCAGGTTTCGAACAAGATTCTTCGTCGGAATCTGGCGAAAGCGATGAAGAAAAAGAAGAATGCGACACTAACGGCCCCAAACACTGGAGCATTGTCGATAGAGATGAGCTCAATCAACAGCTTGCTGGCGGAGTCAATTGCAGCTTTTGTCTCTTCGTACTCCGTTCCACGCTAGCATCCAGGTTTCGTTCGAAGAAGTCGCCGTCAAACCTAAATTTGTCATACATAAGGTTAAAACGAGGTTTCCTTTGATGCATATGCATTTGCTCGCCTTGATACAAAAACATAACCAATCACCTCGAAGCGTAATTTTCAAATCATGAAATCATGAAACCTATCCAAGGGAACTCATTTCTGCAGTAAGGGTATTTCTTAGGCTGTCCATCGATTTCAATGGCACGTTTTCCGACTTTAACCTTTTTGGCGCGGGTTTTGCCTTTGCCTTTGGCGTCTTTGCCCATTATATTCCGTCATCGTCCTGATTTGAACTCCACTGAACGAGATAAAAAATGTGTTGCAATGCGATGCTTTTCCCGGGGAAATGTTGATCTATTGTCATAAACGATAGGAGGTCCCGCTGTTCCATTGGTTTGCGGTTTTGTCAGGCGAGATAATCTCCTCGCGTCCTGTGAGTTATTTACGAACCTTTACGGGCTAAAATCTGGCGTTTGATTTATAGGGTATGTAGATTTGACGGATTGCCGTCAAATTTCGCCAGAACATTCCAGAGATAATGACAAACCAAAGTGTGTCGGGAAATTTTGATATTTAACATATTTTTCCCGTGGCGTCCATTTTCGCAACACGTCTCGCATATTTTTAGCTACTCCAAAGTTAGATGTGGATATCTAAACAACCAATCAAAATATCGAAAAAGCCCGACACACTTTTATTGATTGATGCCTTGTGAATAAGATTGTGCAGCCATTTTGCTCGTACTGCGGAATCCGATACCCGATAAATTCAATAGAAGAACCCTCGGTCGTTTCACGCCTTACCACCTTCAGACACTTCCTAAAAGAAAACATTGCTAAAATTGTATTTTTATCGAAAACTACATTTATTAAGCTTTCTTATGATATATGGCTTGTTAGAGATTTATTGAAACTGGCGCGCCTGCGATTTTTTTCTCGAAGGGCACCCGCGAAGGTGGGAAGTAACCTTAAATGCTATTTTGCGCCTTACAAATAATAAATTATTATTATTACATTATTACACATATTTTTATGGCACAAAAACAACTTCACTGCATCACAAAACAGCCTAGATAATCAGGAGCCATAATGGGCTCCTGAGATAATTCATTTCGCAAAATAGTAGTTCTGGTAAAATTACTACTTTGCGAAATGAGTTCTAGTACGGTCAGTAAAATGAGAGGTGCCCAGACTCTGCGAAATATTAATCATTTTATTGGAGGACACAATTTGTTTCAGACGAAAAGGACATTTTTGCTGAATAAAGGTGAAAAAACGCCATTTCGCAAATTAGTAATTCTGGCAAAATTACTACTTTGCGAATTGAGTTCTAGCGCGGTCAATAAAATGAGAAATCACCAGGCTCTTCAAAATACTAATCATTTTATTGGCGGACACAATTTGTTTCAGACGAAAAGGACACATTTGCTAAATATAGGTAAAAAAACGCCATTTCGCAAAATAGTAATTGTATTGAAATTACTACTTTGCGAAAAAGGTAAAAGTCCGTCATTTTTCGTTAACTATTACCTCCAAACACATTGTCAATGTTGTCTTAAGCTGTGTTTAGGTTAATAGGCATTTTTTCTCCCTTTCCCATATATTTCGTTTCGTTTCGTTTCGCAAAATAGAATAAGCCGGTCAACTGAACTATTGTACAATCACATCAGGATATGTAGGTCGAGCGCGGTTGCTAAGAAAGAGGATTAAGGGCTAATCCCACAAAACGAATTAATAAAACTGAATGAAATATAAAGGAAAAATATCCACAACAAATATACATTATCTCAGACTTTAAAGCGGTTATATCTGGCGTTTAAAGAACCGTTTCAGAGGTTTTCTGTGTTTTAAACCTCTTTACGTATTAAAATATTCGCATAAGTGCATCATGTCATGACGATAAATTCGGAATTGTCTGGCTGTAAAATTAAATGCGACTGAGATAACTTGGCTTATGTCACGTATCGTTTTCTTGCCGTTAATCAATATAATACGGTGGCGGATCTAGGGACGGGGACGGGGGGTCCCCCCTTTATTTTGGGTGAAATAGAATCGCAGAAGAAAGAACAGCCGACCAAAAAAACCGCCCCCCCCCCCTTAGCTCAAGGTCTGGAAACCACTCCCCCTTCCTCCCCTTAGCTCAAGGTCTGGATACCACCCCTCCTTCCTCCCCTTAGCTCAAGGTCTGGATACCACTCCCCCTTCCTCCCCTTAGCTCAAGGTTCGGATACCACCCCTCCTTCCTCCCCTTAGCTCAAGGTCTGGATACCACCCCCCCCCCCCTTCCTCCTAGGGCTGTCCACAAGTTGCTCGGCATTTTATGGACAACTTTTCCGATTTCGAGAGACTTTTTCACTTTCGAGCAACTTTGAGCAACTTTTCATTTTCAAGCAATTTTTGTTCTAATTTTAACTTTAACGTGAATTCAAAAAACATCAGAGCAAATAAGGATAAAAAGTTAGTTTTCTTCGAACTATGAATTCAATTGTGAAGTTCTGGTCTTCCTGTGGCAAACTGCTATTTATGTGGTCAGCAGTTGTAGAATCTAAAATGTGAACAAAACGGCGGATGAAGACTCGTGCTCGAGTGATTCTGATTCAGAAAGCCTATTAACAATAGCTGCCAATGCCGGAGATAATTTAAGTAAAGCAAAGGTAACTTTAGTATGATTGACTATGAATTTGCTTATATATTGCTTATGTACTACACGATTGACTACAAATTTATTACTAACAGTATATCAACGTGAATTTTTATTGAGCAACTTTGAGATTTTTGAGCAACTGTTAACTTTTGAGCAACTTTTGAGCAACTTTTTGCACTATTTGGAGCAACTTTTTGCACTATTTGGAGCAACTTTTTGCACTTTTTGGAGCAACTTGTGGACAGCCGTACTTCCTGACCTTAGCTCAAGGTCTGGATACCGCTGCCCCCTTCCTCCCCTTAGCTCAAGGTCTGGATACCGCTCCCCCCTTCCTCTCCTTAGCTCAAAGTCTAGATAGGACCCCCCTTCCTCCCCTTAGCTCAAAGTCTGGATATGACCCCCCATTCCCGGCCTCCCTCTAGCTCAAGGTCTGGATACCGCTCCCCCATTCCTCCTAAGGCTGTCCACAAGTTGCTCGGCAAATTTTGGGCAACTTTTCCGATCTCGAGCAACTTTTTCACTTTCGACCAACTTTGAGCAACGTTTCATTTTCAAGCAATTTTTGTTCTTATTTTAACTTCTAACGTCACATTTCCTGTTTATCGACCCAAGTAGTACATAAGACGATCCTGATATACATTTAGGATTGGAGAGGACTCAATATTTCTTAGCTAATGCCGTAATTTATCAGTATTTTGACTTCAGATTGACTATTACATTTACTAAATAGTACAGCAAAATCAATAAAAAGAACAGGCAATTGAAATTCCAATCCTAAATATGAAGTTCCGTATTTATTCACGTCAATGATGCTGACGTCATATTTCAATACTCGTGACATTAAACTTCCCCAATATCATTTGTGCTAAACACGCAGCAGTTAAGATACCAGATTTACGATGTCTTCTATTGTAACAGCCGTGTTTAAAGTGACTCTTGGCTTGCTTGTGAATAAAGGCAGAAATATAGTAGCGGAGAAGCTGAAAGATGGTGATGTAACAGAGCAAAAATTTGGTAAATTGATCGTCCGTGAAATCGAAAATATCGAGTCCAAGTTGGATGGATTATCAAGGAAAGATTTGCTAGCGAGTATCAGCTTCTTTAAGGAAGGAATCGGGTTTTTGTATGTCGTTTTTGATAAGGCAAGGTCCAGGAGCGAGCGAGGCTTGTCAACAACACAAGCAGCTTGTGATGAAGCATTTTCTCTCGCCAAAGGAATGAAAAAGTTGGAGCTTATTGACCTGGATGAATCAGCTACGAGGGCTCTTTCTGACGCAAAGGAGAGATTCAAAGAATCTCGAATAGAAGCAACAAAAGCCTTTAGTAATAAAGCTCGAGAAACGTCTGACCGTATTCTAGCAATGCAATATCGAGTCATGGCGACAATACTGGAGACACTAGACAATCCCGAGGATGCAATAGCACCATGTAGAGTGTGCCTTGAAGAACTGAACTCTTTGCCAGCAGTTCAGAGTTGTTTTGGCGTTCAGCTCAAGAAAGGCCTCGGGAGAGCACGGGGTTTGTTTGGTAAAGACCAACGCAAGCAAATCATTGGCAGTGTCTATCAGGTCAATCGTGTCGTCTACGATGTCACGCAAACATTCAGTAAAGGCGTAGATCCCTGGATTTGGCCTACTGTTGATGTCGGAGAAGACAAAGTTGATCCTTTGTTCGACCAAAGATTAACTAAAGTATTGCGTAATCATGGCATAGAACAGTGTTATGTAACATTGTCATTTGGTCAGGGGAGTGAAGAGGAGCACAAGCTGAAGGAGCCAGTGTGTATTGCTACAAACTCCAGCGGACATTTCATTATTGGGGACTACAAAGATTGTACCGTAAAGGTGTTTGACAGCGGTGGTAAATTTCTAAAACATTTCAGTGTCCGTAGTGATGTCGTGGATACAAAGTTATCCACACACATTAATGGTGTAGCCACAGATGTGAATGACAACATCTATGTACTGGTGGTATTGATGAATAGTAGATTTGACGCATGTAAGCCCGCCTTTGTCCATAAATTTGAGAACAATACCAGCCTGCATCACAAGTTTCCCGTGAGGGTAGCAGAGTGGGAGTGCGGCAGTGTGACAGTCACCGACAGTGGCAAAGTACTGCTGAGTAGTATGACTGTGGTCGAGGTATACGAGAATGATGGACAGTTTGTCCGCAGTTTTGGAGAGGGGATATTAAGTTGTGCAACTAATATTACTGCTACTAATGATGGCCGTGTTATGGTAGTGGACATAACTCATTCTTTTCTTCACATATTCAGTGAAGACGGCGACCACCTGAACAGATTTGAACTACGGGGATTTTATTTCTCTCCTGTAATTACTTTCCACCAGGCGAGTGAAAATGTCGTCGTCGCTTCCACAGAGCGAGACCAACGACACCTGCATATCGAAATATACTCCAAAGATGGCGAGTTTATTCGCAGGACTCATATCCACCAAGAAGGAATCGAATTGTTAAAAGGGATCACAGTGACTTTCGAAGGACGCATTGCTTTACTTCTTAATAACAGTCGCGCCATTGAAGTTCGAAGGAAATTCGCAGTTTAGCCCTAAATATGCGTAAACAAGGGCCATAAACTACTGGTTGGGCTCAAACTGACATATTCACGAGTTTCAGAGGCGTAAAAACCTGTCTAGTTTCTTCTTAATGTTTTAAGAATGATGTAGTCGTTTTCTCTGTATCGTAAAAATTGATCAAAGTCTTTGACAGACTCATCCTAAGAATGTTACAGTGTGTTTGGAAGGGATATACCATAATATTATATATTGGAAGAATACCTGTCAGAAATAAGAGTAATGCCTTAATAGAATTTACCCCGGGGGGAGGGGGTACTTGGCACAAAATGAACCGTAAGTATTAAATTAAAGCAAGAGATCATCAAGGTACGTTACCTTGATAATCTCTTGATTAAAGTAACTTTCACCTCCATTTCAGAGAACTGTAACGAGAGAGCTCCAGAGCTGTAACTTGTTCTTGATTCCTTAGTTTTTGATTCTGCGAAGCAACATTGATAAAAAGAGATTCGTAAGGAAGATTGAAAACAAAATACCATTTATCAATGCTTGAAATGAGTGAAATTTACTATCATACTTTTTCATATGATCAAACGACCTCACGCGCCTTGAACAACATGTAAAAATGTTTTATCTTGTAACGTAAATAATGATAGCAGCTAGGACTAGCATGCCGTTGTACACGAACAGAATTAGTCAGAGAGGGTTTGATTGTAAAAACATTTGTGGAGTGGAATTTTTTCAACTTGGAAATTTCCACTTATTTCAATTTAAGCGAAATTCTCACAGAATTGTATATAATTTTCCCTGTTCTTTTTCATCTGTGGCTAATAAAAAGATTTTAAGAAAAAAATATAGGATCACCAGTTTAGCTTTTAAGATAGATGCAACTGATGGTAAAACGTAAGGTCAAGTTTGTTGCTTTGCAAGAGAATAGTGAAACCTTAATTTTTGACACAATAAAAGGTACAGTGGAGAGTTACCGTAAAAAAAGCAAAGCCATTCAAAACAGAACAGTTCCAAGCCTGAAAAATCGCACCTAGTTGTATAAATCTGAAATAAAAAACCGGAAAACTGTTTCAGCCAACTTAAAACAGTATCAGTTTTGTAACTAGTGCCCGTAGGGCTTCATTCTAGGCGGGTTTGTCGATTTTTCGTCTATTTCTAAGTCTAGTTGATATTTGAGTGAAGCTCCTCTTAAATACTATGATTATTACTGCACACTGAGGTGTAATCCTCAAGGATACCATACAGTGATGCTTTAATGAAAGTTTCTCTAGGAGTTAAAGGAAGCTGACTAAGTTAGAGAGCAGAGGTTTGATATCTATTTAATGGAACTAGCTGAATATTTGGAACAGGCTGCTGCTCCTGAATTCGCAGATAACTGTCACGTGAATTTAATAAAGATTGGAGCTCTCGCAACGAAAAGGATTGTAGGAACACACATTACTGTGCTGATGATTGCCACCTTCGGGCTTGAGGGGGCGGTGACCTTCTTGCCCGAAAAAATGACGCAATGCATGAATGCGTGAGTGTCAAATTGCATGAGAAACAAAAACGTTCACAATTCGCACATCTAAAAACTGAAAATGATTTGCTATAATTCAAAAATATTTAAAGCTTGCATACTCATTGACCTTTGTTAAAAGGTCTCAATGTAGTAAAATCTGAAACTAATAATACGGCTTCGAACAAACGTGAATGTGGGTTTACGCCTAAGTTTTGTATATATTTTATACTATATGGTTGGTTCCACGACCGCAAAAAACCTACCAGACTGTATGTATCGCACCGTAATTCTTGTCGACGTCGTGTTTAAGCTGAGCGATTTTATCAGAAAGTTTTCTAAGGTTTTACAGAAATTTCAGTGATAGTTGGGTTTGTTTACTAATCGAATTCATGTTGATCAATCAGCTTTGTTGGTTCCCAAGGTAAAAAACAGTCGTGAAACTTGATGCCATTCATCTGATTCCAAGTTATCGAAGGCGAAGAAGCGATATGTGGGAAAAACAACAATATTACTCCTCAATCGCCGGATATACTTTTCTTCCGATTTAGCCTTATTGGCCCTGTTCCCGCTAATGTCTTTCCACACGACCACGTAGAAAAAAAACGAGTTTGAATAAGAAAAGATCCATGGATAATTTTGAAATAAGACGCCTCGCTTTCATGCCTTCAGGGACACCGCAGACCGCGAGCAGCGCAGGCTTGTTCATTCTCGACGTCGACGATAGACTTATAGGAAACCGAAACCTAGACTCGTGCTACCACAGGTAGCCCGAGTAACGAGGCTAAACACACTCAAACTGCTACCTCATTCAGTGATACGCAAAGAAGTCAGTAGTCCTTAAACTTGGTTTTAAGTAATGGTCTGGCTAGGGGACGGACCATTATGAAAGTGATGGGGGGTGGGGGGCAGGGAAAAGACCAAAAAAAAAAATTCATGCAAGGGAAAATGCCAAGAAAATAAATTCATGCAAAGAAGAAGGTAAAAAAAAATCATGCAGAAGGAAGGTCGAATTGTGACTTTTTCACACGTAGTAAAAAAAATTCGTGCAGAGGGGTTCACCTGAAAAAAAATTCCTGCACAAGCAGTGAGCGAAAAAAAAAATTCGTGCAAGCTGAAAATTCCCCACCCCCCCCCCCCCACCATCACTTTTCTAATGGTCTGTCCCTGAGAAGCAGGGAGAAAAACAATGGCGTTCGGCAATTGTGTCTGGCGGAGTTAAGTTTGTGATGCTAATTGGCGCATAGAGCAAAAGCCAAATTTGGCCGAGAGACAGAAAATAGGGGTATGAAAATGACAAGATCTAAAAATGGCGTTTTTTTTATTTTTTTTTTCATTGTTTCTCGGGGTTTTTTGGTATTAGCCAATGAGATGAGGCTTTTAGCCAAACCTTTAGTTAATGCACATCCAGTGTTAAACAGTAATGAACTCTTAATTAATTAATCAAACTTGGTCAAACAGTATGACTTAAAACAAAGATGCATTAAAAAACCGTTAATTTTTCTTCCAATAAATATCTCAAACCCTTAACTTCAGCATAATACCAGACCCTTTCAGTACCAAAATTAGGTAGTTGGCTAAAATAGTTTAATTCGTTTCTGTCAGAAGGGAAGGGGCAAAAGCAAATTTTGGGAGAATGACGGGGCAGCCAAATTTCGCTCAAGGTGAGTCGTGACACTGTTTTTAGCACGAAATTCCTCAGTTTTGAACGAAGCTCATTTAAGGTTGGGGGCTCTTAATATGTAAAAAGCTTTGCAATGTCGAAGGGACTGAATTTGCTGGCTTATTCAATTTGAAATAGTTCATATAAACTGATCATTTTTCCTTTCTCTCTTCACATCTTCCCTCACATTCATTGTTTTCATTCGCTTTATGTGGAATTCTCGCTTATCCCCTCGATTTTCTAGTAAGAACAGTCTAAACTTCCATTTGGATCCAATCGTCTACCTTGCACTGTTTTAAATATTTTCTTTCTACTGTTTTTACAGGGTTGTGTTTTGTACAAGGTGGAATTTAATGGAACCACAAATGAAGAGGACAGAAAAGGTCTCAATTCCATAAAAATATATTAGAGCGCATACCTACCGTTCATGGTGTCAAAATGATGTTAATATGTTGTAGAATATTAGTTAAGTTGTGATACAAGGCTGGTGTAAGGCGTAGCTAAACAACTGTCCAAAGAGTACAGTTATGCGAGTAGTGCACTCGTGTTTTTGCTTATAAACTCAGCTGTTTTGTGGGTAGTGTAAAAACCTGGACGTCGAAGTGTAATAGAGGTGAGACGCATGCGTTCTGTTTTTAGGGTACCATCTGGAAGAAGGATATTTGTAGTTATAAGTTTGCGCGCCCCATGGGGTGAGATCGGTGGCGCATAGGGATGGTAGTAACGAAATAGCATTATTACAAGCTATCTAATAAGTGTCTAAAAACCAGTGTTTTTTGGGTGCAGTGTAAAGGGAAGAGTGAGACGCATGCGTTCTGTATTAAGGGAACCATATGGGTAAAGGATATCTTTAGTTAAACTACAGATGATCATTAATAACTTTCTAATACGTGACACCTTACCTGACGCGGTGACGATAAAAAGGGTATTGCACCTACCGCCTGTCATCTCCCGTGTTGGGCCGGTGACATCCCTACTGTCATGTGAGGGGGGTTTTGACCTATAGCCTTGTGGCTTGGTCGTTTTCCTCCTCCGGGGTGCGCCGGGTTAAGCTCATTGCACTTCGGGCTCAACTAGGTATCACCATGTCGCTCTGCCATTGCACTGGTCATAGCACTATTAGACCCGGGCAGAAGGCGCCGTAAAAAAAAAAAAGGAAAGAAAACGTGTCCAAAAACCAGCGTTTTGGGGGACAGTGTAAAGGGCACCATATGGATGTCGGATATTTGTAGTTATAGGTTTGCGCGCCCCGTAAGTTGGGGTCGAATGGGGATAGGGATTTCTGTGACTAAGCTAGTTTGCAATGGTCCTATCCATACCGCTCCCACCCTACGGGGCTCCCGAACTTATAACTAAAAATATCCTTCATCCATATGGTACCCTAAATACAGAACGCATGCGTCTCACTCCTCCCTTTACACTGCGCACAAACAAACGTTGGTTTTTAGACACGTATTAGATACTTTGTAATGATCCTATTAATTTCTTGGAGAAGGAGGAAACGCTTTAGGTTTCGACTCACAACCACTTTTTCGTAATACTTGGTGGGACGTTGAAAGAACCCACACATCGTTTTCAAAGAGTACGGAGAAGTTGCTCGCGGTGTCTTTTTTAGATAGTTTGTAATGGTGTTAGTAAGCTTGTTCCCTCAAACCTTCCACATCCATTTGGTTCCCCTAAAACAAAATTCATGCGTCTTTTATCCGCCCTAACACTACCGAAAAACACTCTTTTTCACTCTACCCAAAAAACGCTTATTTCTATACACTTGTTTTTTGAAAGTTTGTAGTGGTCTTATTTGCCTCTAAATTAAATAGGATCATTACAAACTATCTTATACGTGTCTAAAAAGCAGCTTTTTTGGGGGTGCAGTGTAAAGGGAGGATTGAGACGCATGCTTTCTGTATTTAGGGCACCATATGGATGAAGCATATTTTTAGTTAAACTACAGAGGATCATTACAAACTATCCATAAAAAAACTTGCCTGACGCGGTGACGATAAAACGGGCATTGCACCTACCGCTTGTCATCTCCCGTGTTGGGCCGGTGACATCCCTACTGACACCTTAGGGGGCTTTTGGCCTATAGTCTTGTGGCTTGGTCGTTTTCCTCCTTCCGGGTGCGCCTGGTTGAGTTCATTGCACTTCGGGCTCAACTAGGTATCACCGCGTCGCTCTTCCATTTTCAGTGGTCATAGCACTGTTAGACCCGGGCAGAGGGCGCCGTAAGAAAAAAAGAAAAAACAATACGTGTAAGCAAGTGTTTAGGCGCAGTGTATAGGGAGGAGTGAGACGCGTCTAAAAATTTTAAACGCTGGTTTTTAGACAAGTTTAAGCTAGTTTCTTATGGTCCTATCCCCACCGGTCCCACCCTACTGGGCGCGCAAACTTTTGATCACAAATATGCTGCATCCATATGGTGCCCTAAATAAATCGCATGCGTCTCACTCCTCTTTCTACACTGCACTTAAATACGCTGGATTTTGGACACGTTTTTTTTGTTTTGTTTTTTTACGGTTCCTCTGCCCGGGTCTAATAGTGCTATGACCAGTGCAATGGCAGAGCGACATGGTGATACCTAGTTGAGCCCGAAGTGCAATGAGCTTAACCCGGCGCCCACCGAAGGAGGAAAACGACCAAGCCACAAGGCTATAGGTCAAAACCCCCCTCACATGACAGTAGGGATGTCACCGGCCCAACACGGGAGATGACAGGCGGTAGGTGCAATGCCCTTTTTATCGTCACCGCGTCAGGTAAGGTGTCACGTATTAGATACTTTGTAATGATCCTCTGTAGTTTAAATAAAAATATGCTTCATCCATATGGTGCCCTAAATGCAGAACGCATGCGTCTCACTCCTCCCTTTACACTGCGCACAAACAAACGTTGGTTTTCAGACACGTATTAGATACTTTGTAATGATCCTATTAATTTCTTGGAGAAGGAGGAAACGCTTTAGGTTCCGACTCACAACCACGTTTTCGTAATACTTGGGTGGACGTTAAAGGAACCCACACATTGTTTGCAAAGAGTACTGAGAAGTTGTTCCCGGTGTCTTTTTAGATAGTTTGTAATGGTGTTAGTAAGCTTGGACCCCCAAACCATCCCCGACCCGACCCAATTTACCCCACCCTATGGAGTGCACAAACTTGTCACTACAAACCTTCCATATCCATTTGGTACCTTAAAACAGAACGCATGCGTCTCAGTCTTCCCCTTGACACTACCACAAAAAAAAACACTTACTTTCTAATTCACTTCGTTGAACCGAACGTAAATTATTTTACACTTTATATTTCCTGTAACAGACATGAAACTACAACAGAGGAGGATGGATACTCTTACAGAGTAGCACGAGTTTATTTATTTGTGACACTTTAACCTTATAGATGCGCTTGTATTCCATAACTAAATACATTATCGATTGTAGTATACCAAATACTTAATCGACTGGAATACGTTAAGCTTACTCCGTACGATACTTGATATTGACCATTACAAACCCAAAAAGTTTGTTACTTCTGATCTTTTTTGAATATCCTCATGTACATACATGTCTTTTGAGATGTCGCATTTCCAGCGACCGTGGATTTTAAGTAGCCTGTCTGAAACCGTGTTATTACTGTTCCTTACAACCGATGTTATACCCCCCGATCTAAGGCTATGTAGTCCGTACTCTTTTGGGTTATACTCCAGCCCTTCTAAGCACTCCCTAAACATCTCAAGGCATCTCGAATACGAGAGGCCGATTTTGCAAAGTGAATACGACTTGGACTTTCTATGAAAACGTATACGGCAAAAAATGGGAAGTTCTGACTTTGGTTCTATAAGGGCCTTATCTAAGTACCTCTTTGTTAACTCCACAGGACAATATCTACCCTCAATACGTTTGATCTACACAAAGTTACCTTCCCGATAAATGTCCGTCTTAGAACGTGGAATCAATATGACCATGTGATCCCTTTCAGTTGGAAATCTAAGTGTTTAGCCAGAATGCTTGAAAATTCATCAAACCTCAAAAACCCCGTAACACCTAGTGAGCACATTATTGCTATTCTCAAATCCTCTTACCCCGCGTATTTATCAATAATATCCTCTGAAACGGGTCTCTTCTTAGCGACTGGCTTACGTTTACTTCTCTTAACAGATTATAATATTTCTACACATTTCCTTATCGAGCAGATTTCTAGCTGGTATGAATGTATGGAGCAACCTAAATGCTGAGAACGCTAAAACAACTGACATGCCTCCTTTTGCACGTTTTGATACTTCTGATCGGTAAATTGCAGCGATTACACTGTCGTAGGGTAGTTCTATTTGAATGCCTTTACTTCTAGACCACTGAAGAAACTTCTTGATTTCACCCAGTACCTTTCTTGGTCAAATTCACACTGGAGCACAACAGCTGCTTGATCACGCCTTGTCTGAAGGGACGTTAACCCAACATTCACTCTTTTCCACAACCCGAAATTAAACACATGACGCTCGACGATTTGGACCAGTGTCAAAAAACCTAGTACCATATCCTCTCCCTGGGCCAGCGCCAGCGCCAGTGCCTTCTTATATATGGCCTAAGCTTACAGCCAGTGCTGTCATTTACTTTCCGTATTGCTGACATATCGTACTGTAGCTTTTGGGGAATTCGAAATTGAAACATGTGGCAATTAATCTCCCCTTCAACCGTTCTCATCCTAAAAGTGAATCCTTCTTGCGTCCATGCTCAAGTGCATCGTGACCCTTAAACACTCGATAGTCTACCATGCAACACGCCTAATACCTGATCAATAAGGGCCAGCAAGGGCACGATAAGTGTACCAACAGCTTTTTTCTGCCTCATGTAACGCAAAGTTCTTGATATTTGACAAACTGGAGGAACTAACAGGCAGTTTTCATTACCCTCGTTTTGAACGCAAAAATCTATACCAACGCATCCTGGTGAAAAGAACCTTTTGAGCTTGTGATTATAATGGTTTGCAAAACAATCGATATAGTGTGGCCCCCACAGAGGTTCTATACGCTCGAGTAACGCGCAAGTAATTTGCCAATCATCTATGTCAACTAGCCTACTGAGAAAATCTTCTCTTTCCACTTGCGTTCGTGGTACCCATTGTATGTCAAGAAGCATTTTTCGTTCAATGCAGATTCTAAAATTCATAATGTTATCGCATGTAATTCTCGCTTCATGGTCCCTACTTCCACTATTTTAGCCGCTGATTGTCGGTAAACCACTTCACATGAGAATTACCTAATGCCACATCACATGATTCAATGCAAACTCACTTGCATACACTTCCCTTCATGTTGAGCTTTTACGACTCTCCTCTGTCCACAAATTGTGACAGATATACTCTTGGTTCAAGATGGTGTGACCGCTGCCGCCAGTGCTGTTTGCTTCTGAGGACACAAAGCAATTGGGCGTACTGTGGCAAAAACAATATCTTATATTGATCTCTATATTCTCTTTCCCGAACTGAATTTTCTTGTTTGCATATTCATCGAGCTAAAAGACCAACTCCCCACCTTGGGACGCGGCAATCGACCTAGAGCAGTCTCGTCATTTTTCTGCTGATATTACCCACCACTGCCCCCGTGGCTATGATTTACCCGTGAGAGACGCCACATGTCTTGCCGATATGACATAATTTCTGCTCTCAGTACTTTCTATGTGCTTGAGTATTTTCTCTACCCTGTTTTGCGTAACACTAATTGCCCCTCTATGGCGTTCCAACATAAACCCAACCATGTAATAATTTGTTGCGGTTCCCATACGCTTTTTTCCTCGTTGGTCTCGAACCCCGCTAAATCAAGATCATATCTCACATGCATTGCGAGGTTTTTACTTTTCGCGTAAACTCCCTCTAATATGAATCCGTCATCCAAGTAGATGGCTACCTTAATTGCCTGTAATCTCCAGTACTTTCAAAAGACCGCACTCACTTGGTGAACATGTATGGCGCTGTCGACGACCCCAAAAGGTAATACTGTAAACACAAACTATCGAACTTTTTCTGACCTCTATGACTTCCATACCATCCCTAGGTAAGTTTGGTAATCCCTTTCTATTACTATATGATAGTACCCACTTTTAAGATCGAACGAGAACATATATGAATCTCCTCCAAAATAACGTAGCCCAACTTTCCAATCTTCGTACTTAAAACGATGCTTTCCAAATATTTGTTGACACGTCTCAGATCTAAAATAAGCCTTTTCTTTCCGTGTTGGACTGAAACTGAAAGGGGGGTTTACCACTGTTGGTGGCGACTCCACCTCCCAAACACGATCAGTCTTTATAAGCTCTAGTAGCGTTTCTTCCGCAAAATCCTTGTGTTCTACAGCTGCCCTGTTATTTGGTAGTATTTTAGAATGCGGCAGACGCACAAAGGGGAGTTTATACCCCTTGCGAATAACGTCGAATGAATTTAGAAGCACCTATGCCTTCAAAAAATTGAATATTCTTCCTAGCCTACTCCTTACTTAATTAGTATTATAACTGTGAGAGAACTCGTAATGTCCATTTACCTCGAGAAGGTCGTTTACAAAAACATCCTTATTGTTGTTTAAGTGTACTGCTGTTCGTTGGCTGTCCTCCTCCTCCTATTCCTCTGACATAGAACTCTCCTCCTGGATAATTTCCATAACTTCTGCATTCTCTGGCCCAGTGGCCCAGCTTGTAGCATTTATAGCAGCGTTGACCATACTCTGCACGGCCTTTGACGAGTAAATGCTCAACAGTTTAGTACCAACACACTCACTGAATTATTGATTGTTAGCCTGGGATTGGGTGGGCGGGAGGGCATTTCAACTAGCATCGTAGGATTAAACTCGTGAGCTACTTGCGAGAGACAGAGAACTTGAATATTACTCACCTACTCTTAAGTAGACTAGCTGACCAATAGTCAATCCCTTTGGGAACACCTTGTGTTCCCTGTCTA
This sequence comes from Ricordea florida, assembly GCA_949710005.1. Lineage (NCBI taxonomy): Eukaryota > Metazoa > Cnidaria > Anthozoa > Corallimorpharia > Ricordeidae > Ricordea > Ricordea florida. The sequence goes on along the minus strand of OX453285.1, from coordinate 18,002,432 downwards.
CAGATAAACTTGTTGAGAACAATAGACACTGAATACCTTCCATGCCAATTGAAAATATATTTACGTTCTAATTCACTTCGTTCAACCGAACGTAAATTATTTTACACTTTATATTCCCTGTAACAGACATGAAACTACAAGAAAGTAGGATGGACACTCTTACAGAGTAGCACGAGAACTCACAAAGTATAAAATTACCCGCGTACATGTGTCCCTTACTACGCCTTGAACTCTTTTGCCTTCCTTTTCTTGCTGGCGGCTTCCTTCGCCTTTTTAAGTTTCTTCTCATCTTCGAAGTTCGAAGCCAAATCGTCCGACTCATATTCCTCAACTACCTGCCAACCATCCTTGAACTTATCCGCTATCTTTATAAGCTTCTGCCGCTTGTGAATGATCACCTTGCCATCTCTTGCTAGCTGGGCGATTCCGGAATGCTCTACTTCTTTCACGCTGGTCACCTGAATTGGTCTAATATATTATCCAGTTTGGCGTTCGCCTTGAACTGCTTTCGGTTGCCCTTGTATTTGAGTTCCACCGTCTCTTTTTCGATATTTTGCTTACTCTCAAACGTCTTGCCTTCTGAGTCCGACATTAGCAACAATTCAACTAGCATCGTAGGATTAAACTCGCGAGCTACTTGCGAGAGAGAGAGAACTTGAATATTACTCACCTACTCTTAAGTAGACTAGCTGAACAATAGTCAATCCCTTTGGGAACACCTTGTGTTCCCTGTTTACAGATAAACATTGTTGAGAACAATAGACACTGATTATCTTCCATGCCAATTGAAAATACATTTACCGACATGAATTCACATTAGAACGAGTTTTTAGGACGGGTTAAGATGGGGGGTACTGGTGAGAGATGTACGTGGTTACCTAGCCAGCAGAAAATACAACGCGCCTGGCTGTTTTAGGCATTTCCAAAGTATGCAGGCCTATATTTCAAACTGTCTCTTGGGCCGAGGATATGCTGGTAGTACCAGTAGAACTCTTCTCTTACGTTGTTGAAAACGGATTCATTTGCCATTTTCTTGAGGGCCATTGTTTCCAGAACGAGAGCAAAAGGCTTATCTCGGCTTTCAGTTGATGACAACACATCGGCAAAGATGTTTGTCTGTTTGTCAGTCCAGGATTTGTTTTTCTGCGTTTTAGAACGCTTCACCTTCTTCTTCGGCGCCACTTTGTTTTCCCAACGTACTCTCCTTTCGTTCTAGTTCCAGTCTAATTGGCGCATTTTCTCCTAAAACTCGACCTGGAAACCCGTCTAAGTGTGAATTCGTGATGCATTTTGACGAGTTTCTCGTCTACTTTAAAAACTCGTCGACTCAGACGGATAAGTGGACGGGTAAATTTGGACGAGTTTCTCGTCTAAAACCCGTCCCGACCCGATTTCACACTAAGACAGGAAACTCGTCTCAGACGAGAAACCCGTCCAAGACCGGTTACTCGTCTCTAGTGTGAATTGGGCCAATGTGTGCTATTGACGATTTTCCTTCACTGAAAAAAGCACAGCTCTTGCCTCTGTTGTTAAGTAACCATATCATGACTTAACGATGATAAAGTAGTTTAATTATACTGGCAGTTTCAGTTTAAATAAATATTTTCATTGGTTTTTATTCTATTTTTGTCATCTTTTGTTGTGGGAATATATACAACAGCTGCCAAAAATTCATTTCAACAAAAGTAAATTCTTTTGTTATTTAAAACGCAGTACACGTGCACTCTTGTTATCACTGGAAAGGTTAACATTAATTGCCGCGCTCGGCATACAAAGGCTTTACCTATTTCTACAAACCCTACACAGAAGAGTGCCCCATATAAAGAAAAATCAAAAAAGTCCTATTGATTATCTAGATTGTTAAAAAAAATTTTAATTCACCTTTTGTATGATATGAAGAATTAGAATAGAATTACAACAGAATTATAACGCGTGGAAGTAATTCCATAAACGTACGTAATGAACAAATGTTTGTTCAAGTCTTACGTCTCTGTGATGAGACAAGACGGCAATTTTAAAAAAGCCGAAAGCAAGGAATTAAACAAGGAACAATTTGGAAGCAAGGGAATAACACAAAACAAAATATATCTTTTTGCTCATATCACATGTCGAGAAATACTACTACTAGACAATTCGCCTCAGGCCTCTTCCCTTCGCCTTTCCCACTTGCTGTCCTTGGTGTTCATAACTTGGTATCATAGCAAGTCTCATACAATCCTTGTTAAATGTTCCTGGCAACATCTTCCAGGCAAATTAAGAACTCTTTGAAAATTTTCCTCAATTTTTAAGGTTTAGGAACCATTGATTTGAAAAATGCTCCTCTGAATAATCAACAGATACAGTTTGATTATCATGTCAGTTTGTCCGCCTCTCGAATGTTTGTAAAGTAAAGTTCAAGGATTGCAGCGATCAAATAAAGTTAAACTGATGTTTTTCGTTTCGAAAGATCGTGTCGTTTCTGTTTCGCCCCTCTTCCTCTTAAAAGAAAACTATTATATAGCTATAGAATGTTTTAGTGTCTATCCTTTTTTCTAAGAAAAAAAATATTTTCCACAAAGCGTTTGGAATTGAAAAATAAACAATTTTAGTCATGAAATTGTTCACAAAGCATTTTTTCCCCTAAGCAACAGTTAAACCGGCTGCCCCCACACTTAGTTTAAATTCAAATGAGTAGTCATTTGCTACAAACGAGAAAGGTTTTGCAGGTGGGTAAGTAACACTATAACAGTAGTTTTCTGTAGCTTTAAAGGCAAAATGAAATAGTAGAAACATTGATGCAGCAAGCTAGATACTTCTATTTTGGTGAAGTTTATGATGCGTTAAATATCGCTTGAGAAAATGATACTGTAAAGGATGTTCTTAGCGAGAGTCAGTTTCGAGCTCGAGACAATTACAAGGACTAATTCCTTTAGTATTCCTTGCCTCAGTTTCTTTGTCTAGAGCTCAATTTTCCTGCTGTAGTCCGCCAAAAATTGCGTTAGACTTCCTCATTTGAAAGCGCTTTTACATTTACTTCTCAGAAGTATGGTAATGGTATACTGTTGTTGGAAAAACGAACTTGTGTCTAAAATGGTCGTTTATTGTTTTGCCAAAAGTATACAAAGCAGGCAGATCGAAATATTTAATAATCTCGTGGTGAGGAAGTCGCCCAAGGGAAGCTTCTGCATGGGCTTGTAAGGAAATAACAAAAACAGGTAAAAATCTGTAAGAAGAATCGGTGGAGAATGTTCATTGTACCTAACTTTTGAGATTGGCCCTGAAAAAGACTCAAATTGTGCTGTTTAAGGGAAAAAGTATTTGCTTCTTTAGCACTTCATGTAAGATGGGTAGGGAAGTTGTGAGAGCACTCGGTTTTGTTTGCTTCTCCCAGGTGCAAGTAAGTCAAGTTTGTTTCTGGCATTCTCCTTGTTCTAAGCGATTTTTGCCTAATTCTCCGGGTTTCTTCGTCGATTAAGGCCAACTTCTCCAAGATTTAATAGCGAAGCGCGGCAGTTCTAAAAATAGATTACACATTCTCGGATCTCACGCGAGACGCGAACAAAAATTCATGTTGTCTGAGAGAAATAGACGGAGATGTAGGCGAAGATTTAATTTTTCCTTAAAAATAGTGTTTTACTGAATATGGTCAGTACCAAGCAGTACAGTTGGGGGACATGTAATAGTGATTCTAGATATCAAGAAAAACTACACAAATCTCCGAAGTAAATGCTGAAATTAAGTATGAAAATATTCATGCCATTTCCAAAGCCGTCTCAAGGAACTGAACGCTGTAAAAGATGAATTAATGCTTGTTCCCGTGAAAATGTCACCGTTGATAAGTCTACTAGAAGCACATAGATCTGTGCTCTACACTGGTCAGGAGAGAGAGGCCAAACAGTCGAGCTTCCTGGCCCCTTGAAAGCGAATTTTACAGCTCACGAAGCCTTCAAAGGATCTCGCCCGAAGCGCAAAGCACCTCATTCAAGCGTTTTGCATGACAAACAGGCAAGAATACAAAAATAATACAACACAATACTTTATTTTATACACGTGACACAAGGGAGCTCTTAAGTGCTCGTTAAAACGTGTACGTGTGCATGGCATATGAAACCAGAGGTAGAGATAGACCACCACACCGGGAACTACGTCCTCTACTCTTTTCGTACACAGCAGTGTGTGGACATGGGTTCTTAACGTCCCACAGATTATAAGGAACAAGTATTATGAGACGGGACCTACATTTTATCGTCCTTATCCGAGAAGACTAGAACGTCTACCCGTTTGGGAATGTCATTACATAGGCAGCACTTTCTTCTCAATTATACTTAAAGACCCTGAATGTTGGTCCGGTAGGGGTTTGAACCCGCAACCTCCCGCACGGTAGTCCGGTGCTCTACCAACTGAGCTACCCGGTCGGCGGTTTTTAAGAAAAGGTGACCCCGATAGGTTTTTTCCTCCGATTGAAAGGGAGCAACTTTCAGTGCCAGAAATTGGTATCTTAGAGGCCCGGGATGTGGATGATCATGTACCTAGTTAGGGACGAAGATGGAAACAACAAAGCGACGCAAACGGATTTCACCAGACACGAACTGTCAAGTAAGATCGAAACCATTATTCTGAAGAGTGAGGTGAAAAGAATGTCTTCTCAAAATAGCATTAAGGTGATAAAGAAACTTTGTTTCGAGGTTGTTGCAAAATATTGGACCCAAATGAAACATTTTGTACGTTGAATAACTCCTCCGTTTGAGGTTCTGTTCGAATGGCTTCTTAAATGAGGCCTCTCCTTTGGACAGCATAGCATATTGGAGCAATGCAGAAAACAGAAATCCAGTCTAAGTTATAACCAACCATCTGTTAACCGTGAAAATGTTTGAAGCAGTAAGGAAAAACTGTTTATTTGTCTGCTGAGATTGAAAATTAAGTGGCTGTCCATTCAAAACACAGTGGAACCCCGATACAACGATATACCAAGGGAGCAGTAAAATTATATCATGTCATATCAGGAATATCGTTATATCAAAAATTTTGATGACGTCACTCGCGCGCTTCGCTGTTGGATCCGAAGGTCATTTTCTGAATAGAACCTGACCATCTTCGTGCTTGGACCATAAATCAGAGCGGAAAAACCTCAGTCCGTAACTTACAACACGGACCTTGAACTCGTTTAGTAAGAGGTATTTAAAGCATCAGTGTCGAAAACAGCATGTTTGAAAAGCATCTTCGTTCCCAAGTAACGATTAAACCCATCTTAGTTATTCCTGAATATCATGTTATTGAATCAGCAGCTAAGTGATTAATGTGGGAAAAATTAACTCATGCAATATCACGGAACCACGGAACCTATAAAGAAGCAATATGGGAATTTACATGACCAGGATAACACTGATATGTACATTCGAGATGTGGTTACCAGAGCAAATTTGGCTAAGAGCTGTCTTTTTTAACAGCCAGATGTTTTCTTGGTAAAACAGAATATCAACATTACATTGACTGCGCCATCAGTCATTATTTTAAGAGATTAACTGAACTCAAAGCATCAATTTTAAAGTGGATGGGCCTTAAAGCGAGCGCTCAAGGCGCGAGTTTATAGGGGGGGTCTGAGGGCATCCTCCCCCAGGAAATTTTGAAATCTAGAGCGGCTCGGAAATGGTATTTTCAACATTCTCCATGAGATATTTCTAAAGAGACAACCTGGACAAAAAAATGTCATCGTCGTAAAAGGCGGACAGTCAACCTGTTCTGTGTTTTTTGTTTTGTAAAATTTGAAAACAATCGATATTGTTCTTCCAGACAAACTTGTTGCAAAGATTTTTCTCATACTCCTCCTACATGTATATAGAGGCAGGAGCCCATATTATACGGCGGCGAGAAGATATGAATTTTATGTTCGAATGGCAAGAACCATATCTCACGAGAGAACGCCGCGAACGAGTGAGATATTTTTCTCGCCATTCGAACATTAAGGCGTTCGCTTGGCAGCTTTGTATACAAACAGAATCGTGCAAGGCGGGATCTTTTAGTTATTAAGGGAAGGTACAACCTCGTAACTGCGATGATCAATTAATGTTATTACGTATTAATCCGCAGTTCAAATATATGGTCTTTCATATATTCATTTACATCATTCTTCTTCATCTACGGGTATATAACGAACTCGCAATATGACCAGCTCCCAGTTAGCTTGATAGCTCAGTTGGTAGAGCACTGCTCCGGTATCGCAGAGTTCATGGGTTCGAATCCCGTTGAAGCCTGAGTTTTTTTTTTTCAGGCTTCAAAAGTATTGACTTTGTTGTTGTTTGTAAGAGAAACTTGATGAGCCGATGAGATGTATAAGAAAGTTTCAAACACGAGTCCGGTTCGTTCTTAAAAACATCTCTCTAATGCACATGTTAAATTTTTTCAAGTTAGCAAACCAGTCTAAGAATCAAAAGAGGAAAAAGTAGGCAGAACTAAAACAAAATAAAAACTCAGTTTACGGGCAACATGAATGTTTAAAAATGGCGGCTCGTTTGTAAGAGTTTCACTTATCGTGTCAATCATTTCGCTTATTATTGAGGCCCTGCAGGGGTAAATTCCGACAAGCGACACGGGCCGAAAAGTAGCGACAGCGACCAAATGAAATAGCGACAAACTACTGCCATTCTATTAAAAAATGTCGATAGCGACATCAATGCCGAGAATTAGTGACAAAGAACTGAAGTAGTTGTCCCTTAATTTCCGACAGCGACGTGAAGCCTTGACAAAACGCCGACGGCAAGGCATTTTAAAATTGCGACAAGCGACCTGGGACCCCTCCCCCCCCCCACCCCTGGCAGGGCCTCATTATTTGCTCACCGTGACCGCCAAATAATTTCAACCCATATTTATTTGCTTCGGCAGTATTTTTTGGTATATTCTTTTCAAGCAAGACTTGAGTCTCTCCCAGTCTAATTCAGGAATTTTTTCCTCAATGATGGTCGTTTTCCGTACTAATGAGATATGAAATTCTCTTCGAGTGATCATTTTAATACGAGAAGCCGGAGAAATTCCATCTCTCCAAATATATCTAAGTATATCTCGGGAAACATCAGGACTCTCGGGAAAACAAAACTAACTTTTTCCCTCGAGATCATGCATAAAGTGTATGATATTTCTTTGGGAAATACAAGACCAGTTCACTTCCTGGGCTATCTGGTTTGGTATTTTACAGGATGTATGCAGTAAAAGCAATTGTCGTCCTTGTTTTGGTCCTGTTTGTGGTGGAAACCACAGCCCTTTCGAAGAAAAAGAACAAAGTATTAATTCTTGGAGGAGGTCTGTCGGGAATCAGGGCAGCCAAGACTCTGCTAGACAATGGAATCACTGATTTTCTTATTCTTGAGGCACAGGACCACATTGGAGGCAGAATACATGCAGTTCCTTTTGCAGGCATGAGTGTGGAATCAGGAGCCAATTGGATACACTTCATACATGAAGAAGACACAGAACCGCTGATCAAAAGAAAACGTTCCCTTGGCATGAATGGCATTTATTCCAACTACTCTGATATTATCATCAGGTAAGAGAAAGCTTTCAAAGCTGAATTTTTATTTCACTTTGTTTTTAACTCGTGCATACACGAAGCGAAGAAACTAGTTTTTAAGGAGATTCCGAAATGCAAATTAGTCGCTCAATCACACACTCACCCGCTCACGTGCATATGTTGTTGCTCAATTTTATCCTTGGTTTAAATTTTATTTTCCTTTGTTTCAAAGACATTATCATACATCACCATACCAAAAATACAAAGGATAATAAAATTTAAACCAAGAATAAAACTGAACCACAACATATACACTGTCCGTAATTAGTCGCCAAAACCCGAGATAGTCCATGGGCCAGACCCCTAAAAATGGGGTGATCAGGCTCACTTGGAAGGACAGGCGCTATCATACATTTTTAGAAACCTTGAAACCTGTAGTTTACGAAAATGATTGATAGCAATCCCAAATGAGTAGCTTTATAAGCAATATCACGTGACAAAGTGACGTCATTGCTTGACTTATAAAATGTAAGACTACATATTAGAATACTGCGCCTTTCGAGAAATCGTTCTTGAAAAAACTTCTTTAAACATAAATTCATCGAAAAGATACTTCTGAATTATAAATTTAGTCTTGATAGCATTGGAATCTCAAAGAAAGTATTTTTTAAGGTGGTTTCTATAGCAACTAGCCTAAAGTTGCGTGATTATTAACAAAATGTTATGTTTTTGGCAAATTTGAGTCATCTTCGCCCTTTTTTCATCGCCAAATGTAAAATTTCTGTACATTTGAGCAGTTAAATTGACATAGCGCCAAGGGATTTATTGATCAACGAAAAATAAAACCAGCGAGCCATCCCAAAATGGCCGCCATCTTGGATCCGCCATCTTGGATCCGCCATCTTGATTTTCCATGTTGCCACTTTTTGATAATAACTTGACGGAAATGAGATTTTCATATCTGTGAGTCAAAAAAGGACACAATAGACAATTAAGATCTCGAGCAGGTTTAAAGTTCCTGTCCAATAGTGAGCGAAAACTTCAACAAAAATCATCATCTCTCATAGTTTACCTGAATATATCACCAATTCACTAATCCTCTGCTTCCTCATCTGAAGTTTCTTCTTGGTTATCAGCAGGATCTTGTTCCTCCTCTTCCTCATCCTCCGGTGGCCGGCTCTCGCAGTTAAGGAGTCGGCACATGTCGGTGCACTTTAATCCGTTGGTGATGCAAGTGCAGTTGGGAGCGCTGCATGTCTTAGTGCAGGTACAAGACAAAAAGTCTAGAAGGGCTGTTGGAGCTGGATCCCCTGTCATCCATTTGATTGACAAGCCACCTTCACCATCGGGAAGCCATCCGTGGTCCACTGGGGTGGGAACTTCAGGACAAGGCTGTAGGCTTCTCCTCTGTATTGCGGCTTGGTAGTTAGCGCGTTGCGCATGCAGCTTAAGGCAGTCTACACATGGGGGGAGTTGATGCGAGTTAATCTTCCCCTGTATTGCACAGAAAAGCCTATCGATGGTCTAAACCCTTTCCAAACCAGCCTCATCAACGCCTCATACATTAGCTTGTGGAACTGCACGCCACGGTTATATCTGCGACCATCCATTACTCCAGATAAAGATCCCCCCGCTACTACGCCAGATTCAATTGCCATGTCTCTAAGACCAGCGTCTTGAAAGCGTTTTCCAATGATTGTGAGCAATGTGCAGCATGTGTGGAATACACCCATTCTTGATGCAATGTTGCTGAATTTGTCAGAATGCTTCCAATGTATCTCTATTGCCTTAGCATAAAGCGCTTGATCAAGAACAAAGACGATATGGTCTTGAGCTTCAGAGAGTCCCTTATCTTCAGAGACCTTACTAGGATCTCGTGCACTGTTGACATATCAGTGGCTGGGGCGTCAATTGTTGGGAGATATCCTATGCTATCCTGTGATACATCGACCTCATCTCGCACGAGAATGTTAAAGCTTGTCCAGCCACTTGCACGTTGCTTCTGTTTTGCGTGGAGGCGCACCAAGACCCAATGCAGATTTTTCTTCCGCACTTCTTCAAGGATCACTGTGGACGTAACTTCGATGTATGCCCTTGAGGGAGGACCATGGCGTTCCCCGGCGTTGTAAGGCGTGACCTCCGTGCGGGGAAGATAATCTATACTCCTCCTTTTCGTTTTGCTTATCTCCATGTTTGCTTTGGGTTTGGGAAAGGGACCAAAATGTCGTTCCTGCACGGCTATCCCGTTCACTCTGTGTGACGTTCCAGCCCCAGACAACGTCTCCTCCAAACGATCAATATTGTCCCATGCGAGAGTGGTGTTTATGTGAGGCTGAATAGATTCTGGCAGTGGGACGTCATTATCAGGGGTCTGAGCCAATTTTTCCATGTAGAGTGCTGTGTTAATTTCCTCAATTTGCGAGTATGCAATGCCATGTCCGCATCGGTTGAGCAGTTGGATCAGTTCAACGTTGTTTGTCAGAGACTTTACTGCATATGGCAGTAATACTTGTTTAGGGGGTTTTTGCTTCCCTGCAGTTACGGTATGTACGATGTCTTGACCGAAAGAATTTACTAGGCGTTGAATTCGCAATGGGTATTCTACTGGTGGTTGCGGGTTTCCAGTTAATAAGATGTAGAGGAAAGTCCTAAGTTTCTCAGGAAGGCTGACTGCATTTTCACAGAGGTCGCTTGGTTTTGGGGGCCAATGACTCTCTATTTTGTGGTTTCTAACCGCTTCACGGATACTTAGGCCGGCTTCTTTGATCTTCGCATCGCTAGAACTACTCTGCTTTTCCAATTGCTTAGTTAACGCAAGACACTCTTTTGCGAGATGCACTTTCGACAAAGTCGATGGAATAATTATAAGTTTGTTGTTATCCAATAGATCTTCAAATTGGAGGACCTCTCCAAATTCTGCCTTGAGCTTTCGTTTAAGGTTTTTGGCGGGTGCCTCACTGATACCCTTGGCGCGCATAAACGAAAGTAGCATTTCTTTTAACTTGACCATCGAGATTAACCGCGGATTTTTGAGCAAGTCTGACCGGATATATGCAAATAGCTCCTCGAATGCTTCGTTCCTTAAATCTTCGGTTTCTTCTTCAGAAGTGGCACCGGTCGTATTTACTGTACTCGTTTCGTTTGGGGGCCTGGTATATTCACGGTAGCAAGACCTGTGATACCATGCTTCGGTAGCCACCAACTCCCGTGACACTACCGCGAGTAACCTAGTATCATGCTTCGTAATGGCGGCTTCTCTTATTGACTGATCAGCTCGCAGATCCCGGCATTGGGTGAGATTCTCTCTATTACTCGATCCTTTTTTGTATTTATCCTTTTGGCAGAAAATGCATACTATTTCATATACCCCACTTTTTGTGCCGGAGCTTTGCCGAACCGATTTTTCGCTTCCATCGATTTGCTTGGCTTGCTGGGGTTGTTCTATCGACGAAAGTTTATCTAGATCGCGCTTCATGGTAAAAACACTTCGGCATTGCCGATGGTAGCTTATCGGAGGGATTTCCCCTTCGCCATAAGAATTCTCTAAATCCAGCAATGGCTTAAATTGGCGGATTTTTGCTGCGTTAAGAAGGGATTTCCAAGATGCTTCATCCTTGGGCGAGCAGAGTTTCTGATCAAACTGATCACAACAATGGATTATGCAAGTGTCAAGTCGAGGGCGCTTTTCCTCCAAATCTGTATTTTCTTAAAAGAAATATTTGAAAAAAAGCTCAGAATTAAGTAAAAAGGCAGGGAGAAATCGGTGGAATATTTCTATAGGCGGTGAAGATTGGAGTTGACTCTCTCGAGCGTTTTTCAGATGTGATGCAGATCGTTACATACCTGTAAGTCGGCTGCAAATATTTTGGTAAAAATCGATCAAATATTAAGGATTTTACCTTATTTTAGTTCTATATTAAAGAATAACCCTTTCTGGATCAATTTCTTTGCTTATTTACTTAAAAACAAGATTCAAATCACCATTTCTATACGACAATGCCGAAGTACTCACCATGTATAGCAGCCGCCATCTTGGATTCTACCCATGATGCATTTCGCAATGTCAATATTAATTTTCTTTGAAATTTGAATTCTTTAAAGCTTATATTCGAAGATTTCTCGATTGTATTATAAAGTTTATAACTTTATTAGTCATAAGTGTTCGACACACGCAGGTTTGAATTATAGAAAGCACGTTTGAATTAATTTGTAAATTGGAGCCTTCTTTCAATGTAAGAGCACGTTTTATTAAATTTTCAATTAGCAAAAAAACCATTAAAGCTACTCATTTGGGATTGCTATCAAGTGAATTTGGTAACTCCTCTGGATGATCTTTCATGTTATATCACTCAGCCTTTGTCCCTCTAAGTGAGCCTGAGCACCCCCTCTGGCCCATGGACTAAGAGAGCCGACATAAAGACGACAATTGTCTTTGCCACCGAAGTCTGCTGAACAAAGTTCACTCTGAGCGTGCATCGTATCCAGAATCAGTGCTTATTTTTAAACAATTGACCGTAACCCGTGAGATAACCCAAACTTGATCCAGGATTCAGGGCAGAAGGGCCACCCTTGTTTGTTGACCCATAGGCATAGCTAGGATTAACCTATACGTCCTAAAGCCTAAAGCGAAAATTTCTAACAGGGAAGCCACCCCTAAAAAGAGCAATCTACTGTCAGATAGTGTAAGTCCACCAAATACTCACTAAAAGTACTAAATACTCACTAAAAGTGTTCCTCTCCTTTGTATTCTTGATCGGGCGTTTTGACGTTTCTTCCCTGTGACGTAGTTATTTTTAGAAAGTTTTTTGTTTTTCATACCATTTCCCAGTACAATCAGTTTGCAATTCCATAATGCCTTTTAGCATTCGCGCAAGTCATGACGCTTTGTAAGAGGGTGGGCGATCTTCATAGAGATGAGTTGGTATTCAAAAAATCTGTTTGTAACAAAGTCCCCTCAACTTGACCAACCCTCTGCAGTGATTTGAAGCAATATCACAAAACTAGGGTAGCTGTATTGAGGCGAAGTGTCGAGGATAACACGTTTCTGAAAATCTAGGTTTCTCAAAACGTCCACTTGAAAAGGTAATACGGGAGAGAACCGCTTCTGGTGATGGGTTCCTCGTCACAGTCATACACAAGCTATTCATAATTATGCTCCTCTTTTCCTGTTGACCTGCGCAAGCACTTTTAAAACTACCGAAACAGCCAACACTGACAAGACCCTGGGCACTAGGTTCTAAACTCTGGTATTAGAGAGCTCTTTTATTCAAATTGACTGACTAAACATTCCAGAATTTCGGAGAAAGCCATTTGCTTTTGCTCTCCACAACAGGGCCTGTTTCACAGTTCTTGTTTATCACTTTTTCAACATGTATTTTCGTTCTCCAGATTTTACCATGAAATACAGGTACTCAGTAATTTTAATTTTCGATTCTGTAAAAATAAGGAAAGCTTTTGTTTATAATTGACGTTGTTCAAGGGAAGGTATAGCGACTGAGGGCTTACTGATATTTTTCAGGGATGACCGTGGTAAAGACATAACCGATTTTCATGTGTACGAAAAGTATCATCATGTTGTGGAAGAAAAGGTAGAGGAATACATAGAGCAAAGAGCAAATTAAGGCGGTGAAGATCTTCCTGCCAGAGTTGGCATGGCGTTAATGGATGGAAACCCACAAAACCTATTGAAGACGTAGTGGAATATTTCAATTTTGACTTTGAATTAACCAAATCCCCCGACGTGGCTGCATTCTACAGCATGTTTTCTCGAGGGGAAGACTTTTTTGTCACCGATCAGAGAGGTATGTGGTCCCTTTACCAAGATCTGTACAAACCGCTGACTTCGCATATTCTGCTGCGCAAAGTCGTAAAGACGATCAAGTATTCGCCCACCTCTGTTGAAGTTACCACATCTGACGGCGATGTGTTCACGGCAGATTACGCTTTGTGTACTTTCAGGACAGGGGTATTAGCTAGCGGCACGGTGTTGTTTGAACCTCCCCTACCGGAGGACAAAATAGAAGCAATCCTTAAAAGTCCGATGGGGGTGTACACCAAGATTTTTATGAAGTTTCCTACAAAGTTCTGGGATGACCATGAGTACATCCTACATGCATCCAAGTTGCGAGGTAAGTTTCCGGTGTTTCAGGATTTGAGCAGACCTGGCATTTTTTCCAGTCCGGTTCTTCTGGCCACCGTCACTGGCGAAGAAGGACGAAGGATTGAAGGGCAACCAACCCGTAAAACAAAAGCGGAAGTCATGAAAACGTTGAGGAGAATCTACGGAAAAGGAATCCCTAATCTTTCAGGTAAGTCTTGGAAAATATATAGAGGTACGAATTGCGTACATGTTAGGTGGTGTTGTAAGGGCCTTGGTATACGCTTGTCTTGTCACGCTCCACCTAGCGTGATAAATGCCATTGTGTCACCTATGCTGTTTTTGTCTTCTTTTCAGGCTACGAAAGTTCTCTCTATGTTATACATAGGTTCTAATAGAACAATGAATGACCTTTGAGGTGAAGGATTGCAGAAAAACACAGTCGTATACATGCAGGAACCATAATAAATAGCCACCTCAAGGAGCGATCCACTTCTTTATTTTCTTGATCGGGCGTTTTGACAGACCTAGTTATAATTAGAAACGCCTTTCACAAAAAATGGTGTTTTCGTCGAGTTTCGCACATGTTGGCTAAAGAAATACGGCTGCAAAGTTGGCTGTGCGCTAAAAACTCTCCTCCATATTTTGTTTTCCCATTGTGTCTTTGTACAGGCCATTTGTCGGTACACTCACTTTGCAATCCCATAACGCCTTTATGATATCGCGCACGTCATCGCACACGTCATCGCACACCGCAAGTAGGTTAGCGGTCTTCATATAAGTGGGTTGTTTTACAAACAGTCTGTTTGTCACAAAGTCACCGCAACTCGAAATCATAGGTAGTCTAATACTACAAGTGGTTACTGCAATTTAGTAACTTTTAGGCTGCAACACGTTTTTTTTAATTTATCACATTCACTTGAAAAGTCATTGTAGTTAAAATTTACCTTTGGTCTCTGAGGTAATTGGGTCTGGTGTGGGTGCATAATAAACCAGTCCAAACACTTGAAATCCCAGCATCCCTTGCGCGTCAAGTTTTTACTCTTACTTACATCCCGATGACATAGTGGTTACCAGCCTCCTGGCTCGTAGCCGCAAAAATGGCAACAGGAACGCGACGACAAAATAAAAAAGAAGGGGTTGGACCTCAGAGCTTTAGAAAACAACCACTGTTCCAACAAAGTCCAGTCTCCAGGAACCTTCTTTGTTTTCAATTTTGTTTTTTTAATAGCCACAAAAAGCCTTTGCAGCAATTTGAAGCAGTATTACAAAAGCTATGAAAGCTGTTATAAGGCGAACAGCCGAGGACAGCGCGTTTCTAAAGGTCTGTCAAAACGCCCGATCCAAAAGGTGATATTGGAGAGGAACGCTTTTTGTGATGGGCTCCCCATGCATGTCAATTCATTACAAAACTGAGTTTAATGTGCATTTTGTCATCTTTCTGCAGCGATTTACTATCGTCGTTGGACTCGGAACAAGTTCACGTTCGGGGCTTACTCCGACGCTGTGGTCGGGAGGAGTTCGGAGGAAATCAGTAAGTTGGGTGAGAACCTGGATTGAGTTTACTTTGCTGGAGAGGCGACGTCTGAGGACTGGTTCGGTTACATGCAAGGAGCGTATATCACTGGTAAAGAGAAGGGTGAAATCATTGCTGAGAAGGTACTCAGCCTGGTAAAATGAAAATGTACACAAAAACAGCAACAGCAGTAAAGTCGTAGTGTAGAGTGTTGTCTCGGTGACACATCGAAGGCGGGAAAAAATATGGGGGAGAGGCGTGGGGAGAAGCTTGCTCTTTTACCTGATTGTTTGAAAAACCACATAATGTTGTACCAGCAGACACCACAGTCTACGGGTTTCTGATTGGGTGGCACCTGCCCCTGTAACGCACTGTATTAACGTTGTGTGACTAAAGTAAAAGAAACTACAAGGCCACTGAGCAGATTTCATTCGAATGTGTAAATCAGGGGTCGATTGTTCGAAGCAGATTTAAGGTAACCCAGGGTTAGTGCGAAAGTTAAATGCAGATTTGAGAGCTTAAAAAGCACATTCAGTCTAACTCTTTTTCAATACAATTTGATAATTGTATGCTTAAAAAAATGTTATCGAGGAAAATGGGCTTCTTACCAAGAAGATAAGAAACCCGGGTTAAAATTTAACCCTGGATTAGCGCTAATTGGCTTTCCAACAACCAAGCTCTAAAATCTGCATTTCAATTTCGCACTAACCCTGGGTTACCTTAAATTAGCTTCGAACAATCGACCCCTGGGCTCGGTTCCCAGAGAGCCGATTGGTTTTATTTGGATCTGGATTTGTGATTGAATATAACACGAATCATGAAACATCAAAGGAATTGATGAATCCACTCTGTACAAGGATTCATCGGTTCGTTCGATGGGCCACGATCTGTGATCTCAAATCACAAATCCAGATCCGGATCCGATACCAAAGGAACGCACCCTTGAAACTCAAAAACTTTACCCTGAGTTAGCGTTACCCTGAGTTAGCGTTACCCTGAGTTAGCGTTACCCTGGGTTAGAGTTACCCTGGGTTAGCGTTACCCTGGGTTAGCGTTACCCTGAGTTAGCGTTACCCTAGGTTAGCTCACATAGAAACTGCAGGACTGGAATAATCAGGATCTATACCATAAGTGGTTGATTTTTGTTCAAGTTTTCAGTTCTCTATTGCAAATCTCGTATCGTCGCTTTATCACCGTATGTCTTTCAATCCAGGCCTCGTGATTTCTTCATTCCTTACTTCCTGATGCAAACCTTTTAAAAAGTATTATGGTCTAAGCCTTGGTTAAGCGGGTAAAAAGAAATGTTATGCTGAACCAAATGACTATTGGCTTATTTCCTGTGTCATAAAATTATAATTGACGGATATCCGTAAAAAATCATTAATAGAGTCTCAGGGACCAATACCAATCTTGCTGAATTCATTCGAAGACGTTTACTTCTGTATTACTCTAGATAGTAGAAGGCAGAAACGCACGCAACAACGAATATGGCGAAATTGTCAAATCCACCAACAAGTCAGAAGTCAAGGTGGTCCCTTTGCAAGCGGCAAGTATGACAATTTCGATGAAAATGGCGAATATGACAAATTCACCAAATTCTCCGGAAAGCAACAAGGCAACATCAACTAGACGCTCTCGGGAGCGTTCACTCGGGCTACACTTGATAATAGGGCTTCGAACAAACGTGAATGTGGGTTTACGCCTAAGTTTTGTATATATTGTGTACTATATGGTTGGTTCCACGACCGCAAAAAACCTACCAGACTGTATATCGCACCGTAATTATTGTCGACGTCGTGTTTAAGCTGAGCAATTTTATAAGAAAGTTTTCTAAGGTTTTACAGAAATTTCAGTGATAATTGGGTTTGTTTACTAATCGAATTAATGTTGACCAATCAGCTTTCTTGGTTCCCACGGTAGAAAACAGTTGTGAAACCTGATGCCATTCATCTGATTCCAAGTTATAGAAGGCGAAGAAGCGATATGTGGGAAAAACAACAATATTACTCCTCAATCGCGGGATATACTTTTCTTCCGATTTAGCCTTATTGGCCCTGTTCCCGCTAATCTCTTTCCACACGACCACTTAGAAAATAAAATTGAGTTTGAATAAGAAAAGATCCATGGATAATTTTGAAATAAGGCGCCTCGCTTTTATGCCTTCAGGAACACCGCAGACTGCGAGCAGCGCAGGCTTGCTCATTCTCGACGTTGTCGATAGACTTATAGGAAACCGAAACCTAGACTCGTGCTACCACAGGTAGCCCGAGTAATGACAAGGCAAGAGAAGCCCCTTTGGAAGCGGCGAATATGGCAACTTCGACGAGTATGGCAAATCTGACGAACACGTCAAATTTAGTGGGAACCAACAATCCATCAGCAAAACCAATGCAGAAGATATGGCAAATATGACGAATTCACCAAATTTGCAAGCAAGCAACAAGGCAACATCAATGGCAAAGCAACAGGCGCTCCTTTTAAAGCGGCGAATATGGCAACTGCGTTGAATATGCATATGGCAGATATCACAATTTCGCCAAATTAGCGGGGAAGCAACAAGGCAACATCACTAACAAGGCAATAAGAGCCTCTTTGGAAGCGGTGGATATAAGAATAAGGAAAATACTCGCCGCTTACAAACGGACCCCTCTTGCTTGTTGGCGAAGTCGGTAGTTTCGTCGTATTTGCCATATTAAGGACCTTCAGACCACGAGTATGAGATTTGCACGCCAGAGGTCTGGGTCCTAGCAGTCGTTAACACGGTCGCCGCCGCAGTTTTCCTTTTCGAGAACAAGCGATGCCATCTATAATGGCCGATGCCTTTCCCTAAACAGTCAATGCCATTATACATGGCATCGACTGTTTCAGGAAAAGGCATCGACCATTACAATGGCGTCGCTTGTTTTCGAAAGGGAAAACTGCGTCGTCGCCATTGTTACTTCGCAACAAAAATGTTTCAGTAATTGTTGTGAGTACGAAGTTGCAACATTTTGTAAGTCATAGAAATGTTTAGTAGGCAAACAACACAAGATGCCCTGGCCGGTATTTCTGTTCATGGAGAATGTTATCGGTGAATTCAAGTTTTTGATGCTATTCGAAAGGGTAAACAAGAAAAATCCGTCCTTTCTCTACTTTTCATACGATCGATTTCACTTGACTCGCGTTACGCACGAAGAATGCAAGGCTGAATTTCGTTTTGGGCTTGCTGAATTGCCCCAGTTAGCAAACTTTCTGGCCATTCTGACGCATTTGTTTGTAGAAATGAGACGCTAGCAACTGGTGTGGAAGGTCTTTGCACTGTTCTCCGAAGATTTGCATATCGGTGCAGATTGAGCGACTTAATTCCCAGGTTTGGGAGATCAGTGTCAGAACTAAGCGAGGTTATCTCGGAAGTTTCAAGTCACATCTATGACAACTATGGGCATTTTGCTCTGGCTGCAGCCCGACCGAGATTTGCAGATTCAATTTGCGGCAGAAGATCTGCGTTGTCCAATTGTGTTTTCCGCCTATTTTTGTGTCCAATATTAAAATGAGTTTTAAAATGTATTTGTCAATCAATGAATATCAAAGTTTCTTCCAACATTTATGCATAATGACAAATAAAAAATGTAAAATTGAAAAAAATACAAAAAAAACCATAACAATAATGAAAACATAGAAGGTTCCTGGGGAGAAGGAAGGGGGGGGGGGGGGGGGTTATTTCTTAATAACATTTAGTAGCTTACTAAGAGCAGACGTCATAGACAGGTTCATTGCCTGTTGTTGACTTGTTGTTGGAACTGGTGCTGTTGCTGCAGAAGACTTTGTTAGAACAGTTGCTGTTTTATTTCTAAAGCTCTGGGATCCAAGTAGTGGTAGTGGTAGCGTTAGTAGTAGCGGTAGTAGTAGTAATACTAGTAGCGGTAGTAGTAGCGGTAGTAATAGTAATACTAGTAGCGGTAGTAGTAGTAATACGAATAGCGGTAGAAGTAGTAATACTAGTAGCGGTAGTGGTAGCGGTAGTAGAAGTTATACTAGTAGCGGTAGTGGTAGTAATACTAGTAGCGGTAGTAATAGTAATAGTAGTAGCGGTAGTGGTAGCGGTAGTAGTAGTTATACTAGTAGCGGCAATGGTAGCGGTAGTAGTAGTTATACTAGTAGCGGTAGTGGTAGTAGTGGTGGTGGTAGTGGAAGAAGTAGTGGTATGCAGAAGTATATAAGCCTGGGTTATTAAACACCTCAAAACAGGTTAGAGCATATGCTCTCACACTAAATCGCAAATGTGTGTTAAACACTTTATTGCACAGTTTTACTTGCGAGCATTAACACTTATTAGTCGCGTAATGGGCGCGCGATCACGTGGGTGTTCAATTTGAAGTCTTCGAAATCGGATGCCTCCAATTGGATACCCACGTGATTTGCACGTCAATTACGCGCGCACCAAAGTGAAAAGTGCTACAGACATTTTTGCTGAAAAAAGTTCTCTTAAGACATTTAAAATTCCGAAATTTGTTATAGATACGATTAGTTATGAATTTGACCTCTTGTCGTACAATTCAGGGATTAATCGTGTCTTGTAATTTCAAATCGGCCTCGCCGAATTCGCGCTGGTCCGAATTCGAAATTACTCTCGCGAATACTCCCTGAATTTTACTCCATTCAGTCCAATTACCATTACAAATAGCCGCGCGGAGAACCAATCACGATCGAGAATTTCGTTATAGATACGATTAATTCATTAATAGAAGATACATGTATGCATAGGCGTACTAGCTGGGGAGGTGAGGGGGCTGGAGTCCTCTCCAGAACCCCCACCCCCAGCTACGGAAATAATGGGATTTTTCGGGTAAAACGCTCATGATTCGGGAAACGACACGTAAAAAAAAAACCATTAAAAATGATGCTGTTGTTTTATTAGAACTTTTCATTTTAATAAGTTTCAGATTTTACTGGATTGAGAATAATAATAATAATAATAATAATAATAATAATAATAATAATAATAATAATAATAATAATCGAATATTTTCTCAGGATAACCCTTCAGTACATTGTACTGTTATCAACGGGGTCCTGCTAAGAATTAAAAATATTAAGATATATAAAATAAGATACATATTAAAAACCGTTGAAAATAGAATAGAATTTACAAGTAATAATCGTCTAAGGCTTTCCTAAATAAGACTCTAGAATTAATGTTTCTTAAACTTAAAGGCAATAAATTAAAAATCGAGACACCTAAAAAATAAAAGCTACGGCGCGCAAAATCCAGTCTGACTTTTGGTAGTTTTGCAATTTTCCCATTGTTGCGGGTGTTTAAAGCGTTATGATGTAATCGGTGAAAATAGTCTTTAAATGGAAAGCATGCAGTTCCATTAAGGCAGTCAAATACAAAGCAGCACGCTCTCTTTTGTAAAAAGTTATCAACAGTTAGAATTCGAAGATCACAGTTCTGCGAACTGCATTTTGGAGAAATAATTTCAAGGCTTCGGGTCTCAATGGAGCGGATCATGCGTTTGCGGGACTCTGACCATCCAAGACTAGTATAGCCGCAATACGTAAATATTGGCATAATCATCGATTGGTAAATTCGTTGAGCAGTGAAAGTATCAATACTGGAACGGATGCGCCGTAAGAGGTTCACTCTTCCTGCTGCC
Source organism: Ricordea florida (assembly GCA_949710005.1). Taxonomy (NCBI): domain Eukaryota; kingdom Metazoa; phylum Cnidaria; class Anthozoa; order Corallimorpharia; family Ricordeidae; genus Ricordea; species Ricordea florida. The sequence goes on along the minus strand of OX453285.1, from coordinate 17,981,703 downwards.
TTCTTGTAAATTTTTTGAAAATGAGTTTCAAAATTAAGTGTCGGGTCCAGATGCACGCCGAGGTACTTATAACATGTAGTGATGTTGATGGGAAAACCGTTGACTGAGAGCTTGACTTGACAGCCTTGAAACAGGTTCAACCGCTTACCGGTACCAAACAGCATCACCTCAGATTTTCCTTTCTTTAGATTAAAAATAAGTTCATTATCACGAAACCAGTTAGATAGATTATCTAAGTCCTGTGAAAGACTGCTTTGTATCGCATCAATATCACTTGAGGATGTAAAAATCACCGTATCGTCAGCGTAAGTGATAATCTTACAATGACGAAGCGGACTATGCACATCATTAAAGAAGATGAGAAAAAGGAGGGGCCCAAGAATACTCCCTTGAGGAACTCCAGTGTTAATTGGATTTGGTTCAGAAAGCACACCGTGAAATTGAACGATCTGCTTACGATGGAATAAATAATCAGTAAACCACTGAAGTTCCATATCATATACACCAAAACGGGACAGTTTACTCAATAAAATGCAATGACTAATGGTATCGAATGCCTTTGATAAGTCAATAAAAACTGCTCCTGTCGCCTTTCCACTATCGGCCTCCTTTCTGATGAGATCAGTGAAGTAAGTAACAGCTAGTTCCGTTGAGCGGTTCGGACGGAAACCAAATTGGTACTCAAAAAGTAGATTATGACGCTCTAAATGAGCCATCAGCTGCTTATAGACTATCCTTTCCAAGATCTTTGACAAAGTAGGCAGAATTGAGATAGGCCTGTAATTGTCAACCTCAGCCAGAGACCCTGATTTGTATAGAGGGATCACCTTTGCCACTTTCCACTCACTAGGCACAACTCCAGTTTTTAGAGATAAATTAATGATAAATGTCAAAGGCGTGGTTAAAACATAGGCAGCGTCTTTGAGCAGTCCCGGGGGGAAATTATCCAGTCCAGACGCTTTTTTCCGCTTAAGATTTTTTAGCTCCTTAAGAATGTCTGATTCTTTCACAGCTTTAAAAGTAAACTGACTTCCCGTGAATTGCTTGGGAAGATTTTCTTCAGCAGGTTTGCTCCAGACAAAGTCACGGAGTAAGATTGATTTCCCTTTCAGACATCTGGCAATGGAACTGAAATATTCGCAGAAGCTATTTGCAATGAAGCTTTTGTCAGTTGACTTCGATCCATTTGTCACAAACGCCGAACCTTGATCAGAAGGCGACTTCGTAGGATAGAGTTTCTTGATGGCTGCCCAAAATTTATCCGGAGAGTCAGCACAATCTTTAAGGAGATCGCGATGATATCTGCTTTTGCTTTTTTTAACAAGGCCAGAAACTCTGTTGCGTTGCCGTTTATAAGAAGACCAATCGTTTTCTTGATTAGTACGACGGGCTTTCCTGAGCAAACCATCCCTGAGATTCATCTCTTTTTTGACATCCGGAGTCAGCCAAGGACATAGTCGGCCTTTGACCTTCTTTAAGATTAGAGGAGCGTGCTTGTCGATACACTGTTGCAGTATGTCACGAAAAGAGGCCCATGCCTCGCTTATGCTGACAGATGAATAAACTTCTTCAAAATTCGCAGAATTTAGCTCTTCGCAAAATGGCTTGGGGTCATAGTTAGCAAAATTCCGGCAAGTAATGATTCGCGGATTGAACTTAGCATTGTTTAGCTTGCGAGCACATCCAATGAGCTCATGATCACTCAGGCCAGCTGAAATTACTTTCACCGACGAGATGTTATGTGGTACGTTACTGCAAATAACATCAATTAGGGTCTTGGACTCACGCGTAATTCTCGTGGGGGTAGTAATGAGTTGTTTCAGACCAAAATAGGTGAGAATGGATTTCATTTCTTTGTGATCCGAGGACACCAAAAAATTACAGTTAATGTCGCCTAAGAGAATACATTCCTTGTTTTCAGCTGATATTGTCGAAAGCATTGATTCAAATTTGCAATTAAAATTTGCGCAGAGATGTTTAGAAGAATCCGGAGGGCGGTAAATAATTCCAACTAGAAAACTTTTGGTTTTAGGAAATAAAATTTCAATCCAAATGCATTCAATATCCTCTTGCTCGAAATCCATTCGTCTTTGAAAGGGAATAGATAAAGAAATATAAACACCAACACCTCCACCTTGACCAGAAGCCCTTGACTTTGCAATAAACGTATAACCTTCAATTTGAACCTCGGCTTCGCTTTCGGTGGATAAGAGACGGAGACTGCGGAGACTGTTAATAAATGTAAATGAGTATGCAAGCCTTAAATATAACTAGTTTTGAAAATACAGCAAATTATTTTCAGTTTTTAGATGTGCGAATTGTGAACGTTTTTATTTCTCATGCAATTTCACACTCACGCATTCATGCATTGCGTCATTTTTTCGGGCAAGAAGGTCACCGCCCCCCTCAAGCCCGAAAGTGCCAATCATCAGCACAGTAATGTGTGTTCCTACAATTCATTTTGTTGCGAGAGCTCCAATCATTATTACATTCACGTGACAGTTATCTGCGAATTGAGCAGCAGTCTGTTCCAAATGTTCAGCTAGTTCCATTAAATAGATATCAAACCTCTGCTCTCTAACTTAGTCAGCTTCGTTTAACTCCTGGAGAAACTTTCATTCAGGTTAAGGTATCACTGTATGGTATCCTTAAGGATTACACCTCATCAGTGTACAGTATCATTGATGATATTAATAATAATAGTCATAGTATTTAATAATCATTGTAATAATCATAGTATTTAAGAGCAGCTTCACCCAAATATCAACCAGACTTGGAAATAGACGAAAAATCGACAAACTCGCCCAGAATGAAGCCCTACGGGCACTAGTTACAAAAATACTGTTTTAAGGTGGCTCAAACAGTTTTCCGGTTTTTTATTTCAGAGTTATAGAACTAGGTGCGTTTTTTCAGGCTTGGAACTGCTCTGCTTTGAATGGCTGTGCTTTTTTAAGGTAACTCTCCACTGTACCTTTCATTGTGTTGAAGTCAAAAATTAAGGTTTCAGTGTTCTCTTGCATAGCAACAAACTTGACCCACTTTTTACCATCAATTGCATCTATCTTAAAAACTAAACCGGTGACCCTAGATTTTTTTCGAAAAATATTTTTATTGGAATCTAGGAGTCTTTTCTTCATCGCAAATAGCGATATTCGTTCAGTCTAGGATTTATCTGTAACAGGTAAGTTCGTCACGATTAAACGAGTTGAACCTCTGAAGATTTGCGTCTTGGTTTTAGTCCGGAAATAATAGGATTTTATTTACTCCAACAGTCTTTCCTTTTGTCTGATCTGTAGTTTGTCTACCTCGAATAGAATAACTGTATCGTGCATTTGAAAAGGCTTATCTTTGGGAGGCCATGTGGTTTGAAAGGTATGAACGGATTTTTTTGTACTTTACTGGAAATTCAGTATTTACACTGTAAATTGGTGTTTGCAGAATATTGTTTATTACATTATCAAAGGAAAAACCCGAGGCCGGTTGCTTGTCAGTTCCCTTTTCGGGCAGCCACTTCAGTATTTGCCATTGCAAATCCTATCATAGAGTTCGTTTGGTTACAGTTCTATTCATCTTTCTATTAACATGTTCAAGTTTTCTATCTTATTACTTGTACAATAAATTGTTTGTTGTGTTCATCAATTCTACTCGACTCCATAAATCGCCCAGCGTAAGGGCTTGGGGCATAAACGAAAAACTAGACCAAATCGAATAAAAGAAAGGAATAAAGATTATTTTTGCTTTATTCCCCCGTGTCTCGCAGCCAAATTAGAATTTTATCACATCAAAATTGGCTTATTGATAACCTTGGCGTATACCCAGATGAGCACGTGAACACGCTCTGACCTAAACGGTCTGACCGCAGCTGAGAAGGGCCGAGAGGAAAGTGGATAAAAGTGAAGTGTCCGAGGAGGGAATAAGGAGGAGGCTGGAGCTTCTCCCCTCCTCCCTCTCCCTTCCTCCCTCTCCTCTCCTCCCTCTTCCCTCCTCCCTCTCTCCCATCATCCCCCTCCTCCTCCTTCATATCCATGAAAAAAAGAAGGGAAATTTCAATTATTTTCACTCTGCAACCCCCAGTCAACCCCAAAATAAAAAGCGCGCAAATTTCTCCAAATCCCCTCCCCTCCATCCCTACCATTTGGTTTTAAATTCTGCACCCCCCCCCCCCTGTTCAGCGTCGAGTCAAATGTTCAGTGTATGATCAATTAAATAATTTTCTGACTGAAATTTTCTCTTTTCTGAATCTGTTTATTCTGGTGTCCGAATGTTTCCAAGTGCCGTTTGAGGTTACGATGCCTCCGTGTAAGTGTTTATTCATTGCCACGCATTCTCGGTAATTTTGTCAACTAAACGTTTTTCTTCCGAATTCGGTTTATTCTAGTGTTGCAATCTTTGTAGGCGTTAGATTTTGAGTCTTGCAAAGTATAGACACAGAGTTACTACATTGACTCATAGCAGCCAGAAAAAGTAGTGATTGCCTCCCCCCCCCCCCCCTCCCCCCTGTATTTTTACCAAAATATTCCTCTTTTTATCCAATGTCGCGCCGGTGCGCGGGCGTTAACTCTTATGACAACTTTCAACACTTATTGTAGATCGATAACAACTGTTACTAAACTCCTTATACATTCAAATCATACAAACCTTCAATTTGTAATTACTCTTTTTACTTTTCAATTGAAACTAAATATTTCAAAAGCTGAGTCTTTATAATAACAATGCCACATACTGCACTAACACTCTCCATCTCAACACAATGAACTTCTTGAGCTTTTACTTATTCTTATGAATAATATTGCACTTTAAATTTCACCGTGCGGATTTGAGCTTCTTGTCAACAATAAACCAAGGAAATATCATCAACAGCAAATTATGGCCTTTATATTTATTTTAATTACATTTAAAAAGTACTCTGAATTTTTCATTTACCCCAAACATTGCCTTCACTGTCGCAGGTCAAATCACTCCAGTCAATTGAAAACGTCAAACACGCTGTAAATCATCTTTAATTACTGCTAGCTTCTTACAGCTATTAGCGGCATTAAAAAGCAATCACTAGACCATGGAAGTAGCAACTTGACGTACTGTCTCGAATCTCTGTCTCTGTTTAACACTTGAAAAAGCACACGAAATCATTAAAATGACACCCAAGGGCTAACTTTGTTGCTCAGTAGGCATTTCACAAGCTGTTTTTCACCGACTGAAAAATCCGACGACTGAAACGATAACCCAACAAAATAACGTCATGTTGCCAATCTCGTCAGACCTGAACAAACACATCTTCTACAACAGTGGGAAACATTTATTAAAAAGTATCACGACGACTTTCAAACAGCGAAACATTATTTTACCCTGTAAATAGTAAGTTCGTCGTGAAAGTACAACCCAAGAAGCTTAAAAGCCCTTAGCAAGTATGTTGAAGTTAGGTGATCGCGTGATATCGGCCTGATCACACTGTTTCGTTTCCTAGGAAACGAAACAGGCAACAGGAAGAAAGCTAATTTTGGACATAACAATACTTGAATTAACAGACTGATATCACGAATTCGCCAAAGAGCGGGGAAGCAACAAGGCAACATCCATAACAAGGCAATCAGGGCCCCTGTGGAAGCGGAGAATTTAATATGCGAATATTGAAAATACTCGCCGCTAGCAAAGGGGCCCCTCTTGACTGTTGGCGAAGTTGGCAATTTTGTCGTATTTGCCATATTAGAGACCTTCAGATCTGACTATGACGAAGAGTATGAGATTTGCGCGCTAAAGGTCTGGGTCTTAGCTGTCACGGTCGCAACAGCAGTTTCTCCTTTCGAAAACAAGCGACGCCATTTGTAATGGTCGATACCTTTTCCTGAAACAGTCGATTCCATTTATAATGGTCAATGCCATTACTTTGGACCAATTACCATGTACATGCGGTAACGGATTAAAAAGAAACATCAAAAAATTATGCTGTTGCCGTGATTTCCAAAACTCGTAAATATAGTTTCTAGTTAGTTAATTTTATTAGAACTTTTTCTTTTAATAAGTTTCATATTTTACTAGATTGAGACTGTATATTCGTTCTTAATACACTGTAACATTCTTAGGATGAGTCTGTCAAAGACTTTGATGAGTTTTTACGATACAGAGAAAACGACTACCTCATTCTAAAAATATTAAGAAGAAACTAGACAGGTTTTTACGCCTCTGAAACTCGTGAATATGTCAGTTTGACCCCAACCAATTCTTTATGGCCCTTGTTTAGGTATATTTATGGCTATACTGCGAATTTCCTTCGAACTTCAATAACACGAATGTAATCAAGAAGTAAAGCAATGCGTCCTTCCAAAGTCACTGTGATCCCTGTTACGTAGTTGATTCCTTCTTGGTGGATATGAGTACTACGAACAAACTCGCCATCTTTGGAGTATATTGCGATCTGCAGGTGTTTTCTGACTGGGTTTGTGGAAGCGACGACGACATTTTCCCTCCCCTGGTGGAAAGTAATTACAGGAAAGTGATAACATCCCTGTAGTTTAAATCCGTTCAGGTGGTCGCCGTCTTCACTGAATATGTGAACAAAAGAAACAAGTCTGTCCACTACCATAACACGGCCATCATTAGCAGGAGTAATATTATTTGCATCGTTTAATATCCCCTTTCCAAAACTGCGGACAAACTGTCCATCATTCTTGTAGACATCGACCACATCCGCAGTATTCAGCACCAGTACTTTGCCACTGTCGGTGACTATCACACTCGAATTCACCACTACTCCGTAAGTGCGGTTGCCTTTCCTGTAATTGTGCCGCGGCAACCCTCCTTCCCTTAAGGGAAACTTGTGATGCAGGCTGGTATTGTTCTCAAATCTATGGACAAGGGCGCGCTCATATGGGTCAGGCCAAAGCTTTATCAATATCACCAGTACATAGATGTTGTCATTCACATCTGTGGCTACATCATGAATGTAGAACTTTGTATCCAGGACATCACTACAGACACTGAAATGTTTTACAAATTTACCACCGCTGTCAAACACCTTTACGGTACAATCTTTCTTGTCCCCGATAATAAAATGTCCGCTGGAGTTTGTAGCAATACACACTGGCTCCTTCAGCTTGTGCTCCTCTTCACCCCCCTGACCAAATGACAATGTTACATAACACTGTTCTATGCCGTGCCTACGCAATACTTCAGTTAATCTTTGGTCGAGCAAAGGATTAACTTTGTCTTTTCCGACATCAACAGTAGGCCAAATCCGGGGATCTACACCTTTACTGACTGTTTGCGTGACATCGTAGACGACATCATTGACGCGATAGACACTGCAAATGATTTGTTCGCGTTGGTCTCTACCAAACCAACCCCGTACTCCCCCGAGGCCTTCATTGAGCTGAACGTCAAAACAACTCTTAACTGCTGCCAAAGAGTTCAGTTGTTCAACGCATACTCTACATGGTGCTATTGCATCCTCGGGATTGTCTAGTTTCTCAAGTATTGTCGCCATGACTCGATATTGCATTGCTAGAATACGGTCAGACGTTTCTAGAGCTTTATTACTAAAGGCTTTTGTTGCCTCTCTTCGAGAATCTCTGAATCTATCCTTTGCGTCAGAAAGAGCCCTCGTAGCTGATTTATCCAGGACAATAAACTCCAACTTTTTCATTATTTTGGCGAGAGAAAATGGTTCATCACAAGCTGCTTGTGTTGTTGACGCGCTTCGCTCGCTGCTGGACCTTGCCTTATCATACAAAATTCCGATTCCTACATCAAAGAAGTTGATACTCGCTAGCAAAGATTGCCTTGCTAATCCATCCAACTGGGACCTGATATCGGTAATATCACGGACGATCAATTCACGGAGTTTTTCTTCTGTTACATCTCCATCTTTCAGCTGCCTCACTGCTTCATCTCTGGCTTTATTCACAAGCAAGCCAATAGTCGCTTTAAACACAGCTGTTACAATAGACGACATCGTAAAACTGGTATCTTAATTGCTGCGTGTTTAGCACAAATGATACTGTTGAAGTTAGTGTCACGACTATTGAAAATATTATGTCAGCATCATTGACGTGAATAAATGCGGAACTTCATATTTTGGATTGGAATTTCAATTGTCTTCTGGCTTGAAAGGTCTTGAAAACGTCAAACATGCTATAAATCATCTTTAATTACTGCTAGTTTCTTACAGCTATTAGCGGCATTACAAAGAGATCACTAGACAATGCAAGTAGCAACCTGACGTATTACCTCGAATCTCTGTCTCTAGTAAACACTTGAAAAAGGACACGAAATCATTAAAATGACACCTAAGGGCTAACGTTGTTGCTTATTAGGCATTTCTCTAGCTGTTTTTCACCGACTGAAAGATTTGTTACTCGCACAAAATGCGACGACTGAAACGATAACCCAACAAAATAACGTCATGTTGCCAATCTCGTCAGACCTGAACAAACGCATCTTCTACAACAGTGGGAAATATTCATTAAAAAGGATCACGACGACTCTCAAACAGCGAAACATTATTTTATTCTGTAAATAATGGTTCGTCGTGAAATTACAACCCAAGAAGCTTAAAAGCCCTTAGCAAGTATTTTGAAGTTTATAGGTGATCGCGTGATATCTCGGCCTGCAACACGAAAAATGCTAATTTTGGACATAACAATGCTTGAATCAATAGACTGATATCGGTTTTGATGTAACATTTATCAAATGTGGAAAAAAAATCGACTCATTGTGTTCATAGTGATGACAAAATCTAAATACAAATAACCACGCGAATTCGTGTAAAACAAATATGAACAGTCAATTTCTACAGCTTAACATGTAGGAGTCATGTAGAGCTATGAATAAATACTGAGATATTCAAAAGCTAAATACGAATACATAGTGTATGTCAACGAATTATGTGGGAGACCAAGTTCAACTAAACCAGGTGCGGTCCAAGATTTTATGAGGGGAGGGGGGGGGGTGACCATTTTCTGTGAAATAGCATTTAGCCATATATAAAAAACAAAGTTAAACAAGGGACTTTTAATGTGGTTATATTATCTACTTCACTAGCAAACTGATAGCTACTTTGTTTTATCCTTTTAGGGCTTTTCCCTGATAACCAATCAAGTATGAACACTTGACTTACCGAAATGGGGGGTGGCTAGCCACCAAATCAACCCCCCCCCCCCCCCATTGGATCCGCCCCTGTTAATAAATCGAAATTACTACAAATTCACTCCGTTGCCTTATTATAAACTCGAAGACAGTAACTTCTGACTAAAGTTCACTCGTTTCACACTTAACAGAAGAATTTGTCACTAATGTGAGACACGCACCGATTCAGCCTTACTTTGCGTGGTTCGGTCATCAGGTGGGTTTGAATCTTCGGTAATCTCCACGTCAGGACTAAAAACGTTCTTCGTCTTAGTGCAACATATATTTGGCCATAGTTTAAAGATCTTTGTTTGAGAAGATCAAAGCTATAATAAGTCCATTTTTCAATGTTAAACCTTGAACCTTTGTACATGCATCGGCTAGTTTCAAAGGAAATTGTTCTTTGAATCTCCAGCAATGAAGGTTTGCCTGGTTTGATTTTAATTTTTGTTAGTACTGGCACAATAGGGACTGCCTGGTTATTATGAGCAAAACTATTTGAATGTTTTGCTATTGCATCCTATCCAGCCTCACTGTCATCAAGCTTAATGTACACAATATTTGTCTTTTTAGTGTTTCCATCAACTTCAATTTTAATTACAGTTCCCATCTGGCCATTCATCAGTCTATCAGCAATGTCTATGTGTTGTTAACATGACTCTACAAGCTTCCTTTATTAAGATGTGATAATCTAGTCCACCTGTTTCAGACCTGCTTCTTGCTAGGACTCTGTCAATATTTTGTTTGCTGACATGTGGTGGGTATTGGTCAATTGCAGTAACAATGTGTTGTTGTGCTGGTATTTGATTGAGTCTGGTCACATTGTATTTATTAACAGGTCGACTTTCTGCCTAATTATGGAGAGCATCATATGGATAGTTAGAGTCAGATGGTGAAATTGGTCTTGACTGAATGCACTGGATATCTGTTTCTGTTTGGGTTCCTGTTCTGAATATAGCGGCGCTTGTCCACCGCTAGCTGGACCGCACAAAATCCACGGATAAAACACAACGTCTTTAGGAACGCCTTCTTTATTGTATCCTATCGTGAAAATTATTGCCGGATCTGGCGAGAGTTGAAATGAATAGAACTTTCCCTTCCTTCGTTGCGACTAACAGTATAATTCCTTTCTTCCGAGCGCGAGTGCTTGCAAAAACTGATCAAAGGGCCCTTTTTTCTTAGATTATATTGAATTACACAGACGCAACATGTGATCTGTATAGAAACGTAATACCACTTACGAGCGCGTGACGAGCCACCTAGTGTGACTTTAAGTAACGCTCCGGCTGAGAACGATAGCAGCAACGGCAACGGAATGCATGGAATCCTTTTTCTCAACCACAGATAATTGGCTTAACTAATTAAAATGCAGCATTCTGATTGGCTAAAACCTTTAAAAAAGCGATTTTTCCCCGATTTAGCTCGATTTTGCCGTCGGAAATGCCGAAAATAGGAAACATAGGCCCCGACCTATTGTCTTGCAATTTCGTGCAAAATTCGTATGTGGGGAACACGACGATTTCCGCCCACGAAGGTTCAGATCACCGAAGTATCACATTACACAAAGAGTGAAAGCCATTTCATGAGCGCAGATTGACGGTTTTTTTCGCCTTTATTCAGTCTAAAACGTACAAATATCTGTAAATATCACATCTCAGTTGTAAATAGTTGTATATAGTTCTTTTTTGTGCAATATTCGAGTGTTTCTCCATGTCGTTTTCGGCCTCGTGTTGTTGTTCACGCCACGACGAGTGGAAGCATGGGGAGGTCGTTTCAAAGAAGCTGTGACTCTGCACTCCTGAGGAATATTCAATGTTTGTTTGTATTTTGTATTCAATGTTTGGCGAGGTCGTTTCAAAGAAGCTGTGACTCTGCACTCCTGAGGAATATTCAATGTTTGTTCCAGACCAAAGATGGAAAGACCGCAAGAGGAAGATTTGTATATATTGTCGGTCAAGGTTGGAAATGGAAGCGAAGTGCAGTAGGCTTGAGGTAAAGAAATAAGAAGGTGACAAAAAAGTCGAATAACAATAGATTTCTGCCTTCTCTCATTTCTGATTGCTGCTGTGTTTGTATCGTGTTGTGAATATTCGCTTGGCGAACATCTTTATTTGAATAGAAAAAGTCACTTAAGGTTGTAGCAATGAACTTTGTGGACAGTTTCTTCTGGCAGTTGGTTTTTCAGTTTCTGCGGGAACCCGAAGATCTTGTTGATGTCGCAGGCGTGTGCTACTCGTGGTGGATATTGGTGTTTAGAGGAAACTGTAGAAAGCTAATCATGTCAAAGGTATTGCCGACACAGAGAACTTTTACCAGAAACTACCTCTGCAGATGTTTGTTCGTATTCGCAGCCTAAATTTGAGTGGAACAACAATCTCATCAGAGAATTTTTTTTACTTGCGACGGCTGCAAAACATCTCGGGGTTCTGCAGATCGAAAGATGCGAGAATATCTCCGAGGACGCAGTCTTCCGCGCAAACGACTCCTTGCAACGCCTGGAAAGTGTAAACATTTCGTTCAACTCGGAGTTCTGGCTATCGCATGTCTGTGCTCGTATGAGTCTTTTGATGGGATCAGCCTAGAATCAAGGGAGATTCTGTTTCTCAACAAAACCTTTCCGCGACTTAGAAATGGGGACATCGAGGTATATTCACAGGAAACTGCAGGAGATTACTTTTGGGAAGCGGCGGACATCGTAGGCGAGGCTTTTTATGAGTGAGCGGACATTGTACTTGGCCTCATTTTTAGTGTACATTATCGTTTCTGTTTCAAATTGTTGAGTAATTGTAGAAGTCAATGATTTACAAATATGTCATGTTTTGATGAAAGCAAGGTTTAATCACCATTGTTTGTCCAGGTGAAGCTCAGAAATCGGTGTTCCCCACATACGACTTTTTTTATACTTCACCTACGTAAAGGTTTTTATGTAATAAAGACGTAACTTATGTTTTTAGTCTTTGAATCGAGCTTTTGGTTCTTTAACTTTACGAATAAATGTTTGAATTTCGCGCTAATAGCGATTTATCCAATGAAGGAGCTCAGATTAATTGAATTATCACTTTTCCTCGCGCCGGGCAGCAACGGTTTCTGTTGCCGCAGGCCTATTGTTTCTGCTATCGTCCTTAGTCGGAGCGTTACTTAAAGTAAATCAAATCGAAGCAAGGGAAACAGACACGTGCTATAAGGGCACTTACATGGCTCCCCTTGAAATCACCGTATTTCAAACAAAACGAAACTAGATTAAAGTAAAAGTTCAGAGTTCATCGACTTGTCCATGTCTAGTCCTTCTGAATTTCTTCATTGAATGGCTCCCCATGCGGGAATCCCGGTCTTTTCCTCCTTTGACAGCAGCAGGACTAGCTTTTGAATAGGTCTTTCCAAAACTGATGGGGGGTGAATTCTCTTGCCAGTGCTGGAGAGATTAGGGTCCCCAATTGCCACCTTGACACTCCGCACCAGTCCATCGGCCTTGTTGGGGTACGTTTCTATCACCCGAGCAAGGCTCCACCGATTCCTTACCTTGTTGTCGTCTTTAACGATAACTACGTCGCCAACTTGCATGTTACGGCGTGGCCTTGTCCACTTGGACCTCTCTTGTAGGCTATGAAGAAATTCCTTCCTCCATCGTGCCCAGAATTCGCATGTTAAATGCTGGACTCGTCTCCAACGTTTCCTTAAGTACAGATCCTCTCTTTGAAAAACGCCAGGCGGTGGTAGAACCGGCTTTGTTTTCATTGTGAGGATATGATTTGGCGTCAGTGGAGATGGTGACTCTGGGTCGCTTAGGTTATCCACTGTCAGCGGGCGGCTGTTCACGATCGCTTCAGTCTCACAAATCAGCGTGTGAAAGGATTCTCCATCCAGGGAACTTGCACTTTTCTCTAGGAGGGCTGATAATACGCTGCGAATGGTCCTGATCTGGCGTTCCCATACTCCTCCTGCATGACTGGCTGATGGGGGATTCATTTTGAAGGTCATCCAATCACATTTCTCTTTCAACAACTCAGCGCTGATCTTGCTATGATCTGTAGACTGTAAGGCTTCGCGGAGCTCTCGCTTTGCTCCAATGAAATTCGTTCCTTGATCACTGCGCAGCTGACGTACAGGACCCCTTCTGCAGATGAAACGACGCAGGGCGTTGAGAAACGAGTCAGTTTCCAAGGTATTCGAGACTTCAAGATGTACTGCTCGTGATGCCATGCACGTGAAGAGGGCCACATACTTCTTTACTTGCTTGCGTCCCTCCTTGATATACCAGGGTCCACAGTAGTCAACAGCGCAGTAGGTAAATGGGGGTGCCGGTTTCAGACGATCTTCCGGAAGGTCTGACATTTTCTGCTCCTGGACTGCTCCTCGTAACTTCCGGCAGGTAACACAATTTGCAATTTGGGATGCCACAGCTGATGTTCCACCAATAACCCAGAATCCATTGGCTCGGATCTCATTTAAGGACATGCCGCGACCTTGATGTTGAACTTTCTCATGGAAGTACTTAATGATCAGGCTTGTTACGTGGCCTTTCCTCGGAAGGATGACCGGGAACTTTGTATCGTCTGTGAAATGCCCTTGCTGAATCCGACCACCAACCCGCAGCACTCCATTGCGGTCAAGGAAGGGGTCGAGGCGGTACAGCGAACTTGTTGCTTTCATGGTTCTCTTCTTCTGCCGCGCAGATGATCTATCTTGTCCTTCTTGAAACGGTTTTAACATTCTCATCTCCCTTGAAAAGGCCACCTTTTGGGCTGCTTGGAGGATCTCGCTTTCAGCTGACAAAACCTCTTCCACTGTCAGGACGTGCCTTTGATGACGTTTGACTGTCTCAGCACACCTTTCTTTCTTGGCGTACGCCAGCTGACGGAGTTTTTGCTTGTAGCGTAGACAGATAGCAACGGCTCTACAAGCTCTGTGCCAATCCGAGAAGTAGCTTAAACTTTCAACAAGGTTCCATGGCTCCTGAGTACTTGTTGCAAAAGATGTTACTTTTTCACCTTTGGATCGTCTGGCAGCGTAACAAAGTCTTTATCCTCGAGGAGTTGTGGCCACTGGTCTTCCGGCTTCCAAAGGAACTCTGGCCCTGAGATCCATCTTGAACTTTCAACGAGTTCCTTGGCAGTGATGCCACGTGAGGCATCATCGGCTGGGTTACACTTCGTTTCGACGTGTCTCCATTGGCTAGGTGAGGTCTGGTCCCTGATTTGTTGAACACGATTGGCTACGAATACGTGGAATCTCTTCGAGTCGTTCTTTATGTAGCCTAACACGACTTTACTGTCAGTCCAGAAGATTTCTTCTACGCGTTCATACTGGAGCTCCTGACGAAGCATGTTGCTTACCCTCACTGACACCACAGCTGCCGTGAGTTCCAGACGTGGTATGGTGACCATCTTTAAAGGGGCTACTCTTGCCTTACCCATAATCAGGGAACAGTGGATCTGGCCTTTGTCATCCACCAAACGAACATACGAACACTGGCCATACCCAGTCGTGCTTGCATCTGAGAAGTGATGAAGTTGGGTTGATATCACCGTTCCGAAATCTTCTGGTTTAAAGCATCTGTGAACGGAGAGATCCTCTAAGTGGTGTAACTCGTCCCTCCATTTCACCCAACGCGATCTTACGTTCTCGGGAATAGGGTCGTCCCATTCCACTTTCCCTCTGCACAGATCTTGCAGAAGGCCCTTTCCCACCAAGATTAGAGGTGCCAGGAACCCCAACGGATCGTACACACTGCTAACCGTAGACAGAATCCCTCTTCGCGTTAACGGGCGATCTTGCATCACGATCCGGAACTTGAAGGCATCTGACTCGGTACACCAACCTACGCCAAGTGCTCTTTCCATAGGCAGCTCGTCCTTCTCGAGATTCAACTCCTTTATGCCTTTCGCACGGTCTTCCACTGGTATGGCCTCGATGACTTCTCTCTTGTTGCTTGTAAATTTATGCAGATTAAATCCTCCGCGCCGACACATCTCTTTAGTCTTGCATATGAGCTCCCTTGCATCACTTGTCGAAGGTACAGATTTCAGGCCATCATCAACGTAGAAATCTCTCCTTAGGAACTCGGCTGGTTCGAAACCGAGCTCTTGCTCATGGTCGTCAGCGGTCTTCTTCAATGCGAAGTTACAACAACCAGGAGACGAACCCGCTCCGAAGAGATGAACGGTCATCCTGTACCTAGTAGGCTCCTTGTTTACGTCTCCGTCCTCCCACCACAAGAAGCGTAACAGATCTCTACAATGCTCAGTGACGTGGACCTGCAAGAACATTGCCTCTATATCTGCCATGAAGGCAACAGGTTCCCTTCTGAACCTCACTAACACTCCAACAAGCTTGTTAGCGAGGTCCGGGCCTTGAAGAAGATGCTTGTTAAGAGCTTCGTTTTTGTATTCCGCGGAGCAGTCGAAGACTACACGGATCTTGTCCGGCTTCTGAGGGTGGAACACACCATGGTGAGGTAGGTACCATATCCTTCCATCTTGCTTAACTTCGTTCTTTGGTATCTTTTCAGCATATCCCTTCTTAATCATGTAATTCATGAATGCCGAGTAGTCTTTCTTGTATTTCTCATCTCTTCGGAATCTCATTTTCAACTGCTGGAGGCGATGGACTGCAAGCTTCTCGTTATTCGGCAGGACTAAAGATTCATTTCGTAGCGGCAATGGCAATTCATAGTGTCCATCTGAACGATGAGTGATTCCTTCTTTAACCTTTGCCATGAATCTTCGATCATCCATGGAAAGGGTCGGCTGAGTCGCGTACTTCACTTCATTGAAGTCTCGTTCGAACATTCTCTTAACTGCCTCTGGAGAGATTATCTCTTTAACGCGTGTCTCAACAACAAAACCATGGGAAGGTAGTTCTTCGCTGCCAATCTCCCTTACAGCAACTCTGTGACATAAGACATCCAAATCTTCTTTGTTCGTACTTCCTGTCACCGGACCAATGATGCCCCAACCAAGCAGGGTACGGATGCCATAAGGATCACTGCTTCTACCAGGAATAACCTGCTTCGGCTTTATGGCGTTCGGACAGTTTGAGCCAATCAAAAGTCCCACTTGCAGATTTTCTTGATACGGGTAAATCTTGCTGGCTAAGTGACTTAGGTGTGGCCACTTTGCTGCCGACTCGGGTCTTGGGATCTCGTTTCTTTCAGATGGTATTTCATTTCTTGAGTACGTCTTGGGAAGCTTGATGTGGACCTCTCTATCCATTCTTTCTACGATTAAACCGCCAACTCTACGAGTAGGAACTACTTCTGAACCGTGCATCGTGTTCAACTTCAATTGCGTCTCGACTCCATTAACTCGCAGTTCTTCGAGTATGCTCTCCTTAATGAAAGTTCCGTTACTAGCTGGGTCGAGCAGCGCATAAATCACTACTTGTCGTTCGGTGTTGTCTTGGTGATATATTCGAACCGGAACAATCATAGAGTTTGTGATGGTATCGGTGGATCCAGTAGCGTTACAGGTACTTGTAAAGCTGCTAGTTGCTTCGGCTGACTGAACGACTCTTGCTTGGTCTTCACTACTATGCTTGGAAGAAATCTTGCTTTCATCATGAAGAACAGTCGGGTGGGGCATACTACAAGTCTTGCACACCTTTCGGTTTCGACATCTTTTTGACATGTGGCCGTAGCAGAGACAACCGAAACATATTCTTGCTTCTTGAAAAAATGCCTTTCTTTCTTTAAGAGTCTTCTTCTTGAAACTTGAGCAGTTCTCCAGACTGTGATGCTGGTTGTTACAGAATGGACACGAGGAACGTGGTGGCGACTGCTCTTCTGGAGGTGTGGCGTTTGTCGAGAAGCTACTTGCGCTCTTGCCTCTTCTCCCAATGTTGCTGCCGCTGCTACTGCTAGCGAACTCGCTTTTCCTTGCTTCCTTGAGAGCTTCAGGTGAGAATACTGGGTCAGTAGCCAGGGCTGCTTCTTCCGTTACGAATTTGACAACATCATGAAAGGTGGAAAGCCTTTCTTCCGATTTTAACATCTTGTTGGCAAAACGGCACCATCTCACTCCCACACTACTTGGCAACTTTGAAGTTATCCTTTTAAGAGTGTCCTCGGAGTTAAGGCCTTCCATGTACCTTAGGGCCTTCATGGCTTGTTCGCAAAGCACCAGGAAATCAGCAAACTGCTGCAAACGAACTCCATCCCCTTCCCTTATAGGAGGCCAAGCGTTCAGCTTATCCTTGTAGGCCTGCGCAACACGATAAGGATGGCCGAATCTTTCCTTTAATACCTTTCTACCCTTGTCATAGCAATCCGGAGAGTCGAGGGTTATGAGGCCTTGGATTGATTCCTTAGCGTCCCCAGAGGTGAACTGGCTTAAATAATAAAGCTTTTGCTTCGGATCGCTGACTCGGCACTCTATTAAACTTTCGAAAGCACTGATGAACGTTGCGTAGTCAAAATGGTTTCCCGAGAAAACCGGAGGTTGCTGCGCTGGGAGCAGACTCATTCTTTGTTGTTCGGCAACAAGCTTCACAACGGCGGTTAAAGCGTCTGTTCTGGTGGAAATCTCCGGGTTTAATTCATGTGATCGTGATTCACTAGCTTGTGTAACTTGGCTTACAAGCGGGCCATTTGAGGGTTCAAAGGGCGGAGTT
>OX453285.1:17923976-17958976 GCA_949710005.1 Ricordea florida | reverse complement strand
TGATGATGAAGAGAAAGATGACCCATTAAATCACCATAGAACTCCAACAAATGAAACATGTTTAGTCTCTCATTCCAGATTATCCTACTAATGTAGAAGATAATGATCAAGTGTCATAAGGAAATGAAATCTACAATATTGCCCTGGGTGAAAAGAAACACCTGGTTTCCTTTATGATTGATAAACAATGTGAGGAGCTGGCATTTCCTGTGTTATTTCCTAAAGGAAAATTTGGCTATAATGTTGATTGTGATATTAAGTTGTCACCGGTAAGATATTTCAATGCACGACTATTACATTACAGTGGGAGCTTTGCAACAAATCCGGAATATTATTCTATGATAGAACAAAAGAAGGTCTCTGATAGCATTAAAATTGCACTTAAAAAAGAACACAGTCAGCCTGTTTCTGTAAATCAACGAGGATCTATTGATGCACAGAGTTTACAGAACCTCATTTGTCAAGATCAAGCTTACCTATTTTTGCAACAAATTCCTGGAACACCTCCCTACTGGCAGAAGTTTATGTATGAGGTTGTTGCCATGTTGAAACAACTTGGTATTCCAACATGGTTTATGACTTTATCATGTGCTGATTTAGATGGCTTGAATTGTTTCAGATTATTGCTAGAACACAGGGCAATAATATCTCTAATGAGGAAGTTGATGCTCTGTCATATAGTGACAGATGTTCAATGCTAAATCTTAACCCTGCAGTTGTTGTTGCCAAGCACTTCCAATACAGAGTGGAAACATTTTTTACTGAAGTTCTACTCTCTTAATGCCAACCCAATAGGTAAAATAGTATACCATGCACTTCGCATTGAATTTCAAATGAGAGGCTCCCCTCATTTACATGCTTTGATATGGACTTCTGATTGCCTTAAATTAACAAATGACAGGATACAAGGATACATAGACTTTATTGATAAACCTGTAGAGGCCTTTCTTCCAGATAGACAAGAAGACCCTCAGTTACATGAGTTTGTTAAGACTTACCAAAAGTACAGCCATTCAAAAACCTGCAGAAATTAAGTACAAAAGCATTTGGTGCAGATTTAATTTTGGACAATTTTTCACAAACAGAACAATTGTGGCTAAACCTCTCTCTGATGATATCAATGAGGATACGAAAACAAACATGCTTGACAAAAGAAGAGAAATTCGTACTTTTGTTAAAGAAAGGATAGATGATGTGCTAGACCCAAGCAATTAGCAAGCTATGACTCTACACTAACAGCATCTGATATTTTCAGCTCTGCTGGTATAACCGAAGAGCAATACTACTCTGCTGCATTATCTGTTTCGTCTGATTGTGATTATGAACTACATCTTAAATGACCAATTGATAGTTGTTTCATTAACAATTATTTTATGGCTGGAATAAAAAGATTTGCTGCTAATGTTGATTTGCAGCCAGTTTTCAATCACTATAAATGTATAAGATATGTATGTTCATACTTCACTAAAGATGAGACTGAGTGCTCCCAAGCTATTATGAATGCAGCAAATTAAAGGAGGCGAAAGCTGCCAATATGAACATAAAAGATGGATTGAGAAGTGAGGAAGTGAGTTCGCAAGAATGTGTATACCGGTGCATGCCTGAACTTTGGCTCAGAAAAATCTTCCCAGCAGCAGTCTTTCTCAGTACTGATTTACAAGACAAAAGAGTGCACATTGCAAAATCACAACAAGAGCTTGATGAACTTGACGATGACAGTACAGATGTGTACAAATCCAATACAATTGAGCGCTACACTAAGAGACCTCAATCTATTCCTTCTATTAATAATCTATGCCTAGCACAGTTTGCAGCTTATTATTACAAGGACTATTGCAAGGAATGTCAAGAAACAGCTGATGCTCAGCCAGAAGTACTTACTGACAATTTGATTGAATCACAACACACTTCACAAAATGAAGACTTTTCACTTCCAGACCAAATAAGACTATTAGACACTAATGAAATTATGAAACGTAGAAAAGTTAAAGCTGTTATTTATAGACATCATGCACCAAACATCCATGGAGAGATGAAAGTAAACTGTTGGCCAGTGATAATACCTATATGCATCGAAATCAGTTTTATGAGCCTGAGATTCAACCAATAGTAGGACACAATAGTTCCATATTTGAACCTGATGTAGATACTGTCACTGAAGCACTTGTAAGTCTGAGAAACAATGAGGGCAACATTCATTCTTATGATTCTATAAATGACCAAGAGAATGATGATATTCTATCTGAAATGCAATAGGAATGGAATGCAGAAGAATCCTTCAATAAACAAATAGCTTCACATCTCTCTTCATCATCTGACTCTGATCTGGGTTCTAGATGTCAGCTAGTTCCATTAAATAGATATCAAACCTCTGCTCTCTAACTTAGTCAGCTTCCTTTAACTCCTAGAGAAACTTTCATTTAGGTTAAGGTATCACTGTATGGTATCCTTAAGGATTACACCTCAGTGTACAGTATCATTGATGATATTAATAATAATAGTCATAGTATTTAATAATCAATGTAATAATCATAGTATTTAAGAGCAGCTTCACCCAAATATCAACTAGACTTGGAAATAGACGAAAATCGACAAACTTGCCCAGAATGAAGCCCTACGGGCACTAGTTACAAAAATACTGTTTTAAGGTGGCTCAAACAGTTTTCCGGTTTTTTATTTCAGACTTATAGAACTAGGTGCGATTTCTCAGGCTTGGAACTGTTCTGTTTTGAATGGCTGTGCTTTTATTTTAAGGTAACTCTCCACTGTACCTTTCATTGTGTTGAAGTCAAAAATTAAGGTTTCACTGTTCTCTTGCGTAGCAACAAACTTGACCCACTTTTTACCACCAATTGCATCTATCTTAAAACTAAACCGGTGACCCTATATTTTTTCTAAAATTCTTTTTATTAGCCACAGAAGAAAAAACAGGGAAAATTATATACAATTCTGTGAAGATTTTGCTAAACTAAAAAAAAGGAAATTTCCAAGGTGAAAGAATTCTACTCCACAAATGTTTTTACAATCTAATCCTCTCAGACTGAATCTGTTCATGTACAACGGCATGCTAGTCCTAGCCGCTATCATTATTTAAGTTACGAGATTTAACATTTTTACATGTTGTTCAAAGCGCGTGACGAGGCCGTTTGATCATAAGAAAAAGTATGTTAATAAATTGCACTCATTTGAAGCATTGATAAATGGTATTTTGTTTTCAATCTTCCTTCAGATTCTCTTTTTAACAATGTTGCTTTGCTGAATCAAAAACTAAGAAATCAAGAAT
Source organism: Ricordea florida (assembly GCA_949710005.1). NCBI lineage: Eukaryota > Metazoa > Cnidaria > Anthozoa > Corallimorpharia > Ricordeidae > Ricordea > Ricordea florida. The sequence continues at coordinate 17,955,693 of OX453285.1, read as the reverse complement.
CAGTTACAGCTCTGGAGCTCTCTCGTTACAGTTCTCTGAAGTGGAGGAGAAAGTTACTTTAATCAAGAGATTATCAAGGTAATTTACCTTGATAATCTCTTGCATTAATTTAATACTTATGGTTCAATTGGTGCCAAGTACCCCCTCCCCCCGGGGTAAGTTCTATTAAGGCATTATTACTCTTATCTCTCAAAGGTATTCTTACACTATATAATATTATGGTAAATCCGTTCTTAATACTCTGTAACATTCTGTCAAAGACTTTGATCAATTTTTACGATACAGAGAAAACGGCTACATCATTCTAAAAACATTAAAAAGAAACTAGACAGGCTTTTACGCCTCTGAAACTCGTGAATATGTCAGTTTGAGCTCAACCAATACTTTATGGCCCTTGTTTACGTATATTTAGGGCTAAACTGCGAATTTCCTTCGAACTTCAATAACACGACTGTTATTAAGAAGTAAAGCAATGCGTCCTTCCAAAGTCACTGTGATCCGTCTTAAGTATTCGATTCCTTCTTCATCAGGGATATGAGTGCTGCGAACAAACTCGCCATCTTTGGAGTATACTTCGATATGCAGGTGTTCTTTGCCTGGCTTTGTGGAAGCGACGACGACATTTTCACTCGCCTGGTGGAAAGTAATAACAGGAGAGAGATAAAATCCCTGTCGTTGAAATCTGTTCAGGTGCATGGTCGCCGTCTTCACTGAATATGTGAGCAAAAGAATATCCTTGGTCCACTACCATAATACGGCCATCATTAGCAGTGGTAATATCAAATGCAGAGTTTAATATCCCAATTCCAAAACTGCGGACAAACTGTCCATCATTCTCGTACACCTCGACCTCCACACTACTCAGCAACAGTACTTCGCACACTCTACATGGTGTTATTGCATCCTTGGGGTTGTCTGGTTTCTCTAGTATTGTCGCCACCCCGGCGTCCGGACCATGGTCATTCATGGTTCTACCATCGTACTGATGACTCGATATTGCATTGCTAGAATACTGTCAGACGTTTCTGAATCCCTTCTTTGCCTTAGAAAGAGCCCTCGTAGCTGATTCATCCAGGTCAATAAGCTCCAACTTTTTCATTCCTTCGGCGAGAGAAATTGCTTCATCACAAGCTGCTTGTGTTGTTGACGCGCCTCGCTCGCTCCTGGACCTTGCCTTATCAAGAACGACATACAAAAAACGCGATTCCTTCCTGAAAGAAGTTGATACTCGCTAGCAAATCTTTCCTTGCTAATCCATCCAACTTGGACTTGATATCGTCGATTTCACGGACGATTAATTGACGGAATTTTTCTTCTGTTACATCTCCATCTTTCAGCTGCTTTAATATCTCTGGCTTTATTCACAAGCAAGCCAATAGTCGCTTTAAACACGGCTGTTACAATAGAAGACATCGTAGAACTGGTATCTTAACTAGTATTGTGAGGATAGTTTCTAAAGAAACCCCTTACGAAAATATGGTTTATTTTAAATCTATTTTATTCCTATTTTATATGCTGTTTTATTACTATCTTTTTTGTATTTTTTCCCTATTTTCAGGGACTATTTTAAAGCAATTTTTTATCTATTTTAAACCTATTATTTTGAAACAAAAAATAGTGAAAAATAGTCCAGATCTGTGTACTCAAAAATTCTCTAAATTAGCTTTAAAATAGCCTTAAAATAGTGTAAAATGTGTATGAAATCTGATGAGAAAATAGTGTTAAAATAGTATAAGACAAGCTGAAAATAAAATAGGTTGAAAATAGCCTTAAAATCGAAATAAAACAGGGATAAAATTAGGATATAATAAGAAAAAGCCTTGGACAATAGACTGAAAATAGTCTTAAAATAGACATAAAATATGAATAAAATAGTTTCAAAGTAGGTGCCCTATTTTAAAACTAGTTTATCCACAGAAAAAACAGGTTTAAAATAGACATAAAATATGGATAAAATTGGGATAAGTAGGGAAAAACCTTGGGCCATAAGCTGAAAATAGCCTTAAAATAGACATAAAACAGAAATAAAATTGGGATAAATAAGAAAAATCCTTGGACAATAGGCTAAAAATAGCCTTAAAATAGACATAAAACAGGGATAAAATAGTTTCAAAATAGGTGCCCTATTTTAAAACTGTTTAATATATGCCATGCAAGGTAAATAGTACTGCTAGTTCATAGATCCACAAATCAATTGGGTATACAAAATAGCTTGAAAACAGGTAACACTATAGTTGAATTATTCAAAAAACCTTCCTTACAGACTAAAGTTTGCTCAAACTGTAGTACTTTACAATTGCACCTGCATGCATGGCAGGATGGTTTGAGACATTTTAGGGATCATATAAATTTTTCGGAGACTGTTTCAATTAATTGCACTGTTTTATTTTTTTTTACTCTTTACGTAAGACCAAAGTGATAAAAGGAAGTATAATACAAAGTAACATAGAAAAAAAACTCATGATTAGGCAGTTAGCTAGCTGCAGTGGCGGCTTTCTCTAGTTCCCCATCCTTTGCCTTTTTGGGGCTGTTGTACGTTTTCCTGAAATAAAAATAGAGCAAAAATTAACAGGCAATATTTTACACAACAGTAAGTTTATATTTTGATTACCTTTGTGAACAATATGATTTTGCTATTTGATTTTTTAAAATTAAGATTGATTGAATTATGCAACACCTTATCACTGAAAAGAATACTAGATCGTATTTTGGACCATTTTCTGTCAAACTTAAATGTTAACAACTTATAGGTTCTATAATCGAAAGCAATCTTAAACTTGTTTCGGTGTTGAGCTGTGTAACAAACGAACGAAGCAAATCTGTGTTTGATTGTTTCGGTCTTTCGCTCTTTAGCAACGCCTTTTCACACATGGTATCAAGATCTCTGAAAAAAACTTAAAAGCTTAAAACTGCAGAAGATTCAAACAATTCTCTCATTCGAACGGCTTGCAGCTTTTCGATCAAACAGATTCCAGTCTCAATTAATTGCCTTTCACTCTGATTTTTCCGCCGAAAGATGAAAGACCGAGATCAAATCACACCAGATCATGCATGTCAAAGGACAACAAAGGATATGGTTGGCGAAATGGTGCAAAATTCACAAAGTTTATATTCATTCACATTCAATGCTATTATTATTGTTCACGAATATATTTATTCACATTCAACAACTAAGTTTTTATTCAAGAAATATATTTATTCACATTTAACGACACATTTCTTATTCACAAATATATTCACCCACATTTACAAGTTGTATATCCATTCACATTCAACGGTTTATATTCGTTCACATTCACGATCGAAATATTGGTTCAACACGGCGCAATATTCATTCAAAATTTTCTGCGCACCCTCTTTGCGCATCATTAGCTCCCAGCTCCCGCTCTTTTCCGATAGCAAAATGGCGGACTGACTTTGTGCGTGACATAATTTGGGCTCACAGTTTTAACTAAACTAGACGCTCTCGGGAGCGTTCACTCGGGCTACAGTTGATAATACGCGCACGGCTTCGAACAAACGTGAATGTCAGTTTACGCCTAAATTTTAGATATATTGTATACTCTTTGGCTGGTTCCACGACCGCAAAAAACCTACCAGACTGTATATCGCACCGCAATTCTTGTCGACGTCGTGTTTAAGCTGAGCGATTTTATCAGAAAGTTTTCTAAGGTTTTACAGAAATTTCAGTGATAATTGGGTTTGTTTACTAATCGAATTAATGTTGACCAATCAGCTTTCCTGGTTCCCACGGTAATAAAACAGTTGTGAAACTTGATGCCATTCATCTGATTCCAAGTTATCGAAGGCGAAGAAGCGATATGTGGGAAAAACAACAATATTACTTCTCAATCGGATATACTTTTCTTTCGATTTAGCCTTATTAGCCCTGTTCCCGCTAATGTCTTTCCACACGACCACGTAGAAAAAAAAACTTGAGTTTGAATAAGAAAAGATCCAGAGATATTTTGAAAAGAGGCCCGAGGGAATTCAGCCTGACAAACATAGTCACCGAGTTAATAGCTTTGTTAGCCGTTTTGCTGTCATAACTACCAAGAACTTTATTGTAAACAAACAACAAGTTCAATAGATTTTAGAAACAGTCAAGTCAGTTTGTCTTGCAACTACTTTCTACGCGACCACGCATGAGACAGACCGCAATTAAGAAAACTTCATCCAAGAATGCTACCAAAATTTTAATTAGATGAAAAAATCCTTATAACCTCCTTTGTTCGCGTATTGTTGTCTTGCACAAATTGTTGACTAGAGGCATCCAACGACGCATGTTTTGTCGCTGTACAAAATTCTTAACTTCAGCTTTTGGATGACAATACAAGAGTTAGTAGTATTCATGTGCATAATATTGGCTTTCAAAGATAGTTCAGAGTACACATCTTTCGCATCGAACATCGATGGTGCAATAACTTTGAACTTGATGAAGCTTCGTTTTTACAATAGCAATACCCAAGGGCCTCTGCGGGTAGTCCGATTTGCGACGTTGTCGATAGACTGATAGACTGATAGACCGAAAAGGTAAACCTAGACTCGGGCTACCTGTGGTAGTAGCCCGAGTAAAAAAAAAATTAAAAATCCGTATCTTCGTCGTCGCTTTCTTTCTCTACGCAGTCAGTCAGATGAACACTTTTCGGTATGGAGGGTTCCTCCTTTACGGCCTTTTTTTCGTTTGCTTGAACCGAACACAGACGGTCGAAATGGATGGCCAGGCACTTTTCGTTTCCCGCCATTTGGTACGCTGTTTACTCCAGCCACATTCATATTCATTTCGATCTCGCGAGCCACAGAAGTCGAAGCTTCGTGAATTAGATGTCGTGTCCGATCCATAAGACTTTGTGTTCCACCTCTGAAAAATCTCATTTCTTCACGAACACAACGCCTTTACTCTGCAATTCATCTTTCGGACGACCATTCGGCTGAGTTGTCGTTTTGCCACATGGAGAAAGGTCACGTGTTCAAAATGTCATCCGCTGACCGAAGGAAAATGGGAGGGCTCGCTGGGAGCTGGGAGATGATGCGCAAAGGGGATGCGCAGAAAATGTTGAATGAATATTGCGCCGTGTTGAACCAATATTTCGATCGTGAATGTGAACGAATATAAACCGTTGAATGTGAATGGATATACAACTTGTAAATGTGGGTGAATATATTTGTGAATAAGAAATGTGTCGTTAAATGTGAATAAATATATTTCTTGAATAAAAACTTAGTTGTTGAATGTGAATAAATATATTCGTGAACAATAATAATAGCATTGAATGTGAATGAATATAAACTTTGTGAATTTTGCACCATTTCGCCAACCATAAAAGGACGGACTGGAGAAATCAATATCGAGTGAAACATTTTACGTTTCAAAACAAAATACGACATTCACATGGTATTGGGCCACCGCGAGATTCTTTTTAATCCTAACGTCTAAGAAAGGTTGTTTGCTGTCTTGCACGCCTTGTCAGTTGTCACAACTCTTTTCTGGCGGTCAGGAAACAGGATGCTACCGTATGACCCAACCAGTGAAGCGCCAGAGATTAGAAGTTAATTTACCGTGAAACTCATAGTTTTGCACGGGCTAAAGAAGTCCCAGGACTATTAGCTTTCCATAATTGTCACGCTGTGGTCAAGATAACAATATTCATAAGGTCAGATACGTGTAATTTTGGCATATCAGTGATAGTAAATTCACTGGAATTTACGAACAAAGTGAATGTGCACTGGCGGTTTAACCCTTTCACTCCCAAGAGTGACTTTATAGATTTTTATAGATTTTACTCTGTCTAACGCCAGACGATTTTACTCGTCAAATGGAGACCCCTTGGGAGTGAAAGGGTTAAAAACTATCTCCCTTAACCCTTTCACTCCCAAGAGTGACTTTATAGATTTTACTCTGTCTAACGCCAGACGATTTTACTCGTCAAATGGAGACCCCTTGGGAGTGAAAGGGTTAAGCCCAGTTAACTTTTACTTGAAAGGTTAGACTATTTTTTTAAGACTAATAATAAATTTAAAACTTACGATCATTACTGTAACTGGACACAATGTGGCGGGATCAGTTACAAAGCTAATATAACAAAGCTTCCATTGACTAGTGCGCAGTTTGTCGGCAACTAATCAACCATCGTTTTCAACAGTTGTTACCAACGTATATAGCATGTATTCCCTGATCACATTCTTAATATCAGCTTAAGATTTGTTACGGAATATGTGGTCAGTTTGAGATCAATTCCTCCTTGGAGACGAAACTTCGTGCGCGCTACAAGCCACCACAAACATTATTTCACGAAGGTCCAAATCTCTAGGGATCATCGATATATAGCTTTTACAATCATCGAATCATAGCAATACTTTTTAGGATTGAGGTACGATCTTACCTGATATGTAGTAGACTTGAAAGGTTGATGTTGATGAAAATGAAGACAGAAGACTGAGAAAATTTGGAAAGAACGGTGGTTGAATTGATCGTTCAACTGCAGCCTGGTTCAACTGAGCGCATTGTGGCCTCGCTCTGAGCATTGGCATTCTTCTCTTCCCGCCACAAATTTCAAGCTGCTTATTGGTTCAAAGACTCGCATCCAGTTTTTGTCAGTCACATTTTGGACTTGGTTGCTGTGCCGTTCGTGGGCTTTCGCTTTTCCTAAAAGCACAAGGGACGATTCTGGCTCCAAAAAGTGGTGATTTTAAGCTGAAGGTGAGCCTTCGCATTCAACTCTTTGGCGAAGAAAGAAACTAAAACGAAAAATTCAAAGTAACCAAGAAGACGAGTTGTGTGACAACGAAATATCACAACATCAACCGGATTCCCAAGATCAAGATGCATGTAAACATGGACACGGCTCCACTTCAAAGTTACAAAGTGACACATAAGTTGACGATATGATGCAGACGATTCAAAGTGACAGTAGTTTTTCTAGCTTTTCGGACCACTTTTGTCTTGGTAAGCGTCATTTTCATTCTTTTCAGTCACGAGTTGAGCATAAATATTTTTGCACAATTTTCACGTAATTAATGCATATGCCAGCCTGTTGATCGAGCCTTTAGAGAGATCGAGAGTAAACATTCCCACGTGGAGTTTTTTTTTTTAAGTCGCAAAGGGCCTTGAGTGTATTTCTGAGTTAGAAATTAGAATTTAGAATTGTGGCAATACGATTTGTGTCAAAACTTCGTGCTATAAGTTAAGTGATCTTAATACATGAATGTAGTGCTCAGACCGCATGAGTTATTTTTCTATTTCAAATTTGCTGCACCCTTTATTACAACGCACAAACAATCTTTATTACAGCCCCCAAAACGAGAGTTTTTTTTTGCGTCGGAGCAACTTCAAAATTATACCCCGGCCATATTTGAACGTTTAAAATCTACTTTCCTACGTCAATAATCAAGGCTTCAGAAACAACTCTCAATGATCTCAATTGAAAATTCTATGGGTTTTCATTGTGCTTGAAATCAATGCCGAAGAACAATCATTATCATAGTCCCACATCCTTATAGACTATATCAGTAATTTTATTTATATAATTTTCTTTTGATACCAGATGACAGTGTTTCCTTAATTTCTGAAAATTCTGCTGACCACAAGTTCAATGAATTTGTCAGCTTGATGCAAGAGATACCAGCTAATGAAGAATTTCGTGTAACACTGAGAGTAACACTGTGCATAAAGAAATCACGGATACCTACATGTATGCAGAAGAACTAGCCAGACTAATTGAGGAAATAGAAGTGGAAAAAGTGGCATTGGGTGTTGAAGAAACAAAAGATGAAGGCACAGAACTTGAATTGTTGTATGAATATAGCAGAATTACTGTTGGAGAAAGTTTAGCTCTTATCCCAAGGAAAATAATGCAGCAAAAGGGTTGAGCCAATTCAAAGAATACTTCCAATGTCTTAAGCATCCTATGAAAAAATGTATTTTCTATTTATTTTAGAAAAATGCTGTGAAGAAAAAAAGAAAACAACTTGTTTACTTTGATCATAAAAATGGAAATTCTCTTTGACTGCACCATCATCATGTCTAAAGCTTGTGCTAGGTCTGTGTTTTTTCTGAAGATATAGAAACAGTTTTAAACCGATCAGAATATTTTTGGGGGTGCTATTTTCTAACTGAACAATGATACGTTGCAATTGAATTTTGATTTTAAATAAAATAGGAATAAAATATAGTTTCACTTGGCATGCATGTTATGTATAACATTGTGGGGTGTTTGGGATAAAACAGGATTAAAATAGACTATTTTATACATATTTTGCAATTTCGAGTAGAATCTCCCTCAAAAAAACAGGAATAAAACAGTCTATTTTAAGTCTATTTTACATCATTCAAGGTTTTCATCAATAAAATAGGATTGTAATAGCCTATTTTATTTATATTTTCCAAAGGAACTGCCAATAACCTTTCCTTTCTGCAGAAAAATATAAATAAAATAGCCTATTTTATCACTGTTTTATACAGGAATACTGATATCAGAATGTAAAATTGGGTTAAAATAGTCTGTTTTACAGATTTTTTTTTCAGTTTGGTATGAGAAAATAGAGATAAAACATACCATCTTGTTAAAAATAGGTTTAAAATAAAACTAAAACACAAATAAAATAGGTGCTCTATTTTCTCTTTCTGGTAAAATAGGAATAAAATATAGATCAGTGAGAAAAAAATAGGGAAAAAATAGCTGTGATAGCATTAAAATAGTTATAAAACATGGATAAAATAGGATTATTTTTGTAAGGGACTGGTGCTGCGTCGGTGGGAAGTTGAAACACAAGAAATTGGATAAATCAAACGAGTTGATTAAGTAAGTTATACCATCGTAAGGTAAAAGGGAGGTGCTGACGTTTCGAGCGTTAGCCCGTCGTCGTCGCTCCGACGAAGGGCTAACGCTCGAAACGTCAGCACCTCCCTTTTACCTTACGGTGGTATAACTTACTTAATAAACTCGTTTGAATTACCCAATTTCTTGTGGTATCTTAACTGCTGCGTGTTTAACACAAATGATACTGGTGAAGTTAGTGTCACGACTATTGAAAATATTATGTCAGCATCATTGACGTGAATAAATACGGAACTTCATATTTTGCATTGGAATTTCAATTGTCTTCTGGCTTGAAGGGTCTTGAAAACGTCAAACATGCTGTAAATCATCTTTAATTACGGCTATTGTGGGGATAGTTTCTAACCTAGTTTCGTAACCCACAATCCTCTCATTCGCTCCGACGAAGGGCTAACGCTCGAAACGTCAGCACCTCCTTTTTACCTTACGGTGGTATAACTTACTTAATCAACTCGTTTGATTTACCCATTTTCTTTAATTACGGCTAGTTTCTTACAGCTATTAGCGGCATTACAAAGAGATCACTAGACAATGCAAGTAGCAACTTGACCCGAACTTGACGTATTACCTCGAATTTCTGTCTCTGGTAAACACTTGAAAAAGCACACCAAATCATTAAAATGACACCTAAGGGCTAACGTTGTTGCTTAGTAGGCATTTCACTAGCTGTTTTTCACCGACTGAAAGATTTTTTACTCGCACAAAATGCGACGACTGAAACGATAACCCAACAAAATAACGTCATGTTGCTAATCTCGTCAGACCTGAACAAACACGTCTTCTACAACAGTGGGAAATATTCATTAAAAAGTATCACGCCGAGTCTCAAACAGCGAAGCATTATTTTACCCTGTAAACAATGAGTTCGTCGTGAAATTACAACCCAAGAAGCTTTAAAAAAAAAAAAAAAGCCCTTAGCAAATATTTTGAAGTTAGGTGATCGCGTGATATCGGCCTGACCAAACTGTTTCGTTTCCTAGGAAACGAAACAGGCAACAGGAAGAAAGCTAATTTTAGATATAACAATAGTTGAATCGATAGACTGATTTCGATTTTGATGTAACATTGATTATTGTGGAAAGTAAATCGACTCATTGTGCTGATAGTGATGACAAGATGTAAATACAAATAACCACGCGAATTCGTGTAAAACAAATCAGTCGATTTCTACAGCTTAACATGTAGGAGTCATGAAGAGCTATGAATAAAATATCCAAAAGCTAAATACGAATACATATTGTATGTCAACGAATTATGTGGGAGAGCCAAATTCAACTAAATAAAGGGAAATTACTACAAATTTCAAAACACTCCGTTGTCTAATTAATTAAGTCGAAGACAGTAAGTTCTGACTAAAGTTCACACGTTTCACACTTGACAGAAGAATTGGTCACTTCTGAGACGCGCACCGATTCAGCCTTAATATGCATGACTATAGTACATTGCTGGTGGTTCATCGGGTGGGTTTGAATCTTCGATAATCTCCTCGTCAGGAAAATAGAAAAGTAGAAAGAAAAGTACAAATAGTACACCAATAGAAGGAGCAACTGGGCCTCCTACGCAATAAATCTTTTTCAGTCGAAATCGTCCAAAAGTCACTCGCAGAACTCGACAGATTTTGCTACCGTGATACTTTCGTTTTTATACCGCTGATTGAACTCGAACTCGTACTTAACAACTCGAACTCGTATTTAACAATTCGAACTCGCACTCAACAACTCGAACTCGTATTTAACAACTCGAACTAGTATTTAACAACTCCAACTCGTATTTAACAACTCCAACTCGTATTTAACAACTCCAACTCGTATTTAACAACTCCAACTCGTATTTAACAACTCGAACTCGTACTTAACAACTCCAACTCGTATTTAACAACTCGAACTCGTATTTAACAACTCGAACTCGTACTTAACAACTCCAACTCGTATTTAACAACTCCAACTCGTATTTAACAACTCGTACTTAACATTCTTAGGATGAGTCTGTCAAAGACTTTGATCAATTTTACGATACAGAGAAAACGACTACCTCATTCTAAAAACATTAAGAAGAAACTAGACAGGCTTTTACGCCTCTGAAACTCGTGAATATGTCCGTTTGAGCTCAACCAGTACTTTATGGTCCTTTTTTAACCTATATTTAGGGCTAAACTTCGAATTTCCTTCAAACTTCAATAACACGACTATAATACACGCCATCAGCTTCAAAAGTTCATATTCTACGTGAGATATTTGCTATGCAGTACATCCAAAGGAACAAAAATATGACATGTGGAACAATCAGATGTGGCCCTTTTACATTATCTTTTTTCAATCAACGAGTATTCCGTAATTGTCTTTCGCTTTACGAACTAAAGCAATGCATCCTTCCAAAGTCACTGTGATCCCTCTTAAGAATTCGATTCCTTCTTCGTGGATATGAGTGCTGCGAACAAACTTGCCATCATTGGTGTATATTTCGATATGCAGGTGCTCTTTGTCTGGCTTTGCGCAAGCGACGACGACATTTTCACTCGTCTGGTAGAAAGTACTTTCAGGAAAGAGATAACATCCCTGTCGTTTAAATCTGTTCAGGTGGTCGCCGTCTTCACTGAATATGTGAACGAAAGAATCACTTTTGTCCACTACCATAACACGACCATCATTAGCAGCAGTAATATTAAATGCAAAATGCAGATTTTAATATCCCCTCTCCAAAACTGCGAACCCACTGTCCATCATTCTCGTACACGTCGACCACATTCACACTCCCCAGCACCAGTACTTTGTCACTGTCGGTGACTATCACCCTGTACATGTGCCACTTCCACTGTCCTTCCCACACGAGAAACTTGTGATGCAGGTTCCTATTTTTCTCAAATTTACGGACAAAAGCGCACTCACATAGGTCAGTTCTAGGCTTCTACAATACCACCAGCACATAGATGTTGTCATTCACATCTGTGGCTACACCATAAATGCATGATGTGTATAACTTTGTATCCACGACATCACTACAGACACTGAAATGTTTTACAAATTCACCACCGCTGTCAAACACCTTTACGGTACAATCGTAGCGGTCCCCGATAATGAAATGTCTGCTGGACTTTGTAGCAAACACACTGGCATCTTCAGCTTGTACTCGCGGCTTTCACCCTCTTGACCAAATGACAATGTTACACAACACTGCCGCACTTAATACTTCAGTTAATCTTCGGTGGCGCAAACGATCAACTTTATCTTCTCCGACATCAACAGTAGGCCAAATCCTGGGATCTACGCCTTTACTGACTGTGCGTGACATTGTAGACGACAAGATTGACGTGACAGACACTGCAAATGATTTGTCTGCGTTGGTGTTTACAATTTACGAGTGTTTGCAATCTCGTCAGACCTGAACAAAAACATCTTGTACAACAGTGGGAAATAATCATTAAAAAGTATCACGACGACTCTCAAACAGCGAAACATTATTTTCTTCTGTAAATAGTGAGTTCGTCGTGAAATTACAGCCCAAGAAGCCTTAAAGTCCACAGCAAGTACTTTGAAGTTAGGTGATCGCGTGATATCGGCCCGCAACACGAAAAATGCTAATTTTGGACATAACAATGCTTGAATCAATAGACTGATTTCGGTTTGATGTAACATTTATCAAATGTGGAAAAAAAAATCGACTCATTGTGTTCATAGTGATGACAAAATCTAAATACAAATAACCACGCGAATTCGTGTAAAACAAATATGAACAGTCAATTTCTACAGCTTAACATGTAGGAGTCATGTAGAGCTATGAATAAATACTGAGATATTCAAAAGCTAAATACGAATACATAGTGTATGTCAACGAATTATGTGGGAGACCAAGTTCAACTAAACCAGGTGCGGTCCAAGATTTTGTGAGGGGAGGGGGGGTGACCATTTTCTGTGAAATAGCATTTAGCCATATATAAAAAACAAAGCGGAGTTAAACAAGGGACTTTTAATGTGGTTATATTATCTACTTCACTTGCAAACTGATAGCTACTTTGTTTTGTCCTTTTAGGACTTTTCCCTGATAACCAATCAAATATCAACACTTGACTTACCGAAATGGGGGGTGGCTAGCCACCCAATCAACTCCCCCCCCCAGGGACGGCGAAGCCGGGGGGGCTTTAGCCCCCCCCCCTTTTGAGGAGGATGACATTTTATTTTGTTTAAGCTACAACTTTATACAAGCCTCGTCGGAAAGTTTACGTATTTTTAACATTTTCTCAGCGTGTGCGCGCTTCCTTCCTACAGACGGGAAGCTTGTGTCCAAAATCCACAGGTTAGCGTTGGAGACCGGAAGGCGTAGAAATAATTTCCAAAATATTGCTGTCATTAAAAGTACCTTTCATTTTACGCTTTATCCAGGCTAATTATTTCAAGAAGTATGTCGCGGAGAATGTTGTAAATACGATTTCCGAGACTCTAGATTTCAAAATTTTCTGTGGGAGGATGCCCCCAGACCCCCCTACTCGTTTTCAGCCCCCCCCCCCACTTCAAAATACGCTCCGCCGTCCCTGCCCCCCCCCCTCCTTTCACCCACTGGATCCGCCCCTGTAAATAAAGCGAAATTACTGCAAATTTCAAAACACTCCGTTGCCTAATTAATAAAGTCGAAGACAGTAAGTTTTGACTAAAGTTCACACGTTTCACACTTAACAGAAGAATTGGTCACTTCTGAGACGCACACCGATTCAGCCTTACTTTGCGTGACTATAGTACATTGCTGGTGGTTCATCAGGTGGATTTGAATCTTCGGTAATCCTCAGGTTAGGGCTGAAAAGGTTCTTCGTCTGGCCAAAGCCCATTTGATACTGCCAAATGTACACCTCAGAGTGGGGCGGGATGTGCAGGTTAAGGGTTTCGGATTCTTCATGCATGTTTCTCCATTGTTGCTGCTCTGTGTTGAGGCCCTTTCCACCATACTGGGCTTTGAGGCTAAACTGGAATTTGAAGATGGCCTCACCCAATAGACCGCTTTCGTACTGTGCTCCCAACTCGATGGACCAGTTTTGCTCTCTGGAGGGCATTTCACTCCTCTTGAAGCCAACGACTTTCGTGATGGTTCTTTCCCAGTCGACTGCAAGGTCGGTTTCGTTTGCAAAAGATTTGATATTATGCCAACCACCGAACGCTTTTCCATCGGTCTGTGCTATTCCGCCAGGTATAAATTTGAGGACTGACTCGTGAACGCTGAAAGTGGCCGGTTTTTTATTGAGATTCATGTTGGTGCTTCTGTGGTAAAGGACACCCCATTTTCCTGCTTGCTTCAAACAGTAGACATAATCGGTCGTACCCCAGAAGTAGAGACCATCACGGAACGCTTGGTGGATGCTATATTCAACGCCACCCTTATCATTGTTCATGTTCTTCACTCGTCGATAGACGCCCCTGTCGGCAAACACGATGTAGTAAGTGCCAAATGCAGAGTAGTACTGGCTTCCTCCGCAACAGTTGGGATGAAGACTGTACACTACAGCATCTTTGTCTTCACTCATGTTGGTAACTCTACGATACTGGTTCCCTTTAATGATGTAGTAATAATCTGAGGTTGCCAGGTAGTGATCGCCCCACTGACAAGGTGGACTTAGAGAGTAAATCTTGATATCATTCTCTCCATTGAAATTTGTGCTTCTCATATAGACGCCAAGATCTGAACGAATGATATAATAGTGGTGCTTAGTACCACAAAAGTCGATTCCTCTGGCCTCCTCCGCACTCTTAGGCACGATCTCTGGATAATTTGGAAGGTTGAACATAACTTAAACTCAGTGTCTGCAGCTGAAGTTAACCTTTCTTCTTGAACACTCACGAAGCAAACAAATCTCGGGGCGTCGAACAACAAACTAATACATGCATTTATTAGCCTGCAGAACAGCGGTGATATTTTTGCGTATTTCAGGCGAACGGAGGCGAAAACGAGGCGAGCGCGAAGGCGAGTCACGCGCGAATAAATCAAACATGGTACAATGCTTTAAATCCAGTTGAAAATTCAAGCGTTTATCAGACATGCAAGCTCTTTCCCAAAATTTGTATCACTCTAGAAAGGCCAAACAGTTTGATTTGGATCACTGCATAAAAACTTTTCAAAGTATTGACTTGTAGCACGATACACATGTACACCAGTGTAACATAGGGCACTTTTATGAAAATGTGTAAAATATTCCCAAACCATCATTACTTGCTAGATATTAAGTAATTAACATCAAACAAACATATTTGGAAAATTTTAATGGTATAATTCTTGTCTAAAGGCTTTTCTTCTCAGTATTCATCTCGGAATCAGTTCAACGCTTGACCAACCTCGTGCACTATTGCGTAACGCAATCGTCACGTTCACTCTAATTTTACTTCATGTTTTCCCGCTTTTTACCCCTGATTTGTTATAAAAACACCCCCCAGATACTAAGGAGAGGTTACACAGGACTCCTTCGTTGTTTCTTGTGGATTTCGGCTGGAAAATGGCTTGAATTCAAGCTTCAGTTGGGAGGTTTTTTGCTGCAAGCGTGGTGGTAATTCGATCATTACACTTAGGCAAACATGGTGTTTAACTGGAAATATGTTTCCGATTCACCATTTGTAGAATTTCTTCGTTTTAATCTTACAAAATAACTTAGCAGGATTTGAAGACCAGTAACTGAACTGTGTTGCAGCTGTACATGTGTATCAGCGACCTTTGGTAACTGGAGGCTGAGATACAGGTTTTCTTTTAGGTAAGTTACATTTAATTTCACACGTCAAAAGTACACAACAGTTTTGTTTCCGATCACGAAAATTCTTTATTTCTTCATCGCCGTGAGTAATTTTTGAAAACCTTTCTTACTCGATGGTAAACAATGTTATTTAATAGATTTAGGCAAGCCTAAAAGGGGAGCTCCTCACACATTGAAAATGCTGTCACTAAAGTTATTAAATACGCCTGGTGTATAGCCTCCCACGCAAACTTTCTTCGGGGTTCGTCACGCGTTCCGACCCCATCGTGGGGTAGGAACGCGTGACGAACCCCTAAGAACGTTTGCGTGGGAGGCTACCTGGTGTACGCAACTACTTAAAGAAGATTCGATAGCTGAAATAAGTCGTCAAAAAAAAAAAACATCCAGCTCGCGACTCAACGGAAGAGCCATTGCGCGAAAAACAAAGCCTCGTTTCGGTTTAAGACCTTCTAAATATCCAGGATGACTATGGCCGCCATGTTGGGGCAACGTCGTCGTCGTCGCTAGGCGCACGCGCCCACGAGCCATGCCGCTAGCCACGATGACCATGAAAACTCAAACGCATGGTTTTCTCAATTTCTATCCTCGCACGGTAGTTATACGGCTCCGCTCTGCGGCTCTTCGAGTCGCTGTGGAGCTCCGCTATGAACTTTACTCAGACGAATTATCTTCTTTTTTAGGTGCGTTTGGAAGTCGCTAGCCTTATATTTTTAAGGCATGGAGCGCTGTTGGACCTTGAGCGTTACACAGGCACTTAATGGCAACCGTCCCTAGAATTATAATTCTCGTTACTTCAAAAATAAACGCAGAGAACTGTAATTTTGCGTATGGTGTCGTTATTTCCTATTTAATATTTCTGCTCTGTTGAATTTTCGTAATGAGATTGTATTAAGGGTGAAATTTTACCTTTTTAACTATTTCATGCAAATTAGCTGTTACGCCTTAAACCCTGATTTTGTTAATATCTTCTTGCATCTTCAAGACTTTTGTGTTCCTAGGTTCTTCCAAATGATATTTTCTTAACATACCACTTAACTACAATCCTTTTTGAAGTAAGGTAGAAAGTTTAAACGAAATCCGTCATTAGCTTGCAAAGATATAGGAAAATATATTTGAGCAACCGCTAATGTACATGTGAATCGTGCTACAAGTCATTAGATAAGAGAGGGCCCATACTACATATGCTCTGTCTGTAACAGGTTACTATACAGAAAAACAGTTATTCTACTACGGGAAAGTAAATACAACATTTAGCACCTGTTCACAGGAAAGAAATCATTTGATGAAAAACAATACATTTGTAGAACCTGTCATTCTAAACTCATGAAACGACAAATATCATGTCAAGCTGTGCACAATAATTTGCAAGTAGATGAAATACCCCCTGAACTGTCAGTCTTGGATAAATTGGAACAGATACTTATTGCACAAAGAATTGTGTTTGAAAAAATTGTAGTGATGCCCAAAGGTCAACAGAGGAAGATTAAGGGAGCAATCTGTAATGTGCCAGTTGAATGTGACCAGACATGCAGTACACTACCTGTCCCCTGAAAGATCTGGCATTATAATGTTAAAGTGAAAGAGAAAACTTCAGTTCAGAGGTCATGTGTACTTTCAAGCTGTCTGCCCTCAGATGATATTATTACAGTGATAATAGGCCATTTATCAGTCTATCTGCAATGTCAATGTTATTTGTCAGCATCACCTTGGCACCTACTTTCACAAAGATGTCATAATCCAGCCCACCTGTTTCAGATCGTACTTTTGATAAAACTCTATCAATGTCACCTTGAGAAACATTCTTAGGATACAGGTCTAATGCCCTAAGTTGAAATGCAGATCCAGGTAATTGCTCTAGTTTATTGTTGTTATGCTCATTGACAGGTCTGCTTTCAGCGAATACATGAATAGCATCTGATGGGTAGTTATCATCTGCTGGGTCTATTGATCTTGACTGAATGTATTTAATGTCTTCCTCAGTTTGGGTAGCAGTACGGAATGTGTTAAACATCTCGGCAAATGGTTGGTCATCTTTTTGTCTCATGATTTCTGTGAGTTAAATAATTCTATCATTGAGAAAATATGCCAGGGATGACACAGGTTCTTTGTATTATTGTAATTTTCAAATACTGGTTTTCTCGTTATTGGCAGTAGTAATTGATACATGTCTCCTACAGCAATGATGCTTATTCCAGCAAAAAGGTTAGAGGCTGGTGTGTCAAATATTTCTCATAGTCTTTGATGAATGTGTACGTAAAGTAGTATTACCAACCATAGAAATCTCATCTGTTATAATTAGCTTTAAATAAGACAAAAAGATCCTCATTTGTGGGGTTTACCTTAGCGTGAAAACCTGTGAAGTTTTTCTTTGTTTTTTCACTGTTATTTTCCTAGTTTCTATTGTTTTGTCTCCTTTGTTTTCATTGCTCTATATCGCTCGTGAACGTCACAGGTGTTTACACCAAGAATAAGCCCATATGTGTTCTAGCTGTTTGATCTTTCAGTGGTTTTAAAGTAGCACATATGTTTCTTTTGGAATTCCCAGAGCTGTGTTTTATTAATATGGTCCATTAATATTCATAGCAGCAACTCCAATGGGAGCCATTAGAATTAGTACTGATGGCAGCTCAGGGTTGATGAGTGCATGTATGAAAGTCCTTGTTACCACATGGTATATATAGTTTTAATCAAATTTATGACTCTTTCCAGCACCTGCACCTCCTGTGATAAAAAGGAATATTTCTTTGACTTGTTGTGGTTTCAAGGTGTTCATATTTTTCATTTTATTTTTACACCAGGTGAATGCAATTGATCAAAAGCATACTGTTGCCTGTAGTTCAACAATCTTATGCACTGTCGGAGCTCGTTCATCATCAGATATAGCTGTAGGTTGAGTGTACCCTGATATTCCAACAACAACAACAACAACTGTTTATTTGTTTTCGCAATTTCTAAAATAATTACAATAAATATTAAATTAGTATAGAGTACTGCCTGCCCAAAATAACCAAAAGGGCTAAAAAAAGGTACATGTTGATCAGAATCTGATGGAGATAGATGTGAAGGTATTTGTTCACTAAAAGATTCCTCAGGATTTGGCTTATCTTGTACTTCATTGTGTATATCATCATTTTCTTGGTCATTCATAGAGTCATAAGAAGGAATGATGCCTTGGTTGTTTCTTATGCCCCATTCATACCAACTAAACATGTTTAGTTAAACCAGGTTTTGGAAAGTGAAAATTACTAACCGAGCACTGGAACAGTCAGGCTTTTACTCAGGATTCAAATATTTAACTTGACCATGTTCTTTCTGTTTGTGCTAAATTCGTAGTCCCCAATGTCACTAAGCAGCTGATCTAAAGGAAACAATCTTAAACCATGTTTAACTAAACAGCAATTAAATATGTTTAAGCTTTGGTGTGAACGGGGTATTAGACTTTCAAGTGCCTCTGCTACTACATCTACATTAGGTTCAAATATAGACCTGTTATGATCTACTATTGGCTGGATTTTAGGGTCATAGTATTTTGTTGCATAGGTACCCAGTCACTGCCCAAGAGCTTGCCTTCGTTTCTCCGTGTAGAGTAAGGCATCAGTAAATGATGAAAAGCTTTTCTGGCTCCTTTATCTTGTTTGGTGTATGATATCTTATTACAGCCTTGACTTTCCTGCATTTCATAATGTCGTTAGTATCTTATATTAGTTTTATTTGATCTGGAAGCAAAGACTTGATCTTCAGAGGTAGATGTATATTGAGATTCCATCAGATTGTCTGTGAGCACTTGTGGCTGGGCATCAGCTGTTCTTGACATTCTGTTCTATAATTTTTATAATAATGAGAGGCAAACTCTGCTAGACATCGATTATTAACAGAAGGAATATTCTGGGGTCTCTTAGTGTAACGTTCATCAATAATGTTGGACTTGAAACATCTGTAGTTTCATCATAAAGTTCTTTAAGTTCCTCTTGTGATTTTGCAATACGTACTCTTCTGTCTGGTAAGTCAGTGCTAACAAAGACTGCAGCTGGGAAAATTTTTCTTAGCCATAATTCAAGCATGCATCTATATACACACTCTTGTGAATTGACTTCTCTAGTTGACAGGTATGCAGCACCAATTTTTCTCAATCCATCTATGTTCATGTTGGCATCTTTTGCTTCCTTTGCTGCATTCATGATTGCTTGTGAGCATTCAGTCTCATCTTTGGTGAAGTATGAACACACATACGTGATACACTTTCATTTCAGCTACAAAGTAATTATTAATAAAACAACTGTCTATTGGTCATCTCAGATGCAATTCATAATCATAATCAGATGACGCAGATAATGTGGAGTAGTACTGGTCTTCTGTTATACCAGTGGAACTGAAAATATCAGATTCTGTCAGTGTGGAGTCATAATTTGGTTTACTTGTCATTGACTGAAGTAAGAGTTTCCCTTCTTTTTTCAAGTATACTGTTCAGTCTTCATGTCTTCATCAATATCATTTAGAAGAGGTTCAGCTACAATTGTTCTGCTCGTGCAAAACTGTTCAAATTTAAAGCGGCAGCGAATGTTTTTGTACTTTCTACAGGTTTTTGAATGGCTGTGTTTTTGATACATTCTAACTAAATCATGTAATTCAAGGTCTTTTTTTATTTGGGAGGTAACTCTGTACATGCTTATCAGTGAAGTCTTTGTATGCTTGCTTATTGTCACTGGTTAGTTTAGGCCAGTCAGAAGTCCTGCATATCAAACCATGTAGTGAGGAAAGCCTCTTATTTGAAGTTCAATTCGAAGAGCATATAGTACACTATTTTCCCTATTGCGTTGGCATTAGAGAGCACAACTTCAGTAAAAAATGTTTCCACCCTGTATTGGAAGTGCTTTGCGACAACAACTGGATTGAGGTTGAGCATTGAACATCTGTCATTATAAGATAGAGCATCAACTTCCTCGTTAGTCAAATTCTTTCCCTGTGTTCTAGCAATTATCTGAAACAGCTCAGGCCGTCTGAGGTCAGCACAAGGAAGTGTCATGAACCATGTTGGAATACCAAGTTGTTTTACCATGGCAACTACTTCATACATAAATTTTTGCCAGTAAGGAAGTGTACCTGAAATTTGTCTTAAAAATAAGTAAGCTTGATCTTGGCAAATAAGGTTCTGTAAATTTTGTGCATTAGATCTTAATTGACTTGCAGAGACTGGATGGCTGTGTACTTTTTTGAGTGCAATGTCAATGCTATCAGAGATCTTCTTTTGTTCTATTATAAACTGTGCAAAGAAAAGATATTCTGCATTTGTTGCAAAGCGGCCACTGTAATGTAATAGCCAGGTACTGAAATATTTAAGTGGTGACAATAAAAAAGACATCACTATCAGCATTATAACCAAATTTTCCACTAGGAAAAAATACAGGGAATGCTAGCTCTTCACACTGTTTGTCAGTCATGAATGAGATGGGATGTCTGTACTCACCTGGTGCAATATTGTAGATTTCATTACCTAGTGATACTTGTTCATTTTCTTCAATACTTAAATAGGATAGTCTGGTATGACAGACTGTAAACGTGTTTCATTTGTCGGTGTTCGAAATTCATTCAAAGGGTCATCCTTCTCTTCATTATCATCAGTGGTTTCATCTTCTCCATGGGAACTTGATGTATTATTTGTTTCAGTAAATGGACATTTCTTGTTTAGGGACCTCATTTCCATTGCTTACAACTTCATCATTTTCATTAGAACAGTCTTGTTGAAGGGATGTTATATTTGAGTGGATATTGTTCATGTCAACAGTTTCAGTCACCATTAGCATAATTACAAAATACTGACAGTGGCACAGTTAACCAAGTGTTCAATATAATCAGACATATATTAAACACGAAGATTTTAGTTATATTGTGTACAGGCCACACCCCCATTTTGCACAAAATTTAAAAAAAAAAATTGCGGCCTATATACACGTGTGAATACTGCAGTTATGCTCCTTAATTTCTAGATTGAGTTTTGAACAGATTGCTAAACTGGAATATCTGTCAGAGACATGATTTTGCCTGAATGGAGTGAAGGGATGAAGATTAGTTCATATTTCATTGTCATTGCTGTCAGGGAGAAGTTGCGCTTCTGTTAAACATATCATGTCGGTGTCGAAAATATTAGCGTCATGTTTGACATCTATGCTGTGTATTTTCAATGACCTCACATTGAGGAGAGAAATTGTTACGACCTTTGCTATAATTTTAGTTTTCTCTCAATCTTTCATATTCTTTGTGAACTGTGGGGTCTGCCTTTGTATGTCTAGTTTGGATCTCTCCCAAGATGTTAATGCCATTAATAGATGTTGAACGGCTCAAAGCAACATAAATTTGCCCATAATTGAATGACCTCTGTTTGAATAGTTGACACCTTATTACAACCTGATGTAAAGAGAGTCCCTGAACTTTATGTATTTGGAACAACATATATATGCAAGTGTAATAGGGAATTGCACTGATCTCTGTATTCCTGGTGAAGATGGTTTACGTGGTCTTATTTTTATTCTTGCTAGTATTGCTTTAATAGACACAGTATTGTTTTCTCTAACAAAAAGGTTGCTAGATTTTTCAATCATGTTTTTACCAGCTTTGTCATCCTCAAATTTGATGTTAATAATACTTGGTTTTTGTGTGTTTTGGTTGACATCAATTTTAATGACAGTCCCAATTTCATAATGCCCTTATAAAAATACGACATACAGGTAAAACTTTAAATTAACACAGTAACAATGAAAGCAAAACTGCAACATCTTTCAAAATGGTTTCATTTTACAAGTATTAAGAAATTTGAAAATATATGTGGTATCAAAAAAACTGATTTTATGTTATACAATGAATTTTGCAATGCCAACATATCTGACCTCTCAAGTATCCTGCGATCAGGCATCATTTTTTCAGAGGTGCACTGGTCAAGTATAGGGGTGCAAGAGTTGACAGTGGGAAAATGAGAAAAAAGTATGCCTGATACAATTACTGCACAGGCTGTTTGCCACCTCTTGTTTACTTACACAAGGCTATCTTGTGTTGTGCTTTTGATGTAAGCCAATCAGACCTTACTGATTCTTGTTTTGAAATGGTTTCTTGTTTTATAAACTAATTGCCAGTTTGATTGAGTGGTCAATATTATTTTTTTATAAGAGAACTAGTTGGCAGCTCACAGCAACTTGTCTTGTAGAACGGAGTTTATTAATCGACCACTCTAATCTGCTAGTAAGACTTTGTCAGGATAAAACTACAAGATACAATATACAGGAACTTATTTTATACAAGACCTTGACAACATAAGTCACGTTGTTCCTAGTAGGGTGTGAACAACAAAACTGCACCCACAGGAAATGACACACAGGAAATGACACACAGGACATGATTGAAATCCTGAGCCAGAAAATGTGCAATGCTTTTGGGGCTCACAGTTTTAACATTAACTTTGGACCTACATAAAACATACCTTACCTTCATACTGAAAAAAATTGTATTGGGTATGTATGACATATCAAGAACATATCTCATCTGACATACCTAAAACATATCTGTTGATCTTGACATATAGGGAACATACTTAATTTTGGTATGGGAAATTATCACAAATACACATATCTTTATCCTACTTCGGACATACCAAAAAAGTACCTTAGAATGACATCTTTTGGAGCAAACTTTGATGTCCTAAAATTCTACCATTTTCATTTTACCACTTTTGACTTAACTTTTCATTTGTTAATTCTCACATATTACCGGTATGTGAAATGTATGTCTTGGGTTCATATGACTTAAAATTCAAACCAGTGACACATTCTGGACACAATTAAACAAAGCACAATTTTATAATATAAAAGACACTTAAAAGTCCCATCCACACAATTTACTAGAATAAAGCTACCCCCAATTTCAATGTACACAACTTTACAATAAAGCAACAGTACAGTGAAAGAGGCATGATATTTATTACAAAGGCCTCTGAGCAAGTCTCACAACAAAGTATATAAAAAGTACAGTTGACATATTTCTTAATTTATGAATAGCTTCTTGAAGAACCTGTCAAAGGAAATTTAATCATATTTAATCATGGTCATCATCAGACAGAGACTCTACATGTGGTGTTGGCTGAAGGGGCAGCTTGGTCATATATAGTTTATAATTATAATGTATTGGTCAAATTGAAGCTTCAACATCCCCCGGGCATTCCCCGGGCATTTGACACCTTTGCCGTCCCGGGGAGGAGGGAATTTGATCAGAGTCTTCCAGGGGGTGGGGCATTTGATCGCCATGCCTAGGTGGTGGGGAATTTGAATGTAGCCTTGATTTCATGTGAAATCTCTGGTTGCCTCGCACGTGGCGAGCTAGCGATCACGGCGGACTCGTTAGAAGATTTCCAAGGGAAAGATTGTGCCTTTGTGGCGAGTTGGTTGCAAAAAAAGGGATTAAACAAACTTTGTGCAGTTTTTGAAGGTATTTAAATTTTGATATTTGTAATATTGTCTATTGCAACCTGTCTGCAGACTCGGCTTCCAGAGCTCCTACATAGTGGATAATAATATTAACAAGTTTTCAAATGTCCCCGGGGTGGGGGTATTTGAACACCTATTGGACCCTAGTGTGGGGCATTTGAACAGTTATATAATTTTGGCCCGGGTAGGGGGGAATTTGAACAACAATTTTCAAAAAGGTCAAATGCCCGGGGGTTTCCCCAGGGGGGGGGGGGGGCATGTTGAAGCTTCGATTTGACCGATACATAGAGTTGTAGGCTTTGCAGAAGGTTTAGGTCTATAGCATTAATTGCTCTTGGTCCTGTTCCTCAAAATATATTATTTTCCCCGACGACGAACAGCTGGGAGGTGATCTAGCTATACTCAAAACCAGATCTAACTCAAAACGGAAATTCTGACTCAAAAAAATAATGTCCTGCTACAGAAATGGAAACTTTAAGGCAGCTACAAAAGTCGGAATGGATCAACTCAGACCGCCAGTCCGGGTAGGATCTACTCGGATCATGAAAAAAAACAAAATTAAATGAAATTGAAACTTTTACACATTCGAAGATTAAAATTCCGGTCAAAAGTGGGCCAAATTAAGAAAGACTCGCGGGCGTTTCTCTGTGTCGTGCAGTGTAGTCAAGCCGCCATTTTGTATTCTAAGTGCCAGTTCCTTCCAGATCACTTCTTTAAAAATAAATTCTGACAAAAATATTGCCAGTATAAAAGACATGGAACTGCAAAATTGGGTCGCTACTCTTCAAGGTAAGCTAACAATAACACAAAACAACCGAAAGATCAAATGCACCTCGTGTCAGACTCAGTACTGTCACTATTGCATCTTCTTTCAGAAGTCCAGAAAAAACAATAACCAGGGATGAGAAATGAGAAACTATTTAACATGCGTTTAACAGAGCTCATCAATAATGCATCAGTCAATTCCAGCAGTGCCCATCCCCCCCCCCCCCGGGCTAACCCCCGGGCATTAGCATTTTTTTAAAAAAATGGGCAAATTCCCCGGGGTGGAGACACAGAAACTGTCTAAATCGTCGCCTTCCATTCCAACACGCGGCCATTTTTTTTATTGCAGTTTTCTTTCGCGTCACGCACGACGGACTAAGCGAAAGAGGGACTACCCGTAGTCTAGTTACGACGTTTTAAATGATGATGCATTGCATTTTATAAAGCTCGCAAGATCTGTCTTGAATATCGCATCATTTGAATTCGCAAACCTTAAGTATTTTAACTCCACTTTCACGAATTTAAAAAATGCTAGGCTAGTTTTGAATGCGAAATGCGAAATAGTCGTGTTCACGTCAGTGATTGTTTTGTGATATTAAAACAAAATATAGTTCACCTTGTCGCTTATATTTATATGCTTACAAATAATGAAGAAACATCCAAAATTGAGAAAACATACCTTTAAAAACATCGACCAGTTTTTCTAGTCCCTGACGGATAAGCCATTGCTCGACAAACGCTTCGTCTTTTCCGCTGAATTCATCCATGGCACTTTCAAAAACACGTGTGTCAAATGCCCGGGGGTCGCCCCGGGGTACGCAAATGCCCAGCCCCCGGGCCGCGAGAAAATTTCGAATGCCCCAACCCCGGGACTATGGTGGCCCATAGCTATCACTCAAAATTTGCCAAAGATTTTGAAAAAAAAAATGAAATAAAAATAAACTTAAATTGAAAATCAAAAAGAAAATTAAAATAAAATGAAATAAAAATAAACTTGAATTGAAAATCAAAAATAAAATAAAAATAAAATGAAATAAAAAGAAACTTAAATTGAAAATCAAAAATAAAATAAAAATAAAATGAAATAAAAACAAACTGAAATGAAAGTGAAAAGTAAAATTAAATTTTGAAGGAGCCTAGCGCTATCATAGTATACCAGGATGCTTTGCACGATGAGTTGATATACTAAGGAGGGCGCCTGGGGACGAGGCGGGCAAGAAAACAAGATGGCGAGCAGAGATGGTTCTTGGTGTGAAGACGTGCGCTTGCAGGAAGATTTGAGAAACTACGTGAGGCAGGGCATGAAACGAAAGGAGATGTTAGATTTTTTAAAAAGAGACTTCCCCACTTATGCTTGGAGTATACCCACATTGGATAGACGTCTTCGATACTTCAACATTTTCTACACGGATGCGAATGACAAGGCGGAAAAACCGCTGATTGGCTGAGCAAAATGACGCAATGGGCGCTGCTTAACAGTAATGCGCCTGCGCGTGCTTTTGATATTTTTTGATAAGAACATGGCGGACGTGCACTAGGCATGTGGCGTGAATACGCAAAGATGCTGGATCTCACTGATCTTACAAACAACCTACGATCGATTTTATGAAGAAGGTTGCCCTGTTTATTGGTCATTGACTTTTGCATATTGAGTGGCTTCTAAAGAAGCCGTTTTAGTGGTCATTCAGGCGTTCTTGGAGTTCCACGTGTCTTCAGCCGGAGTGTGCCGTTGTTTACGTGGTCGTCTTGTCTGATCTGTTGATCAGCCTATTGTCTCGATGAGGCAATGCTGAGAATCGGAGAACAGCTTTCTCCTGTATCTTAATAATTCGTTCCTTGAATGACTTTTCATCGAATTTTGACTCGTTCTCTTCATCGTCGGTTTCATCATCCTGGTCGTCGGTGCCATCGTCTTCTTCGACGGCGTCGATGTCATCGTTTTCACCTGCCAGATACCTAAAAAAAGTATTGAAATCAAGACACCTCGTCAGTATAACAGGTCAGTACAATCCTTCAATAACTTGAGCGACTAGAGCTTGTGGTCGTATGTAAAGCTAATGAAGTATATTTACATTATCAGCAAAGTCGTTTCTTCCTGTTTTTGGATTTTATATTAAAAACTAAATATTTATATTTATGTTAAAATGAACTTCTATCAATAGCTGGTACGTAATTTTTCATTTACCTTATATTTTTTGTAATCGTAGTATATTGTGGCTGAAAAGCCCTGGCAAGTAAGCTTCTACAAAATGTACACGATTGTTTGTATTCGTATGTATGTATTTACGTATTTTATTAAATTCCGTCAGTGTAGTGTACGTTTGATTGAAATCGGAAACTGTTTTGACCAAAGAGTTATTTTTTTCTTTCACATCATCAAGCAAGTTTACATTTTTCTTGAACCCACCTGTTAAGTGTGTTTGCAAGTTCTTCCATAGGATGGCACAATGGCTCATAGCAAACAGGACATTTAACTTGATCTTCTCTCATTGCGTAGCTGTGCTCTTGTTTGCTTTCGCTTGGATGGAACAGACATCCTCTGTGGAAGGTATGGCCACAGTTTAGCCGTATGATGGGTTGTTCGGTCTCCACAACGCATGCTGGCTCGTCACAAGTTAAGTCTTGATCAGGCTCCTTGCCTAAAAAGGCATAACCCATGGGAAGGCAGCGTTGGTCCAGGGTTGTATCCAGTGCAGGGAAATAGTATGGCTGCAAGAAAACAAATACAGGTATACAGTCAACTCTCTCTAAGACGGACACCGTTGGGACCGGATCCAACTGTCCCTCTTAGAGAGGTGTCCATCTTATAGGGAGTTTAGTTACAGTAAAATGACTGAAAAATGGCAGGGATGGAACCAACACCAGGTGTCCGTTTTAAAGAGGTGTCCGTCTTATAAAGGTGTCCGTTAAGAGAGAGTTGACTGTATATGTGTATTCATGTTGAAGCTTCTGAAGTAGCATTATTTTCCCACAGTTGCCCTTCAGTACTAGTGCTTGGAAGATCCATCTCCTAACTCATTTTGTTAAGTGTGATATTTCAAAATCCCTACAATTATTATCAACCTGATATTTTCGTTTTCCTTTAGGAATCCTGTTGGTCTGGCCCAGTGTGTTCCAGACTTCACAAAACAGGTCAATGAAAAATTCTGCTGCTGAGTATACCAGCTGTGAAATATTGTTGATGCCCCTTCCTCTGCTGTACTGGGGAAGAAACCACTCCATGAAATCACAGTCGAACCGTCTTCCACTCAAAGCATGTGCCATTATGTGAATTTCATGTGGTGTTGCCCAAACTGGAACATTTCTACATAAAACAGGTAAAGTTTGTCTGTTAGTTTCAAATACATTTAATAACTGATAGCCGTGTTGTTGTGTCTCACTTAAGTTGTAGGTGTACAGCGACTATTCAATGTTGCTGGTAC
The DNA here is from genome assembly GCA_949710005.1 of Ricordea florida. Lineage (NCBI taxonomy): Eukaryota > Metazoa > Cnidaria > Anthozoa > Corallimorpharia > Ricordeidae > Ricordea > Ricordea florida. The sequence goes on along the minus strand of OX453285.1, from coordinate 17,927,480 downwards.
TGATAAGCAACAGTGTTTATTTTTCTCTTAGTTTATACCCTGGGAGCTGTATGTTTTGAACAAACCTTCTTAACACAGAATGAAATACTTCCACTTTCTTCTCAGTGAATGCGTTAAGGTACATCTTTATGTTGTTCGCCAAGTCTCGATTCTCAGTGCAGTGGTAGAGAACATCAGATAGTTGACAGGGAGTTGCTTTGTCATAGTTTTTCCTTTTGAAAGTTATAAAAACAAGAGCCATGCGAAATGTAGCAGTGAGCCATTGGTCAAAGTCTCCACCTCTGAACACTGTGCAGTAAAAGTAGAACACTAGTGATAGCACTTCATCAAAGAGGTGAAGGAGCAGCATATATTGGGGATCTTTGCAGACTGGTCCAAACTGCTGACAGACAGCATCCCGAATGATTGTCCAGCCACCAAATGCCGCTGTTGTCAATGTGCTTATCCGGTGTGGTTTCGGTTTCTTAGGCAGCACCTGTTTAAAACATTTTCAAATGTGTCCAATTAATCTATTTTCATACTTCATGTATATTTGAACCTGCTAATGGTGACATGATTTTGAAACTCACAGTTGCTCTTTTATATAATAATAATTTTTTATTGCACGTCCACATATTAAGTGTTGTCAAGAATAATAGTGAAAGGATTATGTGTTCTGTCTAACACCTTGTTTTTTAAGCTGCAATACTCTGTTGGTACTGTTTTCTCACACTGGGCTCGGGGTAAAATATTTTTTAAGTAATAATTAATTAACATAATATCTCTGTTAATATTTCCTTGCAAACAGATGATCACAACTACCTTGTTTCTTCCAAAGAGCTTCTTGTACAACTGTTCAAAGACTGGCCTGAACAGCAACACTGTTGATTCCTCTGCATTGAGTGACACGTGGAATGGCCCTTGCCAAGGTATGAATGACGGCACTGGACTCATTGGCTCTGTTATGGGATCCCACTTCATGTCCATACAATGATAAGAGAAACATTAAATTAAAAAATATTAAGTGATTTAGTTTCTGATGATCTGGCTTGTTGATTGTAAATGCAACTTACGTCTGCAGTGATCTTCTTGTTGTACTTCCAAGTTGGGAAGTCACCTGTCAACACCACAAGGTTTTGTTTCAGTTATTGTCTTAGTTCAGGGGCCACATCGAGTAGGTGGTGCATAGCTGTACGGTAGTTGGCCACACTTTTTAGACTTTGTTCAAACTCCTCTATCAACCAAGTTGTCCTTAGCAGCTCTAACTCGTGTCTCGCTTCATCTGAGTATACTCTAAACCAAAGGAAAATCATTGAGAAGTGGAAGCAACATTTTATTTGGGATATTGTATTTCATAATGCGAATTCTCAATCACAGTTTGTGAATTTCTGGTTTTCTCATTAGCCTATCTTTGTACAAAAATTCTACATGTTCATGTTTGTATCAATAACTGGCCCCACTTTTTACCTCGCAATGAAAGGAAATAATACAGTCAAGTGCTGCAATGTTTGCTTTTATTATTTCTAGCAAATTCAGAAATGTTTAACCAAGAAAAAGTTTATTTGGCCAAGCAGGAAAATAAAAACAAAGTCAGTGAGATCATATTAGCATTATTATTATTATATTACAGTTGGTTTGTACGCGTGTGTTGGAGTCAAATAATAATTATTTGACATTATCATTTTTTTTCTTTAACCTTAGATTTTCACAGCTTTGCCTTATGTTGGTCATGTCCAATCTTCTGTACTCTGTTGGCAATGTAGTAAGGTAGCTTGACACAAAGAAGTTGTGTAGTGTGGAAGAAAATTTGTCCAGAATTGATTTCACATCTACTCCTCCTCTGCACTGTTTTACAGCACCATTTTTCATTGTAACTGGGACTGTCTGGTGGAGCCTGTTGATATCAGATGGCAAGGATACCGCTGGTATTTTTTCCTGCACGTCCAACAATCCTGTGCACATGTGCCAGGCAGTGCTTGTGGTGGTGGTTGTGGGGTGTTGACATGCATGGATAAAGTGGATGTCGTCTTCAATTAAGAGCAAAAACTGCTTTTTCTGTAAAAGATGAGAACACATCTTACTAGCACTTAAGATTATGGCAACGTACAACGCATGATGAGTGTACTTGCATAATTTGGTTTGGTTCCTCTCTGAATCAAGTGCAAAAACAGTTAAGATGTTGGATTTAAATGTAGGTAGTAGAAAAGTTGAATAACCTGTAATTCAATCAGAAGAAAGTTGTATACTAATATTTGCTGGTATTTTTCTCTCCTGCTTTAACTCTAGGGTTGAGTAGACAAAAATCTCAGTTTGTTGAATACCTGAACATGTTGTAACTTGGATAAAAATAAAATGACCATTTGTTGTGAGTGTGGAACAAAGCAAAATCAAAGTCCCAGGCAGTGATCAAATCCATGTCATCGCAGATAACGTTCCAAACAAGGCTGTTTACTTTGTTCATATGTGACAGCAGTATGCAGGGTGCGTGTCACATATGAACCTAGTAAATGTCCTTGCTCGCCAAGTGTGTCTTGTAGTTCAGTGGTTAGAGCACCCAACTAGTGTCTGGAAGCCATCGATTTTATCCCATGCTCGCAGCAAAATTAATGGTCATTTCATCTTAATCATTTATTTAATGAGCTTAAAATTTACCATCTTCATGTTACATTTGCATTAATTCAGTTATAGACTCGAAAAGGGAAACTAAAGAATCGTAATGATTAACTGAAATAAGTATTCTTACTGTCACAGCTTCCAAGATTCTCTTCTTTGTCTCTTGCTTGTTAGCCTCTGCTAATGATTTTTCATAGTTGCGAAGAGTTTTTGGGTGGCAGCTATATCCCATGACCATCCCTGACATCAGTGAATTGTAACTTGCACCACACATTTTGAGATTCAAGCCATTTGCTTTTTGCATTGGGCAAATTTTCTAGAAATAAGCTTTGTGTCTTAGTGTACAAGTATGTTTTATTGAATGATAAGGGCTATTTTCCTTTTGAGGAAGTACCCCCTCCCCTTTCCACCCAGTCAGCCAGTGGTGCCCCCATTCAGCTTTGGAAAGGGGTGGGTAGACTGGTGGGTAGGCATTAATAAAGAAACCTAGTCAATTTATTACATGCAAGAGCAGTGAAGTGGATAAAGGTTTATTTTTATATGTCTTTAGAAGTTCAAAAAAAGGCTGGAATAAGAAGCAAAAATATAATATTTTTAGTAGTGTGTATTGTCAATGTTAAAAAAGGATCTTACATTAATGAATTGTATTGCATTTTTATAGTGCTGTAAGAGAACAAGTATCCAGTACCTGATTTCTATAAAAACTGAAGCTGTGCATTAATGCCACTGTCCTTACTCGTTGAAGCTCCCTCCGTTTTGCTGTAGGCATTTCTTTTGACTCATTGAGGATGGAGGTGTAGACCTCATTGAAGAAACCTGGTGCATGCATTTCACAAAATTTCTCCATTTCGCTTGGGTCATATAAGTGATGGCCTCCATTCATATAATGACTCGTCAGTGCTTTATGAAAGC
>OX453285.1:17891476-17918976 GCA_949710005.1 Ricordea florida | reverse complement strand
AAGGTTTCGATAAAACTGAATTAGCTTTGTAAAGACGAAGAACTGCTTACCCGAGAGGCAAAACCAGTGCGACAATTTTAACGAAGCCAGGAGGAGAGACTTACATGATTCCTTTGCCACCACTTCACAGTTACAACTTTGAAAGGCGTTTAAAAAAAGTCATTGGAACGAAAAAAAAAGTCATATTTGATATTTTGTGTGGAAATTATCGAACTTTCTACTACGAGAATTCTGACCTTAAATATTCATCGACGGCCTTAAACAACGAGAAATTCTAAGGTCCACTGAATTCCTACCGTCGAGAACAGCTATCGTCAAAGACAGTACAATGATATAGAAAACACTTACGAAAAAACATCCGATTGTCGTTTAAAAAAAACCACACGGAATCCAAAGGGATTGAACTGAAAAGTTGATGGGCAATCTCATCTTGTACTCCAATATGCGGGCGCAAACTGGACCCCAAATACGTGGCAAAATACAATTTGTCGTCTGCCATTTTGAATTTGTAACGTCGAGTTTTTCGTAGCGCATGCGCTGTGGTTTTTCCGCCTTGTCGATGCGAATGTCACTCTTGACAAAGTTAAGGAGGCTGTTGGAAAGGAACTTGAAGGGCCTGGCAGACTTCTCGGTTACCGAGCACTACATCAAAAAATCCGGCAAGAACACCTGTTAAATGTGCCGCGAGATCTTGTATATGCGGTAATGCAGCAAATGGATCCTGAAGGACTTGAAAGTCGTGCAGTCGGCGTCAAAAACAACAAGAAGAAGAAGCAGCCCTTCAGAACTAGAGGCCCAAACTGGGCACATTCTGTTGATGGGCATAATAAGCTGATGGGCTTTCAGAATGATACCTTCCCACTAGCCCTATATGGCAGTATTGACACAGCAAGCAGGAAGTTACTTTGGCTTCGTGTCTGGACCAATAATAGAGAGCCAAGACTGATAGGCCGTTGGTATCTCGAGTATCTATATGAGAACAAAGTTATTCCCTCGTACTTGAGGATGGACCGAGGTACAGAGACTGGTGTAATGGCAACCATGCATGCATTCCTCAGACAACATCATGGCGATATAGATCCAACAGAAACAGTGATTTATGGGCCATCTACTGCTAACCAAGTAAGTGTTTTCGTCTGTGGCGGTGTACTGTACAATTTCCTACGTTCTGTCCTTAAAAATAAAACCTGGTGACATGCAGCCATATCTTAAACCGTCCTAGCAGGCTCAAAAACCTAAACACTCCCTACAATACAAACAAAGGAGAACAAACTGCCCATCCCCACACAGACTTCAGACAAAAATGCCCCTTGTGTGTGGGTGGGGGAAGGGAGGCAAGCAAGTTAGAGAATTGATTGACCTACCATCTTTAACACTTGACTTCCAGATTGAAAGATGGTGGAAGGAGTTACATGAAAGACTTGAAAAGTACTTTAAAGATAAACTTACCTGGCTTAAGAATGAGCACCACTACAATCCACATGATGCAAAAGATCGGTATGTGAAAATGGGATGTTTCTGTTGACATTTTTTTATGAAAAGGTGTCCTAAAACTGTTTTACCTTTTTGCTACTGACAACATCTGCCAAACTTTGTTGAGTTGAAAAGAGCTGAAAACTTGCTGTTCAAAAGCACATTTAAATTTAAGAAGTCGAGACTTTCTTTCCAAAGCATTGCTTCAACAGCCATTTTCCCTAATCAAAATGCAGAGGAAAACACACTGGTGACAGAGAACATGCTTATGATCAGCTGTAAAAACAGGTAAATCTATTTTGAAATCTTTAGAACGTGAAATCTTTTGTTTTATGAAGTGGGGTTGTCCACTAAGCTGTTTGGTACTCATTTTCAGGAAAATTGTGCCTCTTAAAAGAAATCTATACTCTTTATTAATGGTTTTTGTATAATATGCTTGTCTGAAATACTTGTGATGGTACCAGAAAATAGACATAACTTTTAAAAGCAGATATAATCTGATGAAAGATATGCAAATGTTTTCCTCTATTAGGATGCTCTTGGCATTTGTTATGATTCCTCTATTGCAAAAGGAGCTGGACACATTTAAAGATACAGTTTGGAACACTCACTGGATTCGACAACAGAAAGATACGGTGTTGCCCCATGGTATTCCTGAGCACATTAACAATTTTCCGTCCGAATATGGCCAGGAAGAAAGTGGTAGGCTTCAAAAGTTCTTGTTTCCTGTATTTCTTCCTATACATCTTAAACATTGTTTATTACATTTGAAGGGTTTCTAAAGTGAAAGTGATCAGAGTAACCTATCAGATGGACTAGCCCCTTTGTTAGTTCAAGAGGAGAAGCCAGTACTACTCCATTAGTTCGATTTTTTTTCTTGATTTTATACAACTTATGGCTAAACTTAAACTGAGCTGAAACTGAACTCCAGTCCCTTATTTAAATCAATGGATTCCACAGTTGGTCACTGTTGCTTTGAACCTTAAAATTACTTGTTGGTGAGTCTTTCTGGTTATGAATTCAGTATACATTATTATTACTATTAGCAACCATCCCAGTCAATGAATTGCAACAGTGCTTTATAACTGGGGACCATTTCAAATGTCTATTTATTTATAACAATTTTATTTAACTTGTCCTCCAATCCCAATTGATTGTAGAACAAAGTCCATATGAAACCAATTATCCTCAAGACTGTGCCTTCCTGCAACAAGTTTTTTTCCCATTCATTACCATTACTCATGTACATGGAGTTCACATTCTCATACTCACATAGAGAGGATTTGTGACAAGAGTAGTGAGTGACAAATTTATCTTTAGGTTGGCCTGTCACAGAGGAGCACCTTAGAGAGGTAGCAAATTATGCTGGGGTACTTGAAGTGGAAGATGATTTCCTTGATGCAAGATTCAGAGGAGAATGTGAACGCTTGATTCCCAACACTGAGAAAATAGAACCTGAAGACTGTGTAACAGCATTCCTGTTTCTTAAGACACATTTTAGCTTACAGGCATCTGTGTAAATTGCATAACTGGCACACAAAGTTGTTTACTTAACAGTTCACCTGTTTCTCAGTTAGAGATTTTCAACATTCCACTTAATACTGCTTTTGTTTATTTCTTTCTTGGTTTTAGTGGAATTTTCATCTGCAAAATAATCTTTTGGTAAAACTGATCACAAATCATAATGTTTATTATCCTTTACAAACTATCTGTTCCAGCAAAAGGCTCCTATTAACCTACAGAGGTCAACAGTGTGAAATGTATCATGTGAAATAAGTCCACTCAGAAGGCACAACAGTAACAACTAATTCATTTTTCTACTGAATGTAAACAACACTGGGAGCTATTTTTAACTTGAACAAAAGTACAACATGAAGCTCATCTTGATTGAGTGTTCCTGTCCTGCCTGCACACCTGACCAGTAGTGTAGTGGCAAAGAACTCTTTTTAAAATCAAACTCAGAAGCCTGTAAACACCTGTGAAATATCTCAGTAATGTTGATTGTGTAGTGACCAATCAAAAGCAAAGATCAGGAGACAGCAGCAGGCAACAAAACTACAATAATGTTACCATTGTTACTGGGGGTTACGTTTTCTCACTGATGCTTGGCTTTTTCCTTAGAACTTTAAAGACCATTTTCATATTCTTGGTAATGAACTGGAACTAGGTAGGAATCAAGGCTGCTGCAGGTCAATTTCTTATGTAAATATTTTAAATGATATTTCCTAGCTTTAGACTCGCCTTCAAGCTAGTTCTAGTTCATTACCGAGAATACGAAAGTGGTCTATGTATTGTTACATTCAAGAAATATTTTGAGGGCTGACAGTTTTCTGAATTTCACAGTGACAACTACAGCTGGCACATGTTGTTCTAGAACACATGAACATAAACTAGAACAGAACATTCTGTAACAGAGATCCTTCAACACTTGCAACTCTGTTTTCTTTTACTGAGGATTTAACTCCTCCACAAATTTTGAACAATAGGAGGAGGGAGTCTGCCATATTTAAGCTGTTGATTTAAGGTGTTAAGGTGTTGGTATTTAAGCGGTTAAACAGTGTATCATTTCAAAAACTCTTCAACACACACCAGAACTAAACTGGTCAGAGCTCCCCCCTCCCTCCACGATTTAACCTCAACATGAACAACCACTTGAAACTAACTGAAGTGAACCTGTCACCCAATTCAATATCAATAACTGTGGTGCAGGGTCCCTTTATTACTAGAAAAGTATCTCTGTAAATATGACAGCAAAAGCCCATTATTCATGGGCAACAATGACCATTTCCCCATTCTGCCTTCTGACTCCTTCACAAGAGAAATGCTAATGTTATTTTCATTTTGAACTAGATACTTTACTAGTTTGTAAGTTCAGGCAACTTGAGTAGTTCACAATACCAGTTACATTTGTGGCATTCAATAAAATTATTTATAGCGCTGATTGACAAATTACCAGTACAGAAAAAAAATTCTTCATCTGATTTGAGTTCTTTGGAAGCTACTTCAGGGTCAAAAAGTAAGTAATCACAACCTTGGATATCAACAACCATTACTTCTTTGTTTGACCGTTTAAAGGAATAATGAGCTAGGCATTCAGCTTTATTACAAACGGGATTATTAGTGTCACCACAAATGTGCCCATTATTATTGATATGCTTGACAAAGGAGCCTTCTACCAATTCCTCAACTGTAACATACTCATCAGAGTCAAGCTTACCCAAAAAGATTTTGTTGTATTTGAGCGTTTCTCCAAACAGTATATTATCATCACTAGCTTGCAATTCTTGACTTAATCGTGCAGCAAAGTTTCTGGCAAGATAGTGCATCTGTACCACTTTCTTGGTGTGTTGTTCTATTGATTGACCTGTGGACTCAATATCACTTATTGATTTTGGAAGATACTTTTTGATTACCCAGGTACCTTGAATTTCCTTGTCATTGCTTGTAGCTTTAAAAGCTTGCCTGAAACCACCTTTCCCAAAGGGTTCTTTGTCGATAGAGAAATCAACTGTGGATGGTGTCTTCGACCATGACATCTCCTTGAAATTAAACGCATAAATGTTAACTGAAGTTGTCGACTGCGTGATCACTTTACCAAGTTTAAGCATTTCAACCACTGAAAGACTCCTTGGAACAAACTTGCTCGGACTTGGCGCAGATTTCGTGGGCACTGAGTGGTTTTTTGTCTCCGCGTCAGAAAATTTCCGTTTCGCTGGCAGCGACTTTAAGCTAGGCCCACGTTCACGGGTGCCTAGTTCAGTACCTTCATCGAGTTCAACAATGGGAACTCGTTCTACAAAACGTACATGGATCACTCGAGAATCTGGAATCTGCTTCACCGTATTGCAGGACGGCCCTTGTTCTCCAGCCAGAATGTCACAGCTCATTGACTTGTCGACTGCGAAGTGTTTTTCGCACGCTCTCCGAATGTTTTCAATCGTAAACTCTTCGTACTCATAGGACACGAACTCCCTCGCACCAATTCTTGAATATTTTTGGGCTTTACCGGAGACCTCAGCGCTCAATCGCTGCACGACTAAAGTATCATTTCCTTCGTTAAAAGCACTAATGGTGTCCTTCTTCTTTCCCTTACCCTTGTCGATTCTTTTCGCTTTCATTTTTGCCTTTAAATTTCTCCACTCGGCAGCCATTTTGCTGATTGCTCTGCACGTGAGTTCTTATCGTGCAAGGCATCCTGGTATACTATGATAGCGCTAGGCTCATTCAAAATTTAATTTTACTTTTCACTTTCATTTCAGTTTGTTTTTATTTTATTTTTATTTTATTTTTGATTTTAAATTTAAGTTTCTTTTTATTTCATTTTATTTTTATTTTATTTTTGATTTTCAATTTAAGTTTATTTTTATTTCATTTTATTTTAATTTCATTTTTGATTTTCAATTTAAGTTTATTTTTATTTCATTTTTTTTTTCAAAATCTTTGGCAAATTTTGAGTGATAGCTATGGGCCACCATACGGGACTGACAACGTGAGCAAATGCCCCGCGGTTGCCCGGGGGGGGGGGATGGGCACTGCTGGAATTGACTGATGCATAATTCAGATACTTTTTAATCAAAATGCGCATAACTTGTGTCACGCATCCACTTCTACATTACAATGTGCACCACACCCACCTAGCCCTCTTTGCTTTCTCACCAAAAAAAAAAAAAACATCGCTTGCTGTGAAGAATAAGCACATATTTACATTCTTAATTACCGAAACTATCATTTTGTTGGACGGATGCAAATTCAGTGAGAAAGATGGCCTAGATTTTACCTTCATCTGGGTCCATGTATCGTCGAGATCGACGCGGCGGGATCAGGGATGGATGAACACGAAACGAGTTCGAGAGAAACTGGCACTTTGAAGGGAAAAGCCCTGGGAACGAGGTTGGCATCCCCGCCCATTCAATATAGGAGTCTCCCCCTCCCCCACCCCCACCGCCGGGTTCGCGATACTACGGCGACGAGATTTTGAAGACAGAACGCGTTTGCGTGATATGGTCACGGTATCGTGTATGCGTAATGTGAGCACATTGAAAATCTCGCACTCGTAGTCGAATCAGAAGGTCGTTATTTGCCATGTGCCAAGGGGGGGCCCTCTTGCCTTTCATCGGCAGGGGCCTTAGAATTGCTGCCGATTTTGACGAATTCGCTGTTGGGTGCATTTCTGGACACAAGTTAGAAAGTGACGATGGAATATTTTGCATTAAAGGAAAGGTCACTCCCAAAATCATTATCTCATCTTCAACCATCTCAAACACGTTTAAATAAGGGACGGACCATTAGAAAAGTGATGGGGGGGGGGAGGTGGGGAATTTTCAGCTTGCACGAATTTTTTTTCGCTCACTGCTTATGCAGGAATTCTTTTTTCAGGTGAACCCCTCTGCACGGATTTTTTTTACTACGTGTGAAAAAGTCACAATTGGACCTTTCTTCTGCATGATTTTTTGTTTTACCTTCTTCTTTGCATGAATTTTTTTTCTTGGCATTTTCCCTTGCATGAATTTCCCCCCCCCCCCATTACTTTTCTAATAGTCAGTCCCTAATGGCACCAAACCAGCTAAGAGCGCGGTTTACATTAGTTGTCAAGGTTCCCTTGCTTAAAAACTTTCTGCATTATTGATATTTCTCCGTCCCGAGTTGAGTAGAAGGCCCGTTTAAACAGTGGGAAAATCTATTTCTTTTAAAATCGAATTGGGGTTCGAGTGAAATCGAACATGTTGGTCTACAGACACAAGACAAGAAATATGCCTTTACTAAGTTGGGATTCTTGTTAGTGAGGTCTCTTTCAAATAAACCGAGACTAAATTAAAAATTATTCGCCGAAGGCGAAGTGATTATCGGTGAATATTCACCGATAATCACTGGGCCTGACGCGAATAATTGTTTTAGTATAAATACACAGATGATTATTTCAAAAAAAGAAAAGAAAAAGCATTGTACAACACGAAAAAACGTTATTTCATCAAAAGCGCGCGAACAACTGGTAGCCATTTTGTTTGTCAAGGTGATTATCCGCTGATAATCCGAGATAGCGAACCAGTCACAGCGCGCCATTTTGTATAATCACCTGAGTATTTATACTAACAACAGAATAATACACAAAAACACTTTTGACCTAGCAAGACTTGAATCAAACAAGGGACCTTTGGTATCCTTCATCTTCATAAATTCTGAAAGAGCATGCGTATATCTCTATGAGTGGTAAACTGCACGCTCAAATAAACTACATTCGAGTCAACGATAGTCCTACTGTCACTATCATTCCCTTTGCCGCCACTACTACTACGACTACGACTACGACTACGACTACTACTACTGCTACTGCTACTGCTACTGCTACTACTACTCCTACTACTGCTACTACTAGTACTACTACTACTACTACTACTACTGCTACTGCAACTCCTGTTACTGCGCTACTGCTACTGCTACAGATACTACTACTACTACTACTACTACTACTACTACTACTACTACTACTACTACTGCTGCTGCTGCTGCTGCTGCTGCTACTACTACTGCTACTGCTACTGCTCATAGAGCTTTTTCATGGTTTGCACACATAAATGAAACGCGCGAAATTTAATTTATTACAGTGGTAGTGGTAGAAGTAGTAATAGTAATACTAGTAGTGGTAGTGGTGCATGGTAGTGGTAGAAGTAGTAGTAGTAATACTAGTAGTAGTAGTAGCAGTAGTGGTAGTGGTAGTAGTGGTAGTGGTAGTGGAAGACGTAGTAGTATGCAGGTGTGGCAAGTATATAAGCCTGGGTTATTAAACACCTAAAAACAGGTTAGAGCACATGTTCTCACACTAAATCACAAATGTGTGAAAAACACTTTATTGCACGGTTTTACTTGCGACCATTAACACTTACAATATAAACTACAACTTGTCATATTTACAAAGCACTCATAAACTAGGAAAATACTCTGCAACCCTTCGCTTAAATAGATAAAATACCAAGATCCCCCTATTCATTACTTGTATGCAAAATTCGCTGTTTCATTAGGAAGGTTTCTCCCGTGAAAGATAACAAAACAAAGACCCATGAACAGTTCTTTGTGCTGGAATTATTGAATTACTGTCGTCTCTTTAGAGACATTTAACTGTTTTACATGGTATCCAGTCTGCAATCATAACAAAGACATGGTTTCTTGTATAAAGAAACTGGGGCTGCGTCGTTAGGGAGTATAACACACAAAAATGATTTACCAAACAGGTTGATAAAGTTAGCTTTTTTTATCCTAGGATTTAAGGGATGCTTCGTCTTTCGTCAGAGAGAGTGACAAAGGACTAACTTCCGAAACGCCATCACTCTTTAAGGCCTAAGGTCACAAAACATACTTTACCAAATCGTTTGATAAATTATTTTGAGTATATTATTTCTTGCAGTTCAATTCAACACCTTGATAAGAACTTCAAATAACTTCAAAAGTGACTTAAAACACTAACGGCCTATTTTTAATAAGACCCAAATAGCATAACAAAGCACGAGCAAACCAGTTTGAACGTAGCTTCATGATGCCCTCGGTAGCGACAAAAGGATAACGGCTCCTTTTTCGTGTGCTGGTCAAAGATGACTGCAGCGTCTATATTGTGCAAAATATTGTTGCTTCTATTGCCATGCTTTGTTTCGAGGTACGCTAAATACGAGCCAGCATAGCACAGGCACCAAAAACAATACAAGTTTAATTTTCTTTTCTTGTATGCTTTGTAATTTCTAGACAATCTAATTACGGAAATGAGTCTGTTCTTAGCTCTTAACACTTCTGTTCTCATTTGTATCACGTAAACCATAATCCCCATAAACGGCATTTGCCACACTCCCATGGCTAATGAATGAATTTCAATTAGCATTATGCAATATTTAAAAAAAGCCTCTATTCAATGATTGAATTTTTATGGGATATTTTTCCATATAAAAACGCTCTCCTCCAGATCTCCGGATTTCTGGTATGTTCAATCCGAGTGGCGAGAAATAATAATAATAATAATAATAAACCAACTTTATTAAAAATATAATATATATACAAATAATAATAATAATAATAATAATAATAATAGTGACTTTAATTATTAAGAGACTGGCGTATTTACCGAGGACATACAGTATTATTGATGAATTCTATCCTTGTTTACGTATATGCTTAGGTGGTTCCTATTATTAACACTTTATTGAAACCGAATAAGCCATGCTGACAGATAAGGAAAGTATAATAGAAACCACTGATTTGAATAACAGGTTTCAAAGATTATGAGGCACTGTGAGACATGAACTAACCTTCAGCACGTTTTTTAAATACTAAATTATAAAAGCACTCCAATCAAGTTACGTAAAATCAAGTTAAAACACGGCAGTGAATTACTGTTTTTTTTATTATTCATGAGCGTCCTGTTGCTGGGGCATTTTACGCGCTGATACACAAAATACAATCATTTTCCCTAGCAATGCTTATCTGATTAGGCTTAACAAACAAAACTTGACGCTTTGCAAAGTTTTTTTTTTTTTCTGGTGATATTATTGTCTAGCACAAGAACCAGTTTACAGAAATCGCCGAATACACTCACCAGAAGTATTTTACTTATCATGAAAACCATACCAAGGCAACACTTGATTAATTGTATCAACTCTTAGGAAAATATATTTCTACTGCATGTAAGAAAGACCCACTACAAAATAGTTTATGGCTAATGTGATCGATTCATGGCATATGATCTTCTTTATGGTGGCGCCGTCAACAGCTTCGCACAGTCTCCTACACCAAGATAACACGTTATTCAGTATTCATTTACTCTTGGTTTACAACAAAACTACAATCTTTTAGACAAAATTAGTGCAGTGTTTTACCTACAAAAGTCTTTCATTGCTAGAAGTGAGCAATATGAATGGCTTTCGCTCATGAAAACCAGAACTTTGATGAGGGAGGAAAGCTGTGACTCCCGTGGGGGGGAGGGGTACTCCCAGAATTGGGTAGGGATGTGCGGCCCGCCTCCTCAAACCCTTACCCTATTTATGACCAAAATATGCGATTTTCCCCACCCTATTTATGATCAGACCCTTGAACCACTAATAACCTGTTTCAGACCTGCGCTTATAATTATTTCCCTGGTTCAGACCAATGTTAGTTAATGTTAGGGGGCATTACGGTTGGTTTTAGGTAAAATTTTGACAGCCTATTCAAAAAGGCATATGTCACCAAGGATTCATTGAATTACACTCAAACGTGGCAGAATGAAGGGCAAGACCATTGCTAACCACATAACACAGTCTACGTCTGTCATTTATTAACTCTTTGTTAATTATTAACCATTTGTTAAAGACTACCGATTTTCGAGCTATATTCCTGCCCCACAATTTGAGAACTATCTTTTAACAAAAAAACACATGATATTTGGTACAGTAAATCCTTGCTCGGTGAAGTGCAACTTAATTGAGAATTATCGACTTTTGATTATTTTCGTTACTTTGGCAACCATTTACAGTTCAATTTAACTAAAAAACTCATAAAACCAGTGCTTTTTGAGCAAATTAAAATTTGCTCAATTACGTTGTAGGTGACTACAAGGAAAGTGTTTATGCCAAATTTGGTGGCAATTGCTTTAATACTCTACAAGAAATTTAAGGGGGCACCAAAATTACTACGAAAAACATGATTTTTGGAAAAACTCAAGTAAAACTTTACTTCTGTCTAAAACAACAAAGAAAAGGTAATTAACTCATTGAAATGACCTGCCACTTGAGGGAATTCTTAGGTTTTCCTATGCTTTATGACGACCATTGACGCTCAAAACCAAGTGTACGGTTGCCTGCTTTGTATCCTGCCTTTCATTTAAAGTTTGGATGTTAGAATGGACTACAGAGGCTTAGGCAATTGAGAAACGTCAATTCAAACAATTTTAAGAAAATTAAACGGCTTTTGAAGATTGATTTGTATGTCGTTGCCATGGCAACCGAAAAACAAACAAATCCTATCTTTCGGAAGCTTCGTATTTTAGGCCGAGCAAAAATAATTTTCAATTAAATGCATATATCTTCTAAAAGTAGATAGTTTCAAGAACTGTTAGAGCCAAAGAAAAAAAAATTACAAATTTCGCCAAAATCCAACCGTAATGCCCCCTTAAGGGACGGACCTTTATATAAGTGAAGGTGGGTGGGGGGGGGGGGGAATTTTCAGCTTGCACGAATTTTTTTTTTCGCTCACTGCTTGTGCAGGAATTTTTTTTTTCAGGTGAACCCCTCTGCACGAATTTGTTTTACTACGTGTGAAAAAGTCACAATTGGACCTTCCTTCTGCATGAATTTTTTTTTACCCTCTTCTTTGCATGAATTTTTTTCTTGGCATTTTCCCTTGCATGAATTTTTTTTTGTTTTTTTTCCCCACCCCCCCCACCCCCCCATCACTTTTCTAATGGTCCGTCCCTAAGGTCAATGTTTAACTGCAAAGCGCGGATGGAAGGAGGGAAATGAGCATGATGAAGTGGCAGCTTTTTTCTAAAAAAAAAAACGAATTCAAGACTACAGTACAAAAATCGTCACCCTATTTGTTTCCAAAATGGCGGCAAAATACCTAAGATCGATACCCTGTTTATGACCAACCGTTTGGGGCCACACATACCTATATAACCCATATAAGGGAGTACCCCCCTAATGTGATTTCACGATTCAACGGCTGCTAATAGACCTTATTCGCTTGTATATTTTGTTTTCCCAGTACAGAACATGTGATGATACTCAGGAGATTAGGTCCTGTGTCTTGTTCATTAAAAAGAGTGCAAGCAGACATAGTCATGCTCGCATGCACGTTTTTTAATGAACAAGACAAAGGATCAAATCTCCTGAGTATCATCACATGATTTGTATTGGAAAAACAAAATGTACAAGCGAATAAGGTCGGTTCTGTCCTCGTATACCGGTACACGAGGGAATAACCATTGTATTCTCTTTGTTTAGGAGACATTGGTTAGCTGCAATGTATTGTTTGGTTTATTGAATCAGCTCTTGTGTACCGGTACAGAGGACAGAACCAATAAGGTCTACTCACCTTACTAACCTCTAGATCCAAAGAACGCTATTCCGTTTAGAAATTCACAAAGTTGAGGAACATTTTTACCAAGTTGGGTGGTGTGGAGGTTCTTAACGGACAACGTCTTTCCGTTCAAACAAAATTATAATTCACTTCCGTCAAAGAAAGCAAAGTCGACTTATGGTCTTGGACTTTCATAGCGAAACCCTCCCAACATGACGCCCACAAACCTGGCACTTTCACGTACATAGGTCATCAAATGGTTTCGAGTGTAATTTGGAATAAATGAGCACAAGTAAGTTAGGTAAGATTTCCCCACAGGTCCCTACTTCATTATGCATTCTGTAACTATACTATTTCGTTCTTCGAACACAAGAAATATTTGCACGTGCATTACACCAGACAAGACAGCTTCAGCATGCATAATGAAGTAAGGACCTGTACGGAAATCTTGCCCTGCCCTTTCCCCCCTGCCCCCTCCCCACCCCCTATTCGTCAGTGCAAGAATCATGAAAGGTTGTGTTGCGAAGGCAAGACTATCAAGGTTGAACTGGAACTTGAACTGGAACTTCAAGGTTGAAAGACTGAGAACCCTACAAGACACTGTTGAGCGAGTGCAACTTGATGTCTTTGAAAAATGCGCGAGTGCTCTCTTACACAAAGTCGCACTCGAAATCATTTGATTACTTATTCATGATATACATGCAAAAATTTAATTTCTTATTTCTGAACTCAATATCAACTTTCTGCAATGATTGGGAGTAAATCGTGTGCTCTCAGCCAGTCAGCGCGTTGAACGTTTTGCATGTATGTTATTACTATATACATAACAAACACGGGATGATATAGAGTGCCTCAAATTTCCTGGTATACACACGACCCTTTGGCAAGTGCAAATACCAAAGGGTTACACAATGTACAGACATATATCACTTCAGTTCTGAGAGTCAAAGGCGGTCATACGAATGCAAACTATAACTTACCTGTCATTTTCTCAATTAATATTTAGACTTGAGTCTGTTATTCTCTTCTTTAAGTCTCTCGATCTCTGTTACTAACGTTTCATTCACTGAGTACTTTTGCAACATGGCCTTCAGCTCGTTCTGTGGCAATCAACAGAAGAATAAAATTGAATTGACGACATCAAATCACTTCTGCCCTAAATAACTGGGACATGCGAAACCTGATTCAATTGCTGACTTGAAAAAAATTTCTTCTATTTAAATAATTCCACCGCATAAATCGATCTTCCTTTGTCAAAACGTAAAGGGTTTAAATACATCCAAAAACAATGAATGTGCTTCCCAGCATATCAGCTATAAAATCTATCGTTTTTGGTGAGTGTTTTTCAATTTTTTTATCCATTCTCTAGAACATACGTGATTAAAATGTACGCTAATTGGAAAAACCTACTCTATGAGTCGCGTTTTCTAGTGAAACGTGACGAACTTAAACACTGTCCATTCATTCTCTAGAAAATACGTAATTAAAATGTACGCGAATTGTACAAGGTCATGAGCTGTGCTTGTGAAAGTATGATAATGGCAGTTACCTGTTGTATCTGAAATTGGCGTAACATCTCTACTTGAACATTGACAATATCCCTGTGCAAAGCAACTCTGAAAAAGGGAATACACTGTTGGTGTCATTTGAACTATTTCCTGATGAATCTCAAAATAGCAGCATCATTGCAATTTCTGTCTTTTACGTCGCCATTTTTTTTGGCTAATGCATATGAAATAATGCAGGAACCAATAGGTCAAAGGAAACACGGGTGATTGAGTGAGTGAAGGAGCTAATCAGCGCGTGCCTAGTGTTTAGCCAATTGATTTATTTTTAAACTCAGAAGAGAATATGTAAAAGTAATGAAATCGAATAAACTTAACAAATGCAGAACTGAGGATGTATAGAGGCACTGCTTAGGTAAACAAAATAAGTTTTTTTTTATTTTTATCATAGATTATTATTCTTTTAAAGTTGGTGTGATGTCTAAGATTTTTACCGACTCAATAAACTGTAGATGTAGATAAGTTCATAGTTTGTGATGTCACATTAAATTTAGCAACACGTACAGTACATGTACAACATACAAACATTTTATCGAGTTACTTTTTGTGGCATAGTCACAGGAGATATTTCGAATATCTTTACGCATAGTTCTTGCGCAGGAGAATTGAGGGAACTGATTTGAGTATTGATGAAATAGATTACAAACTTGCACTCTTAGTGCGGTTGAAAACAACGTAAAATAAGATTCTAACGGTTTATCTCAAAAAAACTCAAATCATTAATAGGGAGTTCAAGATCTCCGAAGGCGACGGTAGATGAAAACGTCACCTCAAAATATAACTTGGCTGTATCATAAGTCTTTCGCTATTATTCAGTCTCGTTCACGTCCTACAAAATGGGCGAAGTACCCTAAAAAAAAATTGGTACGAGCGGTTTCAGAGTGAAAACAGAGAATGAAAGATTCTCTGTTACATGCTTACGTTGTCGTCAAAACCTCAAATTTGGTGATTTCAAGTCGTCGTTATGCAGAGGAGCGCTAATATACTTGCGAAAATCCGTGCTGCACGTGCAGCACGATTATTTATACCCTTTTAACCAATTATATTATTGTTTTGTGGGGTTGTCGTAGTCGTAGCCGTCGTCGTTTCTTAAACTCCCTAGTATCATTCCTAACACGGACAGACATTAAACCGTTATTGAGCTGCTAGCAGTGTACATGTATTTGTCTGGTGCAACGTCGCAACGGTAATCGCGAGTTTGCAGGTTCAAATCCCATCCCGTCTTCTTTTTCTCGGGCTCAATCGCATTTGCAAAAAATTGCAGTAAAATTGTGAGGGTCAAGATCATCTAATTCTATTAGCTGCGTTTCTGAACATCATGTACACAACGCAGGGCTGCAAATAACAATCGGTCATCGGTCATTGGCCGACCAAAATTAGCTCATGTCCGACGAAATTCCAACTGTCGTCGGACATGTCTGGACAATTTTTAACCATGTATTGTTTAATAGTAATAAAGATGAATAAAATTCAACCTTTTTTTTGGTGATGTCCGACTACATTTCTGTTTTGTGAGGATAGTTTCTAAAGAAACTGGTGCTGCGTCGGTGGGGAATTAAAACACAAGAAATTGGGATAATCAAAAGAATTGATAAAGTAAGTTATACCACCGTAAGGTAAAAGGGAGGTGCTGACGTTTCGAGCGTTAGCCCTTTTACCTTACGGTGGTATAACTTACTTTATCAATTCTTTTGATTATCCCAATTTCTTACATTTCTGTTTTGTCCGAACAAAATGGTCACTTGGTCGGACATATGTCCTTTCAAGAAAAAGTTTATTCCATCAAAAGTGCGCGAACGACTGGCAGTCATTTTGTTCGCCGAGGTGATTATCGGCTAAAAATCCGAGATAGGGAACCTATCAGAGCGCGCGATTCTGTATAATCACCTGAGTATTTATACTAAAAGCAAATAAAGGTCTTAACCTGAATTCATCCAGAGACTCGTCAATCAAATTCTTGATAAACTGAACTTGAAACGGTAACAACCCTGACCCACCACCAGCTGCACCGCTGACATCACCTGCTACCATGGCAACAGCACCACTAGACAACGGCTCTGGCCGAAGCCTTGCATCGTCCGCTATACTTTGTTCTGATGATACTGAAATTTCAACGCACCAAAACTGATCAGACGTTTGAAACAGTCTCGTGTAACACTATTTTCCCATCTGGTGTGACTTATGGACGGACCATTAGAAAAGTGATGGGCGGGGGGGGGGGTGGGGCAGGGGGAAAAAACAAAAAAAATTCATGCAAGGGAAAATGCCAAGAAAAAAATTCATACAAAGAAGAAGGTAAAAAAAATTCCTGCAGAAGGAAGGTCCAATTGTGACTTTTTCACACGTAGTAAAAAAAATTCGTGCAGAGGGGTTCACCTGAAAAAAAAAAATTCCTGCACAAGCAGTGAGCAAAAAAAAAATTCGTGCAAGCTGAAAATTCCCCACCCCCCCCCCCCCCCATCACTTTTCTAATGGTCCGTCACTTAGGCTACGTTCACACTATAACGGATCCACTTTGGATCCGATACGAAACTTGCACGGATAGGTCTTCCGTTCACACTGTAGCTTTGATCCAGACAGGTTTTGTATCGCCTGTCCGTGCAAGTTTTGTATCTGCTCGAGAAGCAGTCAATGTTCTGGATCCGTAACGGTCTCAAGTTGTGCCGGTGTAATTTGAACAGGTTACTTCGGTTCCAGTTTCGTACCGGGACGCCATTTTCTTAAGTTTTGCGCATTCTGCGCACGGGTGAAATGGCAAAAACACATAACCGCTGTCTTCTAGCGACTGTGAACCGGTAAAGTGTAAGCTCATGAAAATACGAAAACCTCCTCAGAGTGAACAGGTGTAAAATTTGAACGGATCCAAACTGCACCTGCAGGGATCCACTATGTACACCAACAGTGGTCTACAGTGTGAACGAAGCCTTAATTCCTATGTACTGAGTATAAAGTCTTAAAGACGGACATTGCGAAAATTTCGAGGATGAAATGTAATTCACAAAAATTCGAATTTTATTTATTTTACAAAACGTTTCTTTTCGTGAACTAATTTAACGCATAAAATTTTTAAAAATCTGCAAAATGAATCGTAAGGCGGCTTTTTTGGTCCCCACGGAGTACGAAATCCTCAAGAAAGTTTGAAACGATGTTAGACCCACAAAAAAGATCACGAAAAGGAAAAACTTCTTGAAAATTAACGTTACCTCTTATCTTCAAAAGTGTACAAAATCTCGGAATTTTCCCTCTAGCACTTTCAAACAGTGTTTATAAATAAACTAGTAGTAATCGTAGATTATGAGTGTGTTTGTGTTTAGACTTTTAGGGAAAATCGACATCCCGCAGCTTCTCTTTGGCACCAGAAGTAATACATACTTCCCTAAAACATCGATAAATGTTAACAGCAATATCTTTAAATGCCATGGTACCCAACTCAACAGAAAATAGGAAATCGATCGCATACAACTTCCAAATAACCTACTTGTGGTTGTCTGATCTGCCGAGTGAAAAACCTAAACCGAACGATCGAGGAACACAAGCCTTTCATGTGGCGTGACGGTGACGTCATTCGCTTTGCTCCTGCTGCTGGATGGACAGAATGATGTCCCAAGTTATACCGTACCTTCAAATCTCGAATAGGACTGCGTTCTCCAAAGTCGACCCTATTAAATAGATTTAGGCAAGCCTAAAAGCGGAGCTCCTCACACAGACCCTCACACATTGAAAATGCTGTCACTAAAGTTATTAAATAAGCCTGGTGTACGCAACTACTTAAAGAAGATTCGATAGCTGAAATAAATCATGAAAAAAAAAAACATCTAGCTCACGACTCAACGGAAGAGCCATTGCGCGAAAAACAAAGCCTCGTTTCGGTTTAAGACCTTCTAAATATCCCGGATGACCATGGCCACCATGTTGGGGCAACGTCGTCGTCGCTAGGCGCACGCGCCCGCGAGCCATGCCGCTAGCCACGATGACCATGAAAACTCAAACGCATGGTTTTCTCAATTTCTATCCTCGCACGGTAGTTATGGGGCTTCGCTCTGCGGCTCTTCGAGCCCCTGTGGAGCTCCGCTAATAAAATCTATATGAAACAAAATCTCTTTGATCCTACTTTTCACCGAAAACGTTTCAGCTCTGAAATTCAAACTGCTGACTCTTGTCCGAACAGGAGGTACTCAGTTGTAAAGCAAAGTGTAACTTAAGGTTAACGGTGACACAGGGCTATACAGCAAACCTTTATCCTCAGCTCTTCTATTCTCTCCTGTTGTGTGTGGCCCTACTGTGGATATGCTGATTACTTCTTGATGTTCCATCAGCTGTTCACCTGCTCCCACCCCATGAACTGGGTTTCCATACTGTAGAACACAAGGATGAAAACGCGGTTAGGAGAAGGTAATCTGTACATATGTTGTGGTTCAATTTTATCTTTGGTTCACATTATATTTTCCTTTGTTTTTAACTCATTACCATTAAATTATCATAACCAAAACAAAAGAAAATCAAATTTGAACCACAATATATCCGTTTAAAAAAATCAGATAACAACATACTGTAACTTTGGGGCTTCATTAAGGCTTAGAGTAAGAACGTAGGTAAATGTAACGACTCGACCAAGCTGAAGTTGAGCCCCAAAGGCCTTTACCTCCTAAGAGGGTTTGGGGAACCTCTCCCTTAAAAAATTGGAAATTTTACAGTTGCCTAGCAGGTTTTCCTGCAATTTTTTAACGATCATTTCCTTTTTCTTGTGAAAGCGCAGGAAGGTATCTTTTCATGCATACACAAAAAATATATTTTACAGAAAATAAATGAATTGAACAGCAAAAGCCCTCCAGCCAATTACAACATTTGTTATATAGCTGGACTCTCACTCAACAAAATGAGCACTGTGATTGGTTGATTCTTGGTCACGTGCCCCTGATCAAATTCAAATGTATCCCGACCGGGATACAATTGCGCAGTTGTTGCGCGTGCAAGTTGTGCCGTCTTTGTTTGTTTTTGCTATATTTTGTTTAAGGGAAAGTCTAAATATATAACAAAGCACTTAGCGTATGATCCCGAGAGAAACAAGTAAGTTTTGTTTTTCCCCGAGTTCTGATGTTTCCCTCGACTTCGTCTCGGGAAACATCAGGACTCTCGGGAGAACAAAACTAACTGTTTTCCTCGGGACAATAAGTTAAGTGCATACTATTCTCTAAAATGAGGTGAATACTGGCAGAATATTCCTAAAGCCACTAATCACCAAAATTGAAGAAAAAAATTGTTTTACTTCATACCTATGGTCGCAACCTCAGTCACCTCTCGAAGACAGTTGCAAGCAAGAATTTACGCCGGCTATAATTTTTTTCGGCTGCTGCATATGAAATAATGCACGAGCCAATACGTCAAAGGAAACACGAGTGATTGAGTGAGTGAAGGAGCCAATCAGCGCATGCCTAGTGTTTAGCCAATCACAATGCACAATACAATTCGCGCACCGCGA
Source organism: Ricordea florida (assembly GCA_949710005.1). Classification (NCBI taxonomy): domain Eukaryota; kingdom Metazoa; phylum Cnidaria; class Anthozoa; order Corallimorpharia; family Ricordeidae; genus Ricordea; species Ricordea florida. Next base: position 17,899,425 of record OX453285.1, on the reverse strand, counting down.
AGAATTGTGGGAAATATCTGGATAAATGGATAAGTGCAGTAGCCACATGCATGCAATGCTTGCCTATTTTTTTCTATGACCAAAGCTCACTTGCACAAGAATTTCCCCCGCGCTATTCACCTCGTTGGAGGTGAAGAGTGCTGAATACTCCGAGATAGTGAGCCAATCAGATTACTCAAAATGCCAAGGTTGCTACGTTGGTACATACACAGTACTAATTAATCACAACCATAGAAGTTTAATGAACGGTTGAACAAAGATTAGCACCAATTCAAGGTTAAATCACTAATCTCTTGGGACCGGTTGTTCGAAGGCCAATTAGCGCTAACCCAGGGTTAAATTTTAACATGGGTTTCTTTTCCTCTTGTTAAAAAAAAAAATTTTCTCCGATAACTGCCTCTATTTTATTCAGAGCATACAATCATCAAATTGTATTCAAAAAGAATTATACTGAATGTGCTTTTTAAGCTCTCATATCGCAGGGCTGCAAATAACGGCCGGTCAACGGACAATGTCCGTTGAAATTTGGTTATTGACCGGACAAATCCTTGGATTGCCGGACATCTTGTCCGGTCCTTTACCGACTTGTTCAGAGAAATTTTAATTTTAAACTATTTGATCATCGCATTTAACATTCACGTTTCAGAAAGAAAAAAACGAATATAAAATAAGACAAATTAGTGCTCGAGAAATTCCCGTTAGTCACAAATTTTCACAATGTCATCAAGTCCTGTCGCGACCTCCGTTATTTTATTTACTTTAAGTGTTTCCAGTTAGAAGAGGGTTTTTCCTTTGGCTAGATACCATGATTGACCCTTAAATAAAGTGATTGATTGTTTAATTGCTGAATGATCGGGAAGCGTCCCTACGAAGAAATAATCTCTCTGCACAGAGAATACTCCACACAGCATTTGTTGCAAAGTGCGAAAAGCGAACAAAAGAAACCTGGAGCATCCGACCACCCTTTTACTCTGACAAAAATTCACAATTTTTAATTCTTACTGCCAATCCGACTTGGATTCAGTTGTTATATAGTCATAAAACGATTACCGTGCAATCGCAAGAGTAATTATGACTGTTAACATTGACCGACCAAGAACGAGTAGTGTCCGAGTAAAAGCATGTTTGACCAGACAACGTGACCGGCGTCTGCCCGTTAGTTATTTGCAGCCTTGTATCGGCATTTAAATTTCGCACTAACCCTGGGTTACCTTAACCCTGCTTCGAACAACCCGCCCCAGATCCCAAGTCCAGCAAGTAAAGCACTCCTCTAGGGCGCCTCAACATAACTGCTTGGACGGGTATCGCAAGGTCATGGGTTCGATTCCAGTTCAACCTTGAATTTTTTAAGGCCTTACCTTCGCAACTCAACCTTTCATGATTCTTGCACAGACGAAGAGGGGGTGGGGAGGGGGAAAGGGCAGGGCAAGATTTCCGTACAGGTCCCTACTTTATTATGCATGCAGCAGATGAATTGTTTATGGTAATGCACATGTAAACATTTCTTGTTATTGCAGAATGAAACTGTATGGCTACAGCATGCATAATGAGCAGGGACCTGTGCGGAAATCATTCGCAAGTTAGCAAGATTTCCGCACAGGTCCCTACTTCATTATGCATGCAGCAGATGAATTGTTTAGGGTAATGCACATGTAAACATTTCTTGTTATTGCAGAATGAAACAGTATGGCTACAGCATGCATAATGAAGTAGGGCCCTGTGCGGAAATCATTCCAAGGGCAGAATCAAAAGGTCTCGATTTCATCGTTTATTTCAATGTCCACTCAAACGCTGGCTCTGTCTAAATTTGAAAATTTCCGTGTCACACAGTTTTTCTTTTCTTAATAACCAAATTCCATTTTAACATTCACTAACCGCTTTATCCTGATGTCCTCTCCTGTCTGAACCAGCCGATGTGCTGTTGAAAGGCTGTTTGTTATTTTCCAGTACTTCAGAGCCGACGCCATTCCTAGCGCCAAGTGAATTCTCTGTAGAATATGCATCTTCAGTGAACTTTCTAACGACCCCATCCAAAAGGGGTCTGGTATCAAACGTTGAACCCAACTGAAGTCTCGCAGCACTAGAATCTGATGAAGGCCTGGAACTCAGTTGCCCACTGTTAGTAATAAGCTGGGTATCAGAGTACGATTTGGTGGCTCCCAAGTCCTGAGCAGGTCTCAAGTTTGTGAGGGATCTAGTACTAGAAACTCCTGCATTGTTCATAGATCTGGAGTTTTGTACTGTTGTCGGTACATTCGTTGTGGGTTCCCCGATAGTTTGTGCAGCATTACCGTCCAAATGTAGAACGGGGTTGCTGCCCAAAGGAACACGTGGAGGGCCGCTCTGGTTGCTGCCCAACGGAGAAAATATCCCTGAAACTTTAAATGAAATAAGAAGTTCTTGAGAAATTAAAACTAATCATAAGTATATAGAAAAACGTGAAGTAAACAGTTTCTGCAAACACAACAAAAAGTATCCAAGTCGGAAGAGGTTTGTAAAGTTTGACCTCGAGCCAAATATTTTCCCGTCCGGCCCGACCAAACCGAGTCAATAACCATTTTATCATATGACCAGTGACAAAGTAAATTTCCAAAATTTGTTTTTATTCTAAATGTGAGGCGATAGCCTGGCGGGTGTGAGAATAATTACTAAAAAAACACTCTACAATAAAAACCCTTCCTTCATTTTTTAGAGTCAAAACAAGAAATTCACAGTTGATCGAAAAAAGTGACTTCTTGTCTCATTTCTGTTGTTGTTGTTTTTTGGCACCGCAAGCCGAACAAGTGCACCAGAGCCGGACGGCTTTACAGCAGTGATCACAGATATACCTCATTTTGTAGGGTACAAAATAGGCTTTCCAAACATGTATATTTCACATTTAAGTAGGCTATAATATTTTCCCAAATTTACAGAACCTATGCATACAATAAATACATATAAATCCCCATAAACCAAAACGCCAGCCAATTGCTGAAAAAAGTTAAAGGAAAAAAGTTTTCCTTTTTTGTCTGGTATCATTTCTTCCAAATCTGCTTGAAAAATAGCAAATACAGAATTTAATACAATTTAATTTGTATAAGCCATTTTTACAAACAAAAAAATCGATAAAAATTTGTTTTTCAAAATTTTTGGGCAGTTATATCCATATGGGAATGTCCATCAGAAAATGATGTCAAATGATAGGGAAAACCCTCCTCTTTAAACCTTCCTCGTGCTCTAAAATCAGAATTTAAAAATTCGTCACGCATCTGTCACTAAAGAATACAAGCTAAAATTCCTCAGGTAATTGGGTGCGTTCATTTACCTCCTGTGTGTCAAATTTGGAAGCAATAGGAAGTACAGTACCGCCTGAAAGTATTTACCCATTAGGACGCGGTCAAACCGTGTCTTTGCCGATGTGTTGTGCCGCGAATTTACTGCGGTGGGACGAATTCCTCAACCTCGCCTTGGACGGACGTGACCGAACGCCGCGGCAAACAAGACGCGGAATACCTCGGTGAAGAAACAATTGAAGCTAATTTCTTTTGTTAAAACTGTTTCCTTTATAATTACTCTTTTTCACATGAATTTCCATGCACAACATTCGTTTATCGGTCATGCAGAACTTTCGAGGATTTCAATTACATTCAAAACAACAGAGAAGTCCCTTGGAGTGAATATAACATCGCTCCATCAGCAGAATATCGCTCGCGTCAAAGATTCCGTACGTATCTTTGTTTGGAAGCGCGTGCCAGAACATATTTGCGGGCATTGAGGCCCTTACCTTAATTCAGGCTACAGGTAAAATTAACGACGCGTCGGGCGAATATGCGATCACATCGGGAAAAGAGAAGCAAGTTTTGGCTTGTTTACTGAAAACAGATCAACCTGTTTTCCTGGCTAAAAAAAGTGTAGTCGAATGACATCAAATACAATACCTTTGACAACTGACTAACCTAAATGAAAGAGATGTGAAAAGAAGCGAAATTAATCGAGCTAAATGTAAAGAGCCGTGTCGCCATATCGATGTCGCCTAACCATGAAGCCGGGTATTGTCGCTGTCGCTAAATCCTAGACCAATTCCCGAACAACTTGAGCAATTTTAACATTAGATTTATAAAACGAGAGCAATCTCAGCTGTACGTATTCCGACTTTCGACACATTCTCGGGATCGATGAACAAACGTCAAAAACTACCGTAGATGTAAACAACTCTCAACGCTTAGCGCCACGTGTGCATGTGACTACAAGAACGTGATTTCTCATGTTACACGACGTGGAGCACGTGAATGTTACACGGCTCGTTGTCGCTGGCTATTGTAATGTGTCGCTTGTCGCTTTTCGAGTGCGGGTGGTTTTCGGATTCTGAGCACGGACTGAAGAAAGACTTATTCTTAGAAGAAAGTTTTTGTAAATTTTCGCATTAAAGATGAAAATACTCAAAGCGAAGATGCCCGCATGAAGCTTCGCGCCAGCAACTATTTATTTATCATGATAGCATCGTTTTTTAACCGAAAACAAAACAAACGTGTATTTCCTTCATTCCCTTTCCCATTTACAACATGAAATTGATAAAATGTAGAGAAGTCTTGTGAATTTAACAATGTTACAGCGGGGTTTTTTGGTGATATAATGCACCTATCAATGTTAAGCTGCTGGGGGGGGAGGCCGGGCATAGGCGGGGGATTTGAACTCAGATCATTTTTTCTGTTCAAATGCCCGACCCCAGGGACGTTATCGCTGGTCAAAAGAGTGCAAATTCCCCATCCCCCCCCCCTCCAGAAAAAGGTCAAGGCATTGGTCACACAAGAATTAAAATAGGGATATACAGAAAACAGGCTACTAACGGTTAAAGTCAAAAGTCCCGACCCCCGGGACTCGACGAATGATCAAAAGTCCCTACCACGGGCAGACTTATTACGTCAAATCCCCCGCCTATACCCGGCCTCCCCCCCCCTGCGGCTTAACATTGATAGGTGCATAACGGATACATGATTTATCACCAAAGTGTAAAAGATGGCATTGTAAAACTAATGAACCGAAACAAAAGGTTATTTAGCCTATTCAACTGCACCGCGTCTTACTGTTTACCGCGGTATTCTGTGCCGCAGCAGACCTAGGTAAAACTGCAGTAAAATTTCGGCATGCCGCGTCATTGCCGAGGCGAGAACGCGGTGTTGATCTGCGAATCAGCTGCGGTTAAACCTCGGTAAAAGGGTAAATACTTTCAGGCGGTACTGTAACGTAATATTTTGCTGAGTTTTCTAAATCATGAGTCATATATGAAACAATGATCGTGAGTTGGATGGAAAAGAGTTAAACCTGTTTATGCATTAATAAGATACATGAAAAAAATCACTCGGTTGTAGTTGGCTAACAGTGCAGTTCAAGTGTAGCACCAGTGCAAAAAGTGTAATAGCAGTAAAAAAGAGTAATACCAGTGCAAAATGTGTAACACTAGTGCAAAAAGTGTAACACCAGTACAAAAAGTGTAATACCAGTGCAAGAACACTAATACCAGTGCAAAAAGTGTAATACCAGTGCAAGAAGAGTAATACTAGTGCAAAAAAATGTAACACAAGTGTTCAAAACTCATTTCAAATTTCCTTAAACCTTGATGCACTTTGCTTGATAATCAGCCTGGATACAACTGGCAACGGCAATTAAAATAATCGTGACAATCTAATTTTATGCCAGCTTGTTAGCAATTGAACCTGTTTAAAGCAATAGAAATAACACTTTGAAAGTTGCTACACCATGTCACTTAACAGAGGTATAAAAGGAAAAGAAAATACACTATCCCCATTTGCTCGCGGTGATATTGGGGACCCTAAGTAAAGAAGTTTAAGCTGTATCATAACTCACCATCAGAGGTATTGCCCCCCTTGTAGCTTGTTGACGAATCTTGTTCTGAGCCAACATGAGCAGGTACTCTGTTATTTAATACTGGAGTCTTCACTAATGGAAAATAGATAGTGGTAAACTTAAACATTTCAAGCTGCAAAACTTGTAACACTACATCATGCGAGGTGTGTACAATTACCAGTCATGGACCGCTCATTTTTTTGGGAAGTCATGCGAAAAAAAGGGTTTTTGAGGGGGGGGGGCAAAATAAAATAGGGAAAACGGGGGGGGGGGGTCACCTGAAATATTTTTGCAATACTTTGAAATGGCATAATGTTTTACCAGAAGCCCATCAATGAAATCACTACTTCAAGGAAGGGGGGGAACATGTGAACATATGAAAAAAATTGGCAAGCCGAGGGCAGATCAAGCAATTTTTAAATGGTTCTTTCCGATTCACACCAGCACCGCCCCCCCCCCCCCCCTATGCCACCCCTCTTGAAAAATGAATGGTCCCTAAATAGCCTTGGGGCTTAAAATACCAGGGTTTTCAATAAGAAATGTAGTGGCAGAAGAATTGTGTAAAGTAACTGGAGAATATTCTGAAAGGGCTCCAGATCTGAATTTAAATATAGCTCAGGCCATCTAAATTTGGCCGGAGAATTCTTCGTAGCAGCCAGAGAATTTTCTGATCTCTGATGCCTAATAAACACAATTTGCATTACATTGTCAAAAATTTTAAAAATAATTATTATATAAACGTCAATGTAGAACCTTATGTTATATGAATCAATTTTCAGTTAATAATTTTCTTTAGTAATAATTAACAGTTTCCTATGGCTTCAGAAGTTATGATTGGATACAGAAACGTTTGCCACCCTGCCAAAATTGCTCATCTTCATTCTTAACACAGTGAACCACAAAAGGAATTCATAAGCTTTATTCTACCTCTTGGTTCTCCTTCCAAATTCCCACAAGTTATTTTATCTTTCTTGGTATAATGCTATATAAAACCTTCCTTGTAAGCGAAGATGATTTGATGTTCAAAGATTGTGAAGGTAAAAATTTCCTTAATCTTGATAACCTGCTTGCTTGTCACTGTATTGACACATTGTGAGCAGATTCAGTCCTACTTTCATTTGATTTGCCAAAAAACATAGTAAAAAATCTTTTTGATCACGTTCAATTTACTAGAAGTAGCCTTAAAAGCTATCTCCCTTAACCCTTTCACTCCGAAGAGTGACTTTATAGATTTTACTCTGTCTAACACCAGACGATTTTACTCGTCAGACAGAGACCCCTTGGGACTAAAAGGGTAAAGGTTACCAGGTCACTCACTGATATTATACTGCATTTATTCAGTGCATACCTTCTCTCAGTGGTGAGAAGATGTCTTCGTCGTCATCTTTTAGTCCATTCTGCTTGACAGTAAGGTTCTGTCCAGTAGAGGTCCACTGCTTATTAGTAGGGGGTGATGATGGACTTGTTGTTGTTGTAGACACTGGTTGCTCAGGAAGTTGAATTGAAGGCTTTGATGCAGCCGGTTTTGAGCTTTTGTTGCTGATGCCTGTACTGTTCACCTGTTTGGTAGGAGAAACATGCTAGAAAGCCACTTTTGATATGAAGGTACAACAATAAAATCCTTCAACACATTTGAATCAACAAAAACCTTGAAGCACACTGTAAGGGTTCAGATCCAAAAAAATCCAATCAATTGCAAGTCAAGCAGCATCTTTGGCCCTCGCAGAGCAAAGATGGAAATTTAAAAATGCTGTTTGCTACTTAACCTTTCCACTGCCAAGAGTGACTTTATCGATTTTACTCTGTCTAACACCAGACAATTTTACTCATCAAATGTAGACCCCTTGGGAGTGAAAGGGTTAATTGACCAACTTTAAATCAGACAGAATATTCATCAAATTTACAAGGTAGTACTGCTAGACCATAAAATATGATCTTGGCATTATTCATTCCATTTAACAAAATAACAAATTTATGAAGAATTGTAAATCAAATCAAGCAGGAGTTCAAAGCAGTGTTTAGTACATGTAGTACATGTATATAAAACTTATAGAATTTTAATTCAAACCTTAATAGAAGACTGAAATGACAGACACTGCACAGAG
>OX453285.1:17781476-17888976 GCA_949710005.1 Ricordea florida | reverse complement strand
ATTCTTAGGATTTTAACTTTTAGGATTTAGGATTTTAGGTTTTTAAAGAATTAGGATTTTAATTTTAAAGCATTGTAAAGCGCCATGGACAATTAGTGGAAAATGGCGCTATATAAATGTATATTTATTTATTTATTTATTGTACATGAGGTAGAAGTAGCTATAGTGAATAAAGAAAGAAGTAAATGGCAGCCCTTCGAATCCTCAACATGAAACACTGGCTAAGATCTCCCCACAGATCCCTAGTCATATGTAACTCAAAAAAAGAAATGCCCTCCAGTTCCCACCACATCCTCAGACTGCTCAACAGGACCTTTATTGTTATCAGCAATAGTACGAGACACATCAACAAGAGCAGAAGAAACCAACGGTAGATCCAAAGCCTTGAGGAGGTCCATCTTGCACATACCCATCAATACCACGCCTTCACGCTAGATTCCTTAGAACACCCAAAGAAGCAGAAGCAAAGGCCTCAGGGAAATCCAAATCCTCTAGCAAAGCAGCCCAACCCATGCAAGCATAGCCACAAACTCCACTATCCTGTGCTAACCTACACAGCCCCTAGTAAACGAAGGAGCTGCTAGGAATGACAAACCCAATGCCTCAATGAGCTCTGCCTTGCACATCCTACAGTACCCTGGGATCTGGTGCGCCTTCACTATGGCCTGCAATTCCTTTACTGTTTTGCCAGCTATGACTGGACAAACAGCAAACCCTTAAGCCAATTTAAAATACTTTATAATATTTCTCAGTTAGTATGCACATTGTAATTGTTAAATGTAGTGGTCCGTACTTCACTGTGCGGCCCGCTAAATTCAGAAGTTTGTTTTGGTCACCAAAATGTCGCCATAGATATAATAATATCTTACAAACCTCGTTTTCTCAATCCGTACTCTAAGTTACGGATCCTCAGTTTTTTTTCATTCAGTCCATACCTTACAGTACTGACCTCGAACTCGGTTAGGAAGAGGTATCTACACTCCCTCAGGCAAACAGGAAAAATGAGTACACCTATGCAGGATTCTCCATACCTTCCCATTTATTCCCATACCAAATCCTTTACTTATACTACTACTTTGTTATATTCCTAGACTTTCACTTAACTAAAAAGGGAATTCCTGCTTTTGGTCAACTCTTGCTCACATGGCCATGACTACATTCAAATGTATACCGAGTGGAGTACCATCCAACAATTGTACTCAACTCAGGGAATAACAGCAAACCGCATGTGATCAAAGCATGGTGGAAGATGGTGTGATATAACACAGAATAAGCCCTGCAAGATTTATTTTTCTGAATAAACACAACTACGCAAACACAACTTGTTCTAATTCTATTGAACTTGTGAAGTCCACAGAGTACTTTTTCAGATACTTTGTAAATCATTCATTCAGCGTTTTTTGGGATTAAATTTGTGTTCTTTTACCAAGGTAAGTGCTAAGGGTCTGGTCATTTATTAGAAGCGGGGAGGTGTGCTGGTGCATTTTGATTTTCTTATACATAATTTTCTGTGGCCTCCTTTGAGTCTACACATGAAATAAGACGACCTGCGTTCTATCAGCTCTTCAAACAGTGAATCAGAGGCCAGTGATACTGAGTAATATGGAGTAATACATGAAGTTTATTTTTCCCACGTGAAAGGCCTGCAATACACCATATTACGTTGGTTTGTTACAATACCATTTTGATAATAAATAATATTAGACTTGTTGTTGATTCCTTCAGTGCTGTTTATTTCTTGTAGAATTGAAATTGGAATGCACAAAGATACATGACCAATGCACAAAAATAAATGGTTGAAGAATTTTATGCAGCCCCCCCATTTTCTGGTGCACAAAAAGGTATGACCCCAAGCCACTTGCACCAGCACACCCCCACCTCTAATAAATGACCTGTCCCTAACCATCTTTGATTCAACCTTTATTCTTTGTTGTTGTTGAGGTACAAATTGACTACTGAATAGATGTTTTCCTGAACTTCATCTTGGGAAACATCAGGACAAGTTTTTAGAAAACAAAACTAACTGTTTCCCTCAGGACTTGATTGCCAACAAAAGAGAGTTCTGGAGAAGGCTGGTGCATTGGCAGAGAATAAAGCTGCGAGAATGTTGTGTGCAGAAAAATAATTCTCAGAAACGCTGCAAGTATGTGAAAGGTAAGAGAGATTTTATGTCACAATGGTTGTTTGCGTGCCTCGGGTTCTTTCAGCAAATGATAGTACAGGTCGTTCACATGCCCATCCTTCTTTCAGTGAATCATAGCACAGGAATTAGCATCAGTAATTTTAAAAAGGTGTTAAGGGTGCATGGTTTGGATCATTTACAATTGAGTATTGACAATCAGAGTGGAGTATTCTCAACCAAACCAGTGAGCTGCAACTGTAGGGCCAGTGCATTATTGTATTAACCCTTTCACTCCCAAGGGGTCTCCATTTGACGAGTAAAATCGTCTGGCGTTAGACAGAGTAAAATCTATAAAGTCACTCTTGGGAGTGAAAGGGTTAAGGGAGATAGTTTTTAACCCTTTCACTCCCAAGGGGTCTCCATTTGACGAGTAAAATCGTCTGGCGTTAGACAGAGTAAAATCTATAAAGTCACTCTTGGGAGTGAAAGGGTTAAGGGAGATAGTTTTTAACCCTTTCACTCCCAAGGGGTCTCCATTTGACGAGTAAAATCGTCTGGCGTTAGACAGAGTAAAATCTATAAAGTCACTCTTGGGAGTGAAAGGGTTAAGGGAGATAGTTTTTAACCCTTTCACTCCCAAGGGGTCTCCATTTGACGAGTAAAATCGTCTGGCGTTAGACAGAGTAAAATCTATAAAGTCACTCTTGGGAGTGAAAGGGTTAAGGGAGATAGTTTTTAACCCTTTCACTCCCAAGGGGTCTCCATTTGACGAGTAAAATCGTCTGGCGTTAGACAGAGTAAAATCTATAAAGTCACTCTTGGGAGTGAAAGGGTTAAGGGAGATAGTTTTTAACCCTTTCACTCCCAAGGGGTCTCCATTTGACGAGTAAAATCGTCTGGCGTTAGACAGAGTAAAATCTATAAAGTCACTCTTGGGAGTGAAAGGGTTAAGGGAGATAGTTTTTAACCCTTTCACTCCCAAGGGGTCTCCATTTGACGAGTAAAATCGTCTGGCGTTAGACAGAGTAAAATCTATAAAGTCACTCTTGGGAGTGAAAGGGTTAAGGGAGATAGTTTTTAACCCTTTCACTCCCAAGGGGTCTCCATTTGACGAGTAAAATCGTCTGGCGTTAGACAGAGTAAAATCTATAAAGTCACTCTTGGGAGTGAAAGGGTTAAGGGAGATAGTTTTTAACCCTTTCACTCCCAAGGGGTCTCCATTTGACGAGTAAAATCGTCTGGCGTTAGACAGAGTAAAATCTATAAAGTCACTCTTGGGAGTGAAAGGGTTAAGGGAGATAGTTTTTAACCCTTTCACTCCCAAGGGGTCTCCATTTGACGAGTAAAATCGTCTGGCGTTAGACAGAGTAAAATCTATAAAGTCACTCTTGGGAGTGAAAGGGTTAAGGGAGATAGTTTTTAACCCTTTCACTCCCAAGGGGTCTCCATTTGACGAGTAAAATCGTCTGGCGTTAGACAGAGTAAAATCTATAAAGTCACTCTTGGGAGTGAAAGGGTTAAGGGAGATAGTTTTTAACCCTTTCACTCCCAAGGGGTCTCCATTTGACGAGTAAAATCGTCTGGCGTTAGACAGAGTAAAATCTATAAAGTCACTCTTGGGAGTGAAAGGGTTAAGGGAGATAGTTTTTAACCCTTTCACTCCCAAGGGGTCTCCATTTGACGAGTAAAATCGTCTGGCGTTAGACAGAGTAAAATCTATAAAGTCACTCTTGGGAGTGAAAGGGTTAAGGGAGATAGTTTTTAACCCTTTCACTCCCAAGGGGTCTCCATTTGACGAGTAAAATCGTCTGGCGTTAGACAGAGTAAAATCTATAAAGTCACTCTTGGGAGTGAAAGGGTTAAGGGAGATAGTTTTTAACCCTTTCACTCCCAAGGGGTCTCCATTTGACGAGTAAAATCGTCTGGCGTTAGACAGAGTAAAATCTATAAAGTCACTCTTGGGAGTGAAAGGGTTAAGGGAGATAGTTTTTAACCCTTTCACTCCCAAGGGGTCTCCATTTGACGAGTAAAATCGTCTGGCGTTAGACAGAGTAAAATCTATAAAGTCACTCTTGGGAGTGAAAGGGTTAAGGGAGATAGTTTTTAACCCTTTCACTCCCAAGGGGTCTCCATTTGACGAGTAAAATCGTCTGGCGTTAGACAGAGTAAAATCTATAAAGTCACTCTTGGGAGTGAAAGGGTTAAGGGAGATAGTTTTTAACCCTTTCACTCCCAAGGGGTCTCCATTTGACGAGTAAAATCGTCTGGCGTTAGACAGAGTAAAATCTATAAAGTCACTCTTGGGAGTGAAAGGGTTAAGGGAGATAGTTTTTAACCCTTTCACTCCCAAGGGGTCTCCATTTGACGAGTAAAATCGTCTGGCGTTAGACAGAGTAAAATCTATAAAGTCACTCTTGGGAGTGAAAGGGTTAAGGGAGATAGTTTTTAACCCTTTCACTCCCAAGGGGTCTCCATTTGACGAGTAAAATCGTCTGGCGTTAGACAGAGTAAAATCTATAAAGTCACTCTTGGGAGTGAAAGGGTTAAGGGAGATAGTTTTTAACCCTTTCACTCCCAAGGGGTCTCCATTTGACGAGTAAAATCGTCTGGCGTTAGACAGAGTAAAATCTATAAAGTCACTCTTGGGAGTGAAAGGGTTAAGGGAGATAGTTTTTAACCCTTTCACTCCCAAGGGGTCTCCATTTGACGAGTAAAATCGTCTGGCGTTAGACAGAGTAAAATCTATAAAGTCACTCTTGGGAGTGAAAGGGTTAAGGGAGATAGTTTTTAACCCTTTCACTCCCAAGGGGTCTCCATTTGACGAGTAAAATCGTCTGGCGTTAGACAGAGTAAAATCTATAAAGTCACTCTTGGGAGTGAAAGGGTTAAGGGAGATAGTTTTTAACCCTTTCACTCCCAAGGGGTCTCCATTTGACGAGTAAAATCGTCTGGCGTTAGACAGAGTAAAATCTATAAAGTCACTCTTGGGAGTGAAAGGGTTAAGGGAGATAGTTTTTAACCCTTTCACTCCCAAGGGGTCTCCATTTGACGAGTAAAATCGTCTGGCGTTAGACAGAGTAAAATCTATAAAGTCACTCTTGGGAGTGAAAGGGTTAAGGGAGATAGTTTTTAACCCTTTCACTCCCAAGGGGTCTCCATTTGACGAGTAAAATCGTCTGGCGTTAGACAGAGTAAAATCTATAAAGTCACTCTTGGGAGTGAAAGGGTTAAGGGAGATAGTTTTTAACCCTTTCACTCCCAAGGGGTCTCCATTTGACGAGTAAAATCGTCTGGCGTTAGACAGAGTAAAATCTATAAAGTCACTCTTGGGAGTGAAAGGGTTAAGGGAGATAGTTTTTAACCCTTTCACTCCCAAGGGGTCTCCATTTGACGAGTAAAATCGTCTGGCGTTAGACAGAGTAAAATCTATAAAGTCACTCTTGGGAGTGAAAGGGTTAAGGGAGATAGTTTTTAACCCTTTCACTCCCAAGGGGTCTCCATTTGACGAGTAAAATCGTCTGGCGTTAGACAGAGTAAAATCTATAAAGTCACTCTTGGGAGTGAAAGGGTTAAGGGAGATAGTTTTTAACCCTTTCACTCCCAAGGGGTCTCCATTTGACGAGTAAAATCGTCTGGCGTTAGACAGAGTAAAATCTATAAAGTCACTCTTGGGAGTGAAAGGGTTAAGGGAGATAGTTTTTAACCCTTTCACTCCCAAGGGGTCTCCATTTGACGAGTAAAATCGTCTGGCGTTAGACAGAGTAAAATCTATAAAGTCACTCTTGGGAGTGAAAGGGTTAAGGGAGATAGTTTTTAACCCTTTCACTCCCAAGGGGTCTCCATTTGACGAGTAAAATCGTCTGGCGTTAGACAGAGTAAAATCTATAAAGTCACTCTTGGGAGTGAAAGGGTTAAGGGAGATAGTTTTTAACCCTTTCACTCCCAAGGGGTCTCCATTTGACGAGTAAAATCGTCTGGCGTTAGACAGAGTAAAATCTATAAAGTCACTCTTGGGAGTGAAAGGGTTAAGGGAGATAGTTTTTAACCCTTTCACTCCCAAGGGGTCTCCATTTGACGAGTAAAATCGTCTGGCGTTAGACAGAGTAAAATCTATAAAGTCACTCTTGGGAGTGAAAGGGTTAAGGGAGATAGTTTTTAACCCTTTCACTCCCAAGGGGTCTCCATTTGACGAGTAAAATCGTCTGGCGTTAGACAGAGTAAAATCTATAAAGTCACTCTTGGGAGTGAAAGGGTTAAGGGAGATAGTTTTTAACCCTTTCACTCCCAAGGGGTCTCCATTTGACGAGTAAAATCGTCTGGCGTTAGACAGAGTAAAATCTATAAAGTCACTCTTGGGAGTGAAAGGGTTAAGGGAGATAGTTTTTAACCCTTTCACTCCCAAGGGGTCTCCATTTGACGAGTAAAATCGTCTGGCGTTAGACAGAGTAAAATCTATAAAGTCACTCTTGGGAGTGAAAGGGTTAAGGGAGATAGTTTTTAACCCTTTCACTCCCAAGGGGTCTCCATTTGACGAGTAAAATCGTCTGGCGTTAGACAGAGTAAAATCTATAAAGTCACTCTTGGGAGTGAAAGGGTTAAGGGAGATAGTTTTTAACCCTTTCACTCCCAAGGGGTCTCCATTTGACGAGTAAAATCGTCTGGCGTTAGACAGAGTAAAATCTATAAAGTCACTCTTGGGAGTGAAAGGGTTAAGGGAGATAGTTTTTAACCCTTTCACTCCCAAGGGGTCTCCATTTGACGAGTAAAATCGTCTGGCGTTAGACAGAGTAAAATCTATAAAGTCACTCTTGGGAGTGAAAGGGTTAAGGGAGATAGTTTTTAACCCTTTCACTCCCAAGGGGTCTCCATTTGACGAGTAAAATCGTCTGGCGTTAGACAGAGTAAAATCTATAAAGTCACTCTTGGGAGTGAAAGGGTTAAGGGAGATAGTTTTTAACCCTTTCACTCCCAAGGGGTCTCCATTTGACGAGTAAAATCGTCTGGCGTTAGACAGAGTAAAATCTATAAAGTCACTCTTGGGAGTGAAAGGGTTAAGGGAGATAGTTTTTAACCCTTTCACTCCCAAGGGGTCTCCATTTGACGAGTAAAATCGTCTGGCGTTAGACAGAGTAAAATCTATAAAGTCACTCTTGGGAGTGAAAGGGTTAAGGGAGATAGTTTTTAACCCTTTCACTCCCAAGGGGTCTCCATTTGACGAGTAAAATCGTCTGGCGTTAGACAGAGTAAAATCTATAAAGTCACTCTTGGGAGTGAAAGGGTTAAGGGAGATAGTTTTTAACCCTTTCACTCCCAAGGGGTCTCCATTTGACGAGTAAAATCGTCTGGCGTTAGACAGAGTAAAATCTATAAAGTCACTCTTGGGAGTGAAAGGGTTAAGGGAGATAGTTTTTAACCCTTTCACTCCCAAGGGGTCTCCATTTGACGAGTAAAATCGTCTGGCGTTAGACAGAGTAAAATCTATAAAGTCACTCTTGGGAGTGAAAGGGTTAAGGGAGATAGTTTTTAACCCTTTCACTCCCAAGGGGTCTCCATTTGACGAGTAAAATCGTCTGGCGTTAGACAGAGTAAAATCTATAAAGTCACTCTTGGGAGTGAAAGGGTTAAGGGAGATAGTTTTTAACCCTTTCACTCCCAAGGGGTCTCCATTTGACGAGTAAAATCGTCTGGCGTTAGACAGAGTAAAATCTATAAAGTCACTCTTGGGAGTGAAAGGGTTAAGGGAGATAGTTTTTAACCCTTTCACTCCCAAGGGGTCTCCATTTGACGAGTAAAATCGTCTGGCGTTAGACAGAGTAAAATCTATAAAGTCACTCTTGGGAGTGAAAGGGTTAAGGGAGATAGTTTTTAACCCTTTCACTCCCAAGGGGTCTCCATTTGACGAGTAAAATCGTCTGGCGTTAGACAGAGTAAAATCTATAAAGTCACTCTTGGGAGTGAAAGGGTTAAGGGAGATAGTTTTTAACCCTTTCACTCCCAAGGGGTCTCCATTTGACGAGTAAAATCGTCTGGCGTTAGACAGAGTAAAATCTATAAAGTCACTCTTGGGAGTGAAAGGGTTAAGGGAGATAGTTTTTAACCCTTTCACTCCCAAGGGGTCTCCATTTGACGAGTAAAATCGTCTGGCGTTAGACAGAGTAAAATCTATAAAGTCACTCTTGGGAGTGAAAGGGTTAAGGGAGATAGTTTTTAACCCTTTCACTCCCAAGGGGTCTCCATTTGACGAGTAAAATCGTCTGGCGTTAGACAGAGTAAAATCTATAAAGTCACTCTTGGGAGTGAAAGGGTTAAGGGAGATAGTTTTTAACCCTTTCACTCCCAAGGGGTCTCCATTTGACGAGTAAAATCGTCTGGCGTTAGACAGAGTAAAATCTATAAAGTCACTCTTGGGAGTGAAAGGGTTAAGGGAGATAGTTTTTAACCCTTTCACTCCCAAGGGGTCTCCATTTGACGAGTAAAATCGTCTGGCGTTAGACAGAGTAAAATCTATAAAGTCACTCTTGGGAGTGAAAGGGTTAAGGGAGATAGTTTTTAACCCTTTCACTCCCAAGGGGTCTCCATTTGACGAGTAAAATCGTCTGGCGTTAGACAGAGTAAAATCTATAAAGTCACTCTTGGGAGTGAAAGGGTTAAGGGAGATAGTTTTTAACCCTTTCACTCCCAAGGGGTCTCCATTTGACGAGTAAAATCGTCTGGCGTTAGACAGAGTAAAATCTATAAAGTCACTCTTGGGAGTGAAAGGGTTAAGGGAGATAGTTTTTAACCCTTTCACTCCCAAGGGGTCTCCATTTGACGAGTAAAATCGTCTGGCGTTAGACAGAGTAAAATCTATAAAGTCACTCTTGGGAGTGAAAGGGTTAAGGGAGATAGTTTTTAACCCTTTCACTCCCAAGGGGTCTCCATTTGACGAGTAAAATCGTCTGGCGTTAGACAGAGTAAAATCTATAAAGTCACTCTTGGGAGTGAAAGGGTTAAGGGAGATAGTTTTTAACCCTTTCACTCCCAAGGGGTCTCCATTTGACGAGTAAAATCGTCTGGCGTTAGACAGAGTAAAATCTATAAAGTCACTCTTGGGAGTGAAAGGGTTAAGGGAGATAGTTTTTAACCCTTTCACTCCCAAGGGGTCTCCATTTGACGAGTAAAATCGTCTGGCGTTAGACAGAGTAAAATCTATAAAGTCACTCTTGGGAGTGAAAGGGTTAAGGGAGATAGTTTTTAACCCTTTCACTCCCAAGGGGTCTCCATTTGACGAGTAAAATCGTCTGGCGTTAGACAGAGTAAAATCTATAAAGTCACTCTTGGGAGTGAAAGGGTTAAGGGAGATAGTTTTTAACCCTTTCACTCCCAAGGGGTCTCCATTTGACGAGTAAAATCGTCTGGCGTTAGACAGAGTAAAATCTATAAAGTCACTCTTGGGAGTGAAAGGGTTAAGGGAGATAGTTTTTAACCCTTTCACTCCCAAGGGGTCTCCATTTGACGAGTAAAATCGTCTGGCGTTAGACAGAGTAAAATCGTCTGGCGTTAGACAGAGTAAAATCTATAAAGTCACTCTTGGGAGTGAAAGGGTTAAGGGAGATAGTTTTTAACCCTTTCACTCCCAAGGGGTCTCCATTTGACGAGTAAAATCGTCTGGCGTTAGACAGAGTAAAATCGTCTGGCGTTAGACAGAGTAAAATCTATAAAGTCACTCTTGGGAGTGAAAGGGTTAAGGGAGATAGTTTTTAACCCTTTCACTCCCAAGGGGTCTCCATTTGACGAGTAAAATCGTCTGGCGTTAGACAGAGTAAAATCTATAAAGTCACTCTTGGGAGTGAAAGGGTTAAGGGAGATAGTTTTTAACCCTTTCACTCCCAAGGGGTCTCCATTTGACGAGTAAAATCGTCTGGCGTTAGACAGAGTAAAATCTATAAAGTCACTCTTGGGAGTGAAAGGGTTAAGGGAGATAGTTTTTAACCCTTTCACTCCCAAGGGGTCTCCATTTGACGAGTAAAATCGTCTGGCGTTAGACAGAGTAAAATCTATAAAGTCACTCTTGGGAGTGAAAGGGTTAAGGGAGATAGTTTTTAACCCTTTCACTCCCAAGGGGTCTCCATTTGACGAGTAAAATCGTCTGGCGTTAGACAGAGTAAAATCTATAAAGTCACTCTTGGGAGTGAAAGGGTTAAGGGAGATAGTTTTTAACCCTTTCACTCCCAAGGGGTCTCCATTTGACGAGTAAAATCGTCTGGCGTTAGACAGAGTAAAATCTATAAAGTCACTCTTGGGAGTGAAAGGGTTAAGGGAGATAGTTTTTAACCCTTTCACTCCCAAGGGGTCTCCATTTGACGAGTAAAATCGTCTGGCGTTAGACAGAGTAAAATCTATAAAGTCACTCTTGGGAGTGAAAGGGTTAAAAGAAACAACTTTGAACCAACATGTTCATTTGAGCATACTGTAATTTCAACTAGTGTGTTAAATCAAGAAGCAGTGGTGTTCTTTGCAGTCACAAATTTGAACCAGCATGTTCCTCTGAGACAAAATTGAGCCACTGTGTTTTGTATGTAACGCTTATTTTATTAGCTGGTGTGCTAGCCAAGGTGCTTCACAAAAATAATCGGTTTCTCAGTGCTAAGAATTAACTCCAGTGCTTGGTGGCCAGTCGGGCCAGTTACCTTGAATTCTTAGTGGCCCATCCCAAAATGAAGGAGCCCTCAATTATTATTACTTTTTTTTCAGAGTCACATGGCAATCACAAAACCAAAATGGCGTCTTTATGTTGTGAACGTGGATCGCTCGTGAAATCACTGTTAAAACGGCTCAGAATTTCCACTTCAAAACTTAAAATTCAGTAGTAAACTACATGTTGAGTTTTAGTTTTAACTTTGTACTTTACATAATTTACATGGCAACTTTTCAAAATTCTGTAGCATAGTTGCACATCGGGCGTTCAAACCTTAACTTTTGGTAGCCCTGGTCAGTTTTAACTCGCCACTAGCGACCGTGCGACCACCAATTTTTAGCCCTGGTTTCTGTCTTGCAAACATATTTGTTGAACTCACTGAACTGTAGCAAGCATGTACTATAATTGAGTATTCCACTCTGTCAATTTATTACTATTTGCACTACTCAAATTTTCCAGTCGACTCAAATTACCACCAGCCCTGTTTCACAAGGTGTATCTTCAAAGTAAACCACCATTTTTCTACCACACATTCCTGAGGCAAAATATTCCAACTTCCTTGTTTTCATCGTTGGTATTTCTACTGATACGTACCACTAGTATTTTAAGTGCATATTGTACATATTACCTATAATTTTATTACAACAGCCTTCTTGCATCCTGATTGGCTATCTCCTCTATGGAATCGTGCATTGTATTATTTAAGTGGTATATACAATCATTACCTCTTGTTGAACCAACAGCAAGGGTCGCTCCATCAGCCATGAAATCAACAGCAGTAAGTGGAGATTCAGCAGTCATTACTTTTACTGATCTAGAAGAAAGAAAAATCTGGTCAGATTCTGACAAATTTCTGCTTGTATTCGTGTAAAGAAATATTAGCTGAAGGAAATACCCAAGATAAACTTACAACTGAATATGAGAGTCTTCAATTGGAAAAGTTGTTTTAAATCCTTCCACAGCATGTTTATTTCTCTAGATAATACAACTATTATGTGATTGCATAATAATTATGCATGCAATAATTTAATTTCAACTTTCTGCACTGTTTGGGATTCATTGATGTGATCAATCAGCCAATCAGCACATTGAAATTCTTGAATGTAAAAAAAAGATCTGCCTCTTTGGCTGCCTTACTTCTTCCCTTGAACATCATAAAACACAATCCTCTTATCCAGTCCTACACTGCATAACAGCATATCATTCATGGGCGAGAAGCTGAGCCCTGTAGCAGGTGCTTTGTGATCAGTAGAAAATGACGTTAGGAGTTTACGACTATTAGAGTCCCACAGATTGAGGGCACCATCGTCACTCACGGCACCAAGCAAACTCTTCTTGAAGTGTGAAAACTGAATATCTCTCACAGCCTGTCACAAAAAACAGTTGTAAATATCTTCTCAATAATACTAAACTTAAATTTATGTACAGTACAGCACAGTACGTTTTTATGCTCCTTCATTATTATACAAGCTTACCTGCTGTTACTCGAGTCAATCTGATTATACCGTCATACTATGGCCAGGCGACATGAAGTATTAAATTAAGAAGTTTTGAATTGCTAAGTATTTCTAATTTTGTAGTCTGATATCCAGTTCCTTTTAGAATTTTATTCATTTGTATGTGTATTCTCCTACCTTTTTAAATTGTTGAAATTAGTTTAGTGATTTTTAGTTTTTAATCTAGTTAGTGAGGACCTCCTTGAAAACCACATAATGTGATAGAAGCATCATCTTTTAATATTTATTATAATTATTATTATTAAAAAGACATTACACTATCTTGACTAAAACTAAATTTTAAAGAACAAGAACAGAAAGCCACAGAAAAAAGGTAATACATTTACAATTACACTACAAAAGACATAGTTACCATATCAAAAAAAGCTTAGTTGTATTGCACAAATTCAAGCACATTAGAGTCCATTAATTCCAAAATGATCCCTCTTCACCTTTGTTTTTCTCCTATTTATTTTTCAGTTCAGACTACAGCACGCATTTAGCAACTTCTTACTCTTTCAATACTGACGTTACATATTAAAAAACAGTCCTAAGAAAACACAGACCTAGCACAAGCTTTAAACCTAATGATGACGCGACCAAAGAGAATTTACATTTTGGTCATCAAAGTTAACAAGTTGCTTTTCTTTTTTCATCGCGGTGTTTTCTAAAAGAAATAGAAAACACATTCTTCGTGTTTCTGTCGAGTTATAGAAACACTTGTGAAAGTTTGGGAGAACTCAAAAAGCTGTGGGAACACTCTGAGCGAGAGGGACCCACCCCTCCCTAGATAATCGTTTTGTAAAGTGTGACGTCATCAAAAGTCGCACGTGCAGATAGGAATGTTAGAAAACCAGAGAGAGCGAGGAGCGTGAGAAAAAGTAGAATATACAATAAAGGAAAAAACACAAAAGTGAGTCTATCTGTACGGTACAAATCCGTAAAGAAGTGGTGCCGAGACCAGGATACAACCAGAGAGAGTTTAACAAAGGAAATTCCACCGACGAGAGAAGATTTGGGAATTTCATTCAACCTACATTACACAAGACCACGAGGTTACAACAACAATTTATCTGAGTCATCATGGGCGATAAATCAAAGATTCCAGAGAATGAGAAAGTTTTGGAGGACGACATTCGGAAGGAAATCGATAAACTTGGATTTTACTTGGAGGAAATCGATGAGCTGATCGAAGCCAAGGACTACGAAGAAATGAAAGTCGTCGAGCGACGAGTGTCAAAGATCACCGAAAAGCTGTCTGATTTGATAGCCCAAGTACAAGAATCTAAAGTAGATCGAGGAGTACCTTCGAAGTCAGTCCGACAATGGAATAAAGATACCAAATCCAAATATACCGAGTGGTTAAAAGAGAAAGAGCGACTAGCAGAAATACTCAAGATCCATCAAAGGGAAACAGAGGACGAAATTCAACGTGAGAGAGATGAGCGCCTACAACATGAAAAAATCCAGCGAGAAAGACAGTTGTGGCAAGAAAAAATGGAAGCTGAATTAAAAATGACAGAAGAGAAGCTTAAGATGCAAAAGATGGTCGAATCAACGCAAGCCAAACTGCCGAAGCTAACCATCACTGCTTTCAAAGGGACCGCCGCTGATTGGATAAGGTTTGAGAATATGTTTACGACTCAAGTTGATAGAAAGCCAATTTCTGACGAAGAAAAGTTCGGATATTTACTGGAAATGCTGGCCCCCAAGGTAAGAAGTAAGATTTCTAATCTTAAGCCAAGTTCAGCTGGATATAAGACCGCGTGGGAGCGCTTGAAAAGGGAATACGGTCAGACACAACTAGTCATAAATGCGCACATGGATGAGATCATAACATTGCCAGTAATTAAGGGAACAAACTATGATAAGATTCAAGAATTCTATGAAAAGATAAGCAAAAATTACGATGCCTTGCAGACCCTAGGGGAAGGTGACATGTTAAAGGGACTTGTGATGACCACCCTGAACAAATTACCTAATGTGAAGCCTGACCTTGTGAGAACAGATGAGTGCTGGGAGAAATGGGACATGGAACAACTCATAGACAACTTACAGAAATGGTTGAGGAGAAATAAATCCAGTGATGGGAAGGGACAAGGGGAACCCCAGAAGAGAGAGAGACATTGGTTTACCCAAAAGCACAATGAGAGTAGTCAAGCCCCTAAAGAGAAACCAGGTCCTACGTGCATTTTCTGTAAGAACCAACACTGGAGCGACGCATGTGATACATATAGCACCCAAGAAAAGAGGAAGAGGTTCTTTGTGGAGAACAAGCTTTGCTTTAACTGTGGCAGACCAGGGCACAGTGCAAATAAGTGTCGGAGCAGGGGGTGTTACAACTGTAAAACAAAGCATCATACAAGCTTGTGTAACAACTCAGCATCTAAGGTCAATGATCAAGCAGAGCTGAATGGATACACCCCAGCGGCTTCGGAAGAAAAGTCACTTCCTGCCATAATCCCTGTTAAGGTTCAAGGGATAACACTGTGGGCATATTTAGACACGGGATCAGGAAGAAACTTCATATCCAATGAAGCGGTCAGAAGGTTAAAGTTGATGCCTTTGCGCTATGAAACTCGACAAGTAGTCACAGTGAACGGGACAAAGGAACAGTCAATGCCAATCTTTAACTTGAATCTAGATTCAGTAGATGGGAAAACTACAGAGAATATTGAAGTTGCAGGCACAAGAATGTCAAGCTTCACTACAGTGACCAGACCAAATATGAATCTCTTGAAGTCTAAATACGAACACACAAAAGACAAACAGTTTTACACGAAGGTCAACGAGAAATACCCCATCCACATGATCCTAGGTGACCACACCTACTGCAAAATCAGAACCGAGGAAGTGTACAAAGGTAAATCTGACGAGCCAATAGTGGAAGGAACCACGTTTGGCTGGGTGATCCACGGAGGGGAGTATGTGAACAATGAAGCCATGTACGTAAAGGAAGTGAACGATTATGAAAGACTGTATAGTCTGGACGTACTTGGGGTAGAGGACAGAAGGGAAGACGACCAACAAGTTGTTTACTCTGAATTCAAGGAAAACGTGACAAGAAAACAAGATGGACGGTACAGAGTGAACATTCCATGGATACCAGGAGCTGAGATAACAGAAACAAATGAAGGGCCATGCAGGAAGCGACTGCTGAATGTCGAGAGAAAGTTGAGACAAAGCGAACAGCTACAGACAAGTTACAAAGAGATAGTTGAGGAACAACTTGAACAAGGTATCTTAGAGAAAGTCCCAGATCAACCAACAGGTGAGAAGATCTTCTACTTGCCTCACAAACCAGTAGTCAGACAAGATGCCTCTACCACAAAGGTGAGGATGGTTTTTGATGCCAGTGCTAAGCCACATCCACTGGCCAACAGTATTAATGAATGCATGTACACAGGACCGTCATTGCAACCATTGTTGTGGGACATAATGATACGAGCTAGAATGTCGCCCAACTTGCTGCTAGCAGACCTTCAGAAAGCATTTCTACAGATCGAAATCAAGGAAGAGGACAGAGATGCCTTTCGGTTACTTTTCAACATCAACAACAAAGAAGAGCACTTAAGGTTAACAAGAGTGCCCTTTGGTGCAGAAGCGAGCCCATTCATTCTGGGTGCTACACTCAACCATCTTTATGATCAGCAACCACCAGAACTCAGTGAGACAGTAAAGGCTTTGAGAGACAATACTTACGTAGACAATTTGATGAAGACGGGATTCAACGTCAGCGAGTTACAAACCTTCAAGATGGAGGCAACCGAGATCATGGAAAGCGCGAAGTTTCCAGTACACAAATGGGAGTCAAACATCAGAGAACTTGAGAGTGAAAACATGCAAAACCCAAGCAAGATACTAGGACTGAGATGGGACAAGAAAGAAGATACCATAGAAATACAATTTCGTACTTTCCAAGAAGACAAGAAAGTCACAAAGAAATCTATTTTGAGTCATCTCGGGAGTATCTATGATCCCATAGGAATAACTTCACCTACGCTAGCTGAAGGGAAACGAATCTACAGAGAGGTTTGTGACGAGAAAAGGCAATGGGAGGCAGAGGTTTCCACCTCCCTCGAGAGACAGTGG
Organism: Ricordea florida; assembly: GCA_949710005.1. Taxonomy (NCBI): domain Eukaryota; kingdom Metazoa; phylum Cnidaria; class Anthozoa; order Corallimorpharia; family Ricordeidae; genus Ricordea; species Ricordea florida. The sequence continues at coordinate 17,872,589 of OX453285.1, read as the reverse complement.
AGAATGTGGACAAAACAGTTAGTGAACGTTCAGGTCCCCAGAAGTATTATTCAAAGCGGTGCTGAGCTGCGAGCCATTCATATTCATCAGTTTGCAGACGCAAGTAAGCTAGCCTGTTCTACGGTGACAATAGTCGTGGCGGAACAGGACAATGAAACTGTTAGAGGGCTTCTAACTTCAAAGTCTAGAATTTCCAAACGGAACACTACGATTGCAAGACTAGAGCTGATAGCAGGACACATGGCTGCCAACATGGTAAGGAACGTATGTCGAGCATTAAAGGGATGGCCGACTGCATCCGTAACAATATGGATGGATAGTATGGTAGCGTTATATTGGATAACAAAACCTGAAAAACCCTGGAAGGTGTTCGTTGCAAACAGAGTAAGAAGGATTGCAGAGATCACAGAGGAAACCGGAGCACTTTGGAAATACTGTCCAACACGGGAAAATGTTGCTGATCTTGGAAGCAGAGGAGCTTCGCTGGAAAAGATGAAAAAGGGCAGCTGGTTCACAGGACCTGAATGGCTGCTGAATGAAAGGGAGTGGCCAGAACAACCCAAGTTGATATCAACACCAGAGATCTCCGAGGAGCAAAAGCCGACAGTAGAAGTCAGTTCGTTCACAAATGAGAAAGTACTAGATGAGTGGGACGAGTTGCTGAAGCGCAAGCCTTACTGGAACACGCTCAGAATAACAGCATGGACACTAAGGTTTATCCATAACAGCCTGTCCAAGTCCCGCAAGCTGAAGCGAAGATCAGGCCCGTTGTCTACAGACGAAATTCAGCAAGCAAAGGAATACTGGGTGAGGAGAGTGCAAAGAGACATACCAGAAGATCTAGAGAAACCAGGTTTCCGGCTTGTCAAGGACAAACAGACAAACATATTGAAGAGCGAAGGAAGAATCCCAAAGTACACACCAACTTATCTCGAAGATAGTCTTTTAGTCCAAAAGCTGATCCAACACGCACATGAGAGAGTGAATCACATGGGAGTAGCCAGCACAATGGCTGCCATAAGGAAGAACTGGTGGATACCACGACTGAGATCACTAGTGAAGAAACAGATACGAGAATGTAACGTATGCAAGGTATTCACCACAAGCCCGTACGGAGCCACAGCAACCGCTCCACTGCCGGAATTCCGTACAGAAGCAAGTCGACCCTTTCAACATACTGGAGTAGACTTTGCTGGACCATTGAGGTACAAGATAAACAAGAAAGAAGAAGGAAAAGCCTACGTGTTACTTTTCACGTGTGCTACATCGAGAGCTGTGCACTTGGAGGTAACAAGGTCACAGACAGCTGAAGAATTCCAAAGGAAGCTTAACGCCTTTATCACAAGGAGAACCAGACCGGAACGGATTGTATCAGACAATGCTGCAACGTTCAGAGCAACCGCTGACTGGATCAAGAAAATAAGGAGAAGTGAACGCCTCCAAGACTTTCTTGCAGATCAAGAAATAACATGGCAGTTCAACCTTTCTAAGTCACCGTGGTGGGGCGGAATGTATGAAAGGATCATAAGAGAGATCAAGAAGACCCTGTACAAAACGCTGAGAAAAACACCGTTCACGCTGGAGCAGTTGGAGGACGTGATCATGGACATAGAGAAACATTTGAACAACAGACCATTGACCTACGTCGAGAGTGATTTTGGCGAAGAAGTTCTCACACCAAATGTCATTATGTTTGGTCAAAATGCACACCAAATCGAGAATATTGAAGTCGAAGAGGATGAATTGACCAAAATGTTCAAAAGACAACAGGAGGCAAAACAACATGCTTGGCAGCGCTGGAAGAGAGAATATCTACATAGTCTGATGGAGAGTCATCGAATCAACAGAAAAGACGCACCTTACCCAGAGATCGGGGAGATTGTGCTAGTTGTTGGAGAAGAAAAGAATCGAGGGGAGTGGAAGAAAGGCAAAGTCGTGCAGCACATTCACGGGAGAGACGGAGTCATAAGAGGTGTGAAGTTACTACACAACAAGCGCCTAATTGAAAGACCACTCAACCTAGTGTGTCCCTTGGAGATCAAGAGCCACACAGAAGTGACAACCCCGTGTCAGTCATCTGCAAGACCAGCACCAGAGGCAAGAAACAGAAGGAAAGTAGCAGAGCATGCCAGAGCAAAGATTACAGCGATACTCGAAGAAGAGGAAGATTGAACATTAGAGACATTACCGTTGTTGTTAAAGCAGTAAAAATTATGGAATAATTTTGAGGGGAGAGTGAGCGAGAGGGACCCACCCCTCCCTAGATAATCGTTTTGTAAAGTGTGACGTCATCAAAAGTCGCACGTGCAGATAGGAATGTTAGAAAACCAGAGAGAGCGAGGAGCGTGAGAAAAAGTAGAATATACAATAAAGGAAAAAACACAAAAGTGAGTCTATCTGTACGGTACAAATCCGTAAAACTCGCCTGCAGCTCGTGTTCCCACAGCATTTCTTGTTCCCCAAACTTCCACTCATTTTTCTATTAAACAATTAGATTATGAGCTCGAGATTTCTATCGCGTGATAGTTGACAAGGGCGCAGCCCGAGTCAACTATCACGCATAGAAATCGAGAGCGAATAATCTAATTGTTTTAGTATAAATCTACTAGTCATTCAAAACTTTGTCTTTTCTGGAACAGCCTCGAGCAGTAAACTGTCTAAATCTTCTTCACGGACACTTCGATAAAGTGAAGAAGCGGCCGCCATTACGCTACTCACTATCTATCACAGATTAGTATCACCCAACTAGTGGACTAATGCAAATGCCGCAATCTGATTGGCTACGCTACTAGAGGTCTATTAGTAATAGTCCTCGAGTAGCGAAATTCGTGGCGCTTCCTTTTCTTTTATTCCCAAATAAATCTTTCTTCAACTTGCATTTGCTAACATTGTTATTGCTTCTTCTGTCCGACTAGTTGGGTGATACTAAAACAATTAGACCCTTCGCCCTCAAGGGCTACAGGTCAATAGCCCATTCGGCTTCGCCTCATGGGCTATTGACCCGTAGCCCTTGCGGGCTACGGGTCTAATTGTTAAATAGATAGCGACTAGCGTAGCCAATCAGAGTGCGGCATTTGTGATAGAACACTAGTAGATTTATACTAAAACTCGATAGAAACACGGTACATGTTTTCTATTTCTTAAGTAAAGCACATACTTATAAGTTACCTGTGTTTTTGCAAGTCTAATGGGGTCAGATGCTTGACCAGTTAGCACATTATGGAGCAGAATATCACCATTCACTGATCCTGATGCAATGGTTGTGTCATTCCAGTTAAATGCCAAACAAGAAACAACATCTTTGTGATCCTGAATGAAACATACAGCATTATGACATTCACTATATAAGGTAACTCTGTTAGTATTGCTACTGTTAATTTTTCGAGGCATAAAATGAATGTCAACTATACACAGCCATGGACTTTTGGCAAGTTACATGTAAGCTTAAGGTATAGACCCATTTCAGATATGACGTCATGGCACGTGATATCGCGAACTGGAGGACAACTTCGAGTTTGTTTTCAAAATGGCAACACAAGGCACTACTAAGCGTGGGTTTTTACCCGGGTATTTCGAGGGCTTGCAGTTTAAAGACAGTCAGCTAAGGTATTTAGAGAAGGTGAAAAACATTAACGGAGAAGATCCTTAAGAAATTCCGCGAAACGAGTGGATAGATGATGTGGATTCTTGGCCGAACGTGACATACATACACGTCGGTATGTATCTCCTGTTTTCTAAAAGTCCTTGCACTGAAGATCAACTAATGAAGTACACTTGAGCTTGGACTGTTATCAAAATTTTGCAAATGGATGGGTGCGGGAAATTTTTAGCAAGAAATTTGGGGAGAATCGTCTCTTGATCGCGAAGGTAAGATACAAGAACTGCAACTTTGATCGTTAATACTTGTGCATGTGGTCATGGCGACTACCATGACTTTATGTTATCGCAGTTGGTTTCCCAAGTAACCTTACTTATATACCTACAATGTTTGATCATTAGGTCAATCAAAAAGTAGCCAGGGATGCATATGCAAGTTTCCAGAAAGGGAAAAACAAGAACTTCAAAATGACAGATTCAGGCCTCTTTGTGAGCACAGATTATCCCTACCTTGGAGCGTCACCAGATGGGTTAGTGAGCTGTGATTGCTGTGGAGCTGGTGGATGTGAAATTAAGGTATTTATTTGTGCTTGTTCTGTCAATAGCTTTTGCTCATTTTGTTTACAAATTCCAAGGCTGAATTTTGGATCATTTTAAGTCAACTGAAAACATCAGACTTGCATGTACTTTCATTTTTTTCAGTGCCCGTTTTGTCACAAGAATGATGACATCTGCACGTCTGTACAGGACAAAAATTTCTGCTTGGAGGTGACAGCAACAGGAACACATCGACTCAAGCGAAATCACCAAATCAGGTACCATAAGAATATGAGACAATGTGCAAGAGACATTGGGATCCTACAATAACAATATTTATTGAAGCATGTGAATAGTATCAAACTTTTGATTTTTCTGTATTTTTTTCAACAGATCCAGTTGCAGCTGATTTGCACAGACCTGAGATAAATTGATTTCGTTGTTTGGACCAAAAAGGGTATTTTTATCGAGAGAATTTTTCCAGACAAAATGTTTTGGGAGGAGAAGGTTCCTAAAGCAAAAGAGTTTTTTGTGCAAGGAATTTTACCCGAGGTTACCGGCAGATGGTATTCGAGACCAGTCACATCTTCGACAGAGGGTCAGCTACAGCCTGGGAGCTAACTAGAAAACCTAATGGTTCATTTAGCTCCCTAGCTCGCATTCATTCTAAACCGCATATGTAATATCTTTGACTGCCTTAACAAGAGTGTAAAAAAATCCAGTGTCCGTACATTTATATAAGCTAAATAAAACATTAGTATTATTATTATTATTATTATTATTATTATTATTATTATTATTATTATTACAGTGGAAGGGGAGAATGTTAATGTATTTTGTTACTGTATGGGTGGGGAACATGGGGAAATGGTTGCATGTGATAATGAGAGCTGCAATTATCAGTGGTTTCACCTGGAATGTTTGAAGTTAAACACATTTCCAAAATCAAAGACATGGTACTGTCCAGACTGCCAAAAGCAACGAAGGGACAACAGGGCTCATACAAAAAATTGCAACCATTTTTCAAGGACTTTTCATAGACTTTTCAAGGATCAAATGTGATTTTCAAGGACCCCAAACAGGAATTTAATTTCAGGGATGGCAAATACAAATAGACATACATGTACGCATATTCCAAACTAACAGGTTTTCAAGGCCACAAGTTTTTGCTCCACCTCCGTCTGACTTGCTGTTATCCTTAGTTAGCTTATTTTGCTGTGTTGCGAGTTCCTTGACATCAGAAAAAGAATAACAATGCAAAGCAACTTTGCTTTCGACTCCACCGCGTTCGAAGGTTGAGAAAATTCAAGGACTTTTCAAGGACTTGTAAAGAAATTCAAGGACTTTTCAAGGATAAATTGAGTTCAAGGACTTTTCAAGGACTCCCCCTAAAATTCAAGGACTTTTCAAGACTGTGCGAACCCTGGACAAATCTATGCAAACACAGCGCAGTGAGTAGGCTTTCACAACTTGGATGGAATCCCAAGTTAATAATGCTTCTACAGTTTTCTATCATGATTTTCAAATACAGCTTTTTGTGAACTAGTTAAATTTTTGTACATAAATCTAAGATAAGGCTCATATTAATTAAACTGTTTAATCAAATGGAACTACTGAGTCACACATATTCACTAATGCACAACAACTTGTTACAATCTTATCTAGGGTAGCTGCATCCCCATTGCGTACAGTGACAAAATCAATTGGCTGAGTAGCACTCAGAATGCTATATTTCTTGCAAATATTTCCAATGACCCTCTCTACATGAATCCGAACATTTGCTATCCTACGGGTTTGCTCCACCTCTATTCCACGGAGTTGTTTTTTCCCTTTTGTAAAAGCAGGGATCTTTATTGTAGAACAAAATAATCCCACCGACTCTTGGATATCAAACCCCGTCTGCAAGAATGACATCCCCTGCATTAATGTGATCTAGAAGCCCACTACTCTCTGTAAGGTGCATGTCACTGACCCTCCCACCCCACCCTTCTGAAATAAAACTCACAGTTCCTTGGGGAGTAATACCTATAAGATACTTTACAGTATTATGGTGTTTGTATGATGAAAAGGTTTGGGCCCTTGCAAGAGGATTCAAAGGGCGGTCCAGAAATATTTCAAAACAGTCAATAATAACAACACAGTTTGGACAGTGTTTGCGGAAGTCCATTGGAAGGGTTCTACGAAGGGCATCCCTGTCAGGCCAGATGATCAAAGGTTTAAGTCTCTGGTAAAGTACATCCACAACATGCAGAAATGTGGGAGACACAGTGGCCTCCCTAATACCCCCAAACCTGTACCCCAAGTCCCTCCCTGACAAATTCAACCTCATGCGAATTAACCCAAGCAAAACTTTTTGAAAGGGGTTTAAAATCCCTCTGGATGATTTCAGCTCTGGACTGGAATTCTTAAGAAAATTAAACAAACATAACAAAAGTGACCAATTTGGCAGCCCAGTGTAAAAAAGAACCTTGTCATTGTCTTCTTTAAAAAAGTCCTCATTGAGGGAGTTCATTTTCAATTTTTCTTTTAGTTAAGCATTTTCCTTCTCTAAACCTGATATATAATCAAAAGTAATTTCCATTTGGCACTCTCTCACTGTGTGGTCTTCAATACTGCATACATCTTCATCTTTGATGTCATCTGATGGTTGGTGACAGGACAGTTCTAGCAGAGCAGAAGCACATTCACTCCTCCTTCACTTTTCAATCATTCCCTAGGATCTTTCGTATCTTTCGTTGCTCACCACTGAAACGCCACGGAAGTCATAACCAAGATTCTGATTTGGTGCCCAATCCGGGTTGTCCTTATCATAAATCGACGATGGCTTTCCTAGAGAATGAGATCAAGGAACCGCTATCAGAACATGAACGAAGACAACACTTTCAAAACTGAAGTGTGTGGAATCGAACACTGAGGGAATAAAGTTCAAAATCATCAAAACCGATCACTAACCCTCGTGGATTGTGGTATAAAATACATTTATACAAACCTGAAATAAAATGGTCCCCGCAAACTCTGTGAAATTCACTACAACCAGCCCCTAGATCTTCTCTTCGGATCCTGGAGAGCCACGTCGCCCTACGTTCGATGCTCAAAGCTTGCTTTTTAGCGTTCGATCTGGTGACAATTGCAGGTATGCGAAAATAACTTTTGTCCTTTTCTCTGTTAGAACGGTTTGAACAACCAAAAACAGCACAAAAGTTCACCATAACGCGAAAAAACCAACGATAAATTCACTCGAGCTTTAGACGTGCTATTTGTTTGCAATTGCTTGTCCTCCAGTTCGCAAGATCACGTGCCATGACGTCACTTCTGAAATGGGTCTATAGGCGCACATGAGCCTCAAGGCCCACACAGCCACAGCTTCTCCCGGTTTCTGTAGCATGAAGCACCTGGGAGTATTATTACTCCCCCTGGATGGGATGCTAGTCCATCGCAGGGTCACCCCCAGCATTATATCGCTGGTACCCATTTATACACCTGGGTGAGGAGAGACAGTGTGGAGTAAAGTTTCTTGTCTAAGGAAGCAACACAGTGCCAGCACCAGGGCTCGAACTCCAAACCTCCTGCTCGGATTACATGTAACTCCCTTTATTAACCCATTTGTGGCTGAGATCTTCCAAAGTACCTTTAAGGATTTTGAAAGAAACTCTCCCTGAATCAGAGAAGCCTAATACGCTGTAATATTAACAAGCAACAAACGCCTGCACCAAAAGCAGTGATTACAACAACTGAGGGAATTGAAGAATGCTATTTAACAACTAGTGCATAAACAGTCAACCAAGGACATACACAACTGTTAACTAAATTTTTAAAATGCTGTGAAGGTTTTTTTTTTATTTGTTCTCTTACACATACTTAAGCCCAGGTCATTTACAACACCTTTTGGTCTCTACAAAAATTAATTTGCCACTTTGGTTAGCCTATCACAATGCAGAAATTAACTGTACATGCAAGATTTTAGCGAAGAAAATTGCCTGCTGGCTGAGGTAGCAATTCAGCCAGCTGACAATAGGTTTACATGGACAGTTATTGCAACTATTTGGTCACCAAAATTCAGCCAGTGATTGCTTTTTACCTCATGGTATGTATGTCATACCATGAGGTATAGTAATGGTTGGATTTGTCACGACCATTCCCGTTAGACAATGTGAATTAAACAGGTTCTCCCCCATCTCCCCCTCTAGGTTTGGTTTCGTCCACAAAGTCGTGCAATTGTTTTATGTTCACATATGTGGGGGGAGGGGGTGAGACAAAGCAATAGCAAATGTTTACAAAATGGCGTCTGTTGTGTTGAGGCCGACGCAAAGATTGTCAAGGCGGGTTTTCGTTCCTTTCGATCCATCTGTGATCAAAATACACTTTTGAAGATCTTGCGAACGAACAGGAAATGTGTTCAAGAATGCTCGAAGGCAAAGAAATGGGTTTTAAAGTCTTAAAAGTGACAATGTCTCCAAGTTGGACGACGAGTAATCGATCAGTCGTAGCAAGAGTGAACAAAACGAACTATTCAGAATGAACGCTTTATGGTCTGGGGAAAGGACAGCACTTCATGGAATAACTACCACATACCATTGGTTAACCATGAGGTAGCTCAAAGGAGCCTTAGATTTTCTTAGCCACCAATTTTTGCCAGGAGCTGGCTCTTTGCAACAACCCTGCACATGTACACATAGCAACTTGAGAAGCCAGCAAGCAAAAGGTCGCTTGTTACTGGGATTTTTCTCAGAGATACTAGTATAGGTATTCACTTTACCAACCTTGTAGGTCTTCTTTACACTTTTTGTCTTCATGTCCCATATACTAAGCATCTTACTCTTCCCTCCGATCAGCAAGTAACGAGAGGATGAGTTGAAAGCAACACAGGTATTTCCTTCCTACAACACACGCCAAACATAAAAGCATGGTAAACTTCTCACTAATTAAGGAGATAGTTTTTAACGCTATAAGCCCCAAGGGGTCTCCCTGTGACCAGTAAAATCGTCAGGCATTAGCCAGACTAAAATCTGTAAAGACACTATCGGGGCTTAAAGGGTTAACATATAACAAGCTAAGACATTTTTAATCAAGTGAAAGATACTTGCAATTATGTGAGCAACTTCTTTAGGCAACTTCTTTAGGCATCCTTACCATAACCACAGAGACATCTACATCAATTATTATTTTCTTCTTCTTCTTCTTCTTCTTCTTATTATTATTATTATTATTATTATTATTATTATTCAGGGTTCTCCCAAAAATTTGAAGTAGAGGGAGAATAACTTTGAGTAGGCAGCGGATAATTCCGATAGAAAGACGTGGTGTGGTTATTCATTTATTATTATTTACTTTGAGTAGCCGGCGCGCCAAGGACGACTAGACGGCGAATTTCGCCGGTCGCTGGAGCTTACGGAGAACTCTGATTATTCCCTTACAAATGGAGGACTCAAATGGAAATGGAGGTTTCAGAGTCCATAGAATAAATTATGATACCCAGGGTTGTCAAAATTAGCCAGCTGCCAGTGAAAATCATTGCCTACTTTGTCATATAGGCTGGTTACTCTGCTTGGCATGCCCCCAGACAGCTCTTTGGTGCTCAATTGTCTGGACGATTCCTTTTCAAATTTTAGCCATCAACTTTAAAACTTTTTGACAAGCCTGGATACTATGATTATCAATTTCAGCCCACGTTTGTCTTTACTGGCTGTGACAAAAGTACACCAGGTTTGGTGGCAGAGAAAAAAAAACTACCTGTAATGCAGAATAATTCTTCATGCACCTAATTCCATGTATGTGAACCTTACTGTATCAGGAGGCCATTACAACTCAGACTACTTTCTTGGCTACTGCATATGAAATAATTCAGGAGCCAATTATTATGTCAAAGGAAACACGAGTGATTGAGTGAGTGAAGGAGCCAATCAGCGTGCGCCTAGTAGTTAGCCAATCACAATGCAGAATACAATTCACGAATTGTAATTGTGTAATTAAACTCAGAAGAGAATATGTAAAAGTAATGAAATAGAGGAAAGGCGATAGGTATAATAATAATAATAATAATAATAATAATAAAATATTTATATAGCGCCAACATCCTAAAAGTTCAAAAGCGCTTTACAATTAGAAATATTAAGAACACTTGAAAAATATTAAAAATTATAAAATAGTTATAAAAATGCCTTAAGACTAATAAAATAAAAATAAAAAAATGTCGTTAAAAAGTTATAAAAATGCTTTTTTAAAAAGGAACGTTTTAGTTTATGTTTAAAAAGGGACACTGAGGAGCTATTCTTGATGTCAGACAGAAGAGTGTTCCAGAGTGTAGGAGCTGCTACAGAAAAAGATCTTGCGCCATATGTTTTCAAATTGAAGTGCAGAATGGAAAGAAGTTCTTTAGAAGATGAACGTAGCTGACGAGACGGAGTGTAAGGAGTGAGAAGATCGCGAACGTATGAAGGTGCCAGATCGTTTAGGGCTTGTACGTGATAAGTAGAATTTTAAAGATGATACGATAGTTAACAGGAAGCCAGTAGAGATTAAACAAAATAGGTGTGATGTGATCGTGTTTTCTAGAGAGGGTGATGAGGCGAGCAGCGGCATTCTGGTATGGCAAAAAGGTCCAAATAAACTTAATAAATGCAGTAGCCACATGCACGCAATGCTTGCCAATTTTTAAACACTATATTAGGCTTCAGAATAAACAAGAGAGCAAATGAATAGCAGGTAGTGCTGTCAATAAGACCTGGCTCCTGTCAGAGCTCTGGCAGGCACTCTCTTCCAAATTGCCTGTTATTTAAGAAATAGAAAACATGTACCGTGTTTCTATCGAGTTATAGAAACACGAGTGAAAGTTTGGGAGAACGAGAAATGCTGTGGGAACACGAGCCGCAGGCGAGTGTTTCCACAGCTTTTTCGAGTTCTCCCAAACTTTCACGAGTGTTTCTATAACTCGATAGAAACACGAAGAACATGTTTTCTATTTCTTTTAGAAAACACCGCGACGAAAAAAAGAAAAGCAACTTGTTAACTTTGAATATCAAAATGTAAATTCTCTTTGCTCGCGTCATCATTACGTCAACAGCTCGTGCTAGTTCTGTGTTTCTATCGAGTTATAGAAACACGATTTCTAACCAATCAGCGCGCGTATTTTCTTAATACTGTTTTCTAAATTATTTTGTTGTCTTAACAGGGCTAAAAATTGGCGGTCGCAAGGTCGCCAGTGGCGAGTTAAAACTGACAGGGGCTACCAAAAGTTAAAGTTTCAACGCCTGATGTGCGACTATGCTACAGAATTTCGAAAAGTTGCAGTGTAAATTATGCGAAGTACAAAGTTAAAAATAAAACTCAATGTGTAGTTTAATTGGACTACCTTTCACTTCGTTTCTTTGCCCGGACTGAGATTATTCATTTTAGTGTATTTTTTAGTTCTGAAGTAGAAATTCCAAGCCATTTTACCAGTGATTTCACGAACTATCCACATTCATAACATATAGACGCCATTTCGATTTTGTGATTGCCACGTGACCCTCAAAAAAAAAAATCAAGGGCCACTTCATTTTGGGATGGGCCACTAAGGATTCAAGGAAACTGGCCCGACTGGCCACCAAGCACTGGAGTTAATTTTTAACCCTGCCTTAATGTGCTTATGAACAAATATTTTAAAAAAACGTTAGTCAACTCTGTCGGATGCTAACATCAGGTCTAGCCACCTGCTTCAAATGTTATTGAAAGCACTGAGCAAGGACAAAAACTAAATGTACAGAGGGAATTCAAGCATTGCTAACACACTGCACACTTTTGTTTGCCATAAATAACAGGTTTTCACATTCATTCACTAATTTGCTAATTATTTGCTTTAATATTAAGTTTTAAGCAATCAAATTTACCCTTTCATAGAGTATTCCTTATAGTTTGGGACTGTACAGTGTATGTATATGGCAAACAAGCAAATGTAGATTTGGAAAGTTTCCTTCAGGAAACTATGCACTAAGACATTGATGAACGCATGCCATTGCTTGGCAGGTGACTACTGTACTGTATGTTAATGGTAGAGTACAATTGAAATCTTGAAAAATCAGTCACAAGGGATGTCAAACGCTGATTCTAACTGAATTATGTATCCACTAATTGTCCATGGCGGTTTACAATTCTTATGTAACCTAGGGTGAGATTGGACATCAGCTTGTAAAAGCACCTCTGGCGGCTGCTTTCAGTCTAATTTTGATCTCATCCAACCCAACCCACACATCACATGAAATTACATACACAAAGGCCAGACCACAACATTGGGATCTAAATCCCAGTGTTCTCCTTTTCAGGTGGTAACTGGTAAAATTTACCGCCTGTAACAGCACTTGTTACCGCCTAAAATGGCCTGAAATTCTTGACAATTCAACAGCTACGCGAGTGTTTTACGGGTTTGAAAACCTCTATTACCTGTTGAGCTGAAACAAAAGGAGAACTCTGAAATCCCCCACTATAATAAATGGTATACTTATCACACTCACCCCAGAAGAAACTTCAATGGGGCTGTAAACATCTCCCTTGACATATGTCACCACTACTTTGTCACTAGCTGCACTGGCCAAGCACTGGTCTAACGTACTATGTCAAGGTATTTTACAAAGCATTGTAAAAACAAACAAGATTTATCACATTACGATGAAATTCATTATTATAAGCCAATAGATGTGTCCATACTGCTCACGATTGTTGCTCACTTGCAGTCGGGGAAATAATGAACCGAAATTTACAGTCATACAAATATTGCAAAAATGCCGACATTATTTTTTGTCTTTGCTTTTCTTTTTTTGGACAAACAAATCTGAACTATCATGAACTACAAAAAATGGTAAACAAAAAGTTCTGAAAGCTCGACTACGTAGGTTAACGTTTAATTATTATCAGTATTATTCATTTACTTTTTGGATAAGCCTGATCAAATAAAGGCCAATATTTCGTTCAAGATTTTACAGAAATTTCCAAAAAAAAATTTCGAAAATTCCCTTATCTCATAAATGTATGGAAACATAGTTGCTGCTAAGCTGTAACGCACTGTAATTCATGCACCATATCAGTTTGTGGATACTGTTTGGACTCCAACAAAGCGAACCAACGGGTTGAGAGTGAGGAATAAAAGCTTTCACTAAAGACAGTTCCGGCGTGTCCCAGATCTTTATATCACCTCCAGAAGAGGCAAGACGGAGCTTCCCCGCCATTTTCCTGCCTTTTATCCCACTTTGCTCTCAATAGTGATGCGCTTTTCACATGTTTTAAAAGGTCATGTACGGATATCTAAATTTTCGATATTGCCGCCATTTTTTTCCTTCAGATGATTACCCTTCGTGCATAGCGTGCCGTTCCATTATGGAGGACTCCACTGACCAATACTACTGTCGGAGAAGTTTCTTGTTGCCTGGAGCGCCACTTTAAAAAATAGGCAAGCATTGCATACATGTGGCTACTGCCATACCTACCGTCTTTCCTCGATTTCATTACTTTTACATATTCTCTTCTGAGTTTAAGAATAAATCGATATAAAAGCAAATTGTATTGGGCATTGTGATTGGCTAAATACTAGGCACGAGTGGATTGGCTCCTTCACTCACTCAATCACTCGTGTTTCCTTTGACATATTGGCACCTGCATTATTTCATATGCAGTAGCCAAGATAGATTACGAAGATAGATTAGAAGATAGATTGCGGTGCTAGGATCTTGCACACATAACATGAGAACATGGAACATGTGCAGGTATCATATTGTGCAGCTGATGAGTTTGGCAAGGGTAAGATAATCAAGGAGGTGCCGAACGGAAGTGAAACTAGTGTTAAACAAAAAAAAATTCGAAATTAATAAACATCGGAGACGGCTCCTCCAGTTTATTGGCTCTTATATTTGTTTGCGAGTCTTTTATTGCGTAAAGTTATTTTTTTACTATTAGGCTTACTTGAAAATGATGACGGTCGGAGACTAAGACCTAAACAGAAATATCAATTCTGGCCAAAGCAGATTGGATCAGACTTTTAATTTTTTAATCAGGAATCATCCATTTCAGAAAGTCTCGGGCCTCCGATGAACTGTTTGATATAAAAATATTCATGAGCCTGGAGGTCACTACAAGAAATGCGAAACGTCACGCAATTCATGGTTCACAAAGGAACTTTCTAAAACTGAGTATAGAAGACATCCCTTTCCAAAGTAACAACAGAGAACGGGAAAGATGAGAGACAAGAATATGACTTCCCAAGCTTAAAACAAGGTCTGTGAGATTAGAGGCCTGCCCTGTTAAAGGGGTGTGTTATCAGCAAACAAAATCTTTGTAGAACCAAATATTTATTAAAGGAACTTGAAGCATCGATAGTTTTCTTGGGTCAGAGACCGAACGGTTAAAGAGTGGGACGAAATTTGAAAGAAATAGAAGGTTTAATTTACTTGTGACGATTAATTTTCTATCTGGTTTTGCGGACAATCAGCACATGGGTATCTGGTCCGCCCATTGGGGCCGGTTTCGTTGTAAAACACTTTGAAGTGTTTCCATAAAAAGAATTATTGACGGCATGTTATTGTATCCATGAATTACAAAAGGATAAAAGAATATTTATACTCCCGGACCTTGTCGGCGTTCTAGAATGATTCTGATGGCATGCGCGAGCTTGGAAAGCACCAATAACAAGACATGATAAATGACAACTTCACAGAAAAGGTCAAACAAATCAAAACAGCTTATTTCTAACAAGGTTTAAGAGAGAGAGAAGCATTGCCGTCAAAGATGGCTTTCAGGCAGCGGCAAGCGCAGAAATCGGTCATTCAAAACGGTTTATTCATTGATATTAATTGCCCTTAGACAATTGAACTCATAGGAAATGGCGGCACGAATTTGCTGGTCTCCTAATTGCAATTGTCGTACGCAACATAGAACATAAGATACCTGTTTGTCTAAAACAGATTTTAGATTCAACTTCCAATCTTTGGCAGTCACGTTAACAGTATAACCTCTGGTTGTTAAATTTACTAAGATTTCCGAACACTTTCAACTCCAACAGTCGATCCCAGGCCTTCGCGTTTTTCTTGGGCGAGAGTGCCAGCCCACTGTCGCTGTATATTCCAGGCAGAGCAGGGGAAAGATGGGTTAGAACCTGGCTGGTTCGATTTTTCTTCTGTTAGACTCTCAGTGTGTTTTTGAGTAACGAATCTTTTGATTTACTTAAAGAACGCTGTTCTTTATTTAACCCATGCCGGTTTCTATTGTACCGGTGATTCTCAGTGCAAGTCCTTTATTTCGCAATTTCTTTCATCCAGCGCGTGATACTCTCACTGTGTACCCTGTGGAGTTGAGATTTTTTGTTGGTGGTGTAATGTTTTTCACGTAATAATTAAAGGCACGCGCTGGGCTTATTTATTTGGATATTAAACAACACTGTGATAATGCAGGTACCGTATTTAGGGACCGGAGAACGGAATTCTACGATAGAAAGTTCAAGGGTTGTTATAATTTTGTTTGTGCGCAATCTGAGCTGAATGCTGTGAAGTACATATCTGTCATAAAGCATAACACGTTATAAGTGTTTATTTGGTTTGACGCAAGCTCTCTGGTGTGTCTGTTTTGTAAACTTGGCCCCTTCAGAGTATCTAATTGAATAATTCTCCGTCTTAGCCCTCAAAATACCAGATAGGGATTTATCAATGCCCGTTTACGTTTTAATCGCCCTTATAGACACAGATACATTTTTGGCGGGAATTTTTACATGCAGCCCCTGCGGAGAGGCAGCACACGACTGCCACACTTAAACATGAATTGCAAATTAGCTGGCAAATGTCTTGATGTTTATTAGTAACCTTTTGTTTAGGTTAGAAAATATTCAATAATTCAGTAGCTATCCATAGGGACTTAATCACCACTTCTTCTAAGCAAAATAGGTTTGCGGTCAAAAAGCGTGCTTCTTTCAACAAAGCCAATGAAATGGTCGCATTCGCGTGCGAGAAATGAGTGTCTGATTGCGCTAGCCCAAACTCGACTTCTCATTGGCTAATGATAAAATGCATTTAGAATTACAAACCCGTGCCATTGTAATTTAGTGGTAGAGTTTTGCACCCAAATTCATTTCCTGACTCGGCGTCACCAAGAAAGCATCTCTCCAAGTTCTAAGTTTACACGTCTTTTCAACGCTCAAAGATGGCGGAAAGAGTTTATCCAGCAAGACGACGACAGGTATTCAAGAGCTCTTTATCAACCCTTGGCTACAAACATGGACCCTTTTCAATGTGACGCATTTTCTTACATATTTCGATTTTTTTCCTTTTCATTTTAGGCGAGTAAACCTCTTCTAGAAAGACAGCGTCGAGCACGCATTAACAGAAGCCTCGAAGAACTAAAGGGATTAGTGCTGTCAGCGTTTTATCGTGATGTAAGTTCATTATATGCGCCTCCTTGCTATCAAAGACTCGTCCTCAATTTTCCAGAGGAAACCATTGTTTAGTGTCAACAACTCTATAGATTTTGCACATTGACTCTGAAAGCGTCTGTTTCCAGAGCGTTTCGCACCTAACAACCCAAGGACAACTAAGTAAAATTTCTTTTAGTGAACTAAATGTTTCCAACTTCTTTGCAGAATGACAAAGCATTCCAAAAGATGGAAAAGGCAGAGATTTTGGAACTGACCGTAAATTTCTTGAAAATGGTTCGCGACCAGCGAGGAACAGGTAATGTATCTTCTTTGTAGTTTTATTGTGCACAAACCAAGCTTTCGTTGGTCAAAGAACTTGTTACTAAACTGCAAACTTCAAGCGTGCAAACCGGATAATTTAGAATACGTTTTAGATGCATGCGTGCAGTTGATTCATTAACAGGCTATCTTTTTCTCTTTTCTTTTTTTCTAGGTTACTGGTCAAGCTACGGCAATCCAGAATCTTTGAGTGCCTATCGAGCAGGATTTAATGATTGCGTAAGCAAGGTTTACCGTTACGTAGAAACCCAGCCAGGCCTTGACGCTAAGCTGCAGGAACAGATTCTTTCCCGCTTAGCCGCATCATGCAGCTATCCCGGACAGCCAACAGTGAATGAAAAACCGAAAAGTGCCGCGTTTTGCGCTGCGTGCGTCCCCACCTCAACTGCAGCTGCATATGGACTGCAGAACATGGAAGAATCGTGCTGTTGTTGTGTTCCAACACCTCCACCATCGCCAAGCACGAGTGCATTTAGCCCATTCAAGTCTTGCAGCAGGCAAGTGACTGAAGCAGGCATAGCTACTGATTACCAGGCGAGGATGGATGCAGCGAATATTAGTCGATCAGCTGTAGAATCATCAGCAAATCGTGCTTTTCCCCTGTGGAGGCCGTGGATGTCGAACGAGGAAGACAAGCAATAACCTGTACGCAGAAATTAGCATGACAATTGTCTCTTTCATTTAAGCACGTCAATGGCTTCTCTCTTGCACGAAGGCAAAAAAGCAACAGACGACACTGAAATGAACACGTGCAGAGGTAAATAATAGGGACCTTAAGCAAGGATGACGCCAACGAGAACGAGAACGCCAAAAAAACAATAGGCATAATGAGCAAAAACAATGGCTCTGCACGCCCCGCAAGTGCGTTTTGCATTTTGGTACATTTCGTTGCCGTTCTCTCCAAAACAACGACGTGAAATGGCCAAATTTAAAGTTCTGTGGAGGACGAGAGCACAAGTAGAGAAATGTTCGATATACTCGAATAACATCAACGTCGTTCATGCAAGTTAAATTCCTGGACAGTTGGCATGAATTTCAGAAGGAGAATGTGTTGGAATAATTGCAATTTCATTACAGTAATGGAAATTTATGTTTTTCGTAGTCGTTCTCGTTGACGTCGGCGTCGTCCTTGCTTAAGGTCCCTAATATGTGATGACGTGTTTGCACTTTGAACATATCTCGCTTTTCAACACAGCGAGAGCATATATATAGTTGACTGTTCTTTTGAAAATTTGCCGAGCGGCACCGAGGAGATCATACCACAACAGCGTTAAGCAAAGGCGGTCGCATTCAACCCCTTTCTGATACTCAAGTAAGGTAAATTGATGTTTCCATTTTAAAGAGAACTACTTTAATTAATAAATAAAGCTATTCAGACTTTACAAGTGTCGGCTAGTATTTTCTTCCGTCGGATCGACATGGTTGTGTTAATCCCATGTGGGAGGGTCTGTATGCAGGGTTTACGGTCATTTCGCACCACGGTCATTTCGCTCCCAGTCACTTCGCACCAAACAAGAGTCATTTCGTTCCACGGAATGGTCACTTCGCTCCATATTAGAGTCGATGAATTCTGAGTTCGTTTGGTGTTCGATGTTTACATGCAATCGGGTGGTGAAAAAGACAAAACGAAATCCGTGCCGGTAAACAAGGATCAAACTCTCAAGAACATGAATTACAGATCAAGAATTCCGAGTTCGTTCGGCGTTCGATGTTTTCATGCAATTGGGTGGTGGAAAAGACAAAACGAAATCCGTACCAGTAAACACCTACACCATCCTCAATGAGAAAGAAAATGCAATGAGTGAAAAGGGAAATTATCTGCTGGCAATTGTCAAGACAAAAGAAACATATGACAATCTTTGAACTGCTTATCAAAGAACTAAGAAGACAGGATGCCATTGACAAAGTAAAAACTTTCCCTAATGGCATAAAAAGGGAAAAGTGCAAACATATGGCTAGTTTTCTGTAATTCATGTTCTTGAGAGTTTGATCCTTGTTTACCGGCACAGATTTCGTTTTGTCTTTTCCACCACTCAATTGCATGTAAACATCGACCGCCGAACGAACTCAGAATTCATCGACTCTAATATGGAGCGAAGTGACCATTCCGTGGAACGAAATGACTCTTGTTTGGTGCGAAGTGACTGGGAGCGAAATGACCGTGGTGCGAAATGACCGGATACCGTATGCATGGCGGGAAGCGCCAGTAAATCACTAGAAGCTCGTTGATCTTTATTTCTCTGTGAATTTGGAGCCGACCGTCGTTGCCATGCGGTTCTCGCAAAATCCTTTTTTCATCAGTAAAAGCATTTTTCTTGCTTAAAAGAACACCTGTAAAAGGAAATTCCTTAAGATGAGCTGATAAACACGCTTTTGTTAAGCCGGCTTGAAGCCTTTTTGGCTGTTTTATACCTCTGCCCACAGTTCACTACTTAGCCGGCCACAAGTTTAGAAATAGCAACAAGACCAGAACGCATACGGGTCGTGAATTATACTCTTAGCCGATTTTTATGCCCTTTTGTTAACTCCAATGAAAGCCTTAGACGTGTTATTTAATTCCATTTTATTGTTAGTTGCAGGTCTATTTACCAAGATGTTTTATAGCGACCGCGTCAAATATTAAGCAACTTCTGTAGTTTTTGCGACTGTTCCCAATTCCTTCACTTATTCTTTATTCACTGATTTGAAGCGAGCTCGACAAGATGCGGGTATTTTATAATCACTACGGGTTTCTTTCCATCTTGGTGTACACTAAAACACACTACTTGAACTTCCTTGTCGACCTTCTTAACTTCACCTTAATTGTTTGTTAGCTGTAGGTAGTTTGCTTGTTGAGAAGTTTGGCTGGCTTTCTGTTAATGGCTATGGCATAAACTATCTCAGTTTCCGGATATACTGACTGAAGAATTTTGTTCGTAGCACAAAGGACGGAACTCAATATTTGCACGCGTACGCTGCAGTTCGCCTGTCTGCTCAGATATATGTCGCCAGTTTTCTTTGTTTCACGACGGGAGTCGCCCTTTTTCCGCTAAGAACAAGGCAAACAGGTGACGTATGCATTCATGTTGTAGAATCATGCGCTAAATGTTTATGAATGTAGCTTAGATGACCTGTTACTATTCAATATATCACAGCGGGGGAACGAATACCGATTTACTAAAAGAACTTGTCGGGATCTGGCGAGGACTCAACTTTGATTATTTTTCCTCGGAATGAAGAAAATCACTACCTTGAAATGACTCTAGTTTAAAACCATCGTCAGGTATTTTCTGTGTGCCTTGTTCCTCCTATATAAGGGATCTTGAGAGACTCGTTTTTTTTTCCTGTGGTCGAACGATGTCAATGCCCAATGCATGAACAGTTAGATACCAACCTCTAAAAATCATTAAAAACCAATAAAAAATGACATGAAGAGGATTTTGCATCCTTCATGTAAGAGTTAGGTGATGATTTCTGTAAGAGAATCAGTGCTGAGTTTTAATCGTGAAATTTCGGATCCATAAAATATCTTATAATGGGCTTTGAACAAAGCGGTTTGTACGAATCACACCTGACAAGAGCTAAGACTCATTAACAACTTCAAAACACTGTTTCTTCGTCACGCTTCCAACGAAAAGCTGCCTAAAAAACGTTGAACTTTTTCCTGGAATCTTGAGAAAAACGTAGACAGAATTCCCATTGAAATTTTCTGTATATCAAGAAACAAAATTGTGACCTTCCGGACAGAGTTTCCTGTGCACATTCTACCATTGTTTCATAGCCGAAAAAAGTTTAATTACTTCTTCTTTCAGTAGAGCTGCACAACGGTTTGTTTTACTTTTTGTACGTGTTTCCACAGCTTCATCTAAGATCCTACTCTGGCAGAACATTTCAAAGCAAGGTTGTATAGTTGGTTATGAGAAAACTTGAAATTTGAAGCACGTGTAGAACAAAACAACAGCACCGAATGGGGTGTCATAATATGGTGTCATTACTAACTGGGAGAAAGAAATAAATAACATAAATTCGAAATTAAAAGGCCAAATAAACTTACACCGACCGTGAATTGCAAATACAGTATATGTATTTATATATTTATACTTAAATATAACGTGTGTAAAAACAAGTTAAGCAACAAGCTCTTTGCAACTGTACATACAACATTTGCACAATTTAACGTTAGAAAGTGCGGATATCACATGCACGCGTCGTGATACGAAATCTGTTCTCTTCGGTCAAGTGCCGGCATGTTGCGAATAAAAAATTCAAGAGCAAGAGCAGCGGAAGAGTGAAACATTTTCAACATGAGAAAAGAAATTTCGTATCTCCAAGCGACCATATAATTTTCTTTTTGTTTTATATAAAATTTAGTGGTGTTCAGGGTGCCGAGTAGTAGCAAATCGATAAAATCCTACCCCGTCAGCCTGGATCATGATTCCACCTGTGCAACATCATTTCTATCCACGCCGGTGTCCGATATCATGTTTTATTGATTTGCTACCATTTGGTTTATCACTAAATTCAGTGTATACAATAGCATTTATTCTGCTTTTATTCGAATTTTTTTGGACCGGCTGACCAAGTTGTGAACCATGGTTCAGTTGACTAGTTTCAAACATGAGTTGGTAAAGATTTACAGCTAGGAAATTAATCATTAGTGGAGAATATTCCTTACGTTTAGACAATGGAAGTCGAACTTATACTCGTGATTAATGGATTTGCCGTCATGTTTTACACTGTGAAGTAATTTCAGTAATATTTAGCAAGCTGTTCATTTAAAAATATCAGGTTATGATTGATTGCCACTTAACGGCTCTTAGCCCATTTATAAAAACAAGTGCCAGTTTTGATGAATCGATAAGAGTTAGGAACTCAGCAATAAAGACATAAAAAAATCACAAGAAAAAAAAAAAATTGTAAGTCGTGTTTTCATTTTACAAAGTTTATCACCGAGTCGTTATTAAAATAGCGGTTACCTTACGTTGAAACTGATAATCTCTTCAATTTTTCTCAGCAGTGCGGTATAAAATTCATCTTAAAAACAATCTCTTTTGGCTTGTTCCTTTTGGGAACCTTCCAAGTCGATCTGATTTCCTCTCGCTGAGTGGATTGTGGTTTTTCGGTGCTTTGCGTTTGCTTGCTGGCCCGCTGGCGTTTATCGAAAGACCAGAGACGTTTCGGGCCGTTTACGAGTGTAATAAGCCACGCACTGCAGTTCGCGGTAGCAAAGACTTTTTTGCCCTTTAAACCTTCCCAGAAAAGAAGAGTTTCATTCCTCAAAAAGCATGTATTTGTTAAAAGAACAGGTTTGTAGACTCGGGAAGACTTCGTAGTTTCAATTTGCGACTTTCTTTCCGGGCTCGAAAAGTTTTCGGCCGGATCTTTCGAGAAAGGCAGGTTGGTTGATAGATCCCAGAGATCGATCCAAAATCGGTCCGAAACGTAGTTTAAGAAGGCAAACCTTTGTTATATTTTAAGCGCTGAGCCCAGCATGGCTGTACTGCATGCTGAGCTCTCTCCCGCTGTGCGAGAAAGCACTTTCGTTGCTGGTGCCATTTTTGTTCGTATTCCACTGACAAGCAGAGTGTCTTCCTTGAAATCTATAAAAAGCAACTTGCCCTTATAATAGACATCGTGTCTTTCTTCTCAGCTTTACCTATTCCAGAAATAAACGTGGTTAAATTTATCCTTTTGAATGAAAAAGTGGCATTTTAAAACGTATGGCTGAGATTTGAAGGAAACTGCAGTGATAAACGAAGTTATTTCACAGGTATAATTCCCAGTTTCATTGCTAGTTCTCACTGATATATCTGAGTGGAGAAACGCAAGGCGAGCCAGGGTCCGTTCTTCTTCTACGTTTCTTAAGGCAGTGCAAATCATGAATGTACGGTTTCCGCTTTCAGTTCCTAACGAAAGAGCAACTAACACGGCGTGGCATTTTAAGTCAGCAGAAAACCTCAAATTTTACAAAAAACGTATTTAACGTCATCACGGCACACTATTTGCAACAGCCTTTTTGTTTTGAAAAATTAACTAGATTTATAAAAGTCTTAACATATATAAGGGAGCCCAGATGAAAGTCCCCTGTGAACCTCTGATGGTATCTGGTGCGGTTGAACCCGTAAGGAGACAACATTTTTCCTTCCGTTCCTTCTTGATTGTATTTTCTGGTGGGTTCAGTTTTCAGCGTGCGATACTCCTATGAAGCACTATTAGAGCAAAGAAAAATCTCCTTCAGACTTGCATTACAACGGTTTCTTCGATCACCTGTTAGTCCGCAGCGAGCGATAAACAGTATATAGTGCCAAAAGTAGGAACAAGTCATCATAAGACGTCTATCTTAAGGTGATGGATATTAGACAAGAACGCTTGTGAACCAATTTTGGGCACAAATATTCAAACCCAACGAGGTTAGGTTTTAGCAATCCTTTTCAGGCCTTCTGCTCTTCAAAACAGGCATAAATTAAATATGCGCTTGTGTAGCGAGTGTCTCACATTTCGTAACCAGATTTTATTGCCCAAAATTAAAAGCCAATCGCGTGCTAGAGAAACGGATTCCAGAGGAATTGTAGTCGATCGCTCGGCTGAGAATCAAACGTAGAGTCTCACCATTTAGGGCCAATGTCGAAAAGGAGCATCTCATTGAAATAATATAATAAAATTTGTCTGACAAATCTATGAAAGAGTACTTTCAACTAGCGCTCTTTCTTTTCTTTAACATTTTTAGGAAGTGCAAATTTTCGCATGCCGCTCCTGCGCATGACCCTTCACGCAAAGAAATAGAACCCCTTGGGGGAGGGAGGAAGCAACCTCGTTCCCAGGGCTTTTCCCTTGAAAAAAAATGGCGGACGGGAAAAGCCCTGGGAACGAGGTTGGGGAGGAGGGCGGAGAACTCGAAAGGGGTACCTTTTTAAGGCTTCAGGTATATGAAAGGGTAGGGATTTTACAAGTCGAAGTATATGAAAGGTTAGGGAAATTTGTCATTTAGGTATTTCATTAACCCTTTCACTCCCAAGGGGTCTCCATTTGACAAGTAAAATCGTCTGACGTTAGACAGAGTAAAATCTATTAAGTCACTCTTGGGAGTGAAAGGGTTAAGGGAGATAGTTTTTTAACTCTTTCACTCCCAAGGGGTCTCCATTTGACGAGTAAAATCGTCTGGCGTTGGACAGAGTAAAATTGTTTCGGCATTAGACAGAGTAAAATCGTCTGGCGTTAGACAGAGTAAAATTGTCTGGCGTTAGACAGAGTGAAATCTATAAAGTCACTCTTGACTATATCTTAACCATTTCACTCTTGGAGTGAAAAGGTTACGATATTTGGAACACACATACCTTATGACTGCACTATTTTAATTTATTGAACGCAGCATGAAAATGACAAGAAGACTTCCTGTTTTAGCGATTTATATATTCACAAGACGGGCCGTTAGAGCAATTGAAAATAAAACTCGTTGGGTTCGCATTACAGTCTATCCGCGTGCTTGGTGGACTTCAGTCAACGCGTCACGCTTTCGTCTTTATTACATCCATTTTGAAATCACAGGTGATCCTTCCAATTTGATTGGCCCATAGCAGTGTGATTTATTCACAAATTGCACCATTTTTTGCTCTAAATCGCATCATTTTTAAAAAATCTTTAAAAAACGGGCTTCCTGAAGTGGATAAATAAATAAGTAGTATTGAAAAAAACTGTGTGATTTCAAATTAAAGTGATAGTAATAAAGTGGTGATTGAACTTCGTCTTATGCAATTTTGGTCTGGAATCACACTTAGCCTATCATCAATAAATAAAATAGCAACAATAAATAAAATAGCAATAAAAAATAAATAAAATAGCAATAATAAATAAAAAATGAATAAAATAGTAATTAATAATAAATAAAATAGCAATAAAAAATAAATAAAATAGCAATAATCAGGAGCCCATTGGCCCATAGCAGTGTGATTTATTCACGAATCGCACTATCTTAGGTTCTAAATCGCATCATTTTTTTTTCAGCCAATGAGAATAAACTGAATTGAAATGTAAAAGCGTTTCCGGTTCCTCTAAAAACCGGCCATAAGATCAATTAAATATTAGCAGTTGACAGTAACAAAAATTCCGTATAACGACTATTTAATTGTGCGATTTCAAAACTGGATGTAATAAAGTGGTAATTGAACTTCGTGTCGTGCAATTTTGGTCTGAAATCATACTTGGGATTTCAAATCGAACTCGCGCTACGCGCTCGTTCGATATTCGAAATCACGCGTATGATTTCAGACGCACTCCACTCAGTTCAATTACCATTACATATCACTCTTTAATCAATTTTAACGTCAATTTATGACGTGAGGGAAATTAAACACTATGTTATCAAAGGATGTGAGAAAGCTGGAGTTGTCGGGGGTAGTAGTGAGACAGCTCTTCCTCTAAATTATCTTTTCAAAGAAACTTTAGGTGCAATTTACGGCTTCATGACTCTTGTATTAGCTCTGCTTCAATGTGTTGCAAAGGAACATGCTGTTTAAAGTTTTTCTTCTTTTTTGGTTATATGGTTTTGTTTAGTGCAACGGAAGCTATCACGATGGAAAATTAAAATCAGTCGCGCCAATTCTGAGACTAACTGTTTGTTAATACAGCACAGTATTCTGACAATTTTTCCGAAATATTATTCGTTGCCTTGTAATCCTTTTTTAGAAAAATCGCGAAATGTAAGTACCGCGCTTATGCCCGTTCAACTTTCGCGAAATACATTTTATCGAAAGTGAAGAATAAAATCAATCGAAAATGGAAGCAAACAAGCAAAAAAAACAAAAAAACAAAAAAAAAAAAAACACAAAGAAACAAAAAACAAAGAAAAAGACAAAAAATGAAAAGAAAGAAGAGGAAGGAAGTGGTTCATTTCCCCCCTCGCGCTTTTCTCGCGCGTTGCCTCGCGTCCCCTTCGCGTCCAACGGAAGCATTTACAAATGCGTGTGCGCAGGAATACCGCAATGACCTGGATGACGTGTTCCTCAGTACAGAGTGTTGTCTGGTGTCATGGCATGCTGGCTGGGGAAAGTGAGTGCTCACTTTAGGAGTTCTGAACAACAAATCGAGAGCGAGTGGAAGAAAAACAGTTTAACACAACACAGTTTGAAATGCTGCGTCATAGGATGAAAGGTAAGTGAACGTCAAATCCTCATTGCTACTGCTTTCTCGAAAATTATGGCAGATCCTCCTCCGTATCCCCGCGTGCTGAATGTTCTCTATCGCTTATTGCTGCTCCATTGTTTATTGCTGCGGAATATTGTTTATACCTTCCAAGTGCAATAAGAAGCGTGGATTTGGAGATTCATCAAACATTCCGTTTACGCTCGTAACAAGTTGTAGACTGACTTCCTGCCAATGATGAAGTGACTTAAGTTTCCGTATCATCCCATACTTCGATTCGTTATGCATGCTGTAACTTCACTGTTTCGTACCTCGAGAACGTTAAAACATTATCACGTGCATTACCTTAAAGAATTCATCTACAGCATCAGGGCTCGAAATAGCAGCCTGCCAATGGCCAAAAGACAGGCCTTATTTAATATTTGGCAGTCCTAAAAGAAAATGGACTGCCAAAAGCAAAACAAAATGGCAGGCGAAAAATAAATACTACATATTATCTCTAAATGATTTTCACAATTAAAATGTAAAAAATAACAGTCAAAATATAAAATGGCTGGTGAAAATTTGTTTCAACTGTCAAAAAACAAAAGCTGTGGCAGGTCATTTTTTTTCCTATTTCGAGTCCTGAGCATGCATAAGGAAGTATTGGTTGATATGGGTATCGAGCCACATACTTCCCTGCTAGCAGATGTCTCCCAAGGCGAACTGCGAGAAATATATGAAATACGTATATTTCTCGCAGTTTGCCACGAGAGATATCTGCTAGCAGGGAAGCCACAAAATGGATGAAGCTCAATTCAGATAGATTCCAAATTTAACTCATATGGATGTAAAGTTGTGAGTCTTTTGACAAGAAAATAGTCATTCATCTGTGTGTTATAATCCATCATAATGTATCGCGTGAAGTATTGAAACAGTTATTCAAGCTATGTGTCACACATGTACATGTAAGGTGTAATTTTCCAAAAATTAGTTTGCAATACACATTCTCAACTGTATTTTTTTTTTGTTACCTTCTAATTTTCAAGTTTGTTATTAACCCTTTAAGCCCCAATAGTGTCTTTACAGATTTTACTCTGGCCAACGCCAGACGATTTTACTCGTCACAGGGAGACCCCTCGGGGCTTAAAGGATTAAAAACTATATCCTTAATTAGCTAGTTAATGGATTTGGAATCTGTAAACTGTTGTGATCCTTGTTATTGTTATTATTACTTATTTACATGTGTCAGAGGCTTTTGAAAAACGAGGCATATTACTATGGACTCTATTGTTATTCTGCAATTTAGAATTCCAGTATTCTGCAATTTAGAATTCCAGTATTCTTCAATTTAGCCTTATAACCACACTAACTAAATTGTATGTACTGTGTTTGGTTGCACATGATCCAGAGATGCCAATGAGAGACACATGGTTGACAACACCACAGTACAGTGGGTGCTCTGTTAGTCCACATTCTTGTCAAACAGTTCTGTTTTTGACTGCCTTAACAAATTTCCTGTTTGATTTACCATTCAAACTCTGTATTTGCATATTTCTTTAGCACAGAAGTTCTCATTACTAGCAGCATACACTCCCAGAAACTATTCTCTAGAGGTTAAATTCTGTTTCTTTAAGAGGGTCAGTAACTGGACATGTGATAGGAAATCAGGTTAGCCTATTAAGTTCAATTTTGACCTAGTTACTTCATGTTGTCAGCTATACAAAAGTGCATGGGTTATAGTGCCATATTTCAGGGGTTGTTTTATCATTGTACTGTACCCAAATAATAATGAACTTTATTTGAGTGTCAACTGTATCTAGCACTGATGTGCTAATTGGGGACACTGTAAATCACAAATCAAATCAAATCATATTTAATTAAATTAATCAAATCAAATCAAATGTTGGTTTTTGTGAAGAGGGGAAAACCGGAGTACCCGGAGAAAAACCTCTCAGAGCAGAGTAGAGAACCAACAAACTCAGCCCTGCTCCCCTAACACCATGTGTGTGCTTGTGTCTGGATTAATATTTAATTAAATTAATCAAATCAAATCAAATGTTGATTGTTGTGAAGAGGGGAAAACTGGAGTACCCGGAGAAAAACCTCTCAGAGCAGAGTAGAGAACCAACAAACTCAGCCCTGCTCCCCTAACACCATGTGTGTGCTTGTGTCTGGATTAATATTTAATTAAATTAATCAAATCAAATCAAATGTTGATTGTTGTGAAGAGGGGAAAACTGGAATACCCGGAGAAAAACCTCTCAGAGCAGAGTAGAGAACCAACAAACTCAGCCCTGCTCCCCTAACACCATGTGTGTGCTTGTGTCTGGATTATAAGATTCTCAACATAACACCTTTATTGTGTCCTGCCAGAAGCCCACAAGACTTGAGATATGCAAAGGTCTGCCTCTGAGCATCTACAACCACAGCTTGTCCTCATCCAATCTACCTAGTACCATATTTGGAAAGCAAGAGAAACCAAAGGAACTAATCAGTGCCAACAAGCTCATAGACTTAGGCAAGCAGTTTCCAAATATGATACTTGGAAATATTGAATCTGGACAACTGTGAAAGTGAGTTGCATGTTTCAAGCCTTAAGGCTGGTTTTCACTAGCAATGGGGTCGAAGCAGGAGTTGTAGTCGGAGTTGTAAGAATGCTTAAAATTTATCTTGTGAAAATCAAAGATTGGAATCGTAAGCTAGAAAATAGTCAGTAATAGTAATCAGCAGCAGTAATAGTACCTTATAATGTATGTTACATGAAGTAGTCCTTTCACGTTGTTATCATTCGCAGAGATCACGATTAAAGTTTGCGTTGACACTGTTCGCATATTTATGTGTCTTTCGATCTGAAATAGATTCCAGTCTTATCTATGATAACAATGTGAAAGGACTACTTCATGTAACATACATTATAAGGTACTATTACTGCTGCTGATTACTATTACTGACTATTCTCTATAAGCAGAGTCATAAGCTCAACGGAATTGGAGTCTGATGAATCAGAACGGTTCTATTTTCTTCTGACTCTGCTTATGACTCCATTGTTTGTCCAGTGAACACTAGATTGTCAGAGTTGAAAGCCGAAGCAGAGTAACCAACTAATCACAATACTATTTTTCAAGCCCTCCACTGGTTTTCACTAGCAATGGAGTCGAAGTCAGAATCGTAAGAATGCTTAAAATGATCTTGTGAAAATCAAAAATTGGAATCGTAAGTAGAGTCTTAAGCTAAACGGAATTGGAGTCTGACGAATCAAAACGGTTCTATTTTCTTCTGACTCCGCTTATGACTCCATTGTTTGTCCAGTGAAAACTAGATTGTCGGAGTTGAAAGCAGAAGCAAAATAACTGACTAATCACAATACTATTTTTCAGGCCCTCCGCTGGTTTTCACTAGCAATGGAGTCGAAGTCAGAATCGTAAGAATGCTTAAAATGATCTTGTGAAAATCAATAATTGGAATCGTAAGTAGAGTCTTAAGCTCAACGGAATTGGAGTCTGACGAATCAGAACGGTTCTATTTTCTTCTGACTCCACTTATGACTCCATTGTTTGTTGTCCAGTGAAAAATAGATTGTCAGAGTTGGAAGCAGAATAACCAACTAATCACAATGCTATTTCTCAGGCCCTCCGAGTACATTCCAGTACAATTCACTGGATCGCAAGTGACTGAGTCATAAATGGAATTGGTATTCTGCTTCCAACTCTGACAGTTTGATTTTCACTAGATTGTATTGTTATGCACTTCTGATTTACAACTCTGACTCTGACTCCGTTGCTGGTGAAAACTAATCTTAGTGGATTTCCAGACCTTCTCATGACAGCTTTGTCTT
Source organism: Ricordea florida (assembly GCA_949710005.1). Lineage (NCBI taxonomy): Eukaryota > Metazoa > Cnidaria > Anthozoa > Corallimorpharia > Ricordeidae > Ricordea > Ricordea florida. Next base: position 17,842,818 of record OX453285.1, on the reverse strand, counting down.
GGTTGGATTCAGTCATTTCCAGATTCCCCTAAGTGATGGTTTACATTTCACTTTGTTCAAAAGGGTTTCCATAGTCAGGTAGCATTAAGACTTTTTAGCATATTCCAAAGTTTGTCTAGGTACAGCTGGGTTGTCAAAAGGTGCCAGTGACTGACGATATTGCCAGCTACTTTTGTAGTTTCGCCGGCTACAATTCGACGGTTAGAAAAGGGAAAAAATAGGAGGAGGTAAAGGTGTAATTATTTGCTGCTAAAAAAAGAAACAAAGAATCAAATGTAATATGTTGCAATATATTAAGAAAGAAAAGGAAACGAATCAAAACGGTAATTGAATGGAAGTATTTTCGTGCTGTGCATTTGACTATTTGCTAATCACTCACACGGTCTCTATGTAATCCGACGATTGTGTGTTGTTTTCATTAGGTGCCTTGCAGAAAATTTGTTTTGAAAAAATTCTAAAGAGTGTACAGGGCTCAAAGTTTATTTTTGGCTTTGGAGCACTTGTGCTACCAGGTGTAAATTTTTAGGCGCACTGCTGAAATTTTGGGCGCACAGGTAAACAATTTTAGGCGCACAGCATCAAATACTGGGAGCACCTACTCCAAACGAATACTTAACGCTCCAAAACGAGCGACGCGGGCTTCGTATTGCAATATGGGCCTGCTAGAGGTACTGAAAACAACAAAAACAAATAGAAAAATCAGGATATTTCACACAAGAGTTAAGCTTCGATATTAACTAATGATTGAACAGAAGTATCCTCTCTATCCGATTGCTTGTTGTTTGCCTCACGTTTGAAATTTTGTTCACGACTGAAAGATTCTTAATTTTTCAACATCTGGGTATTCGTGAGAACTAGCACGAACTTTACTCATTTGGCTAGCTGAAGCTTTCTTTACAAAACGCAGCATTCTGTAACTGTTGTGCGCGAAGAACGAGCAAACGATTTAATTCTCACTTCTAGTTTTCCCCTCTCCGCAAGGAACGCCTGCCACTATGACCCCCATTTGGTGACCAAGAAAACTAATGGCCTGCATTTCTGACTCGGACTAGCTTAACAGAAGCCCCAGTAAAAACAGAAAGCAATAGCTTAAAGACATTTGTTAGTCACCTTTAGCTCACCTTTACGTTGAACCAAAAGATAGCGAAAATACTATTGTTTTTTTACATCAACTTGACTTCCCACTTTCAGAAATTATTACGTATTATCATCATTCAAGATAACAGAAAAGTTCCACACATTTCTCTTTTTGACCTGATCATCGATTGCGCAAGAAACACGTGCTTCATTTCTTCCATTCCTTCATTTGCATGTGTCAGCGGAGTTGTTTACAACACAGAACGTGGGAAAAAAATGAACGTTCGAGTTCGGAGAATCCACTGGGAAAATAGGCTTAAAGATGACGAACAGAACACACACCGATGAAAGGAAAATGGTGAAACTTTATTACTTGGTGCCTGGTTGTGTTATATCTATGTTTATATTTATATTTATCAATCGGAGTACGTTAGTATAGTCAGATGAGTAAGCACTAGAAAAGTCGCACTGTACTTTGGTTTTTAAGGCGCGGGTGGTGCGACCGCACATAATTTTTTAGGCGCACAGCCAAAAATCCAGTCGCATATGCGACCAGTTGGTCGTTAACTTTGAGCCCTGGTGTAGAAGATAACAGAAAATCATCCTAAAAAAAGAACATAATACAAAAACGTTCGATCCGTTCAACAAGGTGGCTTTTCGTTTGTTTTTTGAGAATGTTTGTGCAATAAATTAGATGAATTCAATCTTCGATTTCTTTTGGAGTTTACAAATTTGCTGATATGTTAATTTCTTTAAAAACTTAATACTTGGTGAAAATCGTAAGAAATTATCAGTCATTAAACATTTCAAACTACTGCTTTCTTTGCTATTTGGACTTTCAATTTTGCGATTTAACATTATGCTTGTTTTAAGAACTTCACGTGGTGATTTCCTCGTGACAAAATGCAACAATGTTATACTAACAAGAAGAAGGCAATGCTTCAGTTGTTATGAGGCATTAATATAATGTATTTTATGTCATAGTAGTGGTCATAAATTGTAAGGCAAGAAACAACAACTGTATTGTAAATGATTGCAGGCTCTGTCACTGCAAAACAATGTACAATAATGTAAAAATTGGCCCATGCAAAGGCAATTTCACAAGGTATAAACAGCTGAAAACCATTTTCCTCCCAGGGGCTTTGTCCCCAGGATCCACAATAGGGGCTCTGCCCCTGTGCCCTGCTGGGGGGTGGGGCAGCTCCCAGACCTCTCTTCTATAAGGGGGGAGGGGGTGGGGGGGGGGGTTTGGCCCCCAGTGCCATCTACTTTCTTCTATTATCCTTGTGCGAGAAATCTTTTTGACAACCCTGGTACAGAATTTTACATGATTGTAGCAAAGTCTTGGTTAGGTGGATTTGTAGTACATATGTAAATTAATGAAAAATGAAAGTAATGCCACATGTTTGTTCTCTTCACCCCACCCATTTCCCTTCCTATTCCTCCTCCTCTCTGTGTGCTACCTCTGTGTTGTTTCCTTAAACAAGAAACTTAACTCCACACTGTCTCTCTCCACCCAGGTGTATAAATGGGTACCAGCGATATAATGCTGGGGGTGACCCTGCGATGGACTAGCATCCCATCCAGGGGGAGTAATAATACTCCCAGGTGCTTTGTGCTACAGAAACTGGGATAAGCTCCGGCCTTTGTCTTTGCCTTGCCTTTTATCAGTTGATCTCAGGGAGATTCCAATTCTGGTGACCCAATACCTTTTTTTTTGTAAATGAGGTTAATATTTTAAGCTGGTATTGTAAGTATTGTAAGTTGAATTAGTATTCTAAAGTTAATAAAAGCAAACTTAGAGATGAAAAAAAAAAAGAAGCCTAAGCCATGTTTTACACTATGCACAAGTTAAATATAGGAAACACTCACCTGCGGCTCATGTTTTCTACACTTCTCGCGTGTTCTCAAATCTCTGGAGCGTTTTATCCCAGTATACATGGCTTAGGCTTCTTAATTTGCTTTATGATATGTATTTTACACACTGCAAGTAGAAACAACAAAGCACACAGATCAACAGACTGTTGCCATTCAACTGTTTACACTTCTTTATTTGTTATAATAATCTCAGCTTCAAAACGTTCTCCCGCTTCGCAGAGAACTCCATCATGAATTTCTTCAAACAAAATGTTTTTCCCCACGCCCCATGTTGTTTAGAGGTGTTGTGGCGAAAAACAATAAAACATGCTTCTTCTGTTTTATACTCTGATAAAACATGTGTTTTTGACCAATCAGAGCACACACAGGGTCCTATGTATATTATAATCAGTAATAAACAATCTCCGTTTAACCTAATGTTGGAACTTTACACACATACATATTGAAACTGTTACTTACCATAAATGCTTCATTTAGTCAGTAGGGTGGCTTATTAATTTAAGTGGCATTGGATGTTTGCTTATTAGAGGGGATGGCTTCTTGGTTTTGCTTATGCAGCATTACAGGTTTACAATATTTAAAGGGTTATTATTTCTCTAGATTTGGGAGTTTTCTTACCCTACTTTGTTATACAAGAATCCTGCTAAAAAGTTGTTAATTAAAATCTCTTTTATCATATTAATGAACAAAGAATTACTATTGCAGTTGAACTTAGATTATCCGGAGTGGTTGGGACTTGGGCAAAAAGTTCAGATAATGAAGAATCTGGATAATCAGAATTATGAATATTAACATAAATATAACATAAATGTAAACAATGGAGGTATTGAAACAGAATTTGATTGAAAATAGATCATGCTTGAAAATATAAGACTAGTGCTATGCCATGACAATTAGGAAAGTGCATGTTAACCCCAATTTAGAAAGGCATTTACTTGACATTGCTGGGAAGACAAGTACATCTCTGATAATTTGATGAAAAAACTGTAACAGATATAAGTTGATTTCCTTTGGCTGAGGAAGGGTGCCTGCTGCTTAATTTGTACAGGTTAATTGTAGAAGCAATTGTGAACCTCCCTCAATACCCAATGTGAAGTTAAAAAAATTAAGCCAATTGCTGAGCTGCTAATGTTCATATAACTCTAATGACTTGGTGCTTAGGTGCAATGCCTGTGCCTTTCGCCCTAGTAATCTGATGTTATCATCTAACAGTTTGCTAAGAGCTAGTGCTTGGAGCCTTATGCTTAGGTTAACAGCCCTAGCATCTTTAAGAAGACACGTTCTATTGCCTCTTTAAGTTTTGAGAAACATACATTTTTGTTCTCCTGAGCAATCTTTCTCTTGCATTGTCAGGACTCCATTAATTTTATTCTCTCACATTGAGCATTAAAACAAACATATTTGGTATCTTGATGTAATGTTTTGCTGCTGAGCAACCAGAACCAGTGTAATGATATATGTAATAAGCCGTTTTGCTTGCCTAATGAATTAAATTATTATCCCATCAAGTGGATGGGTGGTAGGTTTGAATACTCCTACACTGTTGGTGTTTCATGTTTGAAATCACAGGACTTGTTTGATTGTGTGGGCCTCTGAGGCTCAAGTGCACTTTTGCCTTACACATAGTGGATTCTAAACTTAAAATGGTTGTTAACTTTAACGAGATAGAATTTTTAGGAAGCTCAAGGTTTAACCAACCATGTTTTGCTGGGTGTGGTCATTAATCCCTTTTTCAGGTTTTGTGTTTGGGTTTAACCCTTTTGCTCCCAAAATCAGAGTAGCAAATCTCCCAACTGAGTACCATACATTTTCTTACAAGTAAAGTTTGAGAGTTTGGAATAAGGTCAACTCATTTTTAAGTTGATCATTTTATTCAATTCTCATGGTCAGTTTGCTTTACAGCATAGTGTTCTGGAAAGGACCAAGAAAATTACTTGAAAAATTTTTTTGCAGTTTTCAGTCTAATATACTTTCTTAAAAGTTGATAGAGTCATGTTTGGATTGCTTTTGTGTGTTTATTGCTGAAGTGTTTAGATGTGGTTAGGAGAGGATGGAAATTGCTTGGAGCAGTGAAAGGGTTCATTTCCATGTTTGCTAGATCAGTTGAATTTAGAGTTTCTTACTTAAAGAAAGAGCCCTATCCACCTGACTGGGAAGTTATAGGCACATGCATCGTTTGTGTGCCTGTTACTCTAATGTCGTGGTTTTCCTATTTTTACAGATTCTAAGGAGGAATTTAATGCAGCGCAAGAAACCTCGGACACAGAAGTCACAGAAACTCCAAGCGAGGAAATGCGAGAAGTCTCAGGAAAAGAGAACCTTGGCATCCCGTTTCGTGAATCGCATGCAAGTACAAAGGAAAAGCTGTTGGAGTCACCGAAGGATGAGAAGAAAAAATCCACCACACTGGCAAGAAATGTGACATTACTGCAGGGTGTGTCTCTCATGGTTAGTGTGATGGTGGGGTCGGGGATTTTTGTGTCTCCTCGCTATGTGCTGCTCAATTCTGGATCTGTGGGAATGATGCTTGTTGTATGGGTTTCGTCGGGTGTCATGGCCACGCTGGGAGCGCTTTGTTACTGTGAGCTTGGTACACTGATTCAAAAGTCTGGCGGCGAATTGACTTACATCCAAGAAGCATTAGGCGAGTTAGCCGGCTTCCTGGTTAGCTGGACAATGGTCTTTATATTGAAGCCTGCTTCAGTTGCCATCATTACTTTGAGTTTTGCTTCTTACGTCTGCTATCCGTTCATTAGTGAAAGGGGCACTGAACCTGTAGATCTTTTCAAAGCCATAGCAGCACTTTGTGTTATTCTGATCACAAGTGTAAACTGTGTAAGCTCCCGCTGGGCAAGGCAGATGCAAGTTTTCTTTATGGTGATGAAGTTGCTGGCTATTGGACTAGTTGTATTGATTGGATGTGTTCGCATTGCCAGTGGACACTACGAGAATTTTGAGAATCCTTTTAGAGGCACAAACCAGAATATAGGACAGATCGCACACGCGTTCTTCAGTGGATTGTTCGCCTACGATGGCTGGAACCAGCTGAATTACGTCACGGAGGAGTTACAGGAACCACACAAGAACCTCCCACGTGGTATCATGATAGCACTGCCTCTGGTGACTCTGTGTTATACACTGATCAATGTAGCCTACCTCAGTATCCTAACACCGGCAGAAGTGCTCTCGTCCAGTGCCGTGGCAGTGTCTGTTGCTGAGAAGGTGCACCCTGCTCTCATGGTGGTCATGCCACTGTTAGTAGCTTGCTCCTGCTACGGTGCAGCCAACGGCTCCGTATTCACTAACGGCAGAGTGGTATGTGCGGCGGCCAAGGCAGGCCACATGCCCAAGTTTCTAGCCACCATCAATGAACGTTTCCGAACACCCCTACGCGCCACGGTATTTCCGTCCCTCATCTCGCTCTGCTTGCTCTTGCTTGGCGATCTGGAATCGCTGCTGAGCTGCTTCAGTTTTGTGGCGTGGATTTTCTTGGGAGGTACTTTTCTGTCGCTGTTGGTGCTACGCTGGAAGAGACCTCACGATCTTCGACCATATAGAGTGTGGACTGGAATTCCTGTTCTCATGGTTCTGGTTTCGTGTTATCTCGTTATTGCTCCGTTTTTGGCGAAGCCTGAAGCGTCAGCAGCAGCTTTAGCTTTTGTTTTGGCTGGCGTTCCTGCTTATTTCTGTTTTGTCTACCGTAGATAGACTTAGGCCGCTGGTTGTAGTACCCTCTACTCTTTCTGTCACGTGGACAGAAGAACCAATTTTTTTTTGTAAACTAAAATTTTATTTAGTTAAATTGTTAAATATTTAAATTGTGAATTAAATTAACTGTAAGTTATTAGTTATTATTTGTAATTATCATTAATATTAATATTAATAACATTTGTAATACATGTTTGCAAATCAATAAAAACTATTTAAAAAAAAAAAAACAATTTAAAAAGAGCAAGAAACTCTCGTAAAAGATACAAGGTTTAACCCTTTACTCCCTGAGAGTGACCAACATGCATCTTCTCTTAAACATATTACTACAAAGGCAACCACAGAGCTCATGAGAATATGCAATCTTAAAACTTGTATAGGTTTTGGTTGATATAACATTAAAATCTCCACACTGATGTAAAGATAGATGTATTGAGATCTGTTAGAAGAATTAAGATTTTGATCTCAGGGGTTAAAGGGTTAAGAAACATCAAACACGAAATATAGCGTTTTAGAAAACAGTCCTAAGAAAGTACGCGCGCTGATTGGTTAGAAATCGTGTTTCTATTAAACAATTAGATTGTGAGCTCGAGATTTCTATCGCGCGATAGTTGACGAGGGCGCAGCCCGAGTCAACTATCACGCATAGAAATCGAGAGCGAATAATCTAATTGTTTTAGTATAAATCTACTAGTCGTTCAAAACTTTGTCTTTTCTGGAATAGTCTCGACCGGTAAACTGTCTAAATCTTCTTCACGGACTCTTCGAAAACGTGAAGAAACGGCCGCCATTACGCTACTCACTATCTATCACAGAATAGATAGTGGGTAGCGTAGCCAATCAGAGCGCGGCATTTGTGATAGAACTCGAGTAGATTTATACTAAAACTCGATAGAAACACAGAACTAGCACGAGCTGTTGACGTAATGATGACGCGAGCAAAGAGAATTTACATTTCGATAATCAAAGCTAACAAGTTGCTTTTCTTTTTTTCGTCGCGGTGTTTTCTAAAAGAAATAGAAAACATGTTCTTCGTGTTTCTATTGAGTTATAGAAACACTCGTGAAAGTTTGGGAGAACTCGAAAAAGCTGTGGAAACACTCGCCTGCGGCTCGTGTTCCCACAGCATTTCTCGTTCTCCCAAACTTCTACTCGTGTTTCTATAACTCGATAGAAACACGGTACATGTTTTCTATTTCTTAATCATCAGCTATCAAACACTAAGAAGTGGGTTGAAAACGCGCCAGCCAACCAAGTTTCTCCAGGTACCATTCGAGGGTTTAAACTATATGTGAAAAATGCTGAATAGAATATAGATTATCAGACAAATTGATCTTGAAGGACACAATTGCGTTGTGTAATCCGGTAGAAAGCATGTTACGAGTGTATTCGTCTTGCATTATAGGAAACTAATCATTTGCTAAAGGACTAAACGCACGGTTTGAGTCTAGGTTTTGGTCGAATGTCGAGGGGCCCATGTCGAGGGTCCCATGTCGACGAGGGTCCCATGTCGAGGGTCCCATGTCGAGGGTAATTAAGAAAAAAAAGTAATAATAAATAACATAATAATTCTTTTAAAAAAAAAAGAATTAAATAATAAATATTAAGATATAATATTAATAGAAATAAAGAACATGCGCTCCAGGATAGAGCGCTGTAGCGACAGGAGCGAATCACCCTGGTAGCGATCAATGCAGCTGAAAAAGCGTTGACAGATCTATAACAAGCAATTACCACTGTATCAGTTCTCATGGACCAAATCTCAGACTCCACTGTTCCAGCAAAGTTGTTAACGACTAATGAAGACCGGAAATACACAACTACACGACTAAGTACCTTTTGACGGTAACAAAGACAATCACACCGCAGAATTGTATCAGACAGACTGGTTAGATTTTCAAGGAATTGAAGCACAGAATGATTTTCCTCAGTTCAAAAAAACTGCAAGTCCCACAGATTGGCAGTAAAGCAAATGCGCGATCCAAGAAAACTCCAAACTTTTAAAACGTTTTACTTCCAGGTACGCCGATACGCCATGGCGTACCTGAAATTTTGTAGGAATATATTGCTCGGACAATTATACATCACCCGACTAATTGCTCGGACAATTAATATCCAACTTTGCCTTACCAAAAAAAAAATCCTGGCCTCGCGCCTACCATGCAAAGCCATGAAATGATAATAGGAATTGGGGAAAGGGTGAACTATAGCTCAATCAATTAAATTCTCCAAACCTTCCCAGGGGAGAATTGCTTCTTAGATCTTGGGAGTGAGAGGGTTATTCAAAAATGGCTTGTTACAACGAATGCGTGATGTTCGTATCTTCTGAACTCTGATCTGCGTTGTATTAGAATAGATCCTAGGAAACCTTGATGAAATCCTTCTACTCCAGAAGCTCATTTCCTCCGCGGAATACCCCCAGTAATAATATACATGCAAAAATTTCAGCATGCTCATTGGCTGAGAGCTCGTCAATTAATCCCAAACAGTGCAGAAAATTGAAATTGAGTGCAAAAAGTTGAAATTGAGTGCAGAAAGTTGAAATTAAATTTTTGCATGTATATTATTAACAAGTAATCACATGATTTGTCTCGTGAAATTTGGGATAAATCAGCACTACAAATTGCACTCGCCCTACGGGCTCGTACAATTTGGTTAGCCTGATTTATCCCAAATTGCACTCGCAATCATGTGATTACCTATACAAACAGTATACAAATTTTTTTGTCTAGAATTGATCCAGATGTCATGAATGTGAAGAACTCCTTATTCTGTGTACCAACAACCCGATAATTTAAAATACAGAGAGTCGAACCCTAATCACCTTCAACTTGCCGCCTCCCATACCCTGCATAGGGGCGTCACGAAAAGTAACCTTGAACTGGTGGGTTCAAATAAGGTGAAAGCTGCAATTTTGCATTGCTCCATCTCGTTTATATTAGCCCGTTAGTAACCTCACTAACGAACATTGAGCAAATGATGACGCGGGGATGACTGGGGAACGGAACTTCTGTTCCTTCTTCGTATTATATTTTCATTTGCTGAATATCTTGACCTTTCAGCATCCGGTCACGTGAATCTACATTAGAGCACTGAAAAAGTAACATTCTTAATTCCGGCAGGAAATCACTTGGTATCCTAGACAAGGGTGGCAAATCTCTATGAAGTAAGTTGAACTAAATTATTTGGTATAATTAGTTCGTTTGGATTCTCATCGTCATGATTTATGACCAAGAAAAGGCTTTCTCTGTGAGTGATTATGAAAATATGTGTTCGATCGTGCTTGAACTGCATAATCGTTTTTGTCTTCTGAATTAAAATCGCAACTCGGAAAGCGTTGATTAATTAAAAGAGCTATTTCATTTAAAGTTTGGATTAAACTGAAAACTGCTAGACGAACTGTGCCGCTAGTTCGGTTCTATTCGTTTCGAAACTTCTTCAGGACATCTTAGGTAAACAATCGCAGTACGAGAACGTGTCGTAAAATCTCTAGTGATAAGCTAACGGCAATGTTTACACACGAAATACTTATCCTTGTACACAGAGTATGGCCCGGCCTCGCTTACTATGTGGCATAGCGTGTACAGATTTAATAGCGATCGGACAATATTCCCTTCGCTATATTTCATTTTTACCCGGCGATCCAACTGGAAAAATGATACCGGAAACAATTTGCCTCAACGCAGGTTATTTCATCAGCTGTTTACGATTGTCCCTCTTGAGGGTGGCAACTGTAGTGCAGTTTACTCAAACTTTAGATGGATGATGGATAAGTTTTCCTTGACATCGCCGTTTTATATTTTCAAGTGATTACTAAAAAAAGTAAATCTTTCACTCAGTGAGAACAAGAGTTATCCATGCCAACTGCAGCTGAAACGACACTAACTGGATACGGTCGACACGTGATCTGTTGTAGTTTGCATTTTCGACACATGATAGCCGCCATGATATGTATTAGCTAAATGCTTTCGAAGAATGTTTTCCGTACGTAGAATAACCGCTTTTAGCGTGTATCAGTGTATATCAGGTTGAAACTTAATATGACTAGGAACCGCTATAGAAATAGTATAAGTAAAATTAAATGGTAACAAGGGCGTGGCGTCCATATACCCCGGGGGGGGGGGGGTACTTTAGGAATTTCTGGGTGGGGATGTGCCGCTGGAACCCTGAAACCCTTAGCCTATACCAGAGCTGGTTCAGCTGAATTTTGCTACCCTATACTAGAGGTAAACCCCCCAAATCACTCCTATTCTAGAGTAGCTGTATTCCACTAGCACAGTCTAGCCAAAACAAAACCTTATACCACAATCGTTTCTCTCTCCAAAAATGATTTTATTTATACTAGTTCAGTTTTTTTTTTGATTCTCAACCAACTGGTCAGTTTTGTGAAAAATGATACCCTATTCTAGACCCAAACGCTCTGATTTATATACCCTATGCTAGAGTAAACTGCTTGAAAACCATACCCTTCACAGCGGCACATACCTATATAGCCCATATATGACAGTAACCCCCCCCCGGGCCATATACGCACAATCATGCACCCTTGCGTACAGCTGAGACCCAGAAAATAATAATTTTTTTATTCCCTAAAAGCACTTTTATCATCAAAACGGGATGTCTGATAAATTTTTCTCATTATATTGGTGTTATTGTCTTAGTATTTCCTTTTATTAGTCCATAAACGTACGGCAACTGAACACTATACTTTTCTTCTCATGCGCGCACCTTCAACATCTCACGCTACTCTCCTGAGTAAATCATGTGAGCGATAAAGCATTCAACTGAAGCATTTGTTCCCTGCTTTGTCACTTAAATATAACTGTCGAACTGAGAGTGGATTGAATAAGTATGCATAAACATTGATCCTTCCACTCTCAGATGTGATCAGTATACAACTTCTCCTTTCAAGATGAATACAGAATATTGTGCACGAGATCAACCTGAGGTTGACGATTTAACACCAAATTCTCTCAGCTGGTAAATAAGGAGGTGTATGGCACTTGTTAAGGAGAATTGCCTTTCAGATCTTTGGAGTGAAAAGGTTACATCTACCTTGTCATCTTATTAGATGTTAACTTATGATGCCAAGGAGAATTTGCAAATTACTCGTGAGGCCGTAATTATAGCGTCAATGCATTTTTTAGCCAAAGGTTTGTTTCTGTAGAAACTGTGTTGTAGATTAGACTGCCAGGCTATGCTATTCATTCACAAGGGTTCGCCATTTGACAAGTAAAATCGTCTGGCGTTAGACAGTAAAATCTATTAAGCTACTCTTGGGAGTGAAAGGGTTAAATGTGTGACTCATTCACCCACAGAGCAAGGCAAAATGGACACTGAACCGCTGATGGGGGAACAAACAGAGACTGCGGTTAATGACGTTATGTCTTGGAGTCAGTCTGATAGTCAAGACGATATTTACTGCGAGGATAACTTGGAAAACAGCCAGCGACAGCCATTCATCACACAACAAGACAGCGATAGTGAGTCGGGGAACGAAATAAAACGCAGAATTGGTCTTGTTCGTGCAGTCGCTCTGATTGTTGGCGGAATTATTGGATCCGGAATATTCATTTCCCCTCGGTTTGTTCTCAAGAACGCCGGCTCAGTAGGAGAGACAATCATCGTGTGGTCTATCGGTGGATTGCTGAGTCTACTTGGGGCACTTTGCTTCTGTGAACTCGGTACGCTTATCAAGAAATCGGGCGGAGAGTATATATATTTGAAAGTCACTTATGGCCGGTTCATAGGATTTTTGTACAGCTGGGTGAATGTATGGTTCCTTGACCCAGCGTCGCACGCGATAGGATCACTCACTTTTGGCGTGTACATAAGTGAAGCTGTTTTCCCTTCTCGAACTGATCACCAATGCTCCTCTTCCCTTGGTTTGGTAAAACTTATGGCTGCTTGTTCAATTTGCACGTTGACAGCTCTCAACTGTTCAAGCGTTCACTGGGCGGCAAGAGCTCAGATCGTATTTACATCTTGCAAGTTGATTGCCATTGTTGGTATCATCGTCATCGCGTTCATTCGGTTGTTAACTGATGGCGGGAAATCGACGGCTTTCCATAAAACACCGTTCATGGATAGTTCAACCAATCCGGGAGACATAGGACATGCGTTTTACAGCGTGATGTGGTCTTACAGCGGTTGGAATAGTCTGAATACGATAACAGAAGAAGTGAAAAATCCAGAAAAGAACTTCCTTAGGAGTTTAATGATATCAATTCCGCTCGTAACACTATGTTACGTTCTTATCAATATCGCATTTTTTGTCGTTTTAACCAAAGAAGAGTTTCTAGCATCTGACGCCGTAGCTTTAACGTTCGCCAGCCGTTTTAGCCACGTTTTAGGCTACATAATGCCTTTTATCGTGGCCCTATCTTGTTTCGGCTCTCTAAATTCGGGAATTTTCCACAGTTCACGAATCATTTTCTCCATCGCTCGAGAGAGGCAACTTCCCTCTTTCTTAGCCATGGTGCATAGGAAAACTCAGACCCCTATACCAGCTCTGTTGTTTCGAGCTTTCCTCGCATTGTTAATGCTTTTGCCGACAAGCATCGAAAATCTTCTGAACTGGATGCAGTTTGTTGAATGGTTCATCCTCTCTGCTGTTCTTGTGGGTTTGATAATCTTGAGATGGAAACGCCCGAACACTCCAAGGCCATTTAAAGTTAATCTTCTTCTTCCTATCTCGATGACCGCAGTCTCGCTTTATTTCATGGCAACACCGTTTATTTCCAATCCACTGGAGTCAGTGTTTGGATTAGCGGTCGTTTTCGCTGGAATTCCAGCGTATTACATTTTCATAGTGAAAAACTGGACATCAAGATCAGAGCCTGTTTCTAAGATGCTTTCCAAACTTTCATATTACATTCAAGTTATATTGAATGTCGTTGCTGTGAAGAATTCGTAATCAGTCATTCTGAATCTAGAGATATTTTCAACTGTTTCGCAAGTCTCTCTTATAACCGGTGATTAATTAATATGCAAATAAACGATTAGAGACGATCTATATGTACTATATATGTATCTATATGTACCATATATGTGTCTATATGTACCATATATGTATATATGTACCATATATGTATCTATATGTACCATATATGTATCTATATGTACCATATATGTATCTATATGTACCATATATGTATCTATATGTACCATATATGTATCTATATATCTAGTTGTTGCGGGAGAAAAAAACACACAAACAAACTACAGGTTATGCCCACTCATCAGGGGATATCCCCTGATGAGTGGGCAACCACGAAACAGGCTTGTAGGGATAAACCTGTAGTTTGTTTGTGTGTTTTTTTTCTCCCGCAACAACTACTTCGCTCTACGTTCACGTATTGAGCACTGTTTTACGATTAATCAACTTTTACAATTTATCTATATATCTATATATGTATCGTTCCACCCACAGGTTAAATTGCAACTGCTAAAACTTGCGTTGGGCCCTTAATACGTGTACTGCAATGTTCAAGTTAACTTTAATTTACATGAATCTATTGTTTAAGACCTATTCGTGGATTCAAGCTTCGTGTGGTGGATATCTTGGCATATAATTCATAGTAGGCCACTATATAGTCACCATATACAGTGTTTACAGGGGTATACAAGGGTTTCCAAGGATATACCTTTGTAAACCCTTGTATACCCCTGTAAACACTGTATATGGTGGCCTACCATAAATTATATGCCGATATCTGCCTTAAGAATATTTAAAAATGGTTTCCAAAACTCTGAAAGCGCAAGTCAAAACACAAGTGGCATTTAATCAAGAGATATCTAGTCTTTTCAGGGGTCAAGACACATGGAAACATACCGAGCACGAGACCAGCGAGCTTCGAATGGGGACGAAGTGACCGCATTAATTAAGATCCTTTTTCAACTTACATGAGAACCAAAGTCGTAGCTATAGTTGAGGCGCTTGACAAGCTAGTTTCAAAGTTAAGACTTTTGAACCATTTGAAAGACACAACAGCATGGGATGACGAGTATAGTACGTGAATAAGGTAAGTCCGGAATTAGCATCGATATCAATACTTATGTATTGTTTTACGACCAACCCAATGAACAATTGTCCGTGTTCCCGCCTTTTTTCGAAACCATTGAAATTCCGTTTAAGTAACTATTAGTTCTATCTAGTCGGTTATTGACTTCCGTTGCGGTAGGGCTATCGGATACCTTTGCACGAAAATTGGTCACAAATTATATTCCTCTCGGATAGATGAGTACATTGCGATTCACTTACGAGACCGCCGTATCCCTGTAGCACCCTGCAATAAAAGTCACTTTGGAAGTAATGTCTCGTATTAAAAAAAATGGCCTGTTCGATATGATTTTTCGATAATATCCCGTATCGACATCACCTGATTTTCAAAATAGTTTCATTACCGCTGGTGTAAAGGCGAAAAAGGCCTACCTTGCTCTAGTCTCCTCCGCAGCCGTTATTAGGATCGTCACGCAACGCTTCTCCCCCAGTGGGGGAGAAGCGTTGCGTGACGATCCTAATAACGGCTGCGGAGCTGAGACTAACCTTGCTCAGGAATACCGTTTCTCTTCGTGCTTAAGGAACAGGCTTTTGTACATTATGAAATTGGGATAATCAAACGAATTAATTCAGTAAGTTATACCACCGTAAGGTGAAAGGGAGGTGCTGACGTTTCGAGCGTTAGCCCTTCGTCGGAGCGAAGCATTTCTTTATTTAGAAGCCAAGCGAGCGTTTCTTTAGAAACCATCCCGGCCACAATACTTTTGTACATTATGCTTTTGTTTCCCCACCAAAATGCTCCACCTAAATTAATGCTTTATTTTCCCACTAAAATGCTCGGTTTCCCCCTTAAAAAAGTCATTTAAATACTGGGATAATGCTCACTTATAGACCGAAGCTTTATTTAAAATTTATCGTAACATTTTAACTTTAAACTGAGTAAATGAATAATATAGCCAAAAAAACAATCAGTTTTCTGGTCATCCTTTGATATTTGAGTGAAAAGCCTGCTGGCTACTCCTTAAAAGTTATTTGTTGTTGTATTGCAAAATCAGTGTTGTTCGGCAATGTGATCTTTGCTACCAAGGGGCTCTTCATTTTGTACGATGGAGGGGGTGGGAGGGGAGCTGGTGGTATTCTGGGGCGCCAAGCGAAGAAAAAGTGCTTT
This sequence comes from Ricordea florida, assembly GCA_949710005.1. Lineage (NCBI taxonomy): Eukaryota > Metazoa > Cnidaria > Anthozoa > Corallimorpharia > Ricordeidae > Ricordea > Ricordea florida. The sequence continues at coordinate 17,826,985 of OX453285.1, read as the reverse complement.
TGAGAAGGGGGGGGGGGTGGGGGGCTATCTCAAAAAGAAAAACAAATTAGGGAAAAGGGGGGCTGCGTGAAATACTTGAGCAATACTTTTATGGCAAAACGTTTTAACCCGAATTTGATTTCTCTTTCTTTTGATTTGTGCTCTCCGATAATCAGCTCTCTGTAGTATTATAAAATAATAATAATAATAATAATAATAATAATAATAATAATAATAATAATTATATTTAGTGAGGGAATCCAACTCGCCAAAGGCGATTTTCAGTGTGTGTAATTAAATGTTGTCTTCATAGCAAGCACAATCACGAGAAGTAGGGCGTAACAGAGAATATTAAAAAAGGTAAAATCCTGGGAGAAGTTTAATTTGTTTTATTTATTAATTTTTTTTCTTTTTTTGAGGGGGGTCATCCAAAAAAATACCACTGTCACTGGGGATGTCACACAGTTTTTAAATGATGCTTCCTGAATCACAACAGTCCCCTCCTCCACGTGCTCCCACGTAAAAAAATGAACGCTCCCCAAAATGCTCTAATAATGCTCGTAGTCCTAGAAAGAGAAAATAAGGAAGAGAAAATAATCCCGTCTGATGTGATACGGGTACAGAATCAAGAGAAAATGAGGAAAGAGAACATAACCCCGTCTGATATGATAAGGGGACAGAATCAAGAGAAAATGAGGAAAGAGAACATAACCCCGTCTGATATGATAAGGGGACAGAATCAAGAGAAAATGAGGAAAGAGAACATAACCCCGTCTGATATGATAAGGGGACAGAATCAAGAGAAAATGAGGAAAGAGAACATAACCCCGTCTGATATGATAAGGGGACAGAATCAAGAGAAAATGAGGAAAGAGAACATAACCCCGTCTGATATGATATGGGAACAGAATCAAGAGAAAATGAGGAAAGAGAACATAACCCCGTCTGATATGATAAGGGGACAGAATCAAGAGAAAATGAGGAAAGAGAACGTAACACCCTTCTGATATGATAAGGGGACAGAATCAAGAGAAAATGAGGAAAGAGAACATAACCCCGTCTGATATGATATGGGAACAGAATCTATCTTTAGCGCGGAATCTATTTATCTCGCATCAGTTTTCCTCTCGCGAATGTGTGGCTGTACTCGTTAACGCTCACTTGCTCCTTGAAGAAGGGCTTTTCAGGATCCTTTACGCACTTCTTCCTATTTGACCGTGAAACTTCGTAAGAATGAAAACGTCGGTTCAACAGTCTGAGGAAACAGATGTAAATGCTATCTAATGTAAAAAAAAAATAATAATAATTTATATGGCAAGATTACATCCCGTAGCTCATTACATGTTGGACTTTGCTCAGTTCCAGAATCATCGCCATTCTCCGTTTGCTCCCGCAACAGCCTGAAACAATGGAGTTACAGAAATGGTATCATTACAACAATAACGCTGATGGATGCAGGCATTCAATGAATGGAACACGCGTACACTTGGATTCTATCTCTACTGGATTTCAAAACATATGATATTTTAAAATTGTTAAGGTAACCAGTAACAGCTGCTCCTTACACACCAAACTTGACTTTTTTTCACAAGATTTACCCCGTGGTGGTACTTGATAAATATATTAAAGTCAGGTTTGTACATTGTTTTGTTTGCCAAAAAGAAATGTTGTAAAAGATCAGATGTTTGTCAAACTTCGAAGGAGCACTGCATGCTGCGCAACAGTCGGAAAAATACAAAAGAAAATTGATTTTTACAATCAGTGAAATCAAGTGCGAATTTCCACTGGTATTCACTCAGTGGTATATTACGACTTTTTCCCCAGGGTGGTTGCATTTGGCCTCCGTTGGGGGTGTGGGGTGTGGTGGGGTCAGGCCATGCAGGATGTGCTCCGCAGGCGCACGGCTTCGGTCACGGGAAGTTTAGGTAAAGACGAAATCCCTGGCAAAGGTTTGATCAACAAGCTACCTCAGTAACTACAGTGCATGGCTGGTGCATAAAAAGGTAATCGAATGTGGTAAGGCAGAACGCAGATCATTTCCTTCCGTGACAATATCTCTTGTTTCAGCAATGTTTAATTTCTGCAAAAAAAAAATTCTTTCCTTGCTTTCTTGTGTGAACTTGTGACGAACCAGCATAATGAACCTCTGTCCGAACTGTCGCATAGTGATAGCTGATCTGTTTAATCTTTTAGGAGATTTCAATGATCTTACTCGTTTAACTACTTAGTTTTTTGAAGCGGACACCGACAGATTGTTTTGATTTCTGTACATTGTCAAATTCAAGCAAATTTTCTGCTACGTTATCTCATACCGAATATCAACATTTTTATTGGCAAGAGGGCTACATAATTGTGGGTCAACTATTAAACAGTTGGTTGGGAAAATATTGCGACCTCAAGCGAAATTCGTTTTATGATCATCTCAGAGCTCATTCTAAGACGCCTCAGCTCATTGCGTAAATATTGTGTGCAAAATTGGAATTTATTCTTTCAAAGTGAGGAAAATTGTGATTTTGGTGACAGTCCCTACACATTAGAAATTAGAAAAACAGCTTGCTTTAGTTCCGTATTGTCAGTTAAATTTAACAATGCTTTTGCGGGGAGTATAGATTTAGACACAGACAACCCGGCTCTAAATTTGAAAATGGGAACAATTTTCACAATATTTTAACCAAAGAAAACTCGGACTGTTTGTAGCAAAATCTTTGGCTTTGACAGCACCATCGATAAACCTTAGCCCTAGGAATGGAGGAAGGGGAAGCCCTTAGCTAGCCGATCTAGTTACGCTGCAATACAAATATAAGCTATGCTATATATAACGACGTCAAAAACTAGACTCCAAAAGTTATCACCCTACCCAAAACGGCCAAGACTAACCATGAGCAAGAAATTCAATTCGCCCTAACAATCTTAAATTGTAGGAACATGTTCTCCGTGTTTCTCTGATCGAGTCATAGAAACCCTCGTGAAAGTTTGCGAGAACTCCAAAAAGCTGTGGAAACACTCGCCTATATATCGGCTCGTGTTCCCACAGCATTTCTCGTTCTCCCAAATTTCCACTCGTGTTTCTATAACTCGATAGAAACACGGAAAATGTTTTTTATTTCTTAATTATAGTACCCATCGCTCTAGGGCTTATTTTTTCAAATGTCTTTTCGAGGGGCCTATCAGTGAGGAAATTTGCGTCTCAAAGTCTGATTGGGCTTGTACTGTGAGTTGGAAGGAAATTTGTGTTGATAATATTCTGCTATGCACGGATTTCGTGACTGGATCTTGTGAGGACGTAGCGTTCTAAACACTCAGCCATACGAACTAAAAATACAACAGCAAGTTACTTTATTGAAAATGCAATTCTCAGTTCAAAGGTAAGATGACATCAATCTGAAAGAACGCAAGCGCTGCTCACTTTAAAAAGGAAAGCTTACAAAAATCCCAGGGCCGTCGGCGTACCATTTTGCTTTGGTTTGTTTTGCATTTGAGGGCACTTTCTAAGCATGAGCCTCTTGGGGCTAACTTCGGTAGGAAAAAGTGAAACAGAGGATTTTTGACGGTTTCGCGGGTCAGTTCAAGGGCCTATGTATGAAAAGGCCCATTCTCAGTATTTTACGATATTTTCCAACCCAATGGACTGCTCTTCATTACGCGGGATGACGCAGTCAGCCAGCGTATAAAATTCGGTAGCGCATTCCTTTCGTCGTCTTGGGAGTCAAAAATTGCCTTGTTTTTTTTAACTTTCCCGTATCCCGAGCTCGTCCCGAAAAAATTGTGTGATTTTTATTGGCTGTAACTCCGAATCACGTGCAAGTCAGGTTGGATTGCACCATGGATATCCATGATCGCACAATCAGCAAAAAAAACATACTTCGTCAGCAATTTTAAACCAACACATCCCGCGTAAATGCCTTCAGGCGTCTTCTTGTTGAATTTGGATTGGATATTTTGACGTGGTCTTAACTAATCCCTTCGCATTTGGATTTCTGTTCATTTACGTAACAACGTTTTCAAAAGCACATAAGAAAAACAATTCTGCACCATCGCTCTTAGGGGATTTTCACTTTCATGATGTCTTTCGGTTGGCTTCTTGCCATAATAATACAATGCAGATTTTGTAACCACTATGTCTTTCAATGGTATGGGTGGAATCCGTTAATTTCTGTCTTCACTTTTAACCGTTGTACACGGAAGACACAATGAGTAGCGCGAGACATTCGCAAATATTTTGCAAAAGCCCAACCTCCTGAGGTTACGTTAATGTTTTGGAATTGCATTGCATTGCATAGTAACACTACCACATGGTTTTTATAACTAGTGCTGTATAGCAAAGCAAAGAGCTTGTTTGACTTACTGTAAAGTGGAAGGCCTTGTTCCCAGAGAGATGATCACGATTGGCGCTAAGCCAGGGCGTGAATTGGTAAGCGTTATTGGTCATTTTAACTCTCCGGGGAAAGGCCCTAATCAAAATATAGCTTCTAAATTGACTGGTGACACTGCATAACTTCATTCACACGAGAATACATGTATGGTGGGCTTTAACGAAAACAGGTACAAGTATTAGTATCATCTGCAAATCCCAATTCGATCTGGAAATTAAGTTAGAGGGATCACTGCAGTAGGCTAGCTGTTATGGTTCACTTGCCTGACATACAATACAGGCGAAAGTTAAATAAATTTGTAGGTGAGTAAAATTCAAATTTATAAGTGAAGGGTTCCCAGCAGGAGCCATAATTCATGGCTTTTTAAAGGACATTCACGCTGCATGGTTTACTTCTGGGAAAGGCGTTTATTCAAGTAAAATTTCGGACAATTGTGTGCGTGCGGCGGGTCTAGTGATCCTGTTTAAGGTCGAAGCCAAGCAAAATTGATGGCCTTGTAGGGCACAGACCTGGAAAATGAAACCAGTTACCGGAAACGAAGGAACAAAAACTAGGAAAGGGTCTTAACATTGGTCCATTGGCGATCTGCGCACAGCAGAAAGCAAATTGTTACAAAATAGCGAAGATATGAGAATAACTGAGTTTTAAACAGGTAATTTGTATTCGTTTGCCTGGACATTTAGACACTGACACACCCGGAAAAGGGGTGGAAAATATAGAGATCGAATACCTGGTCAGGGGGTGGGGTCATTCCAAGATCAATGCAAGATACACGTAAGCATGCTTGTACATTACATTAGTATAGAACCAAGTATACTATATCGCCATGAATTCAGTGCTACTCATCGAATGGTGGCTGGACACACTGCATGGTTCTTTCCACTGATGAAGATGTTAGAAATGTTGTTCAGTGGCTTTCTGAAAAATGTTCAGTACGCTGCATGGTTTGAACAGACGAAAATGTTAGAATCACACTACATATCAAAACAAACAGTACCACAGTACAGTTCTGTTCCCTACCTTTCCAAAGAATGGTCACACGGCATGGTTTGATCCACATTAAAAAAGATAGCACCACACTGTATAGTATAACAAACAGTACCACAGTACAGTACTGTTCAGTAGTTTTACAAAGAATGGTTGCACTACATGGTTTGATCCACAGATGAAAAAGTTAGAACCACACTGTATAGTAAAACACACAGTACCACAGTACAGTACTGTTCAGTAGCTTTCCAAAGAATGGTCACACGGCATGGTTTGATCCACATTAAAAAGGATAGAACCATACTGTGTAGTATAACAAACAGTACCACAGTACAGTACTGTTCAGTAGCTTTACAAAGAATGGTCACACTGCATGGTTTGATCCACAGATGAAAAAGTTAAAACCACACTGTATAGTAAAACTAACAGTACCACAGTACAGTACTGTTCAGTAACTTTCGCCAACCGTGAGTGCAGACTTTGAAATTAAAGGATCACGATCAGGTTCTATAACTGAAATTACGGGTGTTGATCAACATCAACAGCACACGTAATGCAATATTAATGTATCTTTTTTATGAACAATATTGGCTTTTGATGATATCAGCGTGTTATTAAGTTTTGAAATCACGCTTAAACACGTCCGAGAGAAAGTAGCTTCAAGGAAGTTCAAAGTACGCACGCCGTAAGGATGTGTGCAACGCGTCAGCGCGTTCATGAAGTATCTCACAGTCGGATCTCATCACTCCTGATCACAGCAATACCATATAAAATACGTTTCAAAGCCTCCAGTGCAGACGTTTTTTGATAATAACGTCTGTGGAAAAGGTTTATTACATATTTAGTTTCTCAAGTCTGGTCAGTAGTGATAACAAAATATGACTTCATGATTTAATTAATGATAATCTTTTTAACATCGCTGACAAAGCCTTTATTCGAATTTCAGGTTTAAACTCGTTACTTAAATTTAGTCTAGTGGATCAGTGATATGAAAAGCAAGCCTTTTGCAATCTGTTTTGATGGTGTGAATTCGTTCATGTTTAACCTATTTACTTGTAAACTTTCTCTCAGTAATATGAAATTATTTAGGAATCGGAGCTTCACGCGATCAATTCATGTGCAGTAGAAAGTTAAAACGTGTCAAACAAGTATCATTTTGTCATTTCGAAGATAAATTGCTTGAATAAAAGATTAGAAACAGGAATTCAAATGAGCTTAACTGCCAATGGTCGTTCGAGTGTATATTTACTCTAGGTAAAATGTTTTCAGAAATAGTTCGGTCCCATGGTGACTAGCGACGCGGTGGTCGACATCACAGAACCGGCTTGCTTCTTCCCTTGGGACTTTGGTGTTGATTGTACGACTCTCCTTTTAGGAACGAAAATTTCGTAATAAAAATTAATTAGAAATTAAAAGGAAGTTCCTCTTTCCAGTAATCAAGCAAGGGAATTGAAGTGTGTTTAGGGTAACTATTTGTAAAGAGGCTATAACAATAATTATCATAGCCCAGGGCTGTCAACCCCCAAATCTTCAAATATTGAGAATTGATGGGAAGGGATCATAAATGACGTCATAACAACATGATGCCATCGCTAGGATTGTAACACTTGATCTGATTGGTTTATTTCCAACCAATCGTATTATTGCTTATATCATAGTGGCTATGCCTGCAAGAATGACAGTTTGTTGGAGTTAACGAGGAAAAAGTCTTAATTTTGTTATTCACGTTAACAGTAAAATAGTCAAACAACTCAAAGAAATATTAAAACTTTATTGTTGTTAAAGTCGGGTCTCACAAGAAACGGCTGAATTGCGGCTATTGTCCGGGAGATTTGAGACTGGGAGATGATATGGTCCAAAATCTGGAGTATCCCGGATTATCGGGGAGAGTTGTACATGCATGTCAGTCCTGATAGCCTGGTACTAACAAATATATAAATGGTCTCAATTCCAGTATTTCAAATGAAAGCCATTAAGTCTGGAATGTTAACTAAACATATTTTTTGAGGCTCGGTCTAAAAAGTGTTGGGCTTCAACGCTCGATTTTAGTGTTTTTGGTTTTTAAAAACCTGAATCTTGCAGCCGTTGTCAAGTAAAACGGGCGAAAAATTTTAGCCGTTAGCCGTAAAAAATATTAATCGCTAGCCGTAAAACAGCCAAAAATATTAATCGCTAGCCGTAAAACAGCCAAAAATATTAACCGTTAGCCGTAAAAGTCACCACCCCATTAAGACCCTCTATTATATAATGCAACAACTGCGAAGACAGTGCATTGCGAATTTGCAAACCCGGGTCAGATTCCAGATTCTATTCTATGTTTCTGGGCTGGAATCCCTGTCGATAAACCCCACAATACTCCCCATCGATAAGTCAGGATAACAGCTCTCTATTTTTGCATTTTTCTGAAGAAACAGTCGCGTAACGCAGTAAACCGGCCTGGAAGTGATCAAAAAACCGTACCGGAAATCAAGTACCGAAACCTGCCGATTTCACCGATGTTTCAAATTTGTTTGCATTTGGAAAATAAATAGGCTGTGAATCGTCAACACTTTCCCTTGCAAATTAAATACTTACAAGCAAGTGTGGCCGGTGAAAATTTTTGCCTCTTTTGTTAGAATGAGGCGTGAAAAAGGCGTCATGACTTCACTGCAGAACTATGTTCGCGCTTTTGTGATCATGTGATTCTATGAATAGAAATTGCACAACAGGCAGCGCGCAAAAAAACTTCAAGAGAAAACGGTACAGCTGCTAAAAAAATGCCTCCAGCTGCGTCGAGAAAACGAAACGGTCTGTTTAATATTTTTCCTTCGAACTTACCTTTGGTGTTTTTCACAGTGTACGCGTGACATGTTGCTTCCGGTTTGAGAACGTGCGTGAATGCTGTACTGACGACGCCGGCTAACAGGAACCAGAGAGAATAGCCGTTTTCTCTCTAGAGACGAACAAATCGTCTGGACGGACAAATTGACTGAAAATGGCAATTTTGCGACATATCAGGAAGATCAGAACTGCAAGTTGGCTTTACGGCAATTGGATAGTGCTAAAGGGAGAAACTTATCGTTTTAGGCGTGTTTATAAATGTTCGTCGATTTAATTCTATCTACAAATCAATTTCCAAAATTCTCGACTATGACACGTCAGTGGGGGGTACATTAGTCGACAAATGAGGAATGTGTAATTGTTTGTGCTTTTCGCTTTTCTTGTCTTTATATTTATGGTGTATTCACACAAAGCCATGCATGCAAACGTTTGTCGTACATACGCCTACTACAATTTCAGTACAATCGCTTACTGTTTATACCAAGAAAATGAAGTTTATTAGGACTGAAAACGCAACAGTTTTATAGCCATAAAATCGATGACCTGGAAATACAAATATTTGTTTGAGGCAGGAGAGAACTCTTCAAGGTGAAGAAATAGATGAAAACATAAAACGACTGCAAATGGCTTAAATACGAAAATATATACTCTGACGGTCGGGAAAGGTGGAGAACCAAATATCGCTGCACTGCAACACGTAAAACATGAAAAGTGGAAAATATTGTCACGCGTTTCGTTGTGACATGCCCAATCAGACATTGCGATCAGTTACTGGCGGGTCACATGCTAGACATATGGCTTGTACCAACAAGCAAAAGGGATCGGTGAATGTTCCGAGTTTTTTTAAGCGCGAAAGGAAAGCTTACATGATCGTCTTAAACTGTGTCGAAGGAATTTAAATTCCATCAAGCCGCGCACGAATGCAAAACATGCAATGCTCCAGAACACAATCGCTGAACAAAGAGATATTTGTTATATTGTTTGAAAAGAAACTCTTCCGCGAAAAGCCCTATATAACAAAAGATTTCACGCTTTCAGTCAAACGACATGACAAATACAATGTAACCGGTTTTTCTTGTCGCAGAACCCAGTCTTTGTTGCCAGGCAACATACCTTGCCCAGGTCCCTGCGGAGATCTCTCCTTACGGTCTCCCCCAAGAGAATAGTTGTTCATGCGACATTGAAAGGCCGTTGGGTTCACGCTACTTTTCTCTTTCTATTTACCCGCAATCTTCGGGCTTGTAACCGTCAACTTTCAGGCCTTGTTGCCTTTTCCGTATAGCTGAACGTATTTACCTAGGGATTTTTTCGTATTTATTCTTTGGTAGTTTCAGTTTTCAAAGCTGCCTTTCTGGGATTTTGATTCTACTCGCCTGCTTCTGGAGGAAATTGTAAACTGTGTGATTTAGCCGTCTTGTTGATAACAATTATGGACGACTCCTTCACTTCTTCTTTTGGTCCGACCTAACATTTGTCGTCTGTGTTGCTGCTGTAAGGTACAGGAGTCACGTCCTTGCGTGGTCGAGGAGGAAACCGTGAAACTCACTTGGGATGTGATCCAAAGAATGGAGCACTGCAATTCTTGCAATCCGGTCGTCGTCGTTGTATGGCGCCAATGTATTGGACTATTTATCCTCTTTAAACATTTCGCTCTTGGCTTCTTCTAGCGTTCAGACAAACGTTATGGAGAGTCAAGCAGAAGAACTCACAAAGGAAGAGCCTACAAAGCGGGAAAAACATGTACAATTTGATGTCGTCACCGACGATGAACCAAGATTTGAACAGCTAGTGGATGGAGCCGCTACTAAACTCTCTGTCAAGACAGCGGATCGAGAGAAAACTGTTGGCCTCGGGGCGGAGGAAAAAGCAGTCAGCGTAAGCCCTGACGGTCGGTTCCTCAAATTTGATATTGAAGTTGGGAGAGGATCATTCAAAACGGTTTACAAAGGTTTGGATACGGAAACAGGAGTTGCTGTAGCATGGTGTGAACTTCAGGTACTTCGCGATTTGTAGGGAATTTTATTTTATCCTCTTTTATGACTTTTGTAAACTTTTTGAACTCCCTAAAAGGTATTCTCAGAAATAGTAAACTTGGCTAAGCTTTAATTTTTTTTTTCAAGGATAAATACTCGAAAGCCGAGCGGGCGAGATTTAAAGAGGAGGCTGAAATGCTAAAGCAATTACAACATCCGAATATCGTGAAATTCCACGACTCTTGGGAAACAAGACTACCGAATAAAGAGAAGAAACGTGTTATTCTGGTCACAGAGCTAATGACCTCAGGCACGCTAAAAACGTAAGTAGATTTACGAAGGTGTGAGTAACTGCAAATGAATCAAATCTCTTGCCACGATTCATGTGTTGAGCTCCTTGGTTGCATGGAAAGGAGGCACAGGATGTGACGAAATTTTCCTGCGATGTCTAAATTTTGAATGAACGGACAAACAAAGCCACGTTGTTTTACCTGTACTCACAGTATTTTGCTGTCGGAGTTTGATTTCTTTTTTCAGTCACCTTAAAATAGCGAGGTTTTGTGCTCCTTTCGTTTGTTTCGTGGAACGGTTTTGATGGAGTATATAGTTTCCGGTGGAACTTTCTTTTGCACAGTGTCTTGCAAAAAATTCGTCAGATTTAGCTTTTCACAGACGATTCGATATTATGGTGAATTTTTAATAAATTCGATTTCTACGAATCTTTTATTTCCAGAAGGCGACCTATCTACAATTTTATTCCTTTTCCTTGCACTGAAATGCGCTTCAAATGTTTGCCTTTTCACACCAATCGTCCAGTTATCCCCTAAGTCCTTAAACGTACAGTATTGGCGGTCTAATATGGTTCACTTTGTATGTTCATGGTTTTGTTTTGTTGATTCTATGCGCAGACTACAAGACTATATAGGGAAATACAATTGAAGCGATTGCGTTTGACTTTCAGTTGTTACACGTTATCTTGAAGTCATTTTAGGGTTGATCACAATGTCTTTTCGATGCCTTTTGTTCGTCATCGCGAATGTCCGTTCCTTGTAGTTTCTAGTTTCAGTCTTAAGATTTGCTTAAACGCATATAGTCAAGATTACCAGGCACGGACAGTTACCACATAGCAATAGTTAAAAGCTACGAAATCCGTGGTATTTTCGCTGCTGCAGAGCTGTGCAGTTCTCGCATCAAACACTATTGGCTGTAAACTACAAGTGTTTGTACTAGATACCTTTCAACGATTCAACTGTTCTTAAAATTTCTGCTTTATCGTTATCCCCGAGAACTGGAATATTGCAAAAGCTTTCTATTTGACTTTGGCGCCAGACGACTTATTGAAATAAACCATGACCAAAAGGATTTTTCGCACTTCTCCACAGTAGCTATGCGAACTAGACACATTGAATTGCCATAATTGTTTTTAGTCGAAAATTTGTCCCATTTGGGATGCTGATAAGGTCATGATTTTGCTCTTGAGATAAACCATGTAGAATTTCGTGTATTGGAATGTCGCTGAGACATTCAAATTAGTTGATGTCACAGTTTAAGTCTATTGTAGTTGTTCACCTTTCCGGCGCTGATATTAATTTTAAAATTTCTGCTGCCTTTTAATAGACCAATTAGATGGAATTCTTGTGGGTTGGACTACACAACACTTTGTCTTCCCCAAATACACTAAATAAATGTCATTTTGTGATTCATTTTCTGAATCTTGTGGCTTTTGTGTTTCTGTGAGGATAAAATAGTTAATTGATCATATTACTCTTTGCTCCAAATGTTACTTTTACAAAGCCAATGCAGAGTTGTTGATTTTGAACTTGTGATTCTCTATTTTGTGCATGTCACAATGTCTGACGTAGCGACTGTTGTAACGGAGTAACTAATTTCTTTAGGAAAACTAAAGCTTTAACCTGTCTATAACTCTATTCCATCATGCATTATTTTGACCCATTACCTTTGTTTTGTTTGACCAAAACAGCTATTTGAAACGCTTCAAAGGAGTCAAGGAAAAGATTCTGAAGAGCTGGTGTCGGCAAATCTTAAAAGGCCTACTGTTCCTTCATACAAGGACACCACCAATCATCCATCGTGACTTGAAGTGTGATAACATCTTCATCAATGGAACTACTGGTCTGGTAAAAATTGGAGATCTTGGACTTGCAACCTTAAAGAAATCTTCATTTGCCAAGAGTGTGATTGGTAAGAAACTGTTTCACTTGCCAGTCAGTTTGTTTTAGACTTGAGGTTTACATTCTGTTACTTTATTCCCAGCTATTAAAAAAATGCACATGCCAAGGCAATCTGCCTAAGACAAAAGTAAACAAAGGCTGCATTGGAATTATACCTTATTACTGTGATTCCTTGGTTCATGTTACCGGTAGTTCTTGCTTTTTGTATTATTGTTCAGTAGAGTATATGCCACAAACTGTAGTTCTGCAGCTTTTAGTTTAACAGATTTGTTAAAACTGACTTATGACTATCTCGAATAACTGATTCTCTTATAAACAGGGCCATTTTATTGTTCTTGAAGCAGTAATAACATTTACATAACTTTTTCTCTCACTTGAGACTGTTTGCAGTCATAAATATGACCTTGTTTAGATCCTTCAGTAATTATATGTATTTAGTAGAAGTCTGATAATAAATCATGGGCCATTGCAATGTTTACCATTAAATGTGAGCTGCCAAAGAGGGGCATGAAGAATGCTCCAACATGAGTCAGGGTTTTCAATGAGAACTGTAGTAGCAGGAGAATTGTGTAAAGTAACTGGAGAATAGCACTCCATGTCTGAAATTAAAACTAGCTCAGGCCATCTAAATTTGGCCGGAGAATTCTTTGAAGTAGCCGGGGAATTCTTTGTAGTAGATGGAGAATTCTCCAATCTGCGATACCTAATGAACACCCTGACGAGTTTACTTGGAATTGCTTTTCCAGTGTTTTTATGGGAACAATTTTTATTTTAAAATAAAATAATGATTTGGGGATTTAAGTAAAGGATCATAGGCCATAAATAATTAGTGGACTGTCTGTTATCCAAGCCTTGGTCAGGTAGAGTAAATGGAGTAATGGATGGGGTGGTCTATCACTGGTGTAAACCACATTTTATTGAGACCTTGCTCATCACAGACAAAACCTTATGCAAGTACTCATGACAAGCAATTGGAACAATTTAGACCCCTTTTTAAAATCAAGCTGTTCAGTTCAAGTTTTTAAACGTATCTTAAAGAGTAAGCTTTTAGACAATTTTGTAAATACTCCCTAAACTTCATTTATTTTTAGTATTTTTGGCGACTATAAAGTTTAGATGATGTTGTAAATGTTTTTAAATTTGTTTAATTTTGATTGTGTAGTTATTAGTAACTTAGTAATTTAAGTAATTGTTCCTGAAAAGCCCCATTGGGGAGGTAACAATAAAGTATGTATGTAAGCAAACTACCCTGCATTAAGATAGTTTGAGCACATAATCGTTGACTGGTGACAGACTTTCCTTGTGCTCTACATGGTATTAGTTATTTAACAACTATTCCACAAGTGTGCATTGAATATGAGATGGTAATAGCCAATGATGCGCATAGCGCCAGGTTGGCTATCAGCAATCTTGTATACCAATGCAATGCAATGCATATCAATCTCATAAGTGTGAATGGAATAATTGTTTTATTAAACTTTAGACAATTCTGGACATTTCAATCATTGCGAATATTACAAAAATAATAAGAAGGCCGTGTGAAATCACATAATTTTTCAGCTTAGCATCACTTTGCATAATCGTTTTCCATATATGGTCAAAACAATGTATATGATCTGATAACCAAGATTGAGCGAGCCAATAAGAAGGCTAGAAATGCAATATTTGAGGTTGAAAATTTAATGATGTACAATGAAAAATGTTAAAAGTAATATCTTACAAATATCTTACAAACCTTGTTTTATCAGCTTGTACTGAAGGCTACTGAGTCCTCTGTTCCCCTAAGAGCCACAACCTTCCCACTTCTTGCTTGGGCAAGAAATCTGAGTGGAAAAAAACTTGGTTTAGTATCTTACAGCACAGACCTTACATTTAGCTAGTAAGATACCAGTATATCCAAATGAAAATTGTTTTTATTATAGGCACTCCTGAATTTATGGCTCCTGAAATGTATGAAGAACATTATGATGAATCTGTTGATGTTTATGCTTTTGGCATGTGCATGCTGGAAATGACGACACTGGAGTATCCTTACATGGAATGCCAGAATCCTGCACAGATCTATCGGAGAGTTGTCAGTGTAAGTGTAATATGTGATATAAGCTTCTTAACTACACACAGCATTAGAATGCTGCTGTATATGTTTTTTGGTAGTTTCTGATAGAAAACATTTTAATATCAATAGAAATGATAATAATAATATTAGTAATGATAATGATAATGTTAATGATAGTAATAAAAGTAATAACAGTAATTATGGTCACGTTATTTAAATGCTGGCTGGGGACAATATGAATATAGAAATGACCACTGCAAATAGAACACAAATTTCAGTTAGAATTCCTACCTGTGGCAGCCTGACCAGTTGGTTATCTCAGTATTGCATCTAGGTTTTACTGGGTAGGGGTCCTCTGGACCCCTTGGACAGATATTTGGGGGTCAGACTAGAATTTTGGGGTCCTATCGTAATAAATATTGATATTGATCACCTCTCAATTTGATGACCTTAAATGATGTTGCTGATTAAAATTCTGTGAAACACTATCAAGAACAATTTATTGCTTTCAATGTCAACTTTTATTTACTTCTGAAAGCTTTACAATAATTGAAGTCTTTGTAATTATTTAATGACATTTGAAAATGCCTCCAGAAAGCTTTGTGCTGTTGTTCTGGAAGTGTATGTGCAGTCCCCCCTGCTGGCAGGAGAGCCAGATCTTCACAAACAGGCAAAAACGAAAGTAAAGACAAGAAGAAAATTCAGTGTCCCCCATTTTTAAGACTGCAATTACCAGGCCGAGAAAATGTTGCTTCAGTCCCTTTGGTTACGGCTCCCTTAAAAGCTTTTGTCATGAGAAATCAGAACTCAAAAAAGACAAAGCTAATGAACAGGAAAACTCTCTAATTGGTAACAATTGTGCTAAAGAAAGAAGGATTAATTAAAAATGAATGTCAAGGAAGTCAATCTCTACGTAGTGAGAGATCGGAAGATCCATCTTCGTCACAAAGTAAGCGGTCTTCATTGTGACATTATTGCCTTTTCCTGATGGCTCCAAACGTTCTCGGTTACAGCATTCATGCATCAGTGAAGGTCATTAGCTCCTGTGGCAGTGCGTTGTTCATTGCAGCTGGCATGGGGCTCCCGTGTTGATCTTCGGAAGTTTGTTGTTTTACACGTAGCAAGCGGAATGTTTTTCTTGTCGATACAACTGGAGAAAAACATTTCCATTCTTTGAAGTCGAGCCATTTGAAATCGCTGAGCTACTGGCGGCAAAATGACTTGTAGACCTTAACTTCAGGGACCGATTCTGAACTTAGTTTGCTGGCTTTTCACTTTACACTAGGTTGTTTACCAAACAACATTGACAGCATCATCTTCAGGATTTGAAAATTATGTGAAATGTTTTACTTTCATGTTAGACTGATGCTTAAAACAAAAATACATCAAACAGAGTTCTCTCGTTGTTATGCATTTTCTTGATTGATCAGTCAATGTGAAGTATGTGAAAAATAGTTGCATTGTTAAGATAAATATAACAAGCATGCGGTTTATACGCTTAAATTGACAAATTTGCATATATTTCAAGCATGAAATTTGTGCGTTCACAAGGACCCCTTATATAGTAGTACTTTGGGGCTTCGAAATGCAAAATATTGCATCCCAGGATGCAATGATGTGCTCTGGATGCAACACTGCTATCTATAAGCATGGTAGATGATTTGACACTTGGAATGACTGTATTACACATCCAGCTAGATGTCATGACGGGAATTCAACCTGAGACAACCAGAGTTAAAGTCTGGCTGCCTAACTACTCAGCCGCATTGATGGCATTTTGCTTTCTAAATTATTTATGATGTTTTTTGTCATGCAATATGTACCTGTTTGGATCCTCTTAAAGTGTCATTGATTCTCGCTGAAATAACCTCCATTTTAAAATGTGATTTCTATGGTCCCTTAAGTCTGGTTTGTTGTTAAAAATATATTATAACATTGAATTTATAAGCATGGGCAATTTTTTTGATTCAACATTAATTTTCTTGTGCCTCATAAACATAAGGCCTGGAAAAAGATAACAGAGTTACTGTTTAAATGTTGCACTGCTCATGCAGGTCTTATGAAATTTTTCATAGGGAATCAAGCCAGAATGTTTGGAAAAAGTTGCATCCAAGGAGGTCAGAGACATTATTGATGGGTGCACACATCCCAAAAATGAAAGCAGGTATACAGTCAGTTCTTGAATATATGAGAATTCTGTGAGATGCACAAGTAAAGGCTTAATATGTAGCACTTTGGGAATGGAATGACACTGATTGATCATCGTAGTTATGTACACAATTTAAGCAGCTGTGAAATTAAAGCCTGAAAAAAATTCAGGCCTGAACAGGATTCAAACCCATAACCTCTGCGATACAGGTGCAGTGCTCTGCCAACTGAGCTATCAAGCCAACTTGGAGCTGGTCATGTTGTGGGTTCGTAATATACCCATAGATGGTGTAGAATGCTAGTGAATGTGTGACTGGGCACTGGATTTCATATACTAACGCTTTTCCATTAAACGGGTAAAAATAAACGGTTTGTAAATGGATAATAAACAGGTATTGAAAGTGTTTAATCGGTTCGCACATCCGTTTAAACGGTAGAGCAAAGTCCAAAAACAGATTCGGTAAACCGTTTAATGGCTGAGAAAAAATATACAGATAGCTCGAAATGTTAAACGGATGAAGTCGGGCTAAAGAACAGTGGGAAGCCACATAACGATCAGAAACCGTTGAGAATAATTATAAGAATTTCTCTTGCGGAACACCAACATTTCATACTAATACTTTTCAACTGACACCGATAGAAAACAAAGTGAATTACTCTCCTTCAATTAACAAAGAAAAGCAAAAAATCAAAGTCAAATTGTAAGGTCTTCACAACTTTATTACACTTCAATGATTTAATTTTTTTTACTGGTTGTGTTATCCACGGCCTTGTTGTTATGTTTGCTTAAGCTCCCTACTGAAGTTGCTTCATTGGGAGATACTAAAATAGTTATTCTCTTCAATCTCGGTGAATAGTGGCTTTAGAAATATTTACCTTGCTGAGCACTTCACAGCTCAGTTGATATTCTGCCACTATTCACCTTGATTTCTGAGAATAATAATTATTTGTTAAAGGTTAAGTATACGTTTTATCTGTTAGATACACAATTCAAGATATGGTTGGTCATCCATTCTTCCGAGAAGACTCTGGTGTGAAGGTTAATGTAGTAGAGGGTGAAACAGGTTATGCAGTCAAATTACTTCTTCTGTTGGCTGATCCAAAGAAGCGAAAGGACAAGCATAAAGAGAATGAGGGTATTCAGTTTGATTTCAATCTGGGAACAGATCAGCCAGAAAAAGTCACTCAAGAACTGGTAAGAGAATCACTTCTGTCTTGTCTTTATATTTAAGTTAGACATAATTATTTTTAACATGCTCTTTCTTTTTCAGCCAGTAAGGTTTTTTTATTGTGGGTAACTTATAGTTTACTAAGTACAGGTATCAGTATGGTTTGTCTTGATTATTAACAAATGGGTGAGTTTGATTCAAAGGTTTGTTTTTGCCACTTGAGGATTTGCAAGTGATGTTCTTGTTGAAGGCCCCAGTCTTGAGGTATTACCTTAAAAAGAAGAGCCATTTCTGAGTGTGGCTTGCAAACCCCATTGAGCAATCTCTAAACTAGAATTTTAATAAAACTTTTAAAACAGTGGAACAGAGAATTAATGGAAGTTGAACAGGCTTTGAAGGGAAGAGGTTAATGTTCATTGCTGCAAATGGACTGAGGAAGGTGGAGAGGTACAGTATTTGTGAACTGAGTTGGCATAGTTTGATAATCTGAGGTACGTACAAGAACTCACCATTCATTTCTTCATGTGTGCTCTGCACTGGGGCATGCAGTTTTGATAACAGCTATATCACTTAAAGGGTTATTGACTGTGAACACTTGAAATTGTTTAGTAGCTTGGTTACAAGTCTTGCTAAGTTTTGTTTTTTATTATTTTGTGCATACAATATGGCAGCACTAACTTAGTGGTATGGTATACAGTGTATTGTTGTATACATACCTCTTATTAACCGAGTTCAAGGTCCGTACTGTAAAATACGGACCAAGTTTTTTCCCGTCGATTTATGGCCCAAGCGCGAAGCGCGTGGGCCATAAATCGACAGGAAAAAAACGAGGATCCGTATTTTACAGTACGGACCGAGAAAACGAGGTTAATAAAGATATTTATTATATCTCTGGAGTCATTTTGGCGACCAAAACAAACTTTAGCGGGCCGTACAGTGAAGTACGGCCCGCTGTTTTTAATGACTTGCCTGTGTAAGGGTACATGGAAGCTTAAAAAAAAAGACAATAACCAAGCGGTTAGTATGTCCACGGACTAGGGCTTGAGCCATTGGTGTGAAGTCATGGCAGTAGTGTTTTTCTCAACAAGAAATTGTAGGTTGTTCATCAAAGTGCACCTATAAGTAAAATGAATGCACCTCACATTTCAGGTCATCACATTTGCTTCTGTGTACCCTTTAACAGCTGTTTGTAGGGTTGTATATTGAGTTAGGTGTTTTTTAACAGGTGCGTCAAGGCTTTATATATGATGAGGACCAGAAGGCAGTGACCAGGTCAATCAGAGATCGTATTGCCCATGTCAAACGCAGCCGTGAATTGAAGCGAGAGGCCGATGAGAAAAAGGGGAAGGAGAAGCAAGATGGAGATGAGCAAGCAGTAAGAGTGGAAGGAGAAGAGATTGAACGGGAGCAGTCAGCTGAGAAGGAAACTGAAAAAGATGACAAAGAAGAGAAGGAAGACAGTGAAGAAACTGAGTCAGTGTCTGCAGTATCATTAGCCAGACAAGACAGTTACTCTAAACGGATTCTGGATCCACTGGTACAGAGACTGGAGGGGATTGCAGAGTCTGTGACTCCAGCTTGTGGCAACAGCCCTCATGGAACTATTGATGACAGTTCAATAGCTGCTACTCAAGATGCTAGTGTTTCTGAAAAGGTATATATATGTTATTTACCGGGCGGGAGGTCCGCATCGGAAAAAAACTGTGCCCGAGGTCTTGAGTATGGCCCGAGGCCGAGTGCTGAGGGCCTTACTCAAGACCAAGGGCACAGTTTTTTCCCATTTGGACCAACCTAGACCAGTAAATAACATATTTATTTTTTCTGTTTGTTTGCTGTTTTCTGTCAATTTGCCGCGAATAGCGCGAATAAAAATCCGGACCGTGGTCCGTATCGTAAGAAGCTGGACCGGTTACGAGCACGCGATTAGCCAATCAGATACGAGGATTTGGGATTCCGGCCCGCTGAGATGCTTGAGAAAAAATAAATCTAGTTATTATCTTGAATCCTCTACCTTGTTTGGACTGATTCTTATTGTTATGGAATATAAATTATTTTTAGTCATTGTGGATGGTGTAGTTGTTATGTAGACTTCTACAGGGGTTGACTGGTTGCAGTGCACTGTTATATAGGGTTGTTGGTGTGGTCTGATTGATGCATTTCAATTCTGCTATGCTTCTTGCCTGTTGTTGTTTTCCTCAGGGTTAGGGTGATTTTGTTTGTTTGTTGGCATGAATGCTTCCGAAATTGAAATTGGAGACAAGTGCTTGCAAAAATAAAATGGGATACTCTTATCCATTAAAATGTACTCCCAACGAAATAAGAAAATGCAAGAAAACGTGAAAAACTTATGGTGAAGACAGCCTTCTTAGCTTGCTGTGCCAGTTGCAGCTGTAGTTTATGACATCATTTGCCAATGTTAAGAGCTCAGACAAGGGAAAAGATTATGTTGTTTGTTGACTAGGCTATCAACTAGACTAGTTGAGGACTGACTGTTGAGTAGACTAGACTATTTGTATTTGCACTAAACCAAGTCACCTGAACAGTGAACAGCAATGACAGCAAATGCAAGTTTTCTATTGTAAATTCTACAGCTGGTTTCCACAAAAGGGTTAGAATGTACGTGTATTACATGGATGTGGATGTTTCAACTTCCAGATAACAGGAACTAA
Source organism: Ricordea florida (assembly GCA_949710005.1). Lineage (NCBI taxonomy): Eukaryota > Metazoa > Cnidaria > Anthozoa > Corallimorpharia > Ricordeidae > Ricordea > Ricordea florida. Next base: position 17,806,619 of record OX453285.1, on the reverse strand, counting down.
ACCTGACACATTAGAGTCTGAGGTGATACCTGAAACTCCCAGTGGATTAGATGTTAATATTGTCACACCCATGATGGTATGTTCTGTCATTTCTTGTAAGCTAAATAATTTGTTATATACCTAGACTTTTCCTCAACAAAACGGGCACTGTGATTGGTTGATTCTTGGTCACATGCCCCCGATCAAATTCAAATGTATCCCAACTGGGATACAATTACGCAGTTGTTGCTCGCGTGCCAGTTGTGCCGTCTTTATGTGTTTTTTTTTTTTGTTATATTTTGTTCAAGGAAAATATATAATAAAGCACTTAACGTATAGTCCCTCAGAAAACTAGTTAGTTTTGTTTAGTGTTCAGGACTCTCAAGAAAACAAAACTGTTTCCCTCGGGACCATTCATTACGTGTATAGTGTACAGCAGGGTTTTAACTAGAATTTAGAGTGTGTGTATGATTGAATACCAGTAGTTGATGTTTGATGCGCAGAAGGAAAACATTTTATTATTCCAAATTCTTTGGAGCAAGTGCACGGTACTTGCTGTAGCCAGCGCAGTGTGGTGTACATGTACATGTAACAGCCAACGGAAATCCACCAGTTTCTGTCTTCTGTTGACAACCCCAATATACAGGTGTAAGGTATTGGGTCCTTAATAAAAGCATTTCAGAAAACTGGACCAGAGAATGTTTGTGCTCCAGGTTCTCAAACTAGGGCTTCTGGCTTGTTGAAGGAAAAAATAAATTGTGAGTCACATACAATGTCACTACACTATAAGTGTGTCCTTTGTAGATAGAAAGAATCACTGGTCTTATGACTCAGAATGCAGTAATTATCAGTATTTTGTTCAGCGTAATATTACTAAACTCTGGTAACAGTTAGCTTTTCAGACTTCAGATCACGGGATATACTTTTAGCTAGGTCTCCTTTATTTTTGTGCGGATGCATGTACATGCAGGTTTAAGAAGGGATTTGTGAGAAAGCAGTATGATAGAGGAGCTTGCATGCGTGTCTCTTAAATCTCAGTGCTTGCGTCCTAGAGTTGGACGCAATTCTGATTACCTGAGTTCATTGCTTTATGCTGTATCTTTCCCAATTTCCTCTATGCTGGTTGAACTCTCGCCATTGAAGTGTTCTTTTGTTCCTCAGTTTTGATAGACTGCAATGATAAGGATGAATTTTCATTAATGTTAATTTTTTGATGATAGATTTTTGCTACATATTTTGACTTCTTTATATCTGAAACACTGTAGCTGTAAGAAGCAAGTGGTAAAAAATTTGTTGTTTGTTATCCTTAGGAGATTGAACCAATGTCATCATCAGCTCTGACAACGCCCACAGAAACAACTTCCAACACTCAGGTATCTGATGTTGGCTCCAGTTCTTCTGGTTATATTTCCAACACATCATCAGTTTCATCTGTGTCATCTGTCCCACTGGTGTCAGTATTAACTGAAGTACCCACTGTCCCTGGTGCTGGTCTTCCAGCCACTACCAGTAATCAGAGCTCCACAGCAAACACACCCCCATTGGCCATGGCCGGTAGTACAGCAACATCTGAGAAGAAGGACAAGCCAGGCGGAAAAGGAGCCAAGAAGGAAAGATTACCAAAGATTCAGTTAAAAAGAATAGTAGGGTCGCCTGAGGGGACCGTTGTGGAATGCTCTTTTGACACTTACAAGAATGCTCGAATCACTTTCAGGTTTGGAATTGATGATGATGAACCAGATGAAGTTGCTGCAAACATGGTATGCTTGAATGGTTTCTTAAGCCTCTTCCTTATCGGCAATGTATTCTTAAGCGTAGTTACATTGTCAGTTGTAATGATGATGGTAGGGACATTTTAAGCTTGAACACAATCATCCATACGTTATAAGCATGTTATTCTGTTCTTTGTGGGACTCACATTTTACTTACATGTACTGTGACAGCAGGGCAACAAAAAGCAGCGGTCATTGGCTGACCAAAATCAGCTCATGTCCGACGAATATCCCAATATATTGTGGTCAGACATGTCTGTTTGGACAATTTTCTTCATGTTTTGTTTAATAGTAAAGATGAATAAAATTCGACCTCCTTCTTTTTTGTGATGAGTTTAATTTAGGTTATGCATGCTTTTGCAGGACACTGAAATGAAGAGTGGTTGTGTTGTATATGCACGATACTGGTGTGGGGTTTTATGCCACTAGAAAATTTTCACTCCAACATAGAAATCTTGTGACCTTGCTGTAGTATGACTCACCTGTATTCTGAGTTTATGTTGTGATATCATGTAAACAAATACAGAGCCCAGGGCTCGAGACTATTGGCTTCTAACAGGTTTAATTTAGTAGCCAAAACACAATTTTCACTGGCCAAACTTGTCATGTGCAGTTTCAGTGATTTGTTTTACAAGAGTGGTTGAGAACAGACTTACCTAAAAGAAAACAATTTCAACCCTCACAAACATAACATCCACTTTAGTTTAATACTCTCATTGTCGATTATATCATATTGATTTAGTGAACTTGTGCCAGAGTGAAAGTTACCCTGCTTTCATGGAACCAGAGAGGCTACATCAAGGCTCTAGATATTATATGATTGTGCTTGTGTTTATGCTTCTGCCACTGCTCTCCTCACTATAACTGTATACTGAATTGTATTTTTGCATAATAGTATCCAGGGTGATCATTGGGCATCGCAGATCGGAGAATTCTCCGGCTACTACAAAGAATTCTCCGCCTGCTAAAAAGAATTCTCCAGTCAAATTTAGATGGCCTGAGCTACATGTAGTTTTAAATTCAGACATAAAGGGCTTTCAGAATATTCTCCTGTTACTTTACACAATTCTCCTGCAGCTACAATTATTATTGAAAACCCTGAGCATCTATTGTCGGCTTGTGTTCTTGTCTTGAGTGTTGATTGGGATTAAATGAGATGTTTTAAATTTTTTTTCAATTACTAGCCAAAACATGAATAAATCTTTGGTTTGTATCGTTAAATGTAGACAGTGAAGGGTATGGGCTGTGTATAGCTCAATTTGTTTAAATGGCTTTGTTTTGGTAGAGCGCCCTTTCTTTTAGAAGATTCCCTCATTTGTTCTCCTCAAGCTTCTATTTTCTCACCCTGGCAGACAAATGTAGATCATCAATGGCCTTTGTCAAATATACATGACATGTACAGTTCAGATAGTGGTGATATGGCTAAATTTGATTCCCGCTTCAACATAGTAGAAATTGTGTTTGTTTATACAGTGAAATTTATGTAATTTTGACACTGAAAATATTATGATAATACATTTTCAAGGAACGTGAACTGTAATAATAACAGTACAGCAATGAAAAAATGCGTTACAAAGGTTGGGCAAAGATTTCAGAGCCATGTACAGTCTCAAAAGTAGAAGTATCACCGTAAAAAATCATCTGTGAAACATTTTTGTGGACATGTTTTGTGTTATCCGGCTTTTATGAATAATACAAATGTTATGCTTGGCAAGTATTTGTTTACTTGGCGCACATTTTCTTCATGCAGATGGAGGCAGGTCATTTGCAAGAATGTAACAAGGAACTGTTTGAGGACCAGCTCCGTAGAATAATTGTGGAGGCCAATGATAGACTCCAGAAAGCTAAAAGCCTGCCAGGTGGTGAAGGCTCTGTTGAAAAGACTGTCTTGGATCATCAACCGGTATGGGCTTCTGTTAACAGTAGTAGAATATTCAAATTTTCATTGAAGTGTAGGTAAATTGAATATCAGTTCTACTTGTTGCAAAGTAAGTTTATTAGTCGGGCAACCGACTATAGGTTTACACTCGAGTTTCATCGCAAATCGCAGTCACGTGCAATGGGGAATATCGCAGACGCGTAATACGGGCGCAAACGTCTTTCAACGATGTCGAAGTCGATGGCGAATATGATGAAAACAAATGGTGTCATCTGTTCTACGCTCAAACATACAGACCCACTCTAAACGATGGCGTGTGTAATGAGCGTATATTTCGAAACGGGTCTTTCCGCGAACTGAAAATAGCAAAAGAATCAAATGATTTAGCGAATGACTCATTAGAATCAAACCAGAAATCAAAGTAGTTACCAGTGAACAGAAAATGTGGACAGAGTGGCAGAAGAGCGTTTGCGATGAAACTCGATGAAACGACAACAAAGGTGCCACGTTGGAAACCAGGACCTTGGTGCCCTTAGCATTTCTTTTTTTGGACCACTCCGCACCATAAGTGGTCAACACTCATAACAGCGCGTCTACCTGTTGTCCGACTTACGATCTTAGATCGTCTTGTTTCAGAGTAAATGTGAGCTCATTGCTATTGTAAGTACTTGCTTCCTATGAAACTTTCTGTGGAACATTTCAACCTGTTGTGGTAAGAATGTCCTTTGGTCGTATGGAGGATATTACCTGGCCGCTTGGAGATACGAAATTTCTCTTCGAGTGTTGAAAAATATTTCACGAGTGAGCGCAGCGAACGAGTGAAATATTTTTTCAACACGAGAAGAGAAATTTCGTATCTCCAAGCGGCCATGTAATGTTCTGTTTATTTTATAGATACTGGTGAAATTTCCACATAAAACAACTTCGACAAATCTTCCGGGATGTTGTACCAGCTCGGAAAAAATATCGATGTGAAAATTTGGCAGCTCATCGAGAGAGTCAACGGTAACCGTACCGCCTTCGCACCTCGAAGCCATGTTTTGAATAAAATTTCAAAAGAACCGGCCGCGCGTCTGAGCGGGAAGCTCTCTTGTAATTGGTTAATCATGTTGGTGACCATGGCGACACCAATATCCTCACACGTGATAAAAAGGATGTCTTCACTGCGCGCCATGAAGATATGATTTCTTAGTAAATGGAAAAATCCTGGTATTTCATCAGTATCTATATAATAAATGTCATTCTCTTCAAAATTTTCTTTTAATACTTGCCAAAGTTTCAAAATTGCCAGAAGAATTTTACTATTATCCAAAACAAAACCCTTTTTTTTTCAAGTATTGTGGGGATAGTTTCTAAAGAAACTGGTGCTGCGTCGGTGGGAAATTGAAACACAAGAAATTGGATAAATCAAACGAGTTGATTAAGTAAGTTATACCACCGTAAGGTGAGTGGGAGGTGCTGACGTTTCGAGCGTTAGCCCTTCGTCGGAGCGAATGAGAGGATTGTGGGTTACGTACAATTTATATAGAGAAGTTTGGAGTCATGCTATTGGTGGAACCATAGCAATGTGTGAATGGAAGTGAATAAATTAGATGAATGATTAAATGAATGAGAAACGTTCGCTGATACCGTGGGGATTAAGAGAACCGAGCTGGAAGATAAACTTCTGTTCTAGGTTTTTACGGCTTTCCGTGTTGCCCTGATGCACGGAAAGGCCACATACTGCCATGTTGTGAGTTGAGTGGTTAGGTAGATTAAAGTGTCGCGCTACAGGTTTCGATGCATCTTTGTCATTTCGTTCGACGTCACGTAGGTGTTCGCGGAAACGGTCACCTAATCTCCTTCCGGTCTCGCCGATGTATATCTTCTTGCATAAGGTGCATTTTATGCAATAGATAACATTGGCAGAAATGCATGTGAAACGGTCGGTGATTTTAAACGATCGTTTAGGTCCTGCTATTTTGTCTGTGTTATAGATGAAAGGGCAAGTTTTGCATCTTTTGCGTGTGCAGTTGAATGTGCCAGGTGATTCGTCTGATTTTAGTGTACTTCTAACTAAAAAATCGCTTACGTTTTTGTTACGTTTAAATGAGATGAGTGGTGGTAGTGAGAAGATGCTGCCTGTTTCGTTGTCATTCTGAAGTAACTTGAAGTTCTTCAGAATGATGTTCTTAACAGGTAGGTTGAGTGGGTGAAAAGTGAGTGTGAACGGTATTCTCTGGTTCTCTTCCTTTTGTGACGTTTGTGATGCTGAGTGTTGGTCAGTTGTTTGGGCGCGTTGTTGAGCTGTCTTCACAACAACGCGCCCAAACAACTGACCAACACTCAGCACCACAAACGTCACAAAAGGAAGAGAACCAGAGAATACCGTTCACACTCACTTTTCACCCACTCAACCTACCTGTTAAGAACATCATTCTGAAGAACTTCAAGTTACTTCAGAATGACAACGAAACAGGCAGCAGCATCTTCTCACTACCACCACTCATCTCATTTAAACGTAACAAAAACGTAAGCGATTTTTTAGTTAGAAGTACACTAAAATCAGACGAATCACCTGGCACATTCAACTGCACACGCAAAAGATGCAAAACTTGCCCTTTCATCTATAACACAGACAAAATAGCAGGACCTAAACGATCGTTTAAAATCACCGACCGTTTCACATGCATTTCTGCCAATGTTATCTATTGCATAAAATGCACCTTATGCAAGAAGATATACATCGGCGAGACCGGAAGGAGATTAGGTGACCGTTTCCGCGAACACCTACGTGACGTCGAACGAAATGACAAAGATGCATCGAAACCTGTAGCGCGACACTTTAATCTACCTAACCACTCAACTCACAACATGGCAGTATGTGGCCTTTCCGTGCATCAGGGCAACACGGAAAGCCGTAAAAACCTAGAACAGAAGTTTATCTTCCAGCTCGGTTCTCTTAATCCCCACGGTATCAACGAACGTTTCTCATTCATTTAATCATTCATCTAATTTATTCACTTCCATTCACACATTGCTATGGTTCCACCAATAGCATGGCTCCAAACTTCTCTATATAAATTGTACGTAACCCACAATCCTCTCATTCGCTCCGACGAAGGGCTAACGCTCGAAACGTCAGCACCTCCCATTCATCTTACGGTGGTATAACTTACTTAATCAACTCGTTTGATTTATCTAATTCCTTTTTTTTTTCAGTTGCCCTTTATAGTTTGGTTTAAATATTGAGGTCCAAAAATAGTATTGCTTTAAAATTTGTTTCCTGACTAGGCAGGGAGACAAAAAATTGTGTAGGTTCAAATTGTAGTTCAAATTCCAGGCTCAGTGATTCTCGGCGAATAATTGTTAATTATTATGTGGGTGTGTGTGTGTGTGTGCATGTTTGTGGGGGGGGGGGGATACTAAATTTGGAGTTCTCTATAAAGGGGGGGACCCAAAAAAATTGAGCATCACATTATTTTCCTTTCCACCAGCCACACCCCCCTCCCCTCCCTGTAAATAATGACTGGTCCCTAAGTGTGAGTTCAAGAGGGCTGGATATTGGCCATGCTCTGGTTTTCGTTTTTATTGACAAAGAAGTATATGTAGCCAAAGTTAATTAGAACATGTAAGGGAACTAGGCCAGTATCCTGTCACCTCGACCAAAGAAGCTTTTTCATTAAAAGATTTGTTTTAGAGCCATTTCACTTGGTTTTACGGGACAAAGGGGGGAATTCCCATCAGGCAAGGTTGGTCCATTTCCTTGCTTGGGTAGCCAATCAGAGGTCGGGATTCGCCTCATGTTTGCCTGTTCGCGGGACTAGTCATAATATGAATGATTGTTTGTATACTTTGCCATACCTGCAATGAAGATAAAAACATGTGCAGAGATTGTTATGGTGGTGACCATGTACACATGTATCTATACCCAAATTTCTGAGCAGGTACAGGACATTATAAATGAAATTCCTCGCTGTTTCCCTCTTGTTGCTAAAACAACTTGTTTTAATGCTTTTAGACACTGGAAAGCCCTAATCCCAGAGAAGTTCCCTTCTTTGTGGAGACAACACATTCAGCTGAAGAGACAGTTTGTGTTCAGCAAGAAAACTATTCCTCCGGCGTGGAGATTTCTCAAGCAACTGAGAAAAGACAAGTGTCTGAACAAAAAAGTGACACACCTGAACAGCAGCCACCTCAAACATCTTTAGCACCAGTAAAGATAGAAGAGAAGGCTAAACAACCGCTTGTTTTGAATCCACTTCATCAACAACAAATAAGGTTTCTTCATGAAGATAAACCTGTGGCCTCTGCTGAGAGCACAAGGCCAGCTACCTCTGTTTCTGATAACAGCGACACCAAACCAAAGAGTGAATTACTGGAGAAAAATACTGCTGGAGTACTTGAGCCAACCTCTGAACCTTCGCCATCAGCTACTGATGAAACTGTAAAAAAATCTGAAGGACAAGAACTGCCTGATGTTACCGTGAAGTTTGTTGTTAATACAGCAGGTAACACAGAAAAACGCTTTACTGTTCAAAAGGTTGAGGAGACAGCATTGGACATAAGCCAAACATCGTCAGTGATATCTGAAGTTAAAAATCCTCAAACTGTAGTGGATTCAACGTCTGGGGTTGAAAATGATACAAGTTCAGAAAATCAAAATTTAGAGTCCTCTAAAGACAATTCCACCGGACCTGCTCAAGTCGGTGACAGGAAGGTTTCTCGTGAATCACTTGATCAACAAGAGCCATTCAGATGTGATAGTCCCTTAATAGTGGAACAAATCCCTGACAACTGCGGGAGACAAGACTCTGATGATGTAATTACCGGAGACAATGCACAGTCGATTCCTACATTAAGTGAGAAAGAACATGGGCAGAAAGGTCTGCCATTGGAATTGTCGAATAAGAGCGATCACAAGCTAGAGGTGTTTTCTCCTAGATCAGAGAGTCCTGCTTACTCTTTCCAACCTGTTAGTTCTCCGAGTTCCCAAGAACAACATGTAAATCACATATTGAGTGATGAACAGAAAAATGAAGGCATCCCCTTAGCAGGGGATGTCTCTTCTATGAGCACATCAGTTGAAAAGGTTGCCAGTTCTGTGTCGTCTAAGAGTGAAGCTATCCAAGGACGGTTTCTTGTTTCTACAACATCCGACAGGCCGTTAACACCGTCTTCAGATGTCAGTGGTGAACAGAACAAGTCTTCACAAGGTCAATCCATAGAGGTCACTTTGCAGGATTACGTAAGCTCTGGGTTAGCTCCCTCTCTCACGCCCAGCTCGTCAATGGAGAGTCTTAATTCAGTGGGTTCCCAAGCGGGGCTGCAGTCCATGCCAACGTCTTCTTCATCTCCCCAGACTACTCCTCCTGAAGGGTTCACTGTAGCATCTGCAGCAATAGCTTCTGGTAAAGATGTTGGGAAAAAGCAAATTGTGTCTGGCGATGGGTCAAGTGAAAGTGGCAAACAGCAGTCAGTGAAGCTGGAGGGAGATCAGGGGAAAGCCATCTCTGAGCAGGTACTCAGTTGTGTAGAATTTGTTTGCTTGTCATAAAATGTGCCCTCGCTCACTCGTGACCGGCATCCAGTAGTTTGATGCAGCACCTGCTGGGATTATTTAGATCTGCCTGTTGTTTGAACAATATGCTTCATCCAGCTCTCCTCCCCTGTGTAAAAATGTCATAATATCACTCTTGACAACACCTCTACACCTCTCATTTATTTATATATTTATTTATTTGTTTTTAATTATTATTTTCTAGGAATGTGGGGGGGTGGGGGGGGGGGGAGAGGCCAGCATCTTCAAACTGTTCTGTCCTACCAGCCTCCCCCCTTTAATAATTAATAACAGAGTTCTTTGAGTAGTATTTGAACAGTGTAGTTCTGAGTTTTGAGCACTGGATTTCAGGGCGTTCATTAGGCATCGGAGATCGGAGAATTCTCCGACTACTACGAAGAATTTTCAGGTCAAATTAAGATGACCTGAGCTAGTTTTAAATTACGACATGGAGCGCTTTCAGAATATTCTCCTGTTACTTTGCACAATTCTCCTGCTGCTACAATTCTTATTGAAAACCCCGGGATTTGCATTGAATGACAGCAACAAAAAATCTGTCATGCCAATGATTGCCGTTCACTCTTGATTGATTCGCAGCAAAGACAATTTATGTCGCACGAGATGGCTCTACATTGCCACTTATGAACATGTCAATTTTTGTCATTTTTAAGTGTCTTCATCTCAAAGATCTCGGCTCTTGAAAGAATTAAATTCAACTAACAAGTATCATTGACACATAGTAGTACTGTGTGTCTATGTGTTTCCGTCATCTTCATGATTTGAAAATTACGCGAAAACGTTTTCCTTTCAAGTTATACTGATTCTTAAAAATAAGAATACACCAACGTGAATTCTATCTTTGTTATGCATTTTCTTGATGGATCAATCAACGTTGAGTATGTGAAAAATAGTGGCATTGTTAAGATAAATATAATAAGCGCATGGTTTAAATGCTTTCAATTTTGAAATGTGCATATATTTTAAGCATGACATTTGTGCGTCCACAGGGACCCCTACTTAGTATTTTAGGGGGTCCAAATGCAAAATATTGCGGCCTAGGACGCAGTGGCGCGCTCTGGATGCAACACTTTAGTACTAAATAGAATTTGGCTAACTAATGATACATCCTTTTCTTAAAGAAAAAAGTTCCTCAAAAGCCCAAGACATTACAGCCGCAGACGAGTTTCGAGCAGACGCTTCATATTTCATTAGATTTGACTCCTGATGAGGCAGACGAATTACGAAAGCTGAAAATGAGGTAACTGGCGCGTTTAACGTTCACCTTCAGTTTCTAGTTACTGCAACAAGTTAGAAAAAAATCAGTATTGCCCTGCGTTTCCCATGTTTGGAGATGTTGCTTTCCCAATTCCATATTCTGGCTTATTAACTTTACTGATCCAGTGGTAAAATTGATTGAAGAATTTGAGCCCGTAAGAGCTCCTTGAGGTCGCTAGGTGTGGTCCTGGCCTGACCTTCATTCTGTTTCCTCGGGAAAGAAATCTTGCTTCTCTTTGTCTCGCCCTACCCATTTGTGTTCTATAAATACGCTTACAACAGCGATATAATGTTAGGAGGTCATAATTCAGTGGATCAAGATTTCATTCACGACAGGGGTATCAAAATTCTCTGGAGTTTTTTCTAACGTCAAGAAGGACTACACTCTAAAACTCGGACAAAGCAAGGGAACACTCAACTAAAACCTAATAATTTTAATATTAATATTTAGTATTACTGCTTCACGCATGCTAAACTTCAGCTTATGTATATCCTTGAGGTACTTCACGTAAGATGATTCACTTCTCGTAAGCCATACGTAACCCTTTTTGCAGAAGAAGGAAACAATGCATAAGCTCCGGACATGTGGCTCTTAGTCCGCGTTAAAATCAACTTTCTCCGTCTCGTCTCTTTTTTTTGTAGGCATCATAAAGAAGTGGAAGAGCTTGAAAGGAAACACAAAAAAGAACTCGGCGCGTTCCACAAGAAAGTTGAAGCTAAGAGACAGCGGCAGCAACTGCAACGAGCACAACAGCAACAGCAACAGCTGAAGGATGCGTTTCAAGCTCAAATGAAAAAAGAAAAGTTACAACTTCAGCAACAGAACCAAACAACGCATAATACGGCAACGCCAGTGTTACGGCAAAAGAGCAGTGTCGATGAGACTCAGGAATCTCCTGACTTCTCCAGGAGTAACGGAGTCAGTTACGAGGTGGCCTCGATGAACACCAGCAATTCAAAGAAGTCTTTCCTTGGAATTGACAAAGAAATTGAACAATTAGCCCAGTTCGAGAGCAAGACGAAGAAAAAACCCACTGCGTCGGCCGTGCCCGGACAGCCACAGTCTGGAAAACTAGAGACGAAGTTAAGTCTTAATCAAATCAAAGTGAACCAGCTGCAACGAGAACGCGTGACTGTCCCTGTTGAAGCAGCCCCTGTTACTCCAGTTGTCACGTTAGGGTCCACAAGGAGCGCGTCCCAGGTTGTGACCCAGGCAAATGTCCCTCAGCAGCCAATGAGCACCTTTTCTGCGCCCATAAGTTCTAGCTTTCCCCAGCCTCAAGGTACAGCTCAGGTACCAGTGACGAGTTATTCTGGGCCCGTCGTAAATGGACCATGGCCCAGTGGGCCAGAAAACGTGCAATGGGTAGTTGGAGACCCCCAACCTGGGTGGTCCACTGAGGGCACTCCTTGGTCCGTTACTGTCGCACCTGGGTCCAGCAGTAGTGGAGCTTGGATACCACAGCCTTTTATGGCAGGGACGAGTGTGGGTGGAGCTCCGTTTGTTGTCCAAACGGGACAACATCAAAAGATGCCGCATCGGTAATACCTTGATGTATTTCAGATATGTTCTTTCGTTTCTCTTGAAGTAAGGAAGAGCTTTCCAGGGAGAGCTTGCAAAAAGTATTAGTTTAATTTTGTATGAAAACACAAAATGTTATCAGTAAGTTGTATTACATTTACAACCGCTTTGCCCCGCCAGGTGGTCGTGTAGCTAAGATATAGAATTTCTAACAAAAATACGGGAGGTTCATTCTATGGAGATCTTCATTAGTTTTGCCTATGTGCTCTGGGGATGCCCGAGTTCCTTAATTCCTTATGAGCGTTGCGTTGAAAAACGGCACATGGGAAGTACAAATGGAAACAGATATAATTTAAATGTCGCGCACAATCCTAGTACTTTGGAATGTTCAGTATATTTTTCTTATCAATTGGAATGGTTGTGCGAGCATGTATTCACTACAAGGTTCAGCGTCTTAAACGGAGAAGTTGAAAGACCATTTCCTTTTTGTAGGTCATAATTGTAAATTTTTTCTTTTTTTTTTTGCGCCGCTACGATTGGAGTTAAATTAAGCTCCTTCGCAGTTGTGATATCAAAGAGGGAGCAATATTACGCAAGCATTAGAGTTCTGGGGCTCGTTCCTTTAATTTTTCATGGTTATCGTTAGCACACTACTTGGTAGGCTGTGGTTCAAGGTATGCAGTATGAATTGCACTGAGGCACTGTGACCTTTTGATAACACTATTGTTTGTTGTGTTTGTGTTCTTGGTCACCAGTGTCTACTACCATCAAAATCAAGCTGAAAAGCGAACCAAAGAGTTAGCTTAAAAAAAAGTTCAAAAAGCATTGCTTTGTCTTACTTTAGCTTTTCCTATCCTTTACTGTTCTTAATCATTGCAGAAGCGCTAATAATATACATTGAGCAGTAGCGATCTAACAGTTAACAGCATGGAGATCCTCATCGAAACAGTCGAGATGTGTTTTTTCCCCCTGTTTTCTAACAGATGGAATGGAGGCGATATTACTTTCAAGTTTTTTTTAGAATGTTTGGCTAGTAATTGTAATAAAATGGAAGCAAGTGGAGAAGCGAACAGTAGATGTGAAAATGTTGAAGGCTTGAAATACGCTGATAGCTGTCCTGTCATTGCACTGCACCATCTTTGAATATGTATATTATTAACAAGCTGTAGCATGTGTTTCACCTGCAATGTGGAATAAGTGTGGGCAGGAGCCCATCACCCGGAGCCTCCATCTCCCTTATAAACCCTAGGAGACAACCTCTGCCCGTATCTTTCTATTTTTAGTCGTTCGAATTCCCGCGAATACATTGTACCGTCCAATCGGAACAAAGTTGTTCTTTTACGTCATATGCAGTCACAAACCAGTGATAACGTCTCACAAAATATTCTCTTGAGACTGTTCTAAAAATAAAAACATACGAGCAAAGGTTGACTCAAGGATATAGTGTGTATGGAGGCTCCGGGTGATGGGATCCTGGTGTGGGTTGACATGTTTCCTTAAGAGTACATGATAAACTCGCTGCCGTTTGGCTGTTTTTGTGTGCTTTTTACTGCTCTTAACTCATGTTTACCATCGCAGTTAAGAACAAACCACCAAAGTCTTAAAGCAGGCATTTGAACTCGGCCTTCCATTTTAGTTAATTCTCTACACTTAGAAAGATTTCACCTAGTCCTGAGCGTGTATTATTTCAAATTTCCTCCAATTGAATAAAATTTGATGCCACACCCAGCACACCTTTGTTATGACTCCTAACGCCGACGAGACGGTACGATTTCAGCTTGCGACCAACTCTTGCTCCAAGATTTCCCGACTGCTGCAGCCATTTCTCTATGGAGAAACCATGGCTCATGTTGAAGCATCAATTCTTGGAGTTTTGAAGATTCAAGAAAGGTTCAAGACGAAACTGGGTCACTACTTGGTGTAGGCACTCAGAGTAAGGCTAGGAATGATTAAGGATACTGAATTACTGCTAGAGTACAGCTGAGGTTGCTAAATTAAGCTTGGTGACTCTATTTATTACGAAGATCAGCTCTATGAGTGAGTAAACCTCTCGAAACACTTTGTGAGTGCCTACACCAAGAAGTTACCCGAAGCTACATATCGCAAGCCGCTCTGATCTTGAGAGGTGCCATGTATGGTAACACATTCATGTGCTGTATACACCAAACATTAAAAAGCATTGTAACTCTTCTGATTTTCAAGATACAGTCGATTGCATCTACCCGTGAACGCACGCGCTCAAAACATGTTTTCACGTGATGTCAAACGTCTGAGTTTCAGGCGTCAAACTTTGAAGTTTTCCCGCCGAAATGTGAAGTTATCCTTCTCGGCACTGCTCAAAGGGAAGATGTTTTCAATATCAACAAGGAAGAAATTATCAAAAAGGTGTCCCACTTTCAAGCGATTTGCGGAATCAAGTAAAAGAACTTGCGCAGGATTATTGTTTTTCAGAAGTTGGGAGAAGATTACGCATCAGCAAGGGTGCAGTTTCAAAATCGTTAATCGAGGGAACTTCACATTTGGGCGGGAAAACTTCAAAGTTTGACGCCTGAAACTCAGACGTTTGACGTCACGTGAAAACATGTTTTGAGCGCGTGCGTTCACGGGTAGATGCAATCGACTGTATCTTGCTGAAAAAATTCATGTAAACAAAGCATCAAGTAAGAAACAACGTGCAGAAGTATAAGATTTTTTGCTGCAAACGTTTTCGTGTAATTATCGATTGAAAACTCAAACAGGTCTGGAAGAACGGCTCAAAAATATAGGACATGAATGTATTACCCCCAATATTGTGTCATTCCCAATCCCTTCTCTCCCAAGGGCGGTTTTGACTTACGGAAGCAGGTCTAGGATTTGTATTCGACAATTGTATGATGCGCGCCCTAGAAAATCGTAAGCGTAAATCAGCCTTAAGCTGAACCGAATTAAGGAAACGCGCTTTGATTGCTGGAATAGTCTTCATTCGCAATCGTAGTTCAAGGATTTGTGGAAAGCGGCTACAGTTTTCGTACCCTCCATGCGAGAAAAGCTCGCCAGGACACACCTTGTGAATGTAAGAAATTGGGATAATCAAACGAGTTGATTAAGTAAGTTATACCACCGTAAGGTAAAAGGGAGGTGCTGACGCTTCGAGCGTTAGCCCTTCGTCGAAACGCTCCGACGAAGGGCTAACGCTCGAAACGTCAGCACCTCCCTTTTACCTTACGGTGGTATAACTTACTTTATCAACTCGTTTGATTATCCCAATTTCTTTTGCTTCAATTTCCCACCGACGCAGCACCAGTTTCTTTAGAAGCTATCCCCACAATACTTGTGAATGTAAGTCCGTATGTGCAACATAGCGTGCGACTTCATTGATCGTCGTGCTTTTAAAGAGGGGGAAGTATTTTTCGTTATATTCGCTGTCATTTGCGTAATGAAGAACAAAATTATTCTTGTGTAATAAATACATTGAAGAGATCATGTTTCGTAAAGCTTGTGACCCTTTCACTCTCAGCTGCGATCAGTATACAACTTCTCCTTTCAATATAATTGCAACACCAAGAAACCTGATGAAAAATGAGCAAGAGATCAACCTGAGGATGCTGAGTTGACGTAATACCAAATTCTCTTAACAGGTATATAAAGAAATATATGGCACTTGCAATTCAGATCTTGAGAGTGAAAGGGTTGGTAGACAGTGGCAAATTACAAGGTAGGGGATCTGTCGAGGTAAGCGAAACCAAGACGAGTCCAGAGATCTTACAGGATAAGTCGCTCAATTAGAACTTTGTTATTACGTACATTGACCTCTCCTAAATGTAATTGAGGGCATTATCCTCCGAAAGCTACTCTGGTTGGCTCGTGTGACGGTCCATTTAATAGCTTTGAGTATTGGGGGAGGTCAGTTATAAGTTTATAAGAATTATAAGCAAGCTTGGATTGACACCAATAGGCACAGCCACGCGCCAGTTTTCATGCAAAGCGACCCGTAGACGGAGACAGTGGAGTTAAGAGTCATTTTGCTTTCATACAATGGTTATTTAACAATTCAACAATTAACAATTATTCGCCGAAGTGGTATCACTATGCACTACTTGGTTATTTACCTCAAACCAGGATTCTTATGTGAGATTATCAACAGTTAAACCAACGAATAAGTGAAAAGCTCTACTTTCTTTTTCCTTCTTTGAACCGATGGAATCTTTAATTTTTGATAAGCTTTTATTGATTTTGGTCAATGCCTTAAGACATTCATGCAATATGCTTAACATCACACCTTTTCCGGCGATTTTCTGTAATTGTTATTTCGAGCAAACCTTAAAAAAAGCTAGCATTACCAAGTTAGCGTTAAGGACTCATAA
The DNA here is from genome assembly GCA_949710005.1 of Ricordea florida. Classification (NCBI taxonomy): domain Eukaryota; kingdom Metazoa; phylum Cnidaria; class Anthozoa; order Corallimorpharia; family Ricordeidae; genus Ricordea; species Ricordea florida. Next base: position 17,790,310 of record OX453285.1, on the reverse strand, counting down.
CCTTGGTAACAGATTGCACGCAGGTTACACGTAGAACGTGTTCATTAATATATGAATAAGTGTACACGTAAAAAGTTTTCACCCGTTTCTTGGTTGGTTTTTTGTAATATTTGGAAAACTCTTAAAAACAATTACTGCTAAAAGTCTGATGAAAGAAAAAGTGGAACAGCGCAACTTACTTAGCTGCAAGTAAAATTGTTCATCAAGTAATTAAAACAGCAGCATATAAACAAAGCTATAATATGAAACTACAGACGTTTTCATTGTGGAGCGTTATTAGTCATTTATATGAAGGTGATGTTTGTTGTAAGATTGGGAGATGACAATGGAGTAATAAAGATTATTTACACCTTTTGGTTAGCTTTCTACTGCAGAATTCCTTCTCACTTAGGTTACAACACTACTTTCAGCTTTCTGTTACATGTGACTTATCAGAATCATGCAAATTTTTAGTATAGTTTTAATACACGTCTACAAATATCAGAATTGCCAACTGACTATTATTGAAAAATTTACGAAATATGGAGCTAGAATCGTGTTATTTAAAAAAATGTTTTTCCCAACTTATTCAGGAAATAACAAATATGTCAAAAACGTTTAAAAGAGCTACATGTCTATCACACTCAAAAAACTTATGTAGTCATTTTCCACGCCTTACAATTAAGAAAATACGGCTTTAAAAGAACATATGTTCCAGTTGACACTTTTTGATGGCCTCTAAATGATTTATTGCAGTACCTTCTATTATCAGTTTAATCGAAGTGGCTGTGAATTGGCTGAATTGTTTCATTGGAGTCTCTCAGTAAACGATGTACAATGAATTGAAACCGAAAGAGGAAAAATAACGTTAAATTTATGATTCCCTTTCATCCGCTGTTCAAAGCCAAAGGCCAAATATTTAGCTGCAAAAATAGGAAAGCACAGAAGCAATTACTTTGTTACTGTGGAAATGTTTATGACATCAGCAGAAAGATTGTGAAGATTTTCGTTTTCTTATGCCCTTTTAGGGAACCCAGATTCACGATAGATTTTATGCTTGAAGCATAAGTGAGTAAGAAATTTTGAATTAGCGGCACATGCTACGCGAAACAAAAAAGGCTTTTAATAAACACTTTAATAATATTTCAGTTTTTCCCAACAGGAATCGAACCTATTGCTTTCGGGAAACTAGGGGGTGGGGGGATTGGCCGGATAGTAATGGTAACTTATATTGTATAAAATTTTAATACAAAAACAAGTGGTTCGAGAGGTAAGCTATACTTCAAGGGAAGATTCAGTTTCTATGATTTTTGATTTCAGCAAGGTACATGAATAAAAAAAAACTACTGTTTTATTCACTAATTTCTATTTATTTGATGCCATCTCCCGATACCAGCTAGAACCCTTTTCAGTTTCCCTTAAAATATTCGAGCTATCGGGAATAAGCTGTAGCTAATTTTTCTTCGATTTTTTATTACGCCCGCTAGTTGAATTTTTTTTATTTCACAGTTTCGATTATCTGTTAAAATTACTGATCTTCTTCTTTTGTTTGTAAACATTAAGGACTGAGAAACTAATTTTCCCCAAAAATATTTAACCCACACAGCCCCAAGCTTGAAATATTTTGCAATTCTACATTATTTTAATATCAAGTCGAAAATGTCGTGATGAATGAAAGCAATATTCCCTGTCGAATCAATGTTTTCATTCGAATGTCCTGTCTAGCTGTTTAACATTGTCTTGATATTTTACGGAAGCTTTCATGGCAAAGTTTTAGAATGTTTGATGCTATAGAGAAAGGTGATATCTATGTTCGCGGGCGATATCACAATTATTAGACGAGCGACAATATCACTTACCCTGACGGCTACCTGCCGCTCCTTTTATGACTCCTTGTAGTAAAGGGTTTCTTTGCTGCTTAAAGAAGGACGAGCTATCGTAACCCGCTATGGTTTAACTGTCGTCGTTATCTACTCGTCTCTACTGGAAACGAAGAATTGCTAGGTATAATATGGTTGTAATCCTGGTATCTTAGTGGTGTTAGCTATTCTTTTATCAAGTACCAACTCCGGGGTGACATTGTAACGTTAAAGGAACTTTGCACAAATTAGCATTTTTGTAAAAGATAACTTGACATTGAATAAAACTAGAACTAGCCAATCAAACTGAGCTGTGCTGACAAATGCTGTTATGTAGCTTTTACTTATTTCTACCATATGTATAGGTAATCACATGATTTCGAGTGCAATTTGGGATAAATCAGCACGAGTAAATTTTTCAAAGGCTAACCAAATTGCACGAGGCCGTAGGGCGAGTGCAATTTGTAGTCTTTGAAAAATTTACGAGAGCTGATTTATCCCAAATTGCACTCGAAATCATGTGATTACTTGTTAATAATATACATGCAAAAATTTAATTTCAACTTTCTGCACTCAATTTCAACTTTTTGCACTCAATTTTAATTTTCTGCACTGTTTGGGATTAATTAACGTGCTCTCAGCCAATGAGCATGCTGAAATTTTTGCATGTATATTATTAGTTTTGAAATCATTTAGCATTTTGTGTCCATTCTATGATAGCAATTCTATAGCCGTAAGTGACAATATGTTACAGAACAGTCAGAAAAAATAAGTACATCCCATAAGACAGTTTACCTGTCGAACCCAAATTGAACAAAATTCTTTAATATGATTGGTTATCAGTAGTCAACGAGTTTGGTTTCAAGACAACGGACTGATAACACTGAGATGGGAAAAAGAAAGAAAGAGTTTTGTATTATTAGGTGTTAAAAACACACAGCACAACCAAAACACCTACGAACAGTGTGTTTTTACTCTTTTTAAAGTCCAGCAACACATAAGTTTCAATCTTATCAATTTTAATTAAGTCATGTATATATGCCTCGTTATATATTTTTCTTATTTTGTTATTTTATGTGGACTATCCGCACGTTTGATAACTTGCTTAACTGACTTGCTTACCTTATTTTTAAAAGTTTGTTAACACCTTTCAGTTTACTTTTTTAGTTTAATTTTGTACCTTGTTTGTGATCTTAATACTCTAGGTGTAATGATTATGTAGCTGGTAAATAAGTGTAACTACTTAGATTTAAGGAACCAGTGTAGTTATGGCTTGTAGTCTTTACTGGCCACAAACTGAAGCCGTAAAACTAAAATAAATGCAAAAATTTGTCGTGCGACAATACATACAAACATGGAAATAAAATTTGAAAAAAAGTGCAATACTGAAACTAATTAAAGTTAGGAGAGAAAAATACACTTCGTTTACCTCTTCCAGGCTTAGGACCGCGAAAGGGACAAAAAAGAATACGCTAAACGAGGGATAAATCCACTAAACTTGAGTCAAACTGTACGAATCTTGACCGCGCGCGGACTGGGCTGGCTACCGTCACAATAAGTAAGCAAGTAAGTAAACAAAAAAAAAAAAAAAGCAAGCAAGCAAGCAAGTATTGAAAATGTGTATATTCGCCAAATATCATGACAATCAGGGCCGTAGCTAGTAACGGGCGAACCGAGGCACTTGCCTCAGTAAAAAGTTTGAATCTATTTATTTATGTCAAGTTCCCGTAAGAGGCCATCCATTAAAAAATATATCATAAAAGAAGTGTTTTTTTTCTGATATATTGACACGGTAAGAAGTTTAGTCTGGCTACGACTGTGAAAATGCTGTTGGAAAATTTGTTTTTCAACGTTTGTGTACATTGAAAAGTTTATCCAAGCATACCAATTTTGCACGTATAATTTTTATTGTATTTGAGTTAGCTGTCAAGTAAAGGGACATTCGCATTACGCCGGATTTTTGGTACAGCTCGGATAAAAGTTGCACGGATAGACCTCAAACGTGCATTATTTTCTTAGAGAACATGGAACACCATCTTCTATTTGGTAAATACAACCCAAGAACAATGCAAAACAACAGGAACAAAATATACAACTGAAAATTTAAATACCTAATGGAAAAATGACCGTTCTCTATTTGATAATAAATTCTTGTACGTTACCGTTAATTATCGCTATGTACTTTTTCACTATAAAAAGAGCATAGCGATAATTAACGGTAAGACTCCTTGCAGTAAATGGTGGGTTTGCTGCTTAAACAAGAGAAGGATGAGCTATCGTAATTTTTTTAAAACATTAATGCACATTGAATAAAACGTGAACTAGCCAATCAAACTGAGCTGTGTTGACAAATGCTGTTATGTAGCTGTTATTTATCGCTGCCATTACTTCCATTCTATAATCAGTTGATCTGCACACTTTAAAACCTCTATTTTCATTCGTTCTTTTTAATCTGCACCTCTCTTGTTCTTAGGACGAAGGGCATTGTTTGTGCTCTTTATCTATTGTTTCGTTTGGCCAACTGTAAAGAGCCTAGTAAATGGTGCAGGTCGCCCCTCTATAGACCGAATGCATAAATGGCGGCCAAAAAATTATTCTTTTGTTTATGTGCTAATTAGACTCACTAGCATCGTTTGCATGGACAAAATTCAAAAGAAATGTTGCTTGAGAGCGAGGTTAGTGACTTTAATTAGCATATAAACAAAAGAATACATTTTTGGCCACCATTTATGCATTTGGTCTATAATGGCCGTTCTTTTGCCGCAAGTGACAATGACGCTACAGAACAGTCAGAACAAATTTATACATCCCATAAGACAGTTTACCTGTCGAACCAAAATTGAACAAAATTCTTGAATCTGATTGCTTATCAGCAGTTAACGAGTTTGGTTTCAAGACAACGGAGCTGAAAACAGACGGGAAAAAGAAAGAAAGAGTTTTGCATTGTTAGGTGTTAAAAAGATACAACACAACCAAATTGCGTACAAACAGTGTGTTTTCACTCTTTTCTAAAGCCCAGCAATAAATAAGTTTCAATCTTCCGATTTTAATTTAGCTCTGTGTATATGCCTTGTTATATATTTTTCTTATTTTGTTTTTTAATTGGACTGTCCGCACTTTTGATAACTTGCTTAACCCTTTACTCCCTGAGAGTGACCATTATGCATCTTCTCTTAAACGTAATACTACAAAGGCAACCATAGAGCTCATGAGAATATGCAATCTGAAAACTCGTATAGGTTTTTGTTGATATAACATCAAAATCTCCACACTGTTGTAAATGGATGATGTATTGAGATCAGTTAGAAGAATTAAGATTTTGGTCTCAGGGGTTAAATGGTTAACTGACTTGCTGACCTATATTTTTAAAAGTTTGTTATTACCCTCCAATTTACTTTTTTAGTTTAATTTTGTACCTTGTTTGCCGTGATCTAACTACTCTAGGTATTCTTCAGTTTTCACGTGCCATCGCCGCCTTATTGGATGACATTAACAAAAGATTTCTAACTAGCATCTTTTATTTGTGTCATCCAACGTGGCCGCCAGGCCTTTGTCATTGGAATCTCTTGGTTTCTAAATAAATAAGTAAGCAAGTAATTAAGCAAGCAAGCGGGCAAGCAAACCAGTGGGCAAGTAAACATTAAATATCTTGGGGTGACTTCTTTTCAAAATGTACATTTTTGCCAAATATCATGACAATGCTGTTAAAATATTTGTTATCCAATGTTTGTATACATTAAAAGAGTTTCTCCCAAGCATGCCAAGCGTTCCATTTTTATTTGTTTGAGTTGTGTAGAACTGAATTAGCTGTCGAGTAAAGGGGCATTCACATTACGCCGGATTTTTGGTACAGGTCGGATAGAAGCTGCACCGATATCATTTTCGTCCGTGGTTTAAATGAGCGTAAAACAAAGGGAGGTTCAGAGATGTTATTTGTTGCACACTGATACTTTATATTGGCGCGTGCCTTGTTGATCAAACCGGCGGTCCAATATCATAACGAACAATCAACTGGCACACGCTAGCCGGACTTATTGTTTGATTTGTTGCACATCATCCCTTCACTGAATTTTAGATTCAATAATTAAGTGAAAAATCTCTAACCATGCTTCATGATTGTTTTATGAAACAAAAAGTACTCCAGACTGTAATCGTAGTTTGCGCCATACACAAACATAAAGGCATAAAAGCATAGCAGAAAAGAACAAAGCGCGGTTGAAAAAGCAGCTAATGTTTTGAGCGTTCGCCTCAGTTTGCAGCAGGACTACATGCACTAGAGTACACACAAATTACCTTTAGGTGGCTGACAACAGTTTCCAGCATCATGATTTTCCAGCAGTTAAACTTTGACGGATCAATGCTACCACTCTCTATCAAGTGATGTTATAATACTCAGAGCCATCTCAAATTTCCGAAAAGTTAAGATGGTTCTGAACCCCCTAAACAGATTTTTTTTAAACTTTGCAAAAAATCGTATCTTATCATGCTAATTGCAATTCCACAATAAAACGTGGGGGTCACAGAGCTCGTTATTGAGTTAAAAGGACTTAAAGCTAAAATTAAGGGTGTTTTTAACAGGTTGTGCTGTTGCTATGGTAATCTAATATGCCATGGAGACAACTCGTACAAAATTGGGCATTATTTTAGCATTGTCTGATAAAGCGTGGAAGCATTGATCCATCAAAGTATAAGCGATAGAAAGGGCTGGAAACTACAAGCAGATAACAAGGTAATTAGTGCTCGACATTCTGTGGAAACTGTTGTCCTTTCTGATAACTGAAATCCAAAATGATCAGAGGATGCTACCTCCCAAAAATAACTAAGAAGCTTTTCTCAGACTTCGAACATTATGTTGCCTCTTAGATCATGGAATGATCAAAAGAACGCCAGCGGCAAAATAATTTGTGATCAACAAGTGTAACAAGACTTTTGTCCTTCAGGAGCAGATGCAAATTCCACAAAGCGGTCACTGGAATATGTCCACGGAATCTCATTTAGGTCATAAGAGGACAAGAGCCAGTTTCTTAATTGATTTTTTAATAACTCAATTTCTTAAATTTTAATACCCCGCACCCTCGATAATGATGTCCTCCCGAAAGTAAGCCAACCTCAAAAGCCTTTTGAATAAACATAAGTCAGGGCTTCTAAGCCGGGGTATTTTACGGTGTATGTTTACGCTTTAGAGTAATAAATCAATAGAACTTTCGGCCCCGTTCTTTTGAAAGGATAAGAGGAAAGAGAAGCCTTTTGAAAGTCCAATTCTATCTATCTGAACGATTTTTATTCCGTTACGGAAGTTCTCCGCTTTATTTCGATCTTTGCAATCGCTCATTGCAGACACCGGTTACTTGTAATGAAATAGCTGTATTTGATTTTGTTGCCATCGAGTGGTTCTAATGCTTTCATATTTTAAACATACTACTTTAAAAGCGTCTTTGCTGAAGGTGAATAAATTTTGTTTTTCAAGAAGAAACACAACGTAAGGCTTATTGAGGAAGCCAACAGTAAAGTCTATTGTACGTTTATAGGGACTACAACTGAACATACTTACAAGCATCACAGAAAGTATGTCAAGAAAACTGTCAAAGTCTCTTAATCTGTTTTTTTTTACATGTTATGCAGCCGGAATCGATCGCGACTCCCGTAGGAAAGGTTATGGTAATAATAATAATAATAATAATAATAATAAAAGCTTTATTTATCCTGGAGTAAAATCTATCAGCATTTAAAAAAATGCTGGTCTTAACAAGATGTCCAGTAATAAAATCTAAATTAAAATTTCAATACATAATTTACCTTAATCTACTTTTAAAATATATCAACATGCAATTGGTATAAAAAATTAGACTGAGCATTTATGATTCTTAATGTCAGTTTCTTTCAGATGTTTAAAGAGTTGTAGTTTAAAAGAAGATAGTTTAGTTGATTTTCTTAGTTCTGTAGGTAGCGAGTTCCAGTCACTTGCCCCAGCATGTTTGAATGTTCTTCTTCCTGATAGAGTTTTGGCTCGGGGTAGGTCGATAATGCCACTGTTCCGTAATGCTTTGCCGTGGAGTTCGCTTCTACTGATAAAATAACCTTCTAATTGCTTTGGACAATTTTGCTTATTTACAATTTTAAAAATATAAATAAATCGAAGAAATCTTCGCCTGTTATATAGTGTTAGTAGCCCAAGGTTGTTTCTCATATGTTGTGTACAGGTAGTTCTATTGGTCTTGAGAATTACTCTCATGGCTTGGTTTTGTAGTTTTTCTAGTTTGTCGGACAGAGACTTATTACTTTCATGCCATATAATGCATCCGTAGTCAATCACTGGAAGAATTGTTTGTTTGTAGATCCTTAGGAGTATCTTACGCTCTAAGAATCCTGCAAGTCTGCCTAGAAGTGCTAATTTAGGTGAGACTCTTTTGATTAGTTCCGTTATGTGGGGTTCCCAGGTTAGGTGGCTATCGACAGTCACTCCCAGGTATCTGAAAGTGTCTGTTACGTTTAGTTTATCGTTGTTTAGGTAGATTTCAACGCGTGATGTGGGCTTCTTTGTTGCTAGGACCATCGCTTCCGTTTTCTTTGTATTTGGAATTAAATTGTTTCTCTGAAGCCATGTAGAAATGTTCTGTAGGTTGTGATTTGTTTTTGCGATTGCATCTTCAAGGGTACTGCTGGAGTGATGTACTTCAGTGTCGTCAGCATAAAGGAACATGGAGCTATTTGGGGTAGTTGATATTAAACCGTTGATGTGGATACAAAAGAGGGTCGGGCCGAGAACGGATCCTTGAGGGACTCCATGGGTAATGATCCTTTCGTTGGAGTTGACCCCATTACACTGAACAAACTGTCTCCTGTCAGTAAGGTAGCTCTGAAACCATGTGTGCTCGGTCCCTGTGATTCCATTGTCTCTGAGTTTTTGGAGTAGGAGTGAGTGGTCAATGACATCGAAGGCTTTCCGTAGGTCTAGGAAAACAGCAGATGTAATTTGCTTATTTTCCATTGCCCATT
>OX453285.1:17696476-17776476 GCA_949710005.1 Ricordea florida | reverse complement strand
GCTCAACAGCGTGTCCCAAGCGATTTGGAGCACTGAGACAGTGGTGCTTTTAAAAATAGAAGGAATGTGGGAACCACAGGAACAAAATGTCAGTCAAACGGAGGGCGGAAATAGTTTCTGAGAAAAGTAGTGAATAACCCTTTGTTGTCTCTGTTTTGAGTTGTTTTTTTTCCTTGTACAACGATTGATCCCGTGATTCATTGATATTTAGAAACTTTGGAGCATGTTCTGGCAGATAACATACCTGATCAGTATATCAAAATGGAAAAAAGTGTATCGTCACTTTAGTGCCAGTTAAGATTAGCTCATTACTTGAGAACAGCAATGAATAGGGCTTTTTCTAGTCTTTGTGGCTGGCTCAGTAAGAGGTCATTTTTCATCAGCCACTTGATGCAGGTGATGGGAGATGTGGGTTTGAAACTTTCGGAGTGAACTTGAATAGAGAGGGAGGGGTGAGGCTAGAATGCGCGAGGGGAAGGGTCGGTAGGAAGAGAAGATTAGGGGAATGAAATACTTCCAACACCTCAGTATCTTCCTTGGTAACCAGGGAAGTAGAATTTCCATTTAAAGACGCCTAGCGAGTTTTTAATCCATCAACTACGGCTTCCTAGCCACGAAGAAAGCCCGATACAAAATACAAACGAAAGACAAATATATTTGATGTTTTCTCTCGGTTTTGAAAACAGATAGTCGCTTTCTGTCCACATTTGAAAGAGTTAAGTAGTTCCGTCTTAGAAAATCGTTTGAAAAATCGATTTGATTGCATTGTAAACACCACATGAAATCTAGGCTAACTGATGTTTTGCAGCACCAGTTTACAAATGTGCACCTGAAATGCGAGTCAATAAAAACCCGTGTTTTTCAGCTGGCAGTTTCTCAGCTATGAAGTTCTCACAAAGCGGAAAAACTTCGACACGATGAAATTTGCGTTACGTAGTGGATGAAATCACAATAGTCTCGTCCTAGAACGGATGTGAATTCCACAGTAAATGGGCCCCTCTCATTGGTCCAAGCTTATGGGTAATCAGCATATAAATTCTGTGCAGGATTGAGTAGGTCTTCTGTATTGATCCAGGCTGTGAAAGAGTTAGACATATTTCAAATCGCCACCATGGAAAAAATCTTTAAAGGGCTTGGTAAGTCAAATAAGCTGACATATTTACTTTGATTCATGAGATATTTACAGGGAATTCACTTTGGTTAAGAACAGGAATAGACAGTCTTCTTACGCAATCATATCCGGTAAAATATAGGTTCAGTAACCGGCAGGTTCTACAACTCTCACCAAGAATGGCAAAAGGCCCCGGATTGGGTGAAAGAACATTACAAAATAGAAGAACAACAACATTGCGGAGATATTAGTAAGTAATATTCTGGTATGACTGGATTACTCTCGTTTTAGACGTGAAACTGACCACAGCCGAAACATACATCCAGTGGCAGTCGCAGGCATTATGGCATCACAGATTACTTCCCGAGACAAATAAACAAAAATTTTATCTCTTTTAATCGAAAGAAATTCATTACTTATGAATACCACCTCAACACTGTAACACAGTAAAATATGAGGGCTGTGCTTCAGCCTGTTTATGTCCCGTGTAATAAGCTGACATTTACGTACAGGACAAGGTCTTTTATATTGTAAATTTATAACCAGGTGAAAATGTAGCACGGTGTTAAAAAAAGGAGTGAAAATTTAGCAGTTGTGTGGACAAAAGGCAGTGTCGAGTTTTGTAGTTACATTATAACATTGTTACAGGTGTAAATGATAGTTTTTGACTCGATGAATTGGAATTTGAACGGTCCAAAGTTAAACAGGTTAATTAAGAGTTATTGAAAGTGTGATTTGATTGGGAATTTCTTATCTTTTCGCCCCTTATATTCAGCCACTATTCCTAGTGGTGCCTTGCAGGGGGCGCTCAACGCAGTGGTTGAATTTGCGAAACAGAATCCTACCGATGCCGCCCAGATGGGCAAGAAGATCGCCGAAAGTGCAGGCATTCAGCCAGAATATGGTTTGGCTTTCGCCTCTGGATTTTATGATACTGCCCGTTTTGGCAAGTGAGCAGAAGACTTTAGAACAATGAGGAGAAGACTTCAGAAGTTTGTTTGCAAGTTTTGCCAAAGCACAAAATAAATGATATGTGTGTCAAATGTCTTGGCTTCACTGCTTGAAATAATTTCATGAATCATAAATATGAACTTTAATTAGACAGGCCCAGGCCGAAGCCTAGGGCTGTATCATTCTATGAATTAGTTTTTCCTAGGAAGGACTTTCAGGGTCGCACATGCTCTCTTGTGCAAACATGACACAGGTAAAATTCCATCATCAGTTTCATTTCAGCAGTACTTTTAAGTGTTTCATATCAACTTCAAAATTTGTTTTCTACTGACATAAAGTTAACTATTTCTCAACAACAAGCTTCCCATTCTTGACAACATGACATTCTTATTACAACTTATCTGGAATTTGAATGCAAGCTCTCCACTAGACGTTGCTTCAGGTGAATGCTGAAGATTCGATTTTATAATACATTTTTTTTTAAAAATATTTCTCCCTCCATATTCCGACCACTTTCAGTGGTGCCACAAAGAGTATTGTTGAAGCCAGCGAAGAATATTTCAAAAAGCCCCAACTGCCAAGGAGATGAACAAATACCTGGTTATAATTAAGACTGAAGAAGAACAAGGGCTAGCGTTCGCCAGGGGGGTTTTGGGAACTGTCCAACAGTGAAAAGAGATGAGGAAATCATCGAAAGATGTCACAAGTCGTACTTTTTAATCGCAGTATGATTGAATAAACACGATTCGTCAGTGAACAGAGTTTATTTCTGCATAGTTTTAAGACAAGGGGGAGTAGAGGGTTCTTCCAGATATAAAGTTTGCTCTGAAAAGTTATAGATTTGAATGAAATCAGATATGAAAAAAACTGCGCTTAGAAAGTGAACTGATTCGTGAAATCATAATCCTTGCTGTTGGGTCTCCAAGTCTTGGTGATTATCCAGAAATTTGAAACAAAATTCCGAGGGGCACAACACAAGTCAATCCATGACTTGTTCTTTTCTGTTGCAATGCTTCTCTCCCCTAACTTTCTTTTCTTTACAAGGAGAATTTGAGGTAAGTTCGGAATAACAAGACAAAATAACAGCAATACATTAATTGGCGCAAATAGAAGCCTGGAGAATGAGACTGTTGACCAGAGAGTTTATACATTTCGATGATGTCATTTAACTCACCAACAACTTTTAAAACTTTTTCACGAAGGAGTAAAGCATTTTTATAATATCGCTAAACACACAACACTGTACTATTTATGTTTCAATGAACGTCACTTTTATTTTACAATCACACTTTTCCTAAGCAACACTTATCAATCGTTTCATCGATCTTGAGACAAAAAGCTACAATTACTTCTAATTCAAAGTACAGAAGGAAGACTGTGATATACTAAAATTAGTTGGCTTTGACTGGCTTGGACTAGTCTAACAGTAATCAGTATTTGCTAACCTAAAAGCCCTAACGTTGAAAACGGTGAATTCCAATTTTTGTCACGAAGTATAACCTGTTTGAAGACGATGATAAAACGTTGCACATCTTGACGGCACACAGTCTTAGATGTCATAATCTATCTTATATCCAAAAATGGCAATTTTCCAGTGATGACACACAAGAGAAAATGCTATATTAAGAACTTCTAACATAAAAAAATTGCCGCTGCTAAAAGTTTAAATAGTAATGTTTCTCTAATCCCTCAGTTGACAGTAACAAGACTCAAAAATCAAAGTTGAAAAGCCAGCTAGTTAGCCGGAAAGTACTGATTTTAGTCGAAATAACAAGCACACTGTTACTACTATTGTCACTATTATGATGTTGTGATGCCAAATAAAAGTTGGAGATATCTTTCCTAAAGCAGCAACTTTTTTTCTCCTTTTTCTCGTCATGATTATGAGAAGATAAGAAGGCTTTCACAATGGCGAGAAAGGAAATTGACATTCACATTATAAAGCAACTAAAAAGTGTTTTTGTAAGCTTCTTCTAATTGTCTTCTAATAGTTTTGATGCTACTACCCAGAAACTGAATAAAATAACCGGAATGGAATCTTTTTATGATGGAAGTTCTTGTCTTAAGTGTTTAGCACTGGGCAGTCAAACTCGCCTAGCTTGGCCAAACTATATTAACTGAGCCAACCAAGATTCGGTATCTAGGATCTCAGGGGCCAAACACACAATTTGTTGATCCTTTCACACGTTAACCAAGTAGTTTCCCACCGCCCAGGAGATGTCAATCCCTTTGGCCATTTTCAGAACGGTATTTGCTGCGTAGACGAACTGTTGGAGGCCATTACACCTGAATCGCTCTTGGTATGGTGTCTGACTTTTGTCATGATAGACAAAGAACAGGACATTATCCTGTGTTCCATACTGCAGCTTGGAATCTATTTTCAGCCTCTGCGGAATGTTGTATCCACCCTGAATGTAAACTGGCACACTGTTACCGTTGCTGGTGATGTAGTCGCACAGGACATAATTTTGACTTCTGTCTCCACCAAATCCAACGAATGATCCCTGCTTCCAGTTGACGGTGACCGTTTCTCCCCTGCTCTTGAGGGTCAGAGTTTCGCCTTTCAAAGAACCCATTGTAGCAGATTCTGACGTAATACAACAAAGAAATAGATTATCAGCTATCGTTAGTAATGATTTCGTTATTGTATTTTCGAAATAATTTTCTGATCTGTTTAATATTAACGCTCATTGCCAGCGTTAGTCAACGGCGTTCTTAGTACATGTATTCATTTATTTGTTTGGAGGTGAGTATACCACAGTAAGCTTGTTACCCATAGTCACTAAATGCTAAAATGAAAATCTATCAAAAGTCTGTAGGCCCGTAAAATAACTTCCGTTTCTTAAGTTAGTGTTCCGGCATCAAATGTAGTTATATGAACTTTCATTGAACAATTCTATAATTTACTGAGATGAATTTTCAGTAACATTTCAGGGGGCAAATATCGGTGAAAATATTGAAATAGTCAGTTATACTTGAAACAAGAACACGAGCACAAGAATTTGCCAAGCTCAAGAAATATACACTAATGGCACACAGGGTTATGGCGATAATTAATCATGACTGCACTAAAATCATGAAAGGAAATGTTGATGAGAAAAATTAGTCACAATTTTCAGTTCGTACTATTTTTGCCATTCAGCAACATTCGAACTACTAAGGGGATTGTGTTGCTACAGACGCAAGAGTACGCAGGTTTACATGTATCTTTGACTGACAGACAAGCTTACAGTAACACAACTCGAACTTTTTTACTTGTTACCTTACTTCTTCCGTCGTGGTAAGTGGTGCACAAGGCATTACATCAAACCATTAACCTGATAAAGCTATTACAATTAGCTTGAGAAAGGCAGAATTGAAATCCAAGAAGGAACAAATTCACCTTTTACCAAGTGTATTTGGAATAGAAATGATAAGCAAAGATGTGTGAAGTGATTTAGGAAACTGAAACGGCAACGAAATGGAACCCAGAAAAACATCGAAGATCGAACTGGCAAAAAGATCAAACAAAGATAAAATCGCATATTGATGAGTAATGTGCTGAAACACGATCGTATATAGGAAATAACGAAAAACGATAAGTAAACTAAGCGTTTTCAATGCATAGACCTTGCTCGCTTATTTTGAAAATTTCTAACCAGTCGAATTGAGATTTTACTAGGGTTCTAGCCAATGCAAGTCATAAGAGTAAGAATACTTCGTCAGAATTTATCTTAAATACAACAATCAAAGTCAGCCTGCATTTGTTTCACCTTTCACCGAAGATTACGTTAGCTGTGGTTTTCCCTAAAACCTTCAACTTTTGTACAGGTAAAAAGGTACTTACAAGGTTGTAGACCGCGGAAATACGAGTGAAAATTTGTGTTGCCTTGAAAGAAAACAGAAAACAACTGTTAGATTTTCAGCAACAAATTTGAGGAATATATCTTCTGAGAGGACAAAGAAATTACCAACAAATAGTTACGAAAGATTACTTTGATCAGTTCCATACCTTTAGAGTTCCCAGTGAAGGATGAATCGTGGACGGAGACGTTAGAACTTAAATAGTCCCAAGAAGGAATCAAACGCCACTGTGTCAATCACCTTTTTAGGCGGGGCTAGAAAGAACACAAGAATGAATAGCTCTCCCTTTGTTTGATGCGTTTATTTTTGCCCTTTTGGAAGTTTGGTCTCACAGTTACAAATTGCTCCTTGATGGCTCAAATAATGCCAGGAATTTACGCAAATCGAAAGAAAGGCAGAGTTAGTTCGAGGACTGGAATGAACAGTTTTTATACCGTCCCTTCGGGATGTTTGATCTCGAGATCGGATTTTGTTCCTTAATCGTCAAAATAAAGGCCCATTGACGTCAAAAAATAAGGGGCGGGTGGGGTTTGATTAATTAGTTTTTAATTTAAGTACAGAGATGAATAGCGCTCCTTGTCACCTTTGTTTTGAAATGTTTTTATTCCCTTTTGGAGGTGCGATCTTGCGATTGGAATTTGTTCCTGGATCGTCAAATGACGGTTTGTTTATGTCAGTGTAGGTTCGTTTACTTGTCTCTGCTTCAAGACGTTTATATTCGTACATGGATCTGATAGAAGGAATACACCTTCACAGCATCAATCAAGGATGTAGCTTGGTCATTATCTCAACCTTTGGTATATCGATCAATAGCGCCCTTGATAGAACTTATTTAGATTGCTTTTATTTCTTTTTTGAATTCTGTTCGATTATACTACTCCACTGATGGATACTGGAAAGGATACTCAGCCATACCCAAATTGGCCAAAGCAGCCAAAGTTAGTGAAAAGGTCGCTAAAGCGTGGTTGGAAAAGCAAGCCTTGTGGCAAATTTACCTCCCAGCCCCCAAGTATATACCCAGGCCACATTGGAGTGTGAATAAGCCTAATCAGATCCATCAGGCGGACTTGTTGTTTCTTCCTCACGATACAGTGAGAAGAAAAACATACCGCTATGCCTTAGTCGTGATTGATATCGCGTCAAGATACAAGGATGCCGAACCATTGACCTCAAAGGAGAGTGGTGAAGTTGCCAATGCCTTTCAACGGATTTATTCCCGTAAGTTGAAGTGGCCACAAACATTGATGGTGGATCCGGGAACAGAATTCAAGGGTGATGTAACAACTCTTATGAAAAAGCATCAAGTCACAATCCAGCGTAGTGAAGCTGGGAATCATAGAGCTCAAGCTTTTGTGGAGAGGGCCAACAGGACTCTCGGTGAGAAACTATTCAGCCATCAATACGCTCAAGAGATGATTAGTGATACCCGATCCACGGTTTGGGTGAACAGACTGCCCGCCATCATGAAGACCCTCAACAGTGAGACCACCCGTATTACTGGTAAAGAGCCCGACGAAGCTTTGAAAATGGACTCGATTGACACCAAAACTCCAGACTACAAGCGACCTGTGGGGTTGAATGAGAAGAGATTACCTCCAGATGTTCAAGTCAGGTATCTTTATGCCATCCACCTTTATGCACGCTAACACTGAAAGCAGATTAAAACAATTCAACAAAATGGAATGGAATGAAGACGATTACTGATGATAACAATCAAACAAGGAAAAAAAACAACAACTCCAACAAAGACCCCAGATTGCTATTAAAATCACGCCCTGAATTGCGCTTGAACGGATGGAATTGGTTACAGTTGATTTCATGACAGATTCGAAAAATATACCGTTATCTGAGATCAAGGAACAACTTTTAGCCACGAGATCATAAAACAGTAGATGGAAACAACAGAAATAGAAGAGTAACAATTAGAGAACAATTCATCCCTCTGACTAAAAGCCAATCAATTACACTCTTCAGTGACGAAGTGACAGTTTAAAATTCTCTCTTGAGTTTATTTAACGTTGAATCTTTTAAAAGATCACTCAATTATTCTAGACCTTTATTGAGCAGAGTTAAGGTACGCTCTCTGCTTGTTTTTTTCTGTGCTTGCTGAGCGCCGAATCTAACGATTCTGATTGCTTCTGTAGGAACGAATTTGGTGTCTTCTGGATTCCACTGTCGAACTTGTGAGTAACTTTTTCACTCTTATCAAAATGACACGTTTTTGATGTAATAGTAAGGTGATTATATCAACGAAATCTTCTTCACCGATAGACTTGTCCTATCCAATTCCGATGAAACGCCTTTTTATTTTTCGCGGCCTCAGAAGACAATGGCATAAATGTACCTTACTTTCTTAAATTCCACATCGAGCTAATCTTTTGTACCCTTTTTAATCAAGTTCGCATTGAAAGAAAATCCATTTTCACAGCTTGGCTTCTTCTTTCTCAAACCTGTAGATCCTGAAACATATTTTCAGTTATATTTAATTATATCTTGGATTATACCGCTTGTTCACTTGGATTGTGCAATTATCTTAGAAGAGAAATTCGATAACTTATAGAAAGGTCGAAAGCAAATCGATTTCTTCAAATGTTTATGTTCATACTGTGGCAAAACGATCTTAAGCCACCCTACATGTGCAATTAAACAGTATAATGAGAAGGAAACTTCTCTCAACTCTGAAGTAACATTCCTTACATAGAACACAGCAGGACTGTGGTGTCGATTGCCGTTTCCTTGTTCAGTTTGCTTCCAGAATACGGTTCTCCAACAAGTGGAATCGATAAGGGCTTGGAACTCATAAAATTGAATCAGTTTCATTTGTATATTATCAACTGCTGAAGTTAACTTAAGATTATTCAGAAAGTTTTCCTTTTATCAAAGCGGCATAACGTTCTCCTGTGTTAAAAAAGTTCTTTAGAAATGTTATTAAATGGCTCGTGTTATAATCGAATATTGAGAAGAACTTCCAATTTTGAAAGCTTAACAAATGGTTTTATATTTATCTAGTCGATAAGGTCTCCAAAACACGTTCTCCTTTCGATGTCAGAGATCAGCAAAATTCTTCAAAATCGCCCTAATGTTAAATAATGCATTTACTCGATCATATTGCCTTTTAACATCGAGACATTACGGTCTTCTTTATTGCAAAATTTCTCTTATTTCCTCGGAAACTCGGGTGCCGTTGAATATTGGAAGTATAAGAAATGTTTTAACTTTATTCACTTAGTGAGGACTCCAAAACACTTTCCCCTCCATTCAGAGAGATAAGAAGACTCGGCTTCTTGTTAAATTGGTTCTGTTGTTGATCTGTTGAAAGTTAGATTGTTTAGAACTGGAAATGGATTCCAATTAATTCCACTGGTTAACTGATGATATGGCCATGAAGGCTGGTTCTTACAACCAAATGGATTCCCGGTAACTTAAATGAATCCAAAATGAAGAGGCAGATTGATACTGAAGAGCGAGAAACAAAGCGCCTATAGCTAACATGAAATTAGTTATCAGTTAATAGATTATGATCCTTATTAATGGTTAATTTGTACATTATCACTATAAATGGACCAAACGATATATTCCATAAGATCACAGAACCTTACACAATAGTCTAGAACGTAGACTGAAAATTTAGAACTGTTTGTTTTTCCATTGCTTACTCAAATTCCACAATAAATATGGGATCGAGACATAAATAAAGGATTTATTATATGGCATAAGGACAACATTTTCTAACGAGACTCAGCGGGTAATCCCGAGCGGGCAAGATAGCCCTGTCTTTCCATATAATAACAGAAACAACTGGGATTCCATCCTGTATTAACACTTCATGCGTATTAATTTTTTTTTAGAAAAGAACTAAGATGCTACGATTTTATGACTTACTTATAAAACTCTATGCGAAAAGATCGGTGGGTTCTACACTAGCTTTTCGGTGTCAAAGGAAACGTAATAATCTCATAGTATCATAATTCTGGCAACTCAAATGTTATAATTATTCTTAGCTTCTCTTGTTAGCGAGTGTTTAAAAGGTTTAATACATACCGGTAATTAATGGATACAAAATAAATCGTTGTCTTTCATGACATCACTGGAAAAGAGAAAGTTGCATACATCTCGTGTTTGTGTGATAAGTCTTCCAGATTGTAGTCTGGTTAAAATGAGAGGGAAAAAAGTCTTACTGGAGATCTTATCTGATTAGTATCCAGTATAACCGAAAAATGTCATTTGAGTGTTTGATTCAACATGTCCTTTTTCATTATTAGAACCTTGCAAAATGGGTGACCATGAAATTGCGTTGATCGAAGACTCTGCTGAAAGAGATGCAATATGGGAAGAATATTACTTCTCAAAATGGGGGATGTTAGCCAACAGAGACCGACAATCCATTATGGAAGCATTTTGGAATGATCCAGGAGTTGCTAAGATTGATGAATTGTTGAAAGATAACGAAGTATATCGCCAAATGATCAAAACGAGTGGCCAAGCCGCCGCCAGCAAGGCAATGGTATCTGCTGTGAATCGCCTTGTAGCTCAAGAAGTGGTGAAAAGTACCATCGGTGGAGCTGTACGAGAAGGTGGAAGAAGAGGCGCAGTTTTTGCCATTCAAGAAACCGCCGGCCTGGCAGCCGCCCGAGGAGCAAACGTTGCTCTCACAGGAGTCAAAGCTGCCGCATCCCTTGGACCAGCAATTTCCTCAGTTGTAGGAGAGCAGGTAGCTAGATATGCAGGAGACAAATTAGGGGTGACTAATCATCATGCTAAGAACGCTCTTAATGTGGGCGGCGGAGTGGTTGGTGGGGCTATTGCTGGCGCTTGTGTGGGAGGTCCTATTGGTGCCCTTGCTGGTGCTGGTGTAGGGGTCGTTAACTGGGGGGTGGGAGAAGCAGTAAGTGCCCTCGCAAGGACTACGAAAGGTCCAAATGATAATTGGTGCTATTGTGAAATCGGATCGTTGGAGAGTAGTGGTGCCCAATTATGTTTTGGTACCTACAATTCCAGTGATACTATGTATTGGAAAACTTACTGGAATGAGTACAAAAAGCAAAATTCAAATTGGGTAATGAGCGCGGGCCAGCCACAAGATGGCTCCTTCCAACTTTGCATTTGGGTCGGGGGAACCGTGATCAAACATCTGGATGTTGTTCATTATCGAGATCGAATTCGTGTCGTCAAGAAAAGAGGAACCTACTACGTGATTCATTGCAAAGGGCAATTTCATCCTGGTAAAGAGTCTGGCACAACAAAACGTTACAAGAAGTAATAGCAGAACAATTTCTCACTAAGTAGAAATAACTTTTCATTGAAAAGTGGGTAAATGTTTTAATCTGTCTCAATGATTTTGATACGTTAAATATCCTGCAGTCTAATAATTTTCACACTAATGTCAGGAAAGCGTCAATTTGAAATTTGTTTTCGGATCTGTGTTGATACATGCATCACTTTTAAACGCAAAAAGGTTAAAAACATTTATCTACTTTACAACCAAGCAAATTGCTTGAATGTGTTTGTTTTTGTTTTCCGTTGAAATAAGAACCCTGCTAGATAGAGTTTAACACTGATTTTGTCTTTTAGATTAAGAAAGGCGGTGTATACGTCGAGAAAAAAGTGGGCAGTTAAAAAACTATTAGCTATTTTTGGAAACAGCCTTGTCTCCGCTTTAACTGAGCCAGAAGATAAGCTGACCACGAAAAAACATCTTTAATCTTGTCGTTAAATTTGTTAAGGACCAGTGCGTGATCGTTTTGAGTGATTTTTTCCTTAACTAATTTAAGTCGGCGCATAGTTTCGGCAGCCAATGTATAGACGAGCGGCAATATCACTTATCCTGACGGCTACCTGCCGTTCTTTTTATGACTCCTTGTAGTAAAGGGTTTCTTTGCTGCTTAAAGAAGGACGAGCTATCGTAACCCGCTATGGTTTAACTGTCGTCGTTATCTACTCGCCTCTACTGGAAACGAAGAATTGCTAGGTATAATATGGTTGTAATCCTGGTATGTTAGTAGTGTTAGCTATTCTTTTATCAAGTACCAACTCCGGGGTGACATTGTAACATTAAAGGAACTTTGCACAAATTAGCATTTTTGTAAGAGATAAATTCACATTGAATAAAACTAGAACTAGCCAATCAAACTGAGCTGTGCTGACAAATGCTGTTATGTAGCTTTTATTTATTGCTGCCATATGTTAATTTGAAATCATTTAGCATTTTGCGTCCATTCTATGATAGCAATTCTATAGCCGTAAGTGACAATATGTTACAGAACAGTCAGAAAAAATAAATACATCCCATAAGACAAGTCTACCTGTCGAACCCAAATTGAACAAAATTCTTTAATATGATTGGTTATCAGTAGTCAACGAGTCTGGTTTCAAGACAACGGAACTGATAACACTGAGATGGGAAAAAGAAAGAAAGGGTTTTGTATTATTAGGTGTTAAAAACACACAGCACAACCAAAACACCTACGAACAGTGTGTTTTTACTCTTTTTAAAGTCCAGCAACACATAAGTTTCAATCTTATCAATTTTAATTAAGTCATGTATATATGCCTCGTTATATATTTTTCTTATTTTGTTATTTTATGTGGACTATCCGCACGTTTGATAACTTGCTTAACTGACTTGCTTACCTTATTTTTAACTCGTGGATACGCGAAGCGTATTTGCGAGTTTTTGTGGGGACTCCGATATGCAAATTGTCACTCACTCACTCACTCACTCACTCACTCACTCGCTCACTCACTCACTCACTCACTCACTCACTCCAGTGTAGACACACTTCGTAATTAGTCGGATAGAACTCGGGGGCACCGATATGAAGACGACAATTGTCGTGACCGAAGTCACGGAAGTCTGTTGATGAAAGTTCACGCTGAAAGTGTATCGTACCGTTGCCAGAGTTTGTAATGATTTTGTAGCTTAAGAGGACGATTAGCGAGGCCCTGTTAGGGGTAAATTTCGACAAGCAACATGGCCTTGAAACGGCGACATAAAGGACCTGAAATGGCGACGAACGACGAGCCGCTCACGGGAAATTACGACAGCGACCTTCGACCTTCCGAAATTGCGACGTGAAAAGGTTTGAAACTCAGACGCGCGACATAAACAACCTCACTAACAGGGCCTCATTAGCGGTCTTACTAAAATCAAAAGGAGTTTAAATGTTTCCAGTTACGACAATGACCAAATTGGAGACTGAATTTCATGAGCCTTTTACTCGGCCAGGCGCTAAACGTGAACAGATGATAACTATTCGCTTTTTCGACATCGACCGACATCGACCGCCCCCAAGATTACAAGCAGTATATGAATTTCAGTTGGCTCGAAAGTGATCTGAAGATGACAAAATCTCTTGCTAATGTAGTAAGCTTTGGTGAGAACTCATAGAGCGAAATTAGCACTTGAATGAGAACTTATATGAGCGAAATGAGTACTCGTTATTGAACGAAACTACTACTGAAAACAGAATAAATTGACGAATCCATGATGTGAAACCGAAGAACTTCTGTGGCCAACCTGGATAAGAAACATCGCATGTAGGACTTTTCTACTGATTTAAGTGTTAGTACTAACAGGAATGGAGTTGTAGAAGTATTGGGACGGCCAAGAAGTATGTCAACATTTACTTGTAAATATGGAGGCGGCTGCCGTGACGGAGAACCACGAAGGTTACAATGTAAGAAAGTCATTGAAGGGTTCGAAAACAGTAAGTCATGTAGAAAATGTATTAAGTGTTATATTATATACAATACACCACAAGCCATTACAATGAAAAGTTTTCTGTGTATTGATTTCCGAATTTACCTTGAAGTGAACTAGATTGTGTTGAAGTAGACATGTTGGAAAAATAGGCTTACCTGTTTTGCTTACTGTTGTGTGACTCATATTTACATTGTAAAAACAAGAAGTTATAAGGATAAAAACAAATATGTATTGCTGTATTAATGATGGCAAGTGTGATTTTTTTTAAGTGCAACGCTGAATATATATACCACTGATAACCTAAAATGAGATGGTAATGTAAATAAACTAATTCAACTTGATAAAGGATTGAGAGTCTTAAGGATTTTAAGATCATCACTAGCATACTTTGCAAAAATGCAAGAAAGATTTGTTTGGTATGATTCGTCAGCTGGGCTATCCTACATGGTTTTGTTCATTATCAGCTGCAGAATCAAGGTGGATATTTCTGTTGAATACATTGAATAGACTTGTAGACAACAAAAACTATAATGATGATAAAATTGACAATGTCATGGCAACAAAATTCAGACCTTATTCAGAAGGACCCTGTTACATGTGTTAGAAACTTTGAACTCACAGACAGTGAGCAGCAGGATACCAGAACTACATTTGGTTTCGGTGCCATTTAATCCTGTACCCTTATGTTAAGTTATCAAATTTTTTAACAACTGTATGCTAGAGTAGTCAAATGATTGGCGTCATGTACTCACTGTATGTTTATTTCAAAAAGCTACTCAGCTCCCTGGTCACTTTTATGTTGTGATTATAGATTATTAAAATTATCTTCAAGTTCATTCAATCACAACTCTGAAAAAACACCTCGGTAATTTTTAAATTATTTCTTTTTTCTCTGTTTTGTAAACATATCCACGAGTTCACCATAGTCCTACTTTGATTAAAAGTTTGTTAACACCTTTCAGTTTACTTTTTTAGTTTAATTTTGTACCTTGTTTGTGATCTTAATACTCTAGGTATAATGATTATGTAGCTGGTATAATTCTTTCTTAGTTACTATCGTTCTTTGGATTAATTTAAATTGAAACTCTTTAAGTTTAGTTTCCTAACAAATGTTTTTTAGTGATTTAAAGATCTTAGTCCACGCGTCCTTTCTTAAAGAGATTTTTTCGCTCCAACGTTTAGGGCCCGTTTGATCTGCGGTGTGAATCTTGACGTTAAGCAAATTATAGAAGTCCTTTGACTTAGCCTTGTACAGATTAATTTGTGTCGATTCGTTGAGGGAAAAGACATTATTATTTCCGGTAAAAAATGATTTGTTGATGATGTCAGAGCACTTGGCTAGAGACCTTAAATTCCGGAATAGCGCTAACAACTTGATAATACTGTACAAAATTGGATTCACAGGAATATTTATCACGGAACTTGTAGAATGTTAAAAGATTGCCATTTTTATTCAATAGGTCATTAATCGATAGAATACCCTTTTTAACTCGTGGATACGCGAAGCGTATTTGCGAGTTTTTGTGGGGACTCCGATATGCAAATTGTCACTCACTCACTCACTCACTCACTCACTCACTCACTCACTCACTCACTCCAGTGTAGACACACTTCGTAATTAGTCGGATAGAACTCGGGGGCACCGATATGAAGACGACAATTGTCGTGACCGAAGTCACGGAAGTCTGTTGATGAAAGTTCACGCTGAAAGTGTATCGTACCGTTGCCAGAGTTTGTAATGATTTTGTAGCTTAAGAGGACGATTAGCGAGGCCCTGTTAGGGGTAAATTTCGACAAGCGACGTGGCCTTGAAACGGCGACATAAAGGACCTGAAATGGCGACGAACGACGAGCCGCTCACGGGAAATTACGACAGCGACCTTCGACCTTCCGAAATTGCGACGTGAAAAGGTTTGAAACTCAGACGCGCGACATAAACAACCTCACTAACAGGGCCTCATTAGCGGTCTTACTAAAATCAAAAGGAGTTTAAATGTTTCCAGTTAGGACAATGACCAACTTGGATACTGAATTTCATGAGCCTTTTACTCGGCCAGGCGCTAAACGTGAACAGATGATAACTATTCGCTTTTCCGACATCGACCGCCATCGACCGCCCCCAAGATTACAAGCAGTATATGAATTTCAGTTGGCTCGAAAGTGATCTGAAGATGAGAAAATCTCTTGCTAATATAGTAAGCTTTGATGAGAACTCATAGAGCGAAATTAGCACTTGAATGAGAATTTATTTGAGCGAAATGAGTACTCGTTATTGAACGAAACCACTACTGAAAACAGAATAAATTGACGAATCCATGATGTGAAACCGAAGAACTTCTGCGGCCAACCTGGATAACAAACATCGCATGGAGGACTTTTCTACTGATTTAAGTGTTAGTACTAACAGGAATGGAGTTGGAAAAGTATTGGGACGGTCAAGAAGTATGTCAACGCTTACCATTAAATATAGAGGCGCATGCCGTGACGGAGAACCAGGGTTCGAAAAGAGTAAGTCATGTAGAAAATGTATTAAGCGTTATATTATATACAATACACCACAAGCCGTTACAATGAAACGTTTTCTGTCTATTGATTTCCGAATTTACCTTGAAGTGAACTAGATTGTGTTGAAGTAGACATGTTGGAAAAATAGGCTTACCTGTTTTGCTTACTGTTGTGTGACTCATCATATTTACATTGTAAAAACAAGAAGTTATAAGGATAAAAACAAAGATGTATTGCTGTATTAATGATGGCAAGTCTGATTTTTTTTAAGTGCAACCCTGAATATATATACCACTGATAACCTAAAATGAGATGGTACGGTAAATAAACTAATTCAACTTGATAAAGGATTGAGAGTCTTAAGGATTTTAAGATCATCACATCAGCTGGGCTATCCTACATGGTTTTGTTCATTATCAGCTGCAGAATCAAGGTGGATATTTCTGTTGCATACATTGAATAGACTTGTAGACAACAAAAACTATAATGATGATAAAATTGACAATGTCATGGCAACAAAATTCAGACCTTATTCAGAAGGACCCTGTTACTTTGAACACACAGACAGTGAGCAGCAGGATACCAGAACTACATTTGGTTTCGGTGCCATTTAATCCTGTACCCTTATGTTAAGTTATCAAATTTTTTAACAACTGTATGCTTGCCACCTGCCTTATAACTGATGCCTAGTGTAGTCAAATGATTGGCGTCATGTACTCACTGTATGTTTATTTCAAAAAGCTACTCAGCTCCCTGGTCACTTTTATGTTGTGATTATAGATTATTAAAATTATCTTCAAGTTCATTCAATCACAACTCTGAAAAAACACCTCATTAATTTTTAAATTATTTCTTTTTTCTCTGTTTTGTAAACATATCCACGAGTTCACCATAGTCCTACTTTGATTAAACCATTCACTAAGAAAGATGGGTTTCCCGTCCACCAATATATCTTTGTTATTAAACAATACTAACTCCTGCTTTTGATCGTACGAGTAAAGAGCTTTTAATTTACTGAAGAAGTCTAGTATCTTCTTATAGAAGGGCGGGAGATCTTTAAAATAATCTGTGTCGTAGTTGCACCTTAGTAGAAAATTTAACCCTCCCCTTCTTCTGAAATAATGCTCTGGAATAATACACCAATTACTATTGTCCGAAGTCCGCAACAGTCTCGGGATCCAGGCGAGTTTTAGGGCTTTTAACATAATATCAAAATCGGTCATGCGTATTCCACCGTTGTCTGGATCTTGGCAAAGGCCTGATCTTTTTATTTTATCTTTTTTGTTTTTCCAGAGGAACTTAAAAGATTTTGTTCTTACAATTTCCACAATTCCTTTGGGAGCATCCAGATTAGAGGCCGAATAGATAAGTTGCGATATACCCAAGGTTTTAATCCCGCGAAGTGATTCTCGGTGAATATTCACCGAGAATCACTAAGCCTGAGGCGAATAAGTGTTTTAGTATAAATACACAGGTGATTATTTCAAAAAAGAAAAGAAAAGCATTTTACAACGCGAAAAAGTTTTATTTCATCAAAAGCGCGCGAAAGACTGGCAGCCATTTTGTTCGTCGAGGTGATTATCGGCTGATAATTCGAGATAGCGAACCAATCAGAGCGCGCGATTTTGTATAATCACCTGAGTATTTATACTAAAACGAATAAACAGTAAATTCGGTTTTGCCGAGCTCAAATCTTAATATTCTTTAAAATTGTTCTGTGGAGACTTCCTGACAGTTCTTTTGTCATCCATTCCTGACCGTCGATAATAACGCGTAAGTCGAGGGGTTCCACTCTAACCCTTCTAGGGGTGGTTAACCCGCCTTGCCTCACTCGTGTGTTGCGGTGAAACTTTCCTTGGGAGATCAGCAGTCTAACTGCTGGTTTACAATGTGCAATTCCGGTTCTCACTAAATTACATTAACACGCAATAGTAAATAATCAGTGATGTAAGTAGGGCAAAGAAGTTGATACGGTTCGGGCTAGCAGCCGACTCTGATCGCCTTATTAACGGGCCTCTTGTAATGATGGTCACATCGGTTCCTTCTGTCTCTGCTGGAAAAGAAAACCCCGGCGTTATTTTCGGGTCGAGATGTGTACTATTCCGAGACGTGGCCAAACGTACTGGATTGAATTTATGTACAATCCATTGTGTGATTATTCTGGGGACAACTACTTGGTAAGTTTTCCACTTTTTTACAAGTACATCTTCATATGAAACAGTCATATCTCGCTATTCTTCGCGATCAAACTAATGCAAGACGCATCGAAGCAAGGGAGTTCACCCCAATCACCCTAAGACGTATTTCAACAAGAACCAGAAGCCCTTCAACGTAAGAGCCCATAGCCAAGAGCGTTCGTCTATTAGGCCTTCGAGCAGGCACAATACGTAACAGATGATGCTATGTTTAACGCCAACGCTGCAAAGAAACAAAAGAATGACTACAACGACCAGTCAAATTTCCAACCTCATTCCCAGGGTCTCTCCTCCAGGGGGCGGGAAGAGGAGAGACCCTGGGAACGAGGTTGTCAGATTGCGACAGATAACATTATTAAACATGCAAATGTTTTGGAGTTAGTCCAAACGAGATCTTAGGAGCTTTTCCAAGTTGTTTTCTGTTGTTGTTTCTTCTTCTCTGAAAGAGAGTATCGCGGGAAAAATGAGTTCTCAATGAATTTGCTGCTGTGCTGGGGCAACACCCAACATAGCCATGGGCTCCCTATCTCAAGCAAAATTGCAAGCAACCCTGAAATGACCCAGATAGAGCTGATTAGATGCGAGTTTTATTCTTACCACTTCGAGGTGACGGTATTTTAGTTTCCTCCTCGTCAGGCGGTGAAATGACATCATACTCAAGAAGAAATCCTTTGCCTCTTGTAGTTTCGTCGCTGTGAAATGTTACCCGCATGTGGTTGAAAGTGGATATCACGTGACTAGTTATTTTGTCTCCACACATTCTTCCCAGTAGGGCTGACGTATCTAGAAAGCGATGGAAATTTATGGCTATAGTAAAGATGGCCAGCACCGGTAGCCCATCAAAAATAGTGATGCGCTACTGCCAGTTCCAAACAACAAAGAAGGCAAATTTTGCTGCAATATGTAGGTTATGTGTTAATGTTTTGCAGGAACCCAAAAATAAAACATTCCTTGGTATCCTAAATTGCTTCATTGGAGCGGTTTTTAATTTACTGTTAACCCTTTCACTCCTAAGGGGTCTCCATTTGACGAGTAAAATCGTCTGGCGTTCTATGAAGTCACTCTTGGGAGTGAAAGGGTTAAGGGAGATAGTTTTTAATGGGGAGTTCGCTTTGATGTGGTTTTGCTTTTCTATGATAAACAAGTCTTTAAGAGGCTCTCACAAGCGGAAAAAGCAAAAAGGAATAAGGAACAAGTCTCATTTTGCGGGTATGACTCAAATTTACCTTGTAGCTTTGAAATACGAAAATCTCACACACGTGCACAGTTTGTTTTGTTTTAAGCTTCAGAAGATACTCTCTTGGAAAACAAGTGCCTAACCGCAATGGCGTCTCGAGTCTTACATATTTCTATGTGATGTGAAGCTAATAACCTTACCTAGTTGGCCATCTCGCATCTCTACGTAATCAGAGCACTCTGTTTCATTAGGCATTGCAAGGTTCAACTCAATAAACCGAAGACGAATGTTGGACCCGGGTTTAGTACTGAGAATCCACGTACAGTGTTCTTTATTCCCGTAAGATTTTGGATAATTCGGTGAAGTCAAGGTGCCTTTTGTAACTTGCATCATAGTTCCCCCGCAACCTGAAAGGAGAATGAATCGCTCAGTTGTAAGTACTGAAAATAGCTGCCGGATAAAGAGACTGGTATTTGAAATATTGTAAGGGACGGACCATGAGAAAAGTGATGGGGGGGGGGGGGGTGGGGAATTTTCATCTTGCACGAATGTTTTTTTTTTCACTCACTGCTTGTGCAGGAATTTTTTTTCAGGTGAACCCCTCTGCACGAATTTTTTTTACTACGTGTGAAAAAGTTACAATTGGACCTTTCTTCTGCATGATTTTTCTTTACCTTCTTCTTTGCATGAATTTTTTTTCTTGGCATTTTCCCTTGCATGAATTTTTTTTTTGTTTTTTTTTCCCCAACTCCCCCCCCCCATCACTTTTCTAATTGTCCGTCCCTAAATAGGGTACTCTAGGATCAATGGAAGTATCTGGGCAACCGTGCACCTACCCCTCCCCTAACCCAACATTAACGCTAACTTTTTAACTTATTATAACTTGTTTGGTTAGGGGAGGGGTAGGTGCACACTTGCCCAGATGCTTACATTGATCCGTACACTAGAGGAAAAAAAAAAGATGGATAGTCATTTTAACTGGCATATAATTCATGGTAGGCCACCATATAGTCAGTTTACAGGGGTATACAAGGGTTTACAAAGGTATATCCTTGTAAACCCTTGTATACCCCTGTAAACACTATATGGTGGCCTACCATGAATTATATACCTTTTAATTGGTTGTGATGCGAATGTTTATCGGGTGGAACATATGGAATAAACTGCACGGTAAAACAAACGCTTATCGCACGAAAAATGGGGCAGAAAGTCATGTTGTGTGACACAATCAACCAATCAAATGACAAGAATCTATTATGGTGTGATATCGAAGCTGTTGAAGCCACACTATGTGACACAGTACTGTACAGTAGTCTTCCAGAAAATGGCTACCCTAACTATGGCTGACTGAAGGAGGGCACTACGGTTTGGTGTGCTGTACTTTTGTTGCGTTATTTGTATCGAGAAATTTCGAAAACTTTGATTTTAGACCATATTATTTATTAATTATTCACCGATAATCACTGAGCCTGAGGCGAATAATTGTTTTAGTATAAATACGCAGGTGATAGTTTCAAAAAAAGAAAAGAAAAAGCATTGTACAACACGAAAAAAAATTATTTCATCAAAAGCGCGCGTCACAATTGAAAAACGACTGGCAGCCATTTTGTTCGTCGACGTCGAGGTGATAATTATCAGCTGATAATCTGAGATAACAAACTAATCAGGGCGCGCGCACCTGAGTATTTACACTTAAGTCTTTTTACACACGTTACGACTTTGAATGGTTTTGTGAGATTTCGGCTAAAAACTTTGTCACTAATCTTTGGGAGACTCCCACCATGTGAATATGTAACGGACTCTTGCACGGTGTTAGTTAGTTAATAATTATTCTGTTTCAAATTACTTGATCCTGCCGTGACGTAAGCGTAACCGGAGAAGTTCGTAGGAAAGCACATGGTTTGAAGGTTCCAAAAAATACGTGCGGTAATATTGCGTTCGATTTCTCTCCTTAATGCCGAGATTGAGGTATGTAAAACCCTTTATTTAGCTCAATTAATGGCAATCGTCTTAGATGTTTATGTAGTTAATCCGTGCTCAATTCTGGATCGATCATTTCGTCAGTCAGACGCGAAGCTCTTTATCTTCACGATATAGCTTTTAGTTTCATATATTCATATTGCTAGTAAACCGTTCACGCTATGTAAGCGATGAAACTTAACGATCGCATTATCTATCTTAACCAGTTTTTACGTGCTGATTACGGAATAAATCTATGATATGCGTCTTACAGATGATAACGTACAGCTCAGTGAAGACCACCCCTTCGCTCAATCGTTTGAGGGAAATCCTTTATAGTATATGAAGGTCACCGTGCTAATAGATGCTTACCTAGCGGCTCACTATAATAGCTCAGGTCAAATCCCGCCATATCTTTACCCGCTGCAAGGTCAATCTTTACCAGTATCTGACTTTTCGTGGGGAGAATAGTGACTGGTGGAGGATCTTGACCACACAGCTTTGTCATTTCTCCGCCATCTCTGACACTAAGGATCACGTGACCAAGATGGCAGGGCACATCAAAGTTAGTGAAGTGAAAAAAGGTCGCGTTATTAGTAAAATGCGAGCGACTGGGAACAGAAAGCCAAGAGCACTGTCTTGGAAGAAGTTTCAATCCTCTCACGGATATTTTGCCGGGTTTGTCGACAGAGAATATGGTACCACAGCCTGAAACATACCAAAAACAAAAAATAAGTTGACTAAATTATACAATTGGTAGGTACTGCTTGGCGAAAAAAAAAGCCGCTCGCGAAAGGCGTAATGGGATGGGTTTAGCCGCTAATCTTCCCACAATCCGCTTTGCTGTTCTTTGCTCTGGCGTATGGTTCTCTCCTAAGTTTTTCCTATTAGTAGCTACGGAAGGAAAATACAAAATAGAGGACTGTAAACATATAGGTGGAAAGACAATCTTTTCTTCTCTTCCTCTTTGAAATATATCGGAGAAAATTCTTGAACAGGTTTTTGCAAAACTGAGTTACCACGCTAACTTTTGGGCGCGTGTAAGACATTCTCATTGGGATCTGTGTGATGTTAAGGAGCTTCGTGACAAGTTTTTTTAGCTCTCTCACCTATTTAACAAGAAAGCTTGAACTGTATATTATCAGGACCTGCTATTATATACTGTCATCAAGAGAAAATGAGGTAAGAGAACGCATCTTCCATACTGGGTTCTCTTACTATGATTACAGAATCTATTTTTAGATCTGGAAACTATTTTAACTGACCAATGGCTGATGTCCTTCTCTTCACGTGGTTGTAATTTCAATGCGCCATGATGAAACAGCGCAGCCATAGAACGAGATATAAATAGATTCCGCGCTAAAAATAGATTCTGTCCCCTTATCATATCAGACGGCGTTATGTTCTCTTTCCTCATTTCCTCTTGATTCTGTCCCCTTATTATATCAGACGGGGTTATGTTCTCTTTCCTCATTTTCTCTTGCTGTCATTTAGCACAACGGAAAGAGAAATGAAAATCCTTTGTTCTGGCAAAGAAAAGTGTTTTATTACCTGCTTTGTACGCACAGCCGTACAGCTCCGCGCGAAGACACATGTGCCTCACGCGATAGCTTTTGTAATCAGTAGGAAATATGCGAATCATCCTGGCAATGATCGTCGGCTTGAAAATATTCTTCTTCACTCCATTACTGTCGTTGTTTCCAATAAAATCCTGTTGGCAAGAATGATACATTTGTATGAGTCACCATTTAGGATCCAATATTTGTTGCCCTCCCGAGCAGTGAGATAAATCAGATAATTGCCTACTAACAAGGCTTCTTCACATTTGCTTGGGTTTCCCCGCTTTTTCCTGCACGAAACTGCTTTAGGTGTTTAATACGGTACCCTGTACGCACGGTGCGCTCGTGCGTACCTACAAAAAGTCGGTCAATAAATCGAAAAAGACGAAAAAAAATTTAGCAATTTAGTTGTCATTTCATATACAGTAAAAGCGGCAGTCTTACACCTCGCCTTTATCAAGTCACCTGAAAAAAGATTTGGGACTTGGGGGTAAGGGGTGGGGGTGGGGGGATTTTGAAAATTGTACGTACCTCTGGAAAAATCCTGGCTACGCCCCAGGATATTGGCTTATTTTTCGCCCATATATGGACCTCAAGAACGCCTCTTTACAAAAAAAGCAAGGCTTTTCTGAATCTTATTTGTGATTACCCTTTGATTTTTTCTTCTCTTCCATTTCAGAACTCTTTATGTTTTCGTACTTACTCAATTGTCATTGCCGTCCTGTGGTTGTGTAAAGGAGAGCATGCAATTTGTAAAGGTAATCATACGGTTTCGAGTTCAATTTGCACGAGTGAGTTTTTCAAGAAGCTGAAATTGCACGAGCCGCTTCGGCGAGTGCAATTTCAGCTTCTTGAAAAACTCACAAGTACAAATTAATTCCAAATTGAACGAGAAAAACCGTATGATTACTTATTAATAATATAAACATGAAAAAATTCGCCTGGAGGAAGTGCCGGAAGATCTCATTGCGGACAGGAACTGAGCATTTGACGTGGATTTGGCACTTTATTTACAGATTGGCTGATGAAGATCAGCTGATAACGCTACGAACTCAAAGCGGTTCGTTTAAAAAGAACGAATATCATAATCCAGAATATCGATGTGTAATTTGCACTGGTGTTACACTTTTTGCACTGGTGTTACACTTTTTGCACTAGTGTTACACTTGAACTGCATTGCTCTCAGCCAATCAGAATCGAGTAATTTTTTCATGTATATTATTTTATTGGAAATAAAGCTGTTGTTGTTGTTGCATGTGTAATCACTGTGCGGGCTCCATATAAAAACAACTATCAACTAACCGTATATCCTAATTTGTTGCTGTTCTTATCGTTGCCTGTTACGGTGATCCAGCGGTTTTCTTCGTAGCTGTAGTCTATTTTATAACGAGTCACGAATCCCATATAGCTGGTGCCAATCAAGTGATATCCCTAGGGAAGAGGCAAATGAGATTTTAAAAATAAGAATTTTTGTAGCGACTGGAAATAAATAATGTGTTTATTGCTATTATCACATGCGTGACAAAATTTAATTAAAGCTGATTGGCTGAGACAGAGGGAAATTTTCTCTTAATCACGAGAGCACCTTTCATAATCAAAAGGTTATGAATACTCGATCCTGATTGGTTAAATGTTGTTCAGTAAAAAAGCGTTATTGTAATTCTGTTGGCAGCAGCAATTTGGAGCCATATTTGCTGAGTGTAATGTAACCAATTGGTCGGTTAAATCAAGAGAAAATGAGGAAAGAGAACATAACCCCGTCTGATATGATTAAGGGACAGGATCTATTTTTAGCGCGGAATCTATTTTTATCTCGTTCCATGGCTGCCCGGTTTCCCACTGTTGCAAGTGAAAGTCGAGGTCAAACGAAACAAGATCCACATGGCGCATTGAAATTACAACCACGTGATGAGAAGGCCATCAGCCATTGGTCAGTTAAAGTAGTTTCCGGATCTCAAAAAAGATTCAATCCCCTTATCATAGTAAGAAAACCCAGTATGGCAGATGTATTCTCTTAACTCATTTTCTCTTCCAAATTCGATCCAAGATTACAAATTGTCGGACTGAAATCTTTTTCAACACACAAAATCTAAATACAGCTTCCGGTCGTGCAATAAATTTCTTCCTCGGTCTTTTATGTACGGACCATGCTGCGCTCGGTCCGTACACTCAAGACCTCGGGCCGATATTCTTCCAGTACGGCCCTCGCGCTTGGGTAACAAAATATATATATTACCTGTGTTGCCACCGCAGTTATCTCTGTCAAATTCAGCAAATCGATTTGAAGATATTCTCCGAAGATTGTGTTGAAGGCTTGTGCCTGGGAAAGAAGGGATTCTTTGTCAGCTTCCAACAATGGAAGGTAATGTAATGACATTGATTGATCATCGCAGTTATGTACCGACAACTTAAGTAGCTGTGAAATTAAAGCCTGAAAAAAAAAACTCAGGTCTGAACGGGATTCGAACCCATGACTTCTGCGATACCGGAGCAGTGCTCTACCAACTGAGCTATCTAGCCAACTGGGAGCTGCTCATGTTGTGAGTTCGAAATATACCCGTAGATGGAGAAGAATGCTCGCAATATCAGTACATAATTAGAAAATCAAAACAACAACAACAACAAAAAACAAAACAAAACGAAAGAAAAAAATTAATAGATGAGGATAATTAGAAAAAATTATTATGTGGTGCCATCACTTTGATGATTTACGTGAGCAAGACGGAAAGGTGCAGAAAAGTCCTGTACAGGTCAGAGAATGTTACTGCAGCCTGTTGCTGTAGGGTGTGGTCTTCCCCACTGCGCAGGCACATACTGCCAGTTATGTCATACCTGACTGCACCATGAGTGGGGACTCCCTAGTCTGCCGTATTGTGGTAAAAAGTACAGCTTTCCTTGGCTCAGCTGCAGCGTTAAGTAAGAGGAGGCTGACAGTTGGGAGTTCTTTACCCTCCTATCCTGAAGGCCTATCGATTCATTACATTCTGCAACAGATATAAACAAGAGAGCTAAAGTTACCGTTACGAGGTAGGGGGCCCGCAGAATTTTTTGAAATTTCATTAACAATTTGAATGTTCCCCCTCCCCCCTCAGTCAATAAATGTTTTTTCATGGCCCCCCAGAAGAGGGTAAATTTCTGGTGACACCCTCTTAAAAAAAATAATTAAAAAACATTAAAAGCAGAATATAGATTTTAAATCTACTTTGTGTATCGGTGGGGATATATATTTTAAAAATATTTCAACATTTCCCATCTTTAAGTATAACAGAAATATTTCACGTGACCTCACCCTTTTTTTTCCAGTTTTTTTCGCTACCACCGTCGTTTAAGGGCATTTCTTTTTACGTGCCTCCCCCCCCCCAAAAAAAAAGAAAAAATTCACCAGCGACCTATCCCTACCTAGTAAAGAGTGAACGATCCCTAATGTTCTCTTGATATGAACCCCCGGGGGGACTCCCATATGGAATGGACGGGGATGCTCGTTGTCTCGCTTAGTGGTGTAAATTTCGGATTTTGGTCTCGCTTAGGGTGTTCTGGGCAAAATGTCATTATTTTTAGCCGTCAAAGTCTCGTTAAGGGTTGCACGCGTAGAAATAACAAAACAGAAAGAATTTTGATTCTTTATATTTACCAGGAGCATGGGCTCCTGTATTTACTCTATTCATATAAACAAAGTTTTCCAAACCATTAATATCTAGAGTCCACTGTAACAAAATGTCTTTGTCTATTGTTTTACAAGGGTGTAATACGAAACTCGACGAACTAAAACACGTCGAAACTGGTCTCTTTTAGGGGTCTGTATAAGCTTCGGCCACGCCCAGATTGGTCTCTTTTAGGGGTTAAATACAAAATTCCCGACGAGTGTCCCCGTCCACTCCATATGGGAGTCCCCCCCGGATATGAACCTAGAAATAGTAACTGTTCTCAGTTAAATTCGAATTCCCAACGAGGAAAACATTTTGTTTTGAGTACGGGGTGACTTAGGAAAAGTAACATTTTGCCAAAAGGCTGTTTTTTGTTCGCAGATTGGTCGGAACCTTTCACCTTATGACAAGGTGGTTAATTGCTTAGGGGATTGGGGTGTGAAAAGGCAGCTAATAAAATAACCTTCTAAAAAATCCTATTGGTGTTATTTGATACCGGCAACATAACGCAAGCTTTAGCCACGTGATAGTCTCCTCCGCAGCCGTTATTAGGATGGGGGAGAAGCGTTGCGTGACGATCCTAATAACGGCTGCGGAGGAGACTGGCCACGTAATGGACTAGGGTCCCATCCAAGGAGGAGTAAAAATACTTCTGAATGCTTCATGTGTTAATGATAAAATCCGAATAGCGCCTTGAGAATACTTAGCTATATCTTCTCTTTGTCAAAGGTTTAAAGCCCTTAGGCCTTAGATTTAAACAGTACTGTATTGTAATGCAGTTTAATTCACTATACGATATGATCGAAAAATTAACCAGTCTTACCATTCACTGGGAAATTACTGATCGCATGAATATTACATTACCTTTATAATGTTTCAAATTTGTTTCAACGTAAGCCTTATAGTTTCTGACTGGAGATGAAACTTGTTCTTATGGAGTTACATGGCTTCATTAAGTCTTACCTCTCGAATGTGCTATGAAAACACCTTTGAATTTCCCATACACTCTTGGAGTCAAACGTGCAGCGCTTCTCGACCGGAAATGGATGTACAACTGATGGCCACTGGATACAATGACGGGTGGGGGGTTTTGATCACAGAATCGCTCTAAAACAAATCATATTAACATACATTTGGTGGTCCATGATCGTGTGGTTAATGATTAAGTGGGAGGACCAGACGGGAAAATATTTGGCTGGAAGTCATGACGCACGGACCGCGCTCAGCGAGGTCCGTACGTCATGAACGAGAGCCAAGTATTTTCCCGTCCAGCCCGACCTAACTGAGTCAATAATCATTTTATCATATGATCACCAGGAGCCCATGGGCTCCTGACCACCGAATAATTTTTGAAAATTACGAAAATTTGTTTTGATTCTAAATAGGAAGCGATAGCCTGGCGCGCGCGGGAAAAATTACACACACAAAAAAATTCCACAATAGAAACTATTTACAATTCATCGAAAAAAGTGACCTACTTTCCTATTTCTGTTTTCTTTTGATGTTAGCCGAACAAGTGCACCAGAGCCGGACGGCTTTTTAAGGACCGACTCACGTCAACCCGTCCAGCCCTACACCCGTCAAATTTTGCTACAGTTTTCTATGGCGGGATTGCGCGAGTGGGGCCGGACGGGTCATATGATAATTTATGATAAGACCTATCACATAACGCTGTACGGCAAGAATCCGCAGTCCAGTTGTGCACAACTTGACAGTGCTAGCGGAGACGTTCATTCCAGTCAAACCACTGTTAGTAACGCATGGCTTAAGAGGCGGAGTTCGGCTCTGCATCTTATGCAAGTGGACGCTGGCTATGCACTATGTATCATGCCATAGTAAAACCGATCTTTGACCATTTAAGGTTCTATTTCTGTGTTACTAATTGACCCAATTGATGCCCAGCACATTCCTCATAGACAGCAAGATCATCGCCGACCGGTTTGCTCAATGGCAGAGCAGCGGTCGACTAGCGTTCGGGAGGTCGCGGCGGGTTCAAAGCCCGGCCGGACCAACACTCAGGGTATTTAAATATTTGAAGAGAAGGTTCTGCCATTGTAATGACGTCTGTAAATGTTTAGACTTTCTAGTCTTCTCGGATAAGGACGATAAACCGTAGGTCACGCCTCACAACCCTTCATAATTTATTCTGTGGGACGTACTAGAACCCACACACTGTTTGAAAAGAGTGGGGGACGTAGTTCTCGGTGTTGTGGTCTATCTTTCATCTGATGGTTAAATACTTGGAGATATTAGCTGCAGAAGCTACTCTAAAATCTGAGGGTAAATAAAGTAATGTATTTATGTATGCATCACGTCAATCCTTTTTTCAGACTAACAAATTGATTTTGGGTGTCAATATGTATATGCGGCTGTTACGATTTAAAGGATTGTCTTTTGGAAAGAACTTGCGAGATATCTTAAATTAAAAATTGTACCGTGGATTTACTACTCAATCTTGCTGTCACTCAGCTTGTTAATGTATAACACTCGTGGGAGATCATTTTCTATAACGGTTACTCCATCTGTTGGGATCACTACCTTATCGTGGTGGGGGGTTTGTGTGTCCCAGTCACCCATAGAGCTATGTCGGCTGGAGTGGTAGGATCACCCATGCCGAACAGGTTGACGGGTAGGGGTCAGACGAAGAGTGATTCCCTGGTCCTCCAGGTTGGGGGTTGGGCTGAGGGCTGATAACCCTCTCCTTTAAAAAAGTATTTATTACAGAAACCAGAAGCAGAGAAGATTTGCCTAATCTAGGAAAGGTGGACAAGCTCTGTGGAGGCCCTTTGTGCAAGAGGACACTAAGAAGATTGGTAACAGGTAACTAGATGAGATGTAAAACCACTGACCAATCACTGGCGCGTGTTTAGTGTATCCTTCCCGCAGTTCAATGGAGTTCGCTGTGCATTCAGGATTTGAACCGTTGAATCCTATGAACTCCTCAAACCTAAGAGATATGTACTTGTCATCCGGGACTTGAATACGCCACGTGCAATCTGAAAATGCCGGGAATGGCATGGGGTAATTTGGTGACATGAACTCCCCACTGGTTCCACTGATGTCTCCGCCACACTCTGAAGAACAAAAGTTGTATCAGTGAGTCCTTATTTTTCTTGATTTTATTATGAAAAACAAGTTGTCATATGTTCTTTACAACCGGTCCGCTGGACGCTATAGTAAAACACTCACTCACTCGGTTCCAAATGTTTAGAACAGACAAAATTAGAAAGATTTTTATGGAATCACTGGAGCGTAAACGTTGCAATATCTCACTCCAAAATTGAAATGAAAGGCTGATTTTTAGCCTGTAGGCATTTTTCATCATGCCCTTTGCAAAACATTTTAATAAATCCCATAATTTCAAAAATTGAGATATTTGTGACGTCACACTTTAGTTCTCTATAAACACACCATAATCGAAGCATATAATGGAAGTTTATAGGGTTCCAATTCGAATGTCGGTATACTTCATCAGTGGGCATATCGCGCGAGGTGTGCGCAAATCTACAATGTGCGATGTTAGGATTATTGAATAATTACCTGGCGTAACAGAGGTTGTGTATGAGAGACGGAAGCCTTTAAACCGTCCTTCTTTGTTTGTTGTAAAGAGCAATCGCATTCTGTTGCTTTTTGACACTACTACTGGCTTGAAGGACATGCAGAATCTGTCAACGAAATAATGCACATTAAAAAATTTGAGACTTTCTTACATTCCATTGCTTTCAAGTGTATATTATATCGGTGTGACTACAGATATCTCACGCAAAATACGGCCTCGTTACTTTAATACTTAGCTTTTCTTACTGCTGAATTCTATTTATTTTCTGTCAGCGCAATTCAAAGTGCGAAATGAAATTCCTACAAGGTCAAGAGGCCAAACCCATGGAAGTCTCGTTAGAGAAAGGAGCGCAAAGTGGAGTGGTCGTGGAAAGGCTCTCGTGGGGTTGCTCTCATGGTGTTTGACTATTGAAAATGCCGTTATCACACTA
Organism: Ricordea florida; assembly: GCA_949710005.1. NCBI lineage: Eukaryota > Metazoa > Cnidaria > Anthozoa > Corallimorpharia > Ricordeidae > Ricordea > Ricordea florida. The sequence goes on along the minus strand of OX453285.1, from coordinate 17,745,841 downwards.
TCTTGCATATCATGTGTTGTGGTTTAATTTTATCATTTGTTTAAATTTTATTTTCCTTTGTCTCAAACTCATTATCATACATTATCACACATTGTCATGCATTATCATATATTATCATACATTACCATATTAAAATAGGAGATAATTGAATCATATGTACATAGCAGCTCAAGTGGGCCGGGTCATAGCAAAAATAAACACACAAAGACGGCTCAACTGGCGCGCGGGAAACAACTGCACAATTGTATCGGGGTCGGCATACATTTGAATTTGATCAGGGGCACGTGACAAAGAATCAACCAATCACAGTGCTCGTTATGTTGAGTGAAAGTCTAGGTATAGCAATCATACATGTATTCTACAACACTAAATCCACAACCCCTGTACAATCACAGATCTATCAGCTAGCGGTGACACTGTACTGGCAACTATTAAAAATCCTAGCATTGGGAATAACGGAGCTATACCAAACAATAAGTGACAGACGACCTGTTCCTCAGGTCACGTACGGCTTTCATACCCACCGATTACATGTAACAAAAACCTTTTGGCTTCGTGGTTCTCTTATTCTCAATATAAAGATTAATACTATGCGGAAAATTTCATGAGTAATATTTCGTACTAAAAGAAACAGAAGCCAGAACAAGCATTAAACTGCTCATACAAACAGGGTCTTCATCCGATCCTAATCCAGAGCCCACAATCGTTTGGTCAGCGCCAACTTTGGTACGTAACTCATCTAAGAGGTTTCATTGGCACTGAACTTCGAAAAGGTCCATACATGACGCAGAGTTTTCAATAAGAATTGCAGTAGCAGGAGAATTGTGCAAAGTAACAGGAGAATATTCTGAAAGCGCTCCATGTCTATTTTGAAACTAGCTCAGGCCATCTAAATTTGACTGGAGAATTCTTCGAGAATTCTTCGAAGTAGCCGGAGAATTCTTCGTAGTAGCCGGAGAATTCTTCGAAGTAGCCGGAGGATTCTTTGTAGTAGCCGGAGAATTCTTCGTAGTATCCGGAGAATTCTCCGATCTCCGATGCCAAATGAACACCCTGATGACGTACTGATGGAATAGCACGTTTTTGAAAGAACGTTGAGCAGATGCTGGTAAATTATTTTTGTAATTTGTCTGTAGATCTAATGACATCTTACCTGGCCAACCTGGTTTCATTTCCCCTTGATCCATCCAACAAATCTAACTTGTCCTTGCAGTGGCACTTATTGCCACAAAAATACTCCACTTCAAACGACGAGACCTCAAGTCGAATAAACTGGCCACGTGACACAGTAATCGTCCATTCACACTGCATTGAGTTAGGATATGGATAATCTGGATAACGCGGTGAAGAAATGCTTCCCGAGGAATCAGTTAGAAATCCTCCACAACCTGTAGAGCATAAAATGTAGTGAGATTTTGGGAGGATATTACCCCATTGAATAAAAGTCTCGGCTTTGTCTTGCTTTCCATGAATGATCAGATCTTTAGACGAGATATTTCAGTAAGTTAAGTTTGTTCAAATACAGCTGGTCAAAAGAAGACCAGTAACTGGCTTCAACTAAGTTGTCACAAAAAAAAAATGTTTGGCAAAATGTGCTACCGAAAGTTATTCATAGTATGTCGAAGACAAATCCACAGACGTTTTGCCAAATTTTACGAAATTCTCCCGGAGTGTAAACATTAGTTGATATATCCGGCCTCCGGACTTTTCTTCCAACCAAGAAGTCCCTTGTATAGATGTTATCTAGATGTGACTGGACTGAATCGTTCAAATGAAAAGTAAAGACTTTATCATTGTAAAGCTCCTCACTTATTGGTTGTGTGGTCCTTGCTTTAGTCAAAAGTGGTTTTGGGATAGCACTAATAATCTGATAGTTGTAATGTCTAGCGTGACATATGCAGTCACGCTGTGGAATGGTATGTGCGGAGGCAAAGCATGTTGGGACATGGAATAATAATAAAATGGCATGTTAAGTTGACCATGTGCTATGGCTGCGTTTTCTTTCATTCTTTCCTAACACACCACAATAGTATTGAAGAAAATTAATATTACAAGATTACGTGAATGATCAAGGCTGTTTTGACAGCTGCTTAGATGCGGACCGCAAGTTCCTGGAATAATTAAGTCTGTATTTGGTTTCTATCATGAATGACATACCTTTTTCCTTCTGGCTAGTGTAAGACGCCTTAAAACCCATGTATTGATCAGTACTGTCAGTGAAGAACCAGATGCGCAAACTGTTTCCACTGGAGGTAATAACTTTTGGAGGTGGAGTGGCATTACAGTAGCCTCCTGAAGAAATTCAGAGTTTAGAGATAATAATAATAATAATAATAATAATAATAATAATATTAATAATAATAATAATAAAAGCATTTATTTATACACGATAGTTAAAAATACAGCGTTGCTGATGTGGTCGTGTACAATCTAAAACGTTAAAATTACAAATTATAAAAAAAAAAGCTAATCGAATAAAGTAAATTTGTCTAACACATTGCTTTTGGTTACTTTACGTTTAAAACTATTTACATTATCTTCTGCCCTAATATCATTACTTAAAAAGTTCCATAAGATGGCGCCACGGTACGCAATAGATTTCTTTAAGAATTCAGTCCTTGGACGGGGCAGCGAAACGCACATCTTCTGTCGCAAGTTATATTTCGGGGTGCGTTTGTTAAACAGCTCTTTGAGAGGAACCGGGGAGTTTCCATGGTAGCAGAGATTGATTTGAAAATATTTATGGACGTCACGTGTATTGGCCAAGGTATAAAATGAAAGCCACGACATATGCGTTGTCGTAATGTAGTGCTCGTGAACAGTGAGCGAGAACTGATGTGTCGAGTGCTGTTTTTATTTCATGATTGGATCAGGAGGCTTGACAATTTGATCCTTGCAATCGATAATGGAATCGGTAAGCAAATACGATTTAGCCCGAGATAAAAAAAAAGAAAAGGCAACGCGAGCTCAAATGCGCAGCAAAAATGTGCTCACGAAGTGGGTGGTGGTAAAGAACTGTCTCGTGCTCTAATGAAATGAACCTATACATTAATTTATCTTTGCATTATCCTTCCTTTAAACGCCAATTTTCACAAATCTATTTAATTTCAGTATTGCGTGTATATCCTGGGCATGACCAACGTGTGTTGAACTTGTCCTGCTCTTGTTGATTTCAGTTATATATTCCAGATAGCCGTAAACCCCCATTTTTTCTGCTCAGCCGTCAAGCCATCGGTTACCTTGCCGATGAAAGAAATAACCCCCGAAACTGTATGCCAAGCGTCAGAGGGCCTAAAATTTGAATTAGACCCACTTAAATCGACATAAATGTCTTATGATATAAAACTGAATGGTATACCAAGTGGCAGAAAATGGACAAAAACACCTTGGTTAATATAAATGATATCAGCACGTGTGTGAGATAACTTTCGGATAAGAGTTTTACGATTTATTATCACTCAGTACATTGTTAAGCCGGCTAAATTCTATAGATACTTGTTTTCCTCTATTTATTGCATAGACGTAAGTGTTCTACTGGGAATTACACCACTCGTAAAATTCATACGAAACTACATCCGGGCGAGCGTCTTAATGTGTTTTTGTCTCTGTAACGAAAAGAAAATTACACGTTGGCTCGAAGATATATGAACTTTATGTTCTCATGAGATATTGTTCTTGCCACTCGAACATAAAATTTACATCTTTTTCCCTCCTCATTAATAATGATAATGATAATGAATTTGTATAGCGTTTTTTTTCATATGGATATGTTCAAAGGCGCTTGCATCAATTGATTAAATCATTACAATCACACTTTATCAAAGGTCGACCACAACACCGGGGTCTACGTCCCCTACTCTTTTCGAACAGTGGTTTGGGATCTTGAACATCACACAAGAACAGTGCTGTGAGACGGGACCTACGGTTTTTCGTTCTTATCCGAGAAGACTAGAATGTCTAACCATTTGCAGATGTGATAACAAAGGCAGCACATTCTCCTTATTTTAAGACCTTGAGTGTTGGTCCGGCCGAGGTTTGAACTCACGACCTCCCGCTCGAGGGGCCGGCGCTCTACCAACTGAGCTAACCAGCGGCTACTCCTTAAGACTCTGACCTTTTACTATTTAACAATTATTCGCCTCAGGCTCAGTGATTCTCGGTGAATATTCACCGAAAATAACTGAACCTGAGGCGAATAATTGTTTTAGTATAAATACACAGTTGATTAATTCAAAAAAGTAAAGAAAAAGCATTGTACAACGGGAAACAATTTTATGTCATCAAATGCGCGCGAACGACTGGCAGCCATTTTGTTCGTCGAGGTGATTATCGGCTGATAATCCGAGATAGCGAACCAATCAGGGCGCACGATTTTGTATAATCACTAAGTATTTATACTAAACTCGTATACTGACCGAGGAGCTGACTCGAAGAGCTACTGCCATCTTTCACCTCCAGTATATCAATGCAGTTTCCTTGGTAGCTTTCCACTTCAAACACATCGAAAGACAGCAAAATAAACCGGCCTGGTTGTACTCTTATTTGCCAAATACACTCAATATTGCTCGGGTACTTTGCAGGAAAGTTTGGTGTCTGGAACGTGCCACTTTCTTTCGTCATGGTGAAGTTCGGATCTGAAAAAAAATCAGGTTCAGTGAATCGATTCTCAGTTTGTATAAAGAGGTTCTTAACATGGACATATAATGTCATAATAAGTACTTTTATGAGTACTTCAGTAGGAAAAGCATCTTGTAGAGAACCAAGAGAAATTCTCTTGAGAGTATTTGATTGTCAAGGGAACATTAAGATATGTTAATTTGGGCTTGACAGCTAATTCATGCAATTCATGTAGTCTTACATAAATAGGAAACAAGAAAGCGCGCGAAAGTCCATTCAGTACCTCGACTAATCGCCATTTCTATGGACAAATGTTTACAGACAAAATCAGAGTAAAACATCTCAGTTCACAGTCTATTAGTTGCTAGAATTCACAAATTGAAAATGCACAACGATCGTAAAAGTTATCTACGAACAGTCTTGCTCTCCTGAGAAGAATTAAATGCGATTTGGACTCTATTAACTGTGCAATTTGAAGCCGCTGTAAATTGTCAGACTTTGAATTTCACCGAACGTCTACTAAGATGATTCACAACACAGGAAGCACACTTTTTTATAAGGGAAGTAGAAAACTTCAAGGATAAATACACTGGACGTCAGCTGCAAGCCTTCGTGATCTGGAGGAGATTTATTTGTTACATTTTGAGGTTTGTTTTTTGTCATACCGTTTTGCTTCAATTTGACTATTAATTTTAGGTTTAGCATCTGATTTGACTTTGGAAATCTTGTGTTACAAGAGCTTTTCCGTGCCCCTGTTGAGTGGAGGTACATTGAGATATCTTTTTTTTTTGAATGAAGAAATCCCAGTAATGTGGATTTAGTGCACTGCTCGCTATTTTTTTTTGTTTTGTCTCGCTTCTGCCTAAAATCCTCCTCGGAGATTTTGGCCAAGTTATTAACCTTTTATGTCCCAGTAGTGACCAGCATCCAATTTCTCATTACAATATTCACTGTTTAAAAAAAAAGCAACCATTCATGTTCTGAGAATAACGAAAATGATCCCTAAGAAAGAGTTGTCTTGATATTTAAACAGATTCACCTACTAGCACCATACCAAATATATGAGAACAGTTAGTAAATATTGATATTGGGGTTAAAGGGTTAAAGCGACTGCCATTCCATCGTTCCGCGTTTGAATACGTTGTTCGGCACACCAAGCTGAAAGTAAGACATGTAGGACATGTAGGCTAAACTTACATAGGTAAAATGATTATTTTCAGTAATTTTTTCTCCTTTTCAATAGGAAATTCTGACCGAACACACAGGTTTTTGTAACGCTGCATTGCATTGAATTAGGTTCCTAGTGAATACCGCGCTTTGTTTGCAGAACTGAAAATTTTTGTTTTATTTTCAGGCCAAACTATGCTGATCTTAACAAGGTGGGAGATTTTTTTTGCTATCTATATGCCTCGCAATGTTACTAATGACCAGCAGGTTATGTCTATTGTCTTCGTTGCTTCATCAAGGCTATCAAGGTCGCTCTCAGCTAAACTATCAATTCTGTTCCGTCCAGTGATTTGGCTAGCTAATCGGGAATATCGTTACAACTTTTTAGTAGCATCTCTATATTTTCTTCAGTCCATATAGATAAAATATAATCGATTTTTTTCCCGAAATATTGTATTTAATACCTTCTACGCGCTATCGTTGGCTAAATTACACCCATGGGCAAATAGTAACCAATCAGGGCGAGCGTTTCATCGATGCTGTGTAATGAAACTTACTTTCAAAGTGAGTGACGCGTTAATTAAATGTGTAGCATTCCTGCTTCTAGGATACGTTGTATTTCATCGCCTTTAATATTTATTTATCTATAATATTTATAACATTTATAAACCTTTAATCAGATTTGATTTACCCGCATTCGTTTTCATACATGATGCTGTTTGTGAGGGTGTTTAAAATGAAATCGCTATCACACATAAGAGCTATCATTCAAGTAGAGTAATAAAATTGCCGGTTTTGCCAGTTCTGTTGGCTTTGCCTGTTCTGTACTTCGAGTGGCTACACGGCACGTACATGTATATAGTATATCAACCCACAATCCTCTCATTCGCTTCGACGAGGAGCTAACGCTCGAAACGTCAGCACCTCCCTTTAACCTTACGGTGGTATAACTTACTTAATCAACTCGTTTGATTTATCCAATTTCTTATGTATATAGTAGTTCTCTTCTTTATTCAGGTAGACTCGAGTTCTCAAAAAATAAATGACGCACTGTGTTTCAAGCTCTTTATAACACATTCGTTGATCGCATCTGTACTAATGCACCTATCAATGTTAAGCCGGCAGGGGGGGGGGGATTCAGGGCATGGGGTGGGGATTTGATTGTCTTTGTTGGCCCTGGGGTAGGGCATTTGACTGACCTTGTTCTCCCGGGGGAGGGAATATTTGAATCTTTCTTTGCCAGCCTTGGGATATTTGACAGCGATGTGCAGCCCGGGGTGGGGAAATTTGGTTGCATTTGACTGGAATGATTTGCCCGTGGGCAGGGAATTTGACGGCAAATTTTTCAAAAATGGCAAATCCCCACCCCATGCCCTGACTCCTTCCCCCCCACCCCCCCACCCGCCGGCTTAACATTGATAGGTGCATAACGTTTCAAAGATGATTCCGTCGCGGAAGTTGAGACACGTTATATATGAATACCTCTGATGACGGTGAAGAAGGGTTTATCGGTACTGACTGAAAACCGTTTCCTTTGAAAACATTTTGGGAAAGTGTTCTTCTTCCTTTGTTGAATAAGATGATAAACGATTTTAGTTCGCCAGAGATCATTTCTACGATTTAAATTTTAAAAATGCCCAAAACAAGTTGATATATATTTTTTCCATCTTAACGTCCACTTTTCCTTGAGTCAGTCGGTGGATTAACGGTTCTGAGGAATCACCTTCATTGTTAATGATTAACCTCGTGCCTTTGTTATTGTTCACCATGTGTGTTTACTTTTTAAATTGCAATGTGAATGTTTCGAAGAGGTCTAAATAAAGGGGAAAAATTTAAGAACTTAGAAAAAATGAATAAGGACGGATCATTTTTTCCGTTGTTGCTACTTGATTTTAAACACTGTTTGAAGCGAATAAGTACAAAAAAAGAAATTCATAATGATCAATTTTGGTCGCGTGTTAATTCAAACGTGCTGTTCAGGCGTCATGAAATGGATAAATAGATCCAAAGCTCAATTATTACACAAATTTTGCGTGCTATCAAAGAAATATTAGGCAAAAGACCTGACTGTATCGAGGTAAATTATGTAAATGTTAGCTTTTCATAGATTATTCTAGTTTGTTTGTTAGTCTCTAACACGATGTCAGTGCGTAAGAAACATAATAGCGAAACGCTGTTGTCTAAAATTAAAACTAAGAAAACAATGAAAAAAAATCTTAAACATTATATTTTGAGCGACTTGTTTAGCTGTACAGTCAGCGAGGGAAGTCTAATTCGTATTAAATTAAATTTTCTGCGAACGGTTTGTGATCAAGTTCCTGGAGTGAAGCTACAGGGAGACAGCTTTCCCGCACTGCAAACGCAAAACCTGAATACGCTCCATAACTTGAATGTTCTCAGAGGGGCAGACTGCATTTTGTAATGTCCTTGAATCAGTTACCAACCTGTATAAGCCCCTTTTTCTAATAATAGGCTCACAGGTCCGTCTCCCGGATAAACTGTACAAATCGCCTATTCATAGCTGCTCAAATTATAGAATCGCTACTAAAATATACACACTCATATATTAAGAGTTTGCGCCTACATAAATTTGTTGTGAAGAGAGATAGAAGCTACAAAGTTTTAGCAGTTTTACTGTCCAACCTTGAGCGGTGATCCTGTTCACATGGCAGATAACAAACAAAACCACAATCTTCTTTATCGCGTTCTTGAGATACAAATAACGCTTCCTCGTCATAGTTATGGTAAAAATGCCGTCCTTAGAGCAGCTTGGCTTGGGCAGAATTCTTCACTTCGATCCAACTTTTACAAAACTCCGTAGACTTTGTAAGAGGTTCGAGCTCTGCTAATGAAGTGAATTATGTATGTGCTAGACCATCAAATTTAAAAAGTGAATAAATTTCTCGGCATCATTCAATTTTCACTAAGTGTTTTCATTGTATAGTTTAAAGATGAGCTTTGTTTAACAAGCTCAAAGCGACCTTTTGTTAGAAACAAGGAAACTTAATACGCGGGTAGCTTAGCACCCTAAAGGGCAAGGCTCTGTCGCATTCTCATAAGGAAATTGTTTTTTTAAGTCTCCCTGAGCAGGCGGTACGTATTGAAAGGAAGTTATACCGACAAAGGGAAGTAAACAAGGTTTTAGTTGGTTATAGAAAGGCCTTTGTAACGGACAGAATTTCAAGAATTTAAATGAAGAATTTAAATGAAGCTCAGCTAATCTGTCCAGCCTGCAAAACACGATTTTCAACGGTTTATTTCAGGCCTTTTGGGAATCTCTCAAGTGTAACGTCAGACTATTCTGATATTTTCCCACTCTTAAACTTTCTGTTGAAAACAATTACACTTGTCTCTCTTTTCTTCAGAGGAAAAAAAAGACGGTTTGATTACTGTTTTTACCGATACAATTTGCGTTGTTAAACTTATTACAATTTACCGATGGAGCCGTCTGGCAGTAGTAGAGACCGCGGTACACATTGTAAATTGTGAAGCATGTGACACGTGCCTTTTCAATAATCGCAGCTGTTCAGCACGTGTGTTTTGTTAGGTCAAGTTTTAGTGTTCTCAAAAGTTTTCTTCTGGAGAGAACAACGGGTTTTACTATTGTTCAGCATTTTATAAGCTATTACAAAACGATTTGTGAGTAGGGACAGTAAAGAAAACGCAACGCAGGGTAGTGCTCTATGACGCTTATAAAAAGATAACAATAACATACACGTATGCAGTCGAAATCAGAAAAATTAGAAGGGACACGAAGTTAATCCTGAAAAGAACAAACTGTGCTTTTTCGCGAATCGCTGTACTGCATTAATTGTTTTTTTCTCACATTTATTAAATAAAAACGATTGGAGCATGAAATATAAGGGATGGCGAATGGTCCTTCAAAAACTCTGGGTCTCGCAAAATTTTAGTCGAATTTCACGGGTCTCGCAGTCTCGTTTTTTAGAGGTTATGTGCGTCTCGCAGTCTCCATTTTTATGCGAAAAACGTCTCGCAGTAAAAACACTTTGCAAGTCTCGGTGTTTCGCAATCTAAAAAGTCAAAATGTCTCGGGCTCGCAAAGAAAAACGCTCGTCTCCGGCGCCGTCTCGCAAAGTCTTACATTTACCATTCACCTCTTATATACTGGCAGCGAAAGTGTATAACTGTTTCAGATTGTTCTAAAAGTTCTAAATATTATTAAGTCATCCGACTTCCATGTCTCCTACGTCTTCACACAGAGAGTAGTCGAAGGGTGAGGATAACATAGATTTTGTCTTTCACACTTAAACGTTCAACTAGTGCGGCGTTCAATCTGTTTGATTGTCATTGTAACACATTGAATAGGTGAGAATCAATTTGTTGTAAACAATGCCACGTGGCTTCTGTTTATGCAGTTTTTGTCATCCGTCTCCTTTCTGTTGATCATACATGATTCAAGTCAGCTACATCTTCATACAGCCTGCAGACACCCTTGAATTCAATTAGCTTCAATTATGCAACTGGTATTTTGTACATTAGCTGAAAACTGATCTCAACCGAAAAACGGCGAAATGTCTACTGATAAATTCAACTCTTTTCCTGAACCAATGAGCGTGCAGAAAGTCACTCGCTTGTTACTGGCAAATTATAAATTGGCTATGGAATTGAAGCTGTTCTCAAACTTTCGAAACGTTGACAGAAACGCAATTGAATTTCAAGAACAAGTAAAAGGTTAGCAAAACACCCTATTAAGTTGTGGAAGAGCGAAAATTACCACATTTTCATTTCGCAATTTTCGCAAGAAACTGATTACTCTTTACCATTTCCCGCTAGTTTTAAAATATCTTGGAAAAGTTTTATACCTTTAATTGCATTAAATCAGCATTTTTCGGAACATGTTTGAGATAATTTCTTTTTTCTGTTATCTGTTGACTTACTACAATAATTTCAGGTTACCTCTGTGATCTTGTCCTCTATTAAATTTTGTATTCACATGTTCGTAGCTTAAATGCATTTTTGCAGTCCACGCGGTATTTGGAGCATACAGCCCTAAGGGACGGACAATTAGAAAAGTGATGGGGCGTGGGGGGGGGGGGTGGGGAATTTTAAGCTTGCACGAATTTTTTTTTCGCTCACTGCTTGTGCAGGAATTTTTTTTTTTTCAGGTGAACCCCTCTGCACGAATTTTTTTTTACCTTCTTCTTTGCATGAATTTTTTTTCTTGGCATTTTCCCTTACATGACGAGAACGACTACGAAAAACATAAATTGTCATTACCGGCAATGAAATTTCAATTATTCCAACACATTCTCCATGTGAAACTCATGCCAACTGTCCAGGAGTAAATTGAACATTTCTCTACTTGTGCTCACATCCTCCACAGAAGTTTAAATTTAGTCATTTGACGTCGTTGTTTTGTAGAGAACAGCAACGAAATGTACCAAAATGCAAAACGCACGTGCGGGGCGTGCAGAGCCATTGTTTTTGCTCATTATGCCCAGTGTTTTTTGGCGTTCTCGTTCTCGTCGAAGTCGTCCTTGCTTAAGGTCCCTAATGTAAGAGATGCACGCGGCCGTCGCTTGGGGGTCAGCGACGAGTAAGTCTTGACTGATAACTCCAGGTATCTGCAAGTGCCAGCTAATGTGTGGTTCGAATGGACACAAGAGATGAGGAAGGATTTTAGGCATTCAGAAGCTCTCGATAAATGATTTCTTCCAACAGAAATATGTAGCATGCCCATCTTGTATCTTCATGTGCCGACGAAAGGACAGCATTTAGGTCGTTAGATGGAGAAATTGTTCAAGAACTGGTAAACAGTTAAGAACTATTCACCGAAGTGGAGGTGGCTAGTGGTGGATATTGTATCCGCCACTAGCCACCGACACCGAGGTGAATCGCTGTTTTAGCATATACTAAAACAGTGAGATAATGTACACCAGAAATGGTTTGGAAAATGGAGGACTTCTCAAATGAAAATCCAACGCAGCGCGGATCTCCGAAAGGAGTTTTTGTTGTAATTACTGCAAATGACATCAAATTTGGTTACGCAAGATTAATAATAATAATAATAATAATAATAATAATAATAATAATAATAATGAACTTTATTTGAGTGTCAACTGTGTCTAGCACTGACGTACTAATTGGGGACACTGTAAAATACAAATCAAATCAAATCAAATCATATTTAATTAAATTAAATCAAATCAAATGTTGGTTTATGTGGAGAGGGGAAAACCGGAGTACCCGGAGAAAAACCTCCCGGAGCAGAGTAGAGAACCACCAAACTTAGCCCACATATGACGCCGGGGCCGGGTATCGAACCCGGGCCACATTGGTGGAAGGCGAGCGCTCTCACCACTGCGCCAACCCTGATCCCCATGATTAATTTGCATTTGTAAACAAAAGATTTCTCGTTGGCTTTTATCAATAAACTCCAGGTTAAAAACATAAGCCGTTACCTCTGAACACGGCCAAGCCCAATTTAGTCACTTTCTTGGAGTTTTCAGGAACTGCTTCGTTGTTAATTTGGATGATTTCTTCGCTTGTCATGGATGCAAACCGAGACGCGATATTCACGCGGGGAGCGAATAATTCACAAGTTGGTCGGTGGTAAATAGCAGAGGATATTCGGAGTTTGACTAGCCAATCAGAGTGCACCTTCAACGCTATCCACTGTTTTAGTATATACTAATCTCGGTTATTCCAAAGAGAACGCAGAGGCCAAGAAAAAGGAAGTTCTGCATCTTCTGGACCACCCTACAGCTATTCAGCGCTGAAAGGCAAGTTTGCAAACAGCCTGTGCTGTAACAGTTCAATTTGTTGTTGCAAGCGCGAGCTCCAAAAACTGAGTCGTGCAGGTTTCTGTATACATTGATCATGCGAACTGTGTATGTGGAAAATACAAGCACAGCAGCATTTGCAAACATTCCCTAGCCGTAGCGGGCACTGAAGTCCATTCTCTGTGCCTGCCTTAATTTTATCAGAAAGGAATCGAGAAAAGGTCATGGCAAGACAGCGCTCGCAGAATATCAGGTCAGGAAGGAGACAGCGGGCCAAAAAGGTGGCATACATACCAACCAGCGAGGGGGAAAGAAACATCCCAGACATGCACTGAGGCACTGTCGCAAGCACGGAAAAGAGTCAAGTATACCCAAACCTATTGTGCACCAAGATATACCACAAAGAGAATTCATTTATCTTGTTGTTCCTCACAGAGGATCCTAAAAGATGCAAGTCATGCCATTCGGACTTTTGCCACGGAAATGTCCCCATCTTTGACATGATAGTCTCACACAAAGAACGGAGGATGTATCCCGTCAAATTGCAGGCCTCCCCTTCAAGAAACTGTGAGATACTACCATGCGACGAAAAAGTGTCTAACAGATTTCCCTACTTTTCAGTGGACTACATTGACATCCCGGCCAATAATATTGAAGATAGCCTTCGAGATTCACACAAGAAGTGTCTCCCGAGCGTCGGAGTTTGGGTTGACGTTCGACTAAGACCTGAAACTGCGTTCCTATCTGCGAACGGACGTTTTTAACACCTGTGCTTCACTCTTTTTTTGTCTTAAATATTAAGACTTTAAGAGCAATCGAGTTTCATATCGATAGTTAAATTAAACCATGGTGATGTGACTGTCCTCGTGTCTTTTTCGCGGAAATATCGCCATTTGGGTTTTGCCTTAAATTGTCACGACTGGCAAACCTGTGCAGCGAATTGCTTCTAGCTTTTAAAAAATTGTTCTCACGAATTCAACGAAATCAGAGTTATTCTCTTGTTTTAGTTTTCGTGTTATTTTTACTGATTATTGTTGATGTCGCCTGACCTGCCCGCCGGTAACTATTAGGTGTCATAATTTTTTAAATTTGAGTCATTTCATTAGCTTCCAACTTAATCTTCAGTCAAATACCTTTGTACTTAATAAGGTGAGCAGTTTAAATATTCCAGTTTTATGTGAATTCTTCGGATAGAAATGAATCCTAGCTGACCCCGGTGTTGTGGTCGACCTTTGATAAAGATGGTGTAGTTTGATTGTAATTAATAGGAGAAGTGATGTAAAGTGCCTTTGAACATATCCATATGAAAAAGAGCGCCATTCAAATTCATAATCATTTCAAGGTCATTAGCAGTTTTAATTAAAACTCCAAAATAAACAATTTTTTTAAAAATAAATTTTTGAATTCGGCAACTGCTGCAAGATAACAATAGGTACTTCCAATGTATAACATAGGTATTGTTAACTTCATTTACTGGCTAGTTTTGTTTCGTTCAATAGACCTTCTTCGCTTGTACATTTTGTTTTCCCAATACAGATCATGTGATGATACTCAGGAGATTTGATCCTTTGTCTTGTTCATTAAAAAGAGTGCATGCAAGCATGAATATGTCTGCTTGCACTCTTTTTAATGAACAAGACGGAGCACCATATCTCCTGAGTATCATTTCGCGATTGATCTGTATTGGGAAAACAAATTGTACTGAGCGAATAAGGTCTATTGGTAATAAAAACCGTTATATGACAGGCGCATGTGCGATATAAATCATTATTAGGAGACGTTAAGGCGTTCAGTCAAGATGAATAAAAACAGTCTGAAATTAAACATTTGTTTTTTCTTTGTCATTGCGAACCTTCGTATAATATGGAAAATCTCTTAAACTAAAAACATTCGTGTTTTATTTCGTGACGTAAAGAGTGGTGTAGGTCTTCGTTTTGTAGTTTAAGGAGGGCATTTCTACAAAACAAAGACCCTATCGATTTTATTGTTTCATCGTCAAATAATTCGTTTTAGCGAGGGTCTTCGTTTTGTAGTTTGAGGGGGAATTTATACAAAACGAAGACCCTATCGATTTTATTGTTTCAGCGACGAACAAGGCGTTTCAGCACGTTGTAGCTTTAACAGTTCTTAAATTAATTGAGATTCAAGTCTTCGGTCTTCGGTCTTCGTTTTTTAGACACCCGAACGGATACAAACTAAGGTACGTAGCGCTCATAAATTGGTAGAAAACGAAAATTGAATTCACATTCAATTCACCGAGACCTTTCACTCATTTACTTACAATATGGCGTCGCAAAAATTCCATTTACAAAATTCGTAAAACCGAACCGAATTTTACAGTTTTCACAGCAAACGAAGCTTTGCAGCAACCGTCGGACATTTCTGATCGTTACTTGATACAAAGTAGCTTTTGCATCCTAGCACGTTTAATTCCCTGAGAAAACTACTTCCCACACATTTGCTGTAATAGGATGCTTAAAACAAAGCCGGAAAAATTCGGATCAATATCAGTTTCTGGGCAACCGTAGCGTGCACCTACCCCTCCCCTAATCCAACAAGTTATAATGAGTTAAAAACTTAGCGTTAATGTTGGTTTAGGGGAGAGGTCGAGCCGATTCTGTTTCTGCCGATTAGACTTTTCTGGCGATGGGATCAACCCTTCAGATCCATGTCGGATGCTCCGGCTTTTCTTCTAAACTACGCGTTCTTGTGCCCAATTTATCAACTCGCATCAGTTTATTTTTATTATTATTAGTTATTGACTGAGGTCAGGGGCTTCTGCTGAGATACGTCCCTAGGTTTATATACTTTTTCTATGAGCATTCCCATTCAAAGTGACGAATGTAGATATTTTTCATAAATTTCGTAACAGTTTAGCTATAAAAACATCTCTTGTCCCTTCCATATATGGCCAAAACCATTGACCATATTTGTTGGATTAGGGTTTGGTCCGGACAATAAAGATTAAACATTTCCCAGAATGCATCACTATTAGGTTTCAAAGTTCAGTTGATAGCTCAGTTGATAGTTCAGTTGCTTTAGCGTCGGTCATTACTGCATTTCAATTCACGTCGAACAATAAGTTAATTTTCAAGCTTAGGAGATCCACTCTTCAGGTACAATATTTTCTTTTTTTCATTTGTTTCAACTTGTACGATGATTTCTCGTTTGTTTTAAGAATTCCTTCATTATTTACATTCGTTTGTTTATTAGCATCTAGCGTAGCAAAACCCTTTTGTTTCAGAATCTTTTCCAATAAAGATTAAAAGAAATCTCCTTGACTCGGAGCGCGTTATGTCCCTCGTTACCAGATGTGGTCACCATGTGTTTGCGTAGAAGTCAGTATAAATGCGGGAATTAGACAGTCACGGTGTACTGATAATTGCTCTATAATTTATTCAAAATGTTTCAAGGCGTTCAACTTTTCAACTTTTCAAGGCGTCCAACTTTAAACTTTTTCTTTCTCACTTTGGTATACTAAAATCACTTAACGTTTTACCGTTTATCAGTAGTTGTACGATTTAAAAAATTTAGGATGTGCTTTGTGGAAATATTTCGTAGCATCCTTCGATCACGGATGATCATGGATCTGTGCCTTGAGCGTGAGTGAAGCAGCGCCTGCTGTGGAAGTGCATGCGCAGGCCGTGGAAATTCTGGAAATATTCACTTTAAAAATCAAACAGTTCACCACGAATTCAGGCTAGATTTCTGAGCGGTCCTGCTATCTTTATCCTTTCCGTACGCTAGCATATAGGGTGCGTGGGTTTTTTGGTATGATCAGTATTTAGATTTATGACTCGAGATCAAACGGATCATAAGGGACCGATGATTTCTTACCCAGAGTGGATTCATCGGTTCCTATGATGTGTCATGATCCGTCTGATCTCGGATCACAAATCCAAATTAATCCGGATCATACAAAAAAACGCACCCACGTAGTTTCCTCTCCCCTCGTCATTTACTGAGGGACGGACCATTAGGGGGGGGGGGGGGGTGGGGAAAAAAACAAAAAAAATCATGCAAGGGAAAATGCCAAGAAAAAAAATTCATGCAAAGAAGAAGGTAAAAAAAAAAACATTCATGCAGAAGGAAGGTCCAATTGTGACTTTTTCACACGTAGTAAAAGAAATTCGTGCAGAGGGGTTCACCTGAAAAAAAAAACTCCTGCACAAGCAGTGAGCGAAAAAAAAAATTCGTGCATTCGTGCAAGCTGAAAATTCCGCCCCCCCCCCCCCCCCCCCATCACTTTTCTAATGGTCCGTCCCTGACTTTTTTGACGAAAGGCACTGGTTGGTTTCTGTGAGATGCAAAATAATCTTCATTAACTGCCTGCCGGCACAAGAAACCCACCTCTCGACACTGAGTAACTTCAAATAACTGAGCCAAACATTGTTGGAAGGGTAGATGTATTTCGTAATACTGAGGCTTGAGTCAAAGTTTTATCGCATGGTAACTTAATTTAAATAAAAACCAACACCAAATAGCGGCTATCTGAAATTTATCTTTAATTAATCTTAAATTCATTCCAAGGGAAAGCTTTGCCAAAAATGAACGAGCTGTTAGCTAATACCCCCTTAAACTTGGAAACTGTCAGAAAACTGAAGTCTCCTCCATAAAGACAACTCGCATGGAGAGATGCAGCAGGATTTAGTCCTTATCTAGTTAATTGATGATCGAAGCCGTGATGTAGGGCATTCTTGTTAAGATAGCAACTTGGTGCAATTGCTATGGTCCCACAGTACAAAAGGACTGTTGATCGCGACCAAACTTCTGCTAACCACTCGTTATAACTAATTACCTTACTGAGGCACAATATCGTAATGAATTCGGACTCACCCTTGATGCAGTGCTTAATTCTCCACGACTGACCGACAAGATTTTCGTGACGAGACGTAAGGAGAATTGACTTGACTCATTTGCAGGTTTTAAAATAGAGCTTTAATCAAACACAAAATAACTACGTCTGCTTGCTGGCGGCCAAAGTTGTATCATAATTAAATCTGTGGTGAACAGAAAGAGATAGTTTATTACTGGCAACAGAGGGCGAAAAACTGACTTCAATTTCACATAAACTGTAAGTATTTTCCACCTGCAGTGTAGATGATCATGAACATTTTAGCAAGAGGCGCTTGCTATAGACCTAAACATTGATTTTTTTAAATTCGTTGGGATTCGACGGTGCCACAGTTGTTGCCTGAGGTCACTTCGCATTACTTTCTTCTGAATCGTTAAATCAGTTAAAAAAAAAAACAGAAATGCCTGCTCCAAGTATGTTGTTTCTCGTCTTTCGTTAAAACTATTTCTGAAAAAGATATGTCTTTTGAAAACCATTTCCTCATATTTTACCAGATTTTACCGACAAGGATATAGCTACAGGCAGTCAAAACAACATGCAGTCTCCATCCTTATGAAACATTCTACTGTTGCAATTGAGATTTTGCATCAGGCGTGATTAACTTGGTTTGCTTGAGATGTTACCAAGCAAGCTGTGGATTCGAATGTTTATTTCTATATTTCTATATACTCGTTTTAATTTCATAGATAGCTGTTTTCGCGGCGTGTATTCTTTCAACCCGCCAATGGGTACTTGATTTCAAATCGTCATGTCTCTTGTCTATATCATCTCTTTCGCAAGGCTCCTTTAAAGTTACAATTTAATAACCCTTGCTGGCGAAATGAAATACTGACTTGAGCAAGGGCGCACGTTCTCGTGAAAATAAGAGAAAATAAACTTAAGCCTTAGTTTGCTGTTGTGATTTTTAGGGATCACTTCTGTGAAGCCAACAGGGGTAATCAGTTGGCTCATGTACTAGGCAAACGTAAGGTCTCTTTGTTCCTACATGTTTTGCAGCTAAGGGACGGACCATTAGAAAAGTGATGGGGGGGGGGGGGTGGGGAATTTTCAGCTTCCACGAATTTTTTTTTCTGCTCACTGGTTGTGCAGGAATTTTTTTTTTCAGGTGAACCCCTCTGCACGAATTTTTTTTTACTACGTGTGAAAAAGTCACAATTGGACCTTCCTTCTGCATGAATTTTTTTTTTTACCTTCTTCTTTGCATGAATTTTTTTTTTGAATTTTCCCTTGCATGAATTTTTTTTGTTTTTTTTTCCCCACCCTTATCACTTTTCTAATGGTCCGTCCCTAAGCTAAATATATTCTTGCATGATCCTCGAATGATTAGACATTCATGATTTGGGTTGACTTACTGCTAGTAATCGTAGTCCTCAGAGAAAGAAACATGTTGTTTTGGTCATTTTTTTAAAAAAAAAAAACACTAATGAGCCTAAAAAAAGTTCCATTTAAGTAAAGGTCAAGTTGTACGTGGTGCGTTTTCGTTGCTGTGGAAACCTAGATATCATTGGCTAGTTTAAAAAATGGCCCTACTTACCATATGCTATCAGCTCAAAAATTACAATTTAAATCAAAGTGTATATAATAAAAAGCAGAATGCTTGTATGTGGCATAAGAAGAAATATATGTCATTTTTTATGACAATAAGTTAGATCATTTGGTTTTTCTTTGACGATAAGCGTAGATATTTCACGAGGTATTTTCTCTGGCGCCAGACAAAAAAATGTCAGCAATAATAAAAATATCTGCCATTGTGCCCACAACTAAATGAATTCTCTTTCTGATAAGCCCTGATCCTGAACAGCCGACTGATTCTGGAATTACTTATCACAGGTCACTTTATACGTTGAAATAAGCACTTCGATCATGAAACATCATTTGGTATTTTATGCTTATCGTTTCCATTCAAGGTAAATGACGTAAAACACAGATGATAATGTATGGCTATTAGTCGAGCCGGTCGCACGAATTTACACTGAGCTGTCAATCAAAAGAGCAGTATCAGGATCTAAGTGTTTTAGCGGACTAATTTCGGCTGGTTCGGTTTGTTATGTTGCGTTTTGACATGTTAAGTTATATTACCAGGTAGACAGGCGTTTCTTGGCTTTTTTTAGCTGTATGGTGTTGATTATTTTCTTCCAAATGTTATCGGCTTGGAAACAGAGAGTAAAGAAGATTCTTTTGAAACAAATAGGAGGAACAAAATAAAAGAAAAGGCTCGACTCATGAAGGAGATGAGATACTAAGCGAAACTCAGTTTATCAGAGTAACAGTAAACTTTCACAAGAATATACTATGACGAGGAGAACTCTCCGAACCACAGAAATTCTCCTTTTCCTCTCAACGGTCTTGCAAAGTACATCGCACTCTGCGGCAATAAGCGATCTCTTCAGTTTGCCGGGGATCAACAGAGGAAATATCACGGCTCAACTCTGGTTAAACTTTGAGATTCAATAACAGGACGTTTTTTTTTTACGTATATTGCATGGCAAAAGACGAAAACATACTTTATTAATTCTAAGGCGTATTTCATTCATTTGTTGGTGTTGTTGTTGTTGCTGCATTGCTATAATTTCTTTTTTTTTGATGTAGGAATCTAATGAAATGTCTAGTGCTGTTTTCCTTTACGATTTAGAAAAAATGAACGCAGCATTTTTCCAGTCCATAGAGAGGAAATAATATACTACGAGAGATGCCCATGAACTGCAATTTCATTTACATTAATCCACCTAACAAGACAAAAGAAACCGGCATTATCCACAGCAATTGTTAGCGTCTGAAATGTGTATGTTCATTGTAATCGGTTCTGTCGACTTTGTTATGAAAAAAATAGGCGCGTTTGCCGACTGGAGAAATCGGAAAACGAAGGCTGATGCGATTTGCCAATTGTACTCTGCAAAAACGAAAGCTGTGATTTATTTAAATCAAGCACATAAATAATTATTTTCTGAAGGGGGGAAAAGAAGTCTCTTTTTTAAAGAGAAGAACAAAAGTCTCTTTCTTCTAAGATTACGAATGCAATAGATCAATTTTATTTATTTTTATTCATATATTTTTATTCGCATTTACATAATATTTACTTTTAATACACCTAAGTTATTGGCGAGGAGACCTCAGGAAACCGCAAGGCTTAAAGGAGAGGCCACCTCGAAGGATCATGATATGAGAGTATAATTTGGTATATAATTTGGTGCTGTGTGAGTGAGGCATAACAGATTCAGGTTGCTTGAATAAAAATTCTAACATTTTTTTCCTTGAAGCTAATAAAACTTGCTGAACAGGTAATTGAAGTTGGGAGAGAATTCCAAATCATCGAGGACCTTGAACGAGAAGTTATAACTTGCTTAATGTTTGTACGACAGAAATGAGGGCGTTAACACCTAGCCGTTCTGGTGCCATAATTATAAATTTCACTACCTGTCTGAAACCAATTGAGGAACTTGATTGGAGGCAACAATTGATTGTGATAATAAAACATAAACTTGGCTATTTAATTAAAATGAGTTCACTTAAAAAAAATGAAGGATGCCCAATTTACCAAACAATAGAGAAGAATGTGTTCGATAATCGGAATTGGTGATGACTCCCACAGCACGCTTTGCAGAGTAAAACTCATATTTAAGTTGGACACATACGCGGACGAACAAGCAGAGTTACAACAGGTGATATAGGGATAAATGAACTCGTAGTACAGAGATGATTTGGTTTTTATTCTGATAGGTAGAATCGGGCCCTGAACATTACACCAACTAACTGAGAAATCTGTTTAGAGACGGCGAATGTGGTGTCTCCTTGTAAGGTGATCGTCCATGTATATACCTAGAACTTTAGTTACGTTAGTCTGTTCCAGAGAATAATTTCCAAAAAAATTAGGTTCAATTTTAATAACTCTTTCAATTTACTTAGATTATAGAATATGGTGAACGTTATGAATGGTTCAAACGGCTCGGCACAATTTTCGTGTTTGTGGATTGCGACACTTCACTTTTTCCTCTTTAAGAGCATTCTTTTCCTTGAATCCGTGAGTACCAAAGATTCGACTTAGCTTGACACTCCGACGTCGCAATTTAAAAAGAAAAAGAAGGAAACTCGATAAGCTAAATCTGCTATTGCAGCTGCACTTCGGCCTCACTGACTTTATATGCATACGGTTATCTTCGACTAAACGATATTTACAATTACTAGTATATATATGTAACCAAATGTGGTAGGCTTTCTTTCAATTTCGGCTAAATCTACACCTCTATTTACCTCTAACGTTTTTAGTTTCACGATATTTGCAATTCTTATACGTAAAGTAAGTATAGATTTCAAAGGGGTAACGGTTTATTGAGCACAAAACAGACTGCATAAGGAAAGAATTTGAAAAATGCTAATCAGGTAGTGCGAAATCAAATTTAATTACATGCATAAAACAGAAACTTTGTTCACATGTATCGACGTTTTGACGCATCATGGCACGTATCTGTTATAAAAAGGCCGGATGCGAATGTCTAAGTTTCGTAATAAATGTATTTATATATGTGACCATAGTTAGTCTCGTCTACTAACTATGATGTGACTAAGGAAACGATAGCCCAATCGCAGGATTTGCTTTTAAGTTTTCATTCTGACGAAAAACCGTGGGCATGTTTCTTAATTTTGCCGCTCTTGAATTCTTAATACGTAATTATCCTAATAAGGGCTTAGTAGGCAACAGTAATGAATTTATACCGCGTTTAGCAGACGGCTTTCAATAGAGGAATTCCACATGTGTTAATGAAAAGTGCTTATAAGTTCTCAGGTGTTAATCTTAAACTGTATAATCTTCTATGTCGCTGATATAGATCAAAGGTGTGTAAATTTCAAGAAAACATATATATATATATATAGAGAGAGAGAGAGAGAGAGAGAGAGAGAGAGAGAGAGAGAGAGAGAGAGAGAGAAAGAGAAAGAAAGAGGAAAATTGGGTTCAGATGTAAAAGTCCTTGCTGCCTGATCGATTAGGACTCCAGAACCTCTTCCTCGGCGACAATTGGTAGGTTATAACATGTATGGGCTGACTTTCGTTACAAGAAAATCAAATGTTCTCTTTTAGGCCTTTCTTAAGGGATGTTCTAAGACATGACTACACTGTGATAACTCCTACAGCCTTCTACCGGGCCGTATGTTATCAGATGAGCAGAAGTGCTAACTGAAGTAAAAAATACTTTTCATTATTTAGCTTTCCAAGTTGACGTGTTTCAAAATCTGACAAAAAAGCTTTCCGAACATGGTATCGCTTTTCTTAATACAAAGTCCTTGATTTTAGCAAACATAGCTCCATGCTGAATTTATTCTATAAATTCGCTCTGTCATCTTTTCACGATTGAAGAATATAAGTAACGTACCCTTTTATTGTTTCTTCTTGTAAAATAGTGGGATTTCTTATTTTGTAAATGTGCCATTGTTATTTGTTTTCAAGGACCGGCCAATCAGAAAAATAAGATGTATATTTTAGCATTAAAAGTGACAATGCTTGAAATTAATAATCCAACTGAGTAGAGAAATATGGCTGCGTATTTAGACGTTTTTTAAGCTAGTATATTTATGAAAATTCAGAAAATGAGTTTCTATGATTAGATTTGTTCTTGTTTTAATATATTACCTTTTTAAATCAAGAAAAAAGAACAAATTTTAAGAAAACAGTTGCTGTTGAAGGCTATT
Source organism: Ricordea florida (assembly GCA_949710005.1). Taxonomy (NCBI): domain Eukaryota; kingdom Metazoa; phylum Cnidaria; class Anthozoa; order Corallimorpharia; family Ricordeidae; genus Ricordea; species Ricordea florida. The sequence goes on along the minus strand of OX453285.1, from coordinate 17,722,777 downwards.
TCCAGCAAACTAAGTAAAGAAAAGAGATGAGAAAGAGATGGAAACTTTAATTCATGTCTGTCTCGACGACAAGCATTTCGGAGAATGACCTAAAGAAACGTTAAAAATCAAAATCATATTAAACAGTTATTAGTTTCACTGGCCCGAATGTCAAATTTTAATTGTTATTTCTTTTTTCAGTTGTATCACATTTCTTTTATTGTCAAGATTTACATATGCATATACATTCACTGCCTTTGCTGCACTCCACTAATAACGAACTATGCTGAAAGCAATAATTATAATGAAAATGTTAATGAATTTTTATAGCTCTCTTTTTCATATGGATATGTTCAAAGGCGCTTTACATCAATTCTCCTGTCAATTATTTAATTTCAATCAATCCTCATCAAAAGTCGACCTCAACACCGGGGTCTACGTTCCCTACTCTTTTCGAACAGTGCTGTGGGGTCTTTAACGTCCCACAAAGAAAAGTGCTGTGAGACGGGGCCTATACAGTTTTTCGTCCTTATCCGAGAAGACTAGAATGTCTAACCATTGCAGATGTCAAAACAAAGGCAGCACATTCTCCTCAGTTATTTTAAGACCTTGAGTCTTTGTCCGGCCGAGGTTTGAACTCACGACCTACCGCTCGACAGGCCGGAGCTCTACCAACTGAGCTAACCGGGCGAGGTAAATACTTACAATATTAAAAGCAAACCGCACTTAGACAGCTAATCAAGAGCAAGTTCAATTTATTTCACACTATTTACATTGTAAGATCACAGATATAAATTATAACGATAACAGATTCTCTTTATTAGTTAATCAAATAAAATAAAAAAAACAGAGTTAAGACTATTGATGTGTGTGGTGAGAAAAGTAGCAACTGCTTCAGTTTCGAGTTGGCCACCACGATTCATGACCTTATGGCTTTTCGAGAGCTTCGATTTCACCAATAGAATTTTTGAAAGGTGTTTCAACATTTCTAATGCACGAAACGAGCCATAATGAACAAGAGACAAAAAAGATCAGTGACCTATTTAACTTATACGAACCGATATACAAGTAGCTGGCGATTCACTAAATCCCTAATAGAAAAAACTCTGACACTCAACAGTATCGTCACTGGTATGGTATCCACCTAATGAACTTATGAAACGGACTGAACAATATCATGGTGTAACATAGTATGTACTTATTGACTCAGGCTCCGTCCACACGTATCCGTATTCGCTTGAAAACGCAGCTTTTTTCTCCGTTTGCAAAAAATTGCGTCTACACGTAGTGTTTTCGCATCGTTTTAACCCGTCCACCCGTATATGATGAATCGACTTGAAAACAACAACTTTTAAACGATAACCTGACTGCGCATGCTTGACGCATGAGTATTCGAAGTGTGATGAGCTCGGGAAATAATAAATTAGTGCCATCTTTCATATTCTTTGGTGTGGGAATATACTGTGCCACAATGGGCTCCTGACTGTGCTGACGTTATTCAAAGTCAGAAATCGTCACATCAAGTCGTTTCAACCGGTTGGGGAAGGAGCCTAATAGTATAGAGAGTGTTCGATCACGTGACCAGCAGCCATATTGGTTTATAGGAACAAAAGAAAGAATTAACATAAAAATAAAGTTTAATTCCCCAAAGCCTGATATTTTTTCTCTTCCAATATGACCGCCGTGTCTTTGTTTCCTCCTCCAACATGGCCGACGTGTCTTTTTTGTTTTCTCGTCCAACATGGCCGTCGTGACGTCAAGTTAACACACTCTATTCTGCCGCTTTCTGGAACTAGTTGTCAGTTTGAAGAAATAGCAAAGCTAAATTGCCTGAAAACTGGGACAATTAGGTTTGAAATAAGCCCAAGTAGTAAAGAGAAGAAAGTGAAGAGCATGTCCGTCATTTTGAATAAGTTTATGATATTGCGCTGAGTGGATTGGAACTGATAGTGTGACATAAGCGTTTTCAAAAAGTTCCGTTTTTGTGCGTTCACACGTACACGCGAGAACAACGTTTTAATATTTATAATAATAATAATAGTTCATTTCTATAGTGCTAACATTCACTAATTGCCCGAGGCGCTTTACAAAACTAAAATTAAAAATTAAAATTAAGAATAAGAAAACTAGAATTAAAATCAAAAATATGATTAAGAGTTTCTCTTAATAAATTTAGTAAAAGGAAAGTCTTGAGGAATAAAACTGTACTAGCTTGACGTATTTCTAAAGATACAGTGTTCCAAATCTTCGGAGCGCATACAGAAAAAGTTCCACTCTGGAAAGCGTTTTCGAAAAGTTCCGTTTTCATTGATCGTTTCCATCGGATACGTGTGGACCGAAGCTGTATCCGTAAAGAAAAAGATGCGCTTTCAATTGAAAACGGATACGTGTGGCGAGGCCTGAGTAGGAGGGCAAGACAGGAAAAATATTTGGCTTTGGTCAATAACATAAAAATAAAGTTTAATTCCCCAAAGCCTGATATTTTTTCTCTTCCAATATGACCGCCGTGTCTTTGTTTCCTCCTCCAACATGGCCGACGTGTCTTTTTTGTTTTCTCGTCCAACATGGCCGTCGTGACGTCAAGTTAACACACTCTATTCTGCCGCTTTCTGGAACTAGTTGTCAGTTTGAAGAAATAGCAAAGCTAAATTGCCTGAAAACTGGGACAATTAGGTTTGAAATAAGCCCAAGTAGTAAAGAGAAGAAAGTGAAGAGCATGTCCGTCATTTTGAATAAGTTTATGATATTGCGCTGAGTGGATTGGAACTGATAGTGTGACATAAGCGTTTTCAAAAAGTTCCGTTTTTGTGCGTTCACACGTACACGCGAGAACAACGTTTTAATATTTATAATAATAATAATAGTTCATTTCTATAGTGCTAACATTCACTAATTGCCCGAGGCGCTTTACAAAACTAAAATTAAAAATTAAAATTAAGAATAAGAAAACTAGAATTAAAATCAAAAATATGATTAAGAGTTTCTCTTAATAAATTTAGTAAAAGGAAAGTCTTGAGGAATAAAACTGTACTAGCTTGACGTATTTCTAAAGATACAGTGTTCCAAATCTTCGGAGCGCATACAGAAAAAGTTCCACTCTGGAAAGCGTTTTCGAAAAGTTCCGTTTTCATTGATCGTTTCCATCGGATACGTGTGGACCGAAGCTGTATCCGTAAAGAAAAAGATGCGCTTTCAATTGAAAACGGATACGTGTGGCGAGGCCTGAGTAGGAGGGCAAGACAGGAAAAATATTTGGCTTTGGTCATGAGATACTTCACGACCTCGAGCCAAATATTTTCCTGTCCAGCCCTCCCACGTAGCCAATGGTTACAACTCTGTTGGAATGTATTCCACAGCTAATGTTGTGGCACCAGACTTCGAGGAAGAGATAGACCAGTAGACTTCTAATCAGTGAAAAGTGAAGAAAGTGGAGAAAGTGAAGTGAAGACTGACGGACCTGTAATGATGAATTAGATTTTCTGCTTAGCTCTAAGATAGTCCTGTAGAGTCCCTTGATAATACCCTGTGTTCTTTCAAGATGTTTTGTGGTCTTTAGTCTGTCTGAGGTGTGTCTAATCACATTCATTGCACGGGCCACTGAGTGGGGTCTTCTTCTTTTGATAAAGAGAATCTTTAGGCTTTGGTTCAGTTTGCAATATTTGGCCTACAGCTAGCCGTGCGAAAATAATACATTTTGAGGCTCACTAACCATGAAAAAATGAACTAGTAAATAAAAAACTATGCTCTTGGTACGAAACGTGGCAGACTTCGAGTAGGCTTCTGTCGATTGCGGTGGCATATGATGCTTGCTGCTCAGAATTTTTGCAAGTCATGCCAAAATTATGCAAGTCTCTCTGAAGTTATGCTTCCTACCAACAAAATTTGGCTATTTTGTTCTTAAGAAAAGCCAATAACAGAGCTGGTTAAATGAAGACATAACTAGGAAGAAAAAAAACCCTTTTCTACTGAACTAGTGACTGAAGGCTGTGCTTTTAATAACATCCAACAATTAATGAGTCGTTTCATGTCAAATACACATTCTCCAATTCTTCTTCAAAATCAGCATCTTTTTTACCTATTACAGCAATTACTATTCGTCAAATATAACATAGCCAAACCAATCAAAGTAGGACTATGGTGAACTCGTGGATATGTTTACAAAACAGAGAAAAAAGAAATAATTTAAAAATTACCGAGGTGTTTTTTCAGAGTTGTGATTGAATGAACTTGAAGATAATTTTAATAATCTATAATCACAACATAAAAGTGACCAGGGAGCTGAGTAGCTTTTTGAAATAAACATACAGTGAGTACATGACGCCAATCATTTGACTACACTAGGCATCAGTTATAAGGCAGGTGGCAAGCATACAGTTGTTAAAAAATTTGATAACTTAACATAAGGGTACAGGATTAAATGGCACCGAAACCAAATGTAGTTCTGGTATCCTGCTGCTCACTGTCTGTGTGTTCAAAGTAACAGGGTCCTTCTGAATAAGGTCTGAATTTTGTTGCCATGACATTGTCAATTTTATCATCATTATAGTTTTTGTTGTCTACAAGTCTATTCAATGTATTCAACAGAAATATCCACCTTGATTCTGCAGCTGATAATGAACAAAACCATGTAGGATAGCCCAGCTGACGAATCATACCAAACAAGTCTTTCTTGCATTTTTGCAAAGTATGTTAGTGATGATCTTAAAATCCTTAAGACTCTCAATCCTTTATCAAGTTGAATTACTTTATTTACATTACCATCTCATTTTAGGTTATCAGTGGTATATATATTCAGCGTTGCACTTAAAAAAAAATCACACTTGCCATCATTAATACAGCAATACATATTTGTTTTTATCCTTATAACTTCTTGTTTTTACAATGTAAATGAGTCACACAACAGTAAGCAAAACAGGTAAGCCTATTTTTCCAACATGTCTACTTCAACACAATCTAGTTCACTTCAAGGTAAATATAATTCGGAAATCAATAGACAGAAAACTTTTCATTGTAACGGCTTGTGGTGTATTGTATATAATATAACGCTTAATACATTTTCTACATGACTTACTGTTTTCGAACCCTTTAATGACTTTCTTACATTGTAACCTTCGTGGTTCTCCGTCACGGCAGCCGCCTCCATATTTACAAGTAAATGCTGACATACTTCTTGGCCGTCCCAATACTTTTCCAACTCCATTCCTGTTAGTACTAACACTTAAATCAGTAGAAAAGTCCTACATGCGATGTTTCTTATCCAGGTTGGCCACAGAAGTTCTTCGGTTTCACATCATGGATTCGTCAATTTATAGTAGTTTCGTTCAATAACGAGTACTCATTTCGCTCATACAAGTTCTCATTCAAGTGCTAATTTCGCTCTATGAGTTCTCACCAAAGCTTACTACATTAGCAAGAGATTTTCTCATCTTCAGATCACTTTCGAGCCAACTGAAATTCATATACTGCTTGTAATCTTGGGGGCGGTCGATGGCGGTCGATGTCGGAAAAGCGAATAGTTATCATCTGTTCACGTTTAGCGCCTGGCCGAGTAAAAGTCTAATGAAATTCAGTCTCCAAGTTGGTCATTGTCCTAACTGGAAACATTTAAACTCCTTTTGATTTTAGTAAGACCGCTAATGAGGCCCTGTTAGTGAGGTTGTTTATGTCGCGCGTCTGAGTTTCAAACCTTTTCACGTCGCAATTTCGGAGGGTCGAAGGTCGCTGTCGTAATTTCCCGTGAGCGGCTCGTCGTTCGTCGCCATTTCAGGTCCTTTATGTCGCCGTTTCAAGGCCATGTTGCTAGTCGAAATTTACCCCTAACAGGGCCTCGCTAATCGTCCTCTTAAGCTACAAAATCATTACAAACTCTGGCAACGGTACGATACACTTTCAGCGTGAACTTTCATCAACAGACTTCCGTGACTTCGGTCACGACAATTGTCGTCTTCATATCGGTGCCCCCGAGTTCTATCCGACTAATTACGAAGTGTGTCTACACTGGAGTGAGTGAGTGAGTGAGTGAGTGAGCGAGTGAGTGAGTGAGTGAGTGAGTGAGTGACAATTTGCATATCGGAGTCCCCACAAAAACTCGCAAATACGCTTCGCGTATCCACGAGTTAAAAATGAGCCCGATAATCAATCATTGCACTAGCTGCGTTTGATACGGTCACACAGACATACTTTTTTTGCATGAGAGGTATCGCTTCCGCTATATTTTCCAATGGTCTGTTACAACAAACGCTCTCGAGAGGATCTCGAGCTTACTCAACTCACTGTCGAGACGTATGCAAAAGCCTGAGCCAGAAATAGATCACATCGACCGAAGCGTTGAACCACAGGCAGTCGGAAGTTGGAAAAGGTCAGATTATGCTAAGACGAGCTTAATTCAGGTGAAAGCCAAAACTTATGCTCGGCCCGCTAAACTATGCCAAATATAAAGACAAGTTAGTTCACAAATTAGCGATTGACAAAGCCAACCATCGAGCAACCCGACTTTGCCTTATATTGTCGAGTGCTCAGTGAGAAGCAATGGAATCAGAGGCAGAAAAACAATGGTGGACAGTCTTGGGGACAGGCATCAAACAAAGACACGCCTCCGTTCCCAGGATTCAGCTCGGCAATTATTCCTCGTTTTGTTGTGGGTTTAGGTTTTGCACTCGTCGCCACGCTTAGTTTCTTCAATGACATGGCAGCCTATTAATATACCGATGTGATTCAACTTATGTGTTTCTTTCTGTCATGTCCTTTATTGAACAGGGGCATAAAAAGTCCGCTGGCGAAGTTCTACCATCCACGAAAAGCATCCAATGTGAGTATCATACACAAACGCTAAATACTAAACAAATAATGTCAGATGTTTCTTAGTATGTTTGAAACTAAGAAGTAGTATCGTTCGTTTCACATGGTTCGCCCAAAGCTATCTAGTTTATGGCTATCCGGATCTACTTTCAAATGCTGGGAGCATCTCTAATTATAATCAGTGACTCTTCAATGTTTGTTTTCCAAAAGTCTTACCTGTCGGGCCACTGTTGATTCTCATAGATTCCAAGGCATGTTCACGGTTTAGATTTCCAAACTTTAATTAAGTTGATGAATAAATTCATTGAGTCAACGATGTATAATTGCGAAGATGACTTCTACTTTAATAACCTTTCAAACGTTATGACTAGAACATGATTTTAAAACACTCTTTTTATATTTGTTTTAAGTGAAATAGCTTGGTTTTAACGCATCTGTTTGGAAAATCACTGTCATAGGAAAGGCTTTTTGGAATTCTTGAGCACACTGCAGGTCAGGAGTTTAGAAGAAAGTATTATCAGCACCAATCATGAATAAACTGCTCGCTTGGAGTATTTCCTGTAACTGATCAATTTTCTTTACTTCATAAACAAACTTGATGAACTACCAAGAAGTAATAACTGAAACTAACGAATGATGATTGCTAAACGTGCATGTGTTTGATATTATAGGCCGGAGAAGATTTTGCTCAACCAAATTTTCGGTGACAGAATGAGATTCCATCGTTATAGAATTAGGACATTGTCTTATCTTATGAAATCATGACAGTAGATAGACCTGTCACATTGGCGGGCGGTGAATGTTTTTGGTGAATTTGTTTTGTGTTGTGGTTAGAGCGTAACAGATAATCGTATTCCGGGGGGTTACTCTCTTAATGGGCTATACATGGAAGTGCCTCTGGACAGGGTATGGTTTTTTGGCCCGCTGAACAGGGTATACAATTTTACTCGCCTCTCTCCTAAACAACGTCAGAACCTGTCCTAAACAGAGTATGGTATTACGAGCAATTACAAGGTCATCAGTCAACATTAGATCATTTTCTGAACAAGAATTCTATTGTTGTCGGTATCCTTAATTATTTTTCCACTTATCAGCTGCAGTATTATAACAAGCGCGCAGTGACAGAATAGATCGTGCTGGTAGGTCTAGCTTCTTTGTGTTGGATGCACGTGATAAAGAAAGATGTCACTGTGTCGAACAGGCAGGAGTGCATCCCGCTGTACACGATATTGTTCACAGATATTTTTTCAATTGTGGAGACACAATAACTGGGTTTTAGACGCATCAAACATGATTTCTCTGATTGGAATAGATTATCAAACAGTTTTAGGTGACAGGCAGTTTAAATGCCATTAAAACGAGAGCGTTTATTTTGGCTCTTGTCCGAGACAGGGTCTTAAAATAGAGGGTGTTGTCCTAAAAAGGAAAGGCTTTTTAGAGTATTTTGTCCTAAACAGGTTCAGGATTTCAAACCCTCGGCAGCACCCCTATACCCACACATGGGTCAAGTACGCCCCCCGGATCGTATTAAACGTTTAATTATAATGTGTTAGCCGGTTGTTAAGAATGTTCTTCAGTGATTCCACCATAATCACACTTTTGAACGCATGTCAGTGTTCAGTTGAACACAAGTTTGAGTCAGATTTCGTTAACAGATACTGTGACGGGTAGCGGCTCTCAAGAGCACTTTGTTCGTTCAAGAAGTGTCACGCGTGTAGCTGGATCGGGCGTGATTTTACGGACCAGACTAAAAGGTTCGAGTATTAAGACCACTGAAGCCCCGGGGGGGGGGGGGTAGGGGGAGGGACTGCCATATATGGGCAATATAGGAATGTGCCGCTTTGAAGGGTATGGTTTTCAAGCAGTTTTCTTTATATAAATCAGAGCGTTTTGGTATCATTTTTCACGAAACTGACCAGTTTGTTGAAGATTCTTAAAAAAAAAACTGGACAAGTATAATAAATATTTTTTGTGAGAGAAACGATCGTGGTATAAGGTTTTGTTTTGGCTAGACTGTGCTACTGACCTCAGTTTCTGGAAAACAGCTACTCTAGGATAGGAGTGACTTGGGGGGTTTACTCGAGTATACATGGTAAAGGGTAGCAAAATTCAGCTGAACCAGCTCTGGTATAGGCTAAGGGTTCCAGGGTTCCAGCGGCATATACCCACCCAATATTTCCTAAAGTATCCCCCCCTCCCGGGGAACGGGCATGATTTTACGGACCAGACTATAAGGTTCGAGTATTAAGACCACTGAAGGCAAAGAACGACCAAAGTGGAACGAGCCAACGGTGGTTTTATTATCTCTAACTTGCTTGATACGAATTGATCTTTGGTCTGATCTTTAACTATAACTCTGGCGTAATCAATACGAAGGATCGTACGCTGATAACTCAACGCAGAATTTACGGAACCACGAAGTAACCAATAGCATGGTGATAATTTAATAAAAAATAAAAAATAAAAAAAACGTAAACTAATTAACGGATGCAATATAAGCTTAAGGTCACGGCGTAGCACTTCTATGAAGCGAACAGTCAATTACAATAGCACTCTAATAGCGTACACGTCAACGATTAGAAACAAAAGATAAGGCCCCGTCCACACGTATCCGCATGCATTTGTTTCTGCAAACTTTAATTTGCGGATGCACCTTTCGTCCACACGTATGCGGTGAATCCGGCAACGGAATCCACAAAAGATTTGAATCCGCTTTCAAGAGTGGAATCTTTTGAATAAACCTGTCTATGTTCTCTCTTCACCTAAGGGACCGTTCACTTTTTAAGGGATAAGGGGGGGGGGGGCTGGTGGGATTTGGGGGAGTGTCAGTGGGAAATTGATTGACCCCTCCTCAGCTTGCCAATTATTTCACATGACCCCCCCCCCACCCTCAAAAGGAATTTTTTGGGATGACTCCACCCCCTTGAGCCCCTCGAAAAAAAGTTACATCTGGTATTTTACAGATAAATACGTTCAAATGCCACTACATGCATCTTGATGTCATATTAACTGTTACATTTCACTTGACAAGTGAATATTTACAAATCTATAAAGAAAGCTGTTTTGCACACATCCCATCTAAATTTCTCAAAAGAGCTTCCAAATTGTCTTCTTTATCCCCCTTCCCTGACAATCCAATTCATTTTTTTGGGGTGGCCCCCCTTTGAAGCCATTTTTTTTTCGCATGCCCCCCCCCCCCCCAAATACCACCAGCCCCCCCTATCCCTTAAAAAATGAACGGTCCCTAACTTTGTGAAAAGACGACTCGACATTCTGAGGCTCCTTTAGATGTCTGACAGTCGAACTTCACACCACAAGCACTGACTGGAACGAACTGCTTGCGTCCTCTGCGATTCTGGGAATTTTAAGCTGGCTGACCAACTCAGGCTGTGCATCGAAGGCAAGACAACAATTATGCGAGCGCCAGTAGAACAAATCAGGATTCGTTCGGATACGTGTGAACGGGCATATTCAATTTGAAAACGCTACGTGTGGACGCGGAAACTTTTGAATCCGCAAAGAAAAGTTAGAAAATGTATCCGGATACGTGTGGACGGAGTCTAAGGGCGCTTACCAAAAGTCAGAACTGACCAGCCAGGCAGGTCAAATTGAAAATAAAACAGGCTTCTTTTGAGAGTTTTCGCTAAAAACCTGTCGTCGCTATGCATGGTATGTAGAAATAAACTGACCTGGCTGGACAGTTCTGATTGATAGTGGAATTCTCTTTTGGTAAGCGTCCTAAGTAACTGCGATTAATATCGGAGAAAACTTGCAATCTGTAGAAACGTTAAAAATCTCTAATAACAAAACACTACTTACATAACTATCCCGGCTTTTGCCGAAGAACAGGAATGAACTTGACTTAGGAAATTTGAGAACCTTGATGATGTTGACTACTATAAAACTAACTAATCACGTGAAAGGGCGACAACATATTTCTAGTGACTTGAGCAAACAAAGCAAATGAATCATAACTAGAGATCAAATGACGATAAACGATTAATTACCTCCGCCAAGGAGGTTATGTTTTCACGCCTGTCTGTCTGTCTGTTTGTCATGTTACTCCTTCGTTTCGGACTGATGACAGGACAGAATCACAATCAGATTTCAACTTACCGTAGGTAAGTCTCGTCTAATTCTACAACTAGAAGGGCACTCGGTAGAGCGCATACCTCCGCTCCGCCACATATTGTTGTCTTAAGAGTTTGCATCCACAAATAAGAGCTATTTGAAGAAAAGTATATCCGATTGAGGAGTAATATTGTTGTTTTCCCACATATCGCCTCTTCGCCTTCGATAACTTGGAATCAGATGAATGGCATCAAGTTTCACAACTGTTCTCTACCGTGGGAACCAAGAAAGCTGATTGGTCAACATTAATTCGATTAGTAAACAAACCCAATTATCACTGAAATTTCTGTAAAACCTTAGAAAACTTTCTGATAAAATCGCTCAGCTTAAACACGACAAGAATTGCGGTGGGATATACAGTCTGGTAGGTTTTTTGCGGTCGTGGAACCAGCCATATAGTATACAATATATACAAAAGTTAGGCGTAAACTGACATTCACGTTTGTTCGAAGCCGTATTATGAACTGTAGCCCGAGTGAACGCTCCCGAGAGCGTCTAGTCTGGATCTGAGTTCCGGAGTTTAATCCGGATAAATCCCAAATTTTAATCGATTGATCCTGGGTATATTTGCGACCTTTCCACCAAATTTGGTGCAAATTCGTTGATTAGTTTTTGCGTAAAACGATTAACAGACAGACAAACAGACAGGCGTGAAAACATAACCTCTATCATACGCGTGCTGATCTACGATCCGCTAACAATTTGAAGACTCGCTTTAAAAAGAGGACCAAAGCCATAGACTCCCTAAGTATCTATTGTACACTGAAAATATGCCTTACCCCTATTGGTCTTTAATTTTGTTGTTTATCCTTTAAATCATGAAACTGGCTTTCCACTGGAGGTGCATGTTTTTCTTCGTGTCTCTGCGATCGAGATTGCGTTACCTGTAACTATCACCTGAGGGGGTTTGTGTCCAGCGGTTGTCGTTGTCTTAAAGCCACAATATTGATAATGTATGTCTGCAAATTGTTAGAAGAAGCGGATCGTCTAGCACGCGTAGTTTTTGTTTGTCTTACGGATTATAGTCTTCAAACGGTCGTAATTCGACTTTGTAGAAATTTTAGAGATTGTTTTGGTGGGGGTCTTAGTTTTCGTAATTACGAAAACTAAGACCCCTAAATGTACCGTTAAATTTGACCTAAAACCCGGTGGAAAGGATCGAACATGATATAATTTGACAGATCAGACCTATTTCGGTTACAATTTGACTTTATATTTCGACGGATTCGATTCTAGGGGGTCTTAGTTTTCGTAATCTTCGAAAACTAAGACCGGTCTTAGGTCTTAGGTCTTAGTTTTCGAGGGTTTTAGTTTTCGTAACACCCACAATATATATACATCATTAAGATCCATTCGTACCGGCAGCCAATCAATTAGAAAATCTGTCGTATAAAACTAAATGCGTGCCAGTATTAAGATTTATCGAAAAAACCGTATAGTATATTACTTTGATTTGGAGAAATCTTTTCATGGGTCTTTTGAAGCCACCAATCTTGAAATGTATTCCAGAATGACTGTACTTCAGTGCAAGGAAGAGTAAATGGTTTATAGTTTGTCTCTCATTTTTGCACAAAGGGCAAAAATCACTGTCAGCTATTCCACCGCGGTGCAAGCTCTGAATTGAGTGGGAAGTATGTTGTGTATAATTTTGTACTGAAACATTACAAGTTTGACTTCTTTTATAACGTTGCACGGTAACTTGTACCCCCGATCAAGGGTTTCCTCGGTAAAGCCATGTCTTAAAACTTTACTCTTGGAAGTTGGTGGTTCAAGTGTATTTGCTAAGGTTGTCGAGTAGATAGAACTTGAGGAGAAGTTTGTCACGGAGTTTTCTACAGCGTTACAATGATTCTACTGAGTTTTGTTTTTTTTTTTTTCAACAAAGATGGAATGGCATTCACCAAACCAATAAAGGTAGTAAAAGTCACTCTGAGTTCTAGGTTTTGCAAAGTATTTTAAAAACTCAGGCAATCAGAGTAGTTACAGAAATTTCGATGTCTGTTTAACAAGTCGCATGTGTGGACGATCTTGTGCGAAAACCATCTTCTATAGAAAACTGGTTTGTTTTATTAGTTAACATATTTCATAAGGTCTGCTTCATTTTGCTTCGAACGACGTTTTGAAGTAACGCCAATACACCAAAATTCCGGAACAGTAGGAGGAAAGGTTTTCTAAGGATAGCATCTTAGGATCGTAATTACATTCTGTCAAAAAAGAGACCGTAAAGTCAGGGATAATTTTCCAAGAAGATCTAGAGGTGATCTCGTTTTGGATTCTTTTAATCTACGCAATTATCAACGCTTTTTCCATGATTGCAAAGTTCCAAATTCTTAACCCACCTTTTGCTGTTTCTCCTACGATTGTGGTTCTTTTAACTTTCGCGGCTTACTGCCCCAGATGAAATTGAAGGTGATCTTGTTTATTTGTTCTACGTAGTGCACGTGCTTGGGGTCATTCAAAACAGAAGCACTATTAAGAAATAGAAAACATGTACCGTGTTTCTATCGAGTTATAGAAACACGAGTGAAAGTTTGGGAGAACGAGAAATGCTGTGGGAACACGAGCCGCAGGCGAGTGTTTCCACACCTTTTTCGAGTTCTCCCAAACTTTCACGAGTGTTTTTATAACTCGATAGAAACACGAAGAACATGCTTTCTATTTCTTTTAGAAAACACCGCGACGAAAACAAGAGAAGCAACGTTTTAGCTTTGATTATCAAAATGTAAATTCTCTTTGCTCTCGTCATCATTACGTCAACAGATCGTGCTAGTTCTGTGTTTCTATCGAGTTATAGAAACACGAATTCTAACCAATCAGCGGGCGTACTTTCTCTGGACTGTTTTCTAATCAGTTTTGACAGCTCTAGGGTTTTAACTATGTTAATTTTTCCGTAGAGGGTAGGATTTCTTCTTCTTTTCCGGGTGTTAAAGGTTTGTTCCAAATCTCGTACTTTGGAGCCAACAAGTTACTGAGCTCCTCAGCATTTGTACGATTATGCGAGAAAAAAATTCTGAGAGAGAAGTAAATGGCTTCTTTGGCTCCAAGAGTTTGGAGGCGACTTTATTTAGGCAAGAGAAAATGAGATAAGAGAACGTATCCTCCATACTGGGTTCTCTTACTATGATAAGGGGACAGAATCTATTTTTAGATCCGGAATTTATTTTAACAGACCAATGGGCGATGTCCTTTTCATCACGTGGTTGTAATTTTAGTGCGCCATGGGAAACCGTGCAGCCATGGATCGAGATAGAAATAGATTCCGCGTTAAAAATAGATTCTGTCCGCTTATCATATCAGACGGGGTTATGTTCTCTTTCCTCATTTTCTCTTGATTTAGGCTAATAAGATGTTATCGGTGTTGTTAGGAGAAACCGTAGTCATTGTTTGATTCGTCTTAGAGAAGGAAACCGAACCACGAAAGGAAGTTTTCCGTTATATCTCTGCTTTATGATTCCGTCTTTGGCTAAGTGAAAGGCAGTTTGATTCTAAGGCAAATTAACGCTTCTTAGAGACTCACAATCACTTGCAGTCAATCAAGGTTAGGCGCCTCAGTATAAATCAAACTTAAGCAATGTTTATCGTATCTGGCACTAAGTGCCCCCCTTGGCGCTTCTATTATAAATGCCTCCTTCTACTTGTCGTGTAGCTCAATATACGCACTTCCGAAGTGTTATGCCGCGATATACTTTCCTGAATCTGAAAGACAGTACATACGAACCTTAGTTTGATTATGGTAGGAGCATATTAGCCTTATGTTTATGGCGACTTAGTGTCGACTTATATTTCTTAACTTATTTCCCCCTTCTCCTTTAATTGTTTGCGTGATTATCTTACCAGATGTTCCTATATAAAAAGATAGAAGTTAATATTTGTAGCAAATTCCAAATCCTTTGAGTAATAATAAAACTTTTATACGCAAAAATGAGCACTGTGCCCATAAAATGTACGCACATATAAGAAATGAGAGAATAGCTCCAAAAGAAAACAATTCTGATTTCAGTTGACCAGATTGTCAACCGTTACTCTTGTTTACCCAGTTTCCGGTCATTGTAAAAGGAACTTAGCAGTCGCAAATACTACTGAGAAACCTTACGCGACCACATTATATTAACTTAAAATGAAATAAAACATATAATTATGGTTCTACATGATTCCGATAGGACAAAAAAGCCAAACAAAATCTTAAGTCTATACTAAAAGCATTTAGGTGTCCATCATTTTAAATTGTAGATTTGAAAATAGAAAGGGCTTCTTCCCTGATAGGTGAAGAAAACCAATCTTGCGCAATGGAACTCACCTTGAAGACATGGATAAACCATGCACTCAAAGTTTTATCTATCGTCGAATTTTTACTTGACATGCAATAAGTCTTTAAGCGAACCACCGCGTAGGACGATCAATAGAAACTTGGAGACAGACACTTCATTGTCAGCAATAAGTGATGAGGCTAGCTTTTAGTTCATAATTACAATAGAGATATTTCGTCTAGTATACCACCCCCGCCAAAATTAAGACTAATCTGTCTAGCAAAGGTTTTATCACAACGCTCAATTTATTCAAGAACTATAAGTTTGCCTCACGTTTGGATGCACTGTTTTTTGTAGAACATTAATTCTTGAGAATCACGTTTCAAAAGAGAAGTGAGCTTTACAAGTACAGGTTCCAAACCTCACGGCCTACAAACCTTTTATCACGGATTGGACGCTAACTTTTAACCCTTAAACTTCGTTTTAGTTTTCTTGTCTCTTCTTTCTTTTTAGGCTTATGAGGTTCCTGTGTACTACACTTTCGCGATAAAAATACTGTGGTAAGTTTACGATCACATATATCGTTTTACTAACTTCTTTCATGTAGCCATTTCGAGCTCAGCATTAGACAATGAAAGTCTTGTCTAATGGTTCCAGATGTTCACGCTCAGCAGTAATATTCCATAGAGACCTGAGAATAAACAAAATAGAGGCGCAAAATAAGCCAAAATGCCTTATCAGTTTGCGTACCAGACATCTTAAATTTCGGCGGTTAACTTAAAATGTCTATGATAAATATTGTTTACCACGCTATCTTTGTCGGACTATTTTCGAGTCGCACAACGGAGCAGAGCAGAAGTGATGGAACAGATACTGGTTTTTGTTTCACCCATCATCGTGAGCACCAAAACTTCAACTTCGGTGACTGACTTCCGCTTTTTCCCAAAATCAGATTCTTAGACTTTAAATACCCGGATGCAAGTTGATTTGGCAAGTTCTTTAAGCCTACTGGGATATGAGACACTTCGTGACTACGAGAATCTAAAACGCTCAATGATTCAAGAAAATCCATTAAGAAGCGCGAATCCTGACCAAGAGAAAAGCAGGATTTTGCTCGCTTTGTGTCGCGATGATCAAGTCATTTATTCAGTTTTTGCTTAATTATATTGTCGCTATAAACGTCATTAATATTGCACAATTAGCAAGGAAGACCATTGATGTAAATCCTGATCACTGCATGATTTCCATAAAATGTAGGTGTTAACGCGGCCTTAAGAGTCTGGTTGCTCTCTGTTAAGTACCTTTATCCCTTCTCCGTACCAGGATAGCAGTAGCAATTCTGAAATAATTTCATATATTTGACCGGAGTTATACAGTGTCTCTTAAGGTAAAATTTACCTGGACACGATTTTCGGTAAGAAACTGTAGACGGATGTGAACACTGAAAGTTTTCTATTTTTTATTAAATGTCATTTTTTTGTTTTTCAAACTCTGACATTTCGAGCAAAACGTAGCCAGTTTAAAATGTAGCAATAAGTAGTGTGCCATCAAAAAGTTGGTAATTGGACTAAGTTAATTGTAATTCGTTTTGATGTCCATCTTACAATCGTACTTGTCTTATCTGGAGTTACAACCCCAATCGATTAAATTAACAAGCAACGTTTAAAGTTCCCACCTAAGAAAGGACCACTAGAGGGCAAATGCAACATGTATGTATTTTTTTGGTCCTATTCTTTTTGTAACCAGTTTCTCTGATAGAAAGTGAAGTGTTTGAAATTTCGTCAAACTAACCCGTAAATTAAATTATGTTAGATCGCTAGATCGGCCATAAATATTGATTCAATGAAATTGTTCATGTCTTAAGCAGTTTTGGGTAACGCTGTTCCAATACTCTCATCGCAGATTACTGATTTGGTCGCTCCGCATGTCCTATAGATTGTTCTGTATTGAGGCGCAGCCGAAGACAATTTTCTGCAGTCTGATAAAAACCTCGTCCCAGTGTCGAAGTAAGTAACTTAAAATATCTGCATGTTTCACTTGAAACACGTAGTTTTTCTAGCAGTCTTTATCTATTGTCAATTCTGCTGTGTCTAACTCCTCCTTAGTATAAATCTACTAGCGTTCTATCACAAATGCCGCGCTCTGATTGGCTACGCTACCCACTATCTATTCTGTGATAGTAGATAGTGAGTAGCGTAGCAGTGTGCCTTACTAACAAAATGGCGGCCTCTACTTTACGTTTTCGAAGTGTCCGTGAAGAAGATTTAGACAGTTTACTGGTCGAAGCTGTTCCAGAAAAGACAAAGTATTGAACGACTGGTGGATTCATACTAAAACACCCTCGTCAACTATCACGCGATAGAATTCTCGAGCTCATAATCTAATTGTTTAATATAATGTGCGACTAGAATATTTGCAAATGGGTTTGCAGCTAATCTTTCCCCCAAAATATATCAAATAGGAAAATAAAATTAGTATATTTGAAAGATTTAAAGATTCCGACAGCTAATTGATAAGCAAACCGGCAAATATAATCCATTTGTCGCCCCTTACTGACTATTCTGATTAGATAATCTATGTTAAAATTGCAGCGCATTGCATTTAATATCATTGATTCAACTGCAACAGCTGCACCATAAAGATTTATTTATACTGTAGCGGTTACTTGTAAGTGAAACAGAAACACTTTGTGGTGGCATGACAGAAAAATGAGTCATCTGTGAGCTTATCTCAAGCTGCAGAAAGCTGCTTTTTTTGTTAGGAGTGTCGTTTCTTGGTCCGCACACTTAGCGAATTTTATCATGCTGCAACTTTTAATTAAACTGACATAAAATGAAAATTTTGACTAAACTACTTACAAATTAAGAATCCTACGCTTGCAATAAGACATATTCATGTGGAGGCAAATTTAATTACTGGAAATACAAAACGCTTTCATGCGAGATTGGTCATTTAACTGCATAACTCACTTATCTATCAGAGAAACAAGATCTTCTGTATGTATTTTTTCTTTGAGAACCGAACTAAAACTTAGTAAAACATGGCTATTTTCGGTCATTCAAACTGGTTGCTTATGTCTCTTTCAAAGCCATAATGAACAGCACGGGTCTATGGGCTCACGGATATGCATGGTATGGATTCAGCCTGAAAGCAAGGCGATCCTCAAACAGTCTGAAATCCTTTTCCATTCTTTCCTATACTGAAGCTTTAGTTCTTAATTTAGTGATTGGTGTTTTCATCTACGTTTCTGCCCGACTGAGATAACATACATTTTTAAACGGACTTTGCCTTTTCATGTCTTCAGGCTGACTTTGTTTTCCACAATTCATTATGTTGTTTCTTTTGTCAGAGTTGTCTATGTTAGGTAGCCGACATACCGGCGACAAACGAATCTTCATTAAATGAAGAATTAATCAACCCTAACAGTGTCCTAAATGCAGAAAACCATACATTTATTGAAGTGCTAGTTAGTGCAGTTCAACACAAATTTCAATTGCTTTGTGTTGTTGCTTTTTTTTTCTTTCGGGAAACTTAATTTTAGTGAAGCAGGATTGATTCATAACGAACACGATGAAAAATCCCGTTTCCCAATTAAGAGAAAAAGCCAGTTATCAACATAATAGATTGGCCATATCTCGTATTCAGCCAATATCTTGATGAGTGAAGAGCAATTTACGAACTTTAACTTCAACTTTATTAGCACTAGAACAGCACAGCAATTGGTTTTGTTTTACATCTTAGAGCCAAATGTAAAATTTTCATCACTCCCGAGCAGAATGAAAGGGAATCGAAACACATTTGAATATTCGAAAAACAGGCACACCATGGGTCAATTCGTTGCCAAATAGTAATAAAGAACATAATTCGTGTTTGAGGATTAATTCTCTTTCTTAAATAATTTATGTGTGACTGGAAATTAAAATGCATTGTTAGGCCATTAATGAATCCTTGATGGTCAGGACGACTTTGATTGAATGTTCATGCTTTGATATGTTATTCACGGTAATTTAATCATTTTTCCTTTTTAAGCCGGTATAAGATTAGACAATGAAATCGCGATCAGGCACTAGGCCGGAACAAATGGTCACAACAGTCACCCAAATTACGTTGAAATTCTAAAAAGAAACCTTATTAATAGCTACATAGGCGACAACACTGTTTCCTGGAAGATTTACATTCCATCCAGTCCACAACTACGTAAGCGCGGAACATGTACAATTCCCTAAAGCCTCTTTACCTTTAGCAACATCCCTGGAGATCGATTAGCCGTACATAAGAGCTAATTTTGATAGTAGCGTAACTGTTCCAAGTGAACTCTGACGTACAAAGGCAACAGAGATACGCAGGAAATTTAGTTTTCTATTAGCTTCTTTCAGTATCTGGGCAACCACCTATAACCCTAACTCCCATAACCCAACACGTGATGATAAGCTAAAAATTTAGCGTTAATTGGGTTAGGGGAGGGGTGCACTGTTGTCCAAATACTGAATGGTCCAAACGGCGTGTACTCCAAAAGTTTCAAGGTTTTAGAGTATGGTTTCTGAATAAATTATTTGGACAGGTTTCATAGAATTTGGTGTTGTAGGAGGTGCATAAAAACAATGAATTCCCGACCAAATTTAAGGAAAACGAACAAGTGAAAACTCAAACTACTAAGGGACCGTTAATTTTTTTACGTTTTTACGAGGGAGGGATGGGGAAGGGGGGGGGGGCTGTTGTGATTCGGGAAGATCCATTTAAAAATTGCGTGACCCCCCTCAGCTTGCCAATTTTCTCATATGCCCCCCCCCGTCCTTGAAGCAGCGATTTCATTGATCACCTGTTAAAACATTATGCCATTTCAAAGTATTGCGAAAATATTTCAGGTAAACCCCCCGTTTCCCTATTTTTTCTTGGAGGTGGTCCCCCTCAAAACCCGTTTTTTTGCGCATGCCCCCCAAAAAAATCCCACCCCCCCCTTCCTCTTAAAAGATGAACGGTCGCTAACATTGGCTTTCGTTCATTAGCGGTATTTTAATATTGAAAATGAAGTCTTGATTAAGAATTGAACACCGTCGCAGGATACGAGGCCATTTAATATGAACTACATTAATATGAAATATATCATGTATTCGTATCACCACAATCTTTTGCCAGTTACTTTTCAACGTTTTTTCATGACTGGTGGTCAATTTCATCAGTGCAATACTCGAACTGCCTTTCAGTATAGATCACATTTCTGTAGAACTAATATTAAAAAATTCAGTATGCTTTATCAGGGACCTAAAGTCTGGAATTCTCTACCCGTCACACTACTTACCTCACCTTCTATATCTATTTTTAAGAAAAATCTGAAAAACTATCTCATTGAAAGACAATTTTCTTCTTAAGTTCTAGAACACACAATGCCTTCTCGCCCTGTATCTAAATCTCAGTTGCACTTCGTCATTAAATTTTTAGCCCAGGGAAGCCTACTCGCATAAGCTTTCAGCCTCTTTAGGCTTCCTTGTCACTTTTCCAATATTTGTAACTATAATTATTCACAATGTACAGGTATTGGTGGCAAAGAGCACCATTTTATCTAGCTTGATATTCAGTAAAATATATTGCAGATTTAACTGCACTGTTTGCAACGCTTCCTCAACAAGTGGATCCACGTATCCCTGATCTATGCAACATGAGAGTACTTAGCAGTGGCACTGTTTGGATCTTTCTTCATCTAACGTTTTAAGTGACAATGCCATTGATAGTTTATTTGCTTTTATTTGGTCATAATATAAGTAAAGAAATTCAAAACTCCAGGAAGTCATAAACTGTTCCACTGTCGTCATGAGAAGCATACAAGCTCGAGCTGAGTTCTTGAATGGACGATTAGGTGCAGTTATTCTTTAGCAGTTTTCTCAGGACAACTCTGTTATACCTAAACAGGTGGTAAGATCAAAATTAGATACAAACTATTTCTATCCGTGGCATATGTGGTGGTATATACATAATTGGCCGAATTTTTAAGCTATTAATTTGATACTTTCAAGCACGTTTCTGTATTGGTTTTCCAGTAATTGCACTAACCTTTGGAGCTTTCAAAAATGTTTCTCGATTTCGGTGTCTCAATGACTGTCGTCAATACCTTGAGAGCTTTCCTTCAAAACATAACAGACGTTGTGGTGTTATTACACGAGCAACAACAGGAAAATGAAAATCGTACAAAAAATGCAAGACCTTCTACCAAAAAAGCGATTTAAAATGAAAAAAGAAAGTAAATCCATCAGCTATGAAAAGCCATTATACTAGACTTATTTAAAGACACAGCGGAGGGCTTATTAGAATTCATTAATCATAAGGTTGCAAAATTTTGAATATAACAGGTTTCTTAGCTCTCTAAATCACGTTATAATTGCTGAACGGACCCCTCATGAGATGATTCCAATTAATAATTGATCTATCCTTAGTAACGGTATATTTATTTGCTTTTATTACTGTTGGACGCTTGAATAAAACATGTCAACCATGGCAATTCAAATAGGCGATCGCGTTGTGAAAATCGACATCTTATTTACTATGTATTTGGTTTACCACTAAGGGTAAGAGGTTTCTTCCCAACTAAGAAAATACGAATATACTGGTAAGTATACCTATGTCTAGCTTAATTTTTACTTTCTTTAATCACCTTGTAAATTAAAGCAGCGCCTTTTTAGATTTAGTGTTTGCAATGGTCTTCAGTATAGCGCTTGAAAGTTTAAACGTACACTATTTAGCGAACCATTCTCAATATTGTGATTGCAACAACTCACTGAATGTTCTATTTTATAAAGGATTACTGAGTATTAAAATTAGGCAAACATTTGTCTTTTTTGTGCCTTCTAGTGTTTTGCAAGTTATTGTTTGACATTAAAGAAAGAAGCATTGAATCAGAAGAATCAACCTTGTCTCGAAAACCAATTATTTTTTCTTTGAGATGAAAACGGCTCGCTGTCTTGCATACGGGTAAAAGCAACTGACTTTACCGCTGACAAATTGTTCCTAGACTGGAATGCAGATTTCATTAGTCTGTTCTAAGGAAATGATACCGTTTTTGAAATGATATAGATCAGCTAGAAGAATATAAACCGTGTGGTGTTACGAATATAAATAATAATAAGATGGCAAGGCAGACAATCCCTGTTTTAAATTCAAGTATACTATGTTCATTTATGGCGGCTCTGTAATTACAATTAAGAACAATGGACCCCAAGGAAAACAAAAAGAACACGCTAGTATGTTATCTACAGTGCGGTTTTTAACTTTTTTTATCTGTGTATCAACCGCCAAAAGCCTTGGTCTGAGATTTTTTTGTTGATATAACCACGCCGGCAGAGTGAAACCTGTTACAAAGTGCGTACAGTAATTTCACAGCACAGCAGTTGGTTTTGTTTTGTATTGTATCTTGGAGCCAGACATAAAATTTTCATATCACCCCCGTCAGGAGCCCACCTTGATTTGAATATTCGGAAAACAGACTCACTGGTCGATTCCTTACCATACAGTAGTAAAGAACGTGCATTTGAAACCAGAAATTTTGTTTGGCAATTAATTTGTCTTGAATGAGGATAAATGCGCCTGCCAACATGCAGGCACAAAATTTCAAAATTACAAAAAGAAATTTGATGTAGAGTTATCAAGAGTTTGTTAATTATGGTTCAATCAGTTCTCGACGTTAAACTAATAAAGAAACCATAGTGAAAAAGAAAAATGCGTATTTAAGAAATGGTTTAAGCTTTTTTTAGCTTATAGGCTTTTATGCGTTTTATGTGTCGGTTTTCAACATTTTTATATCAGTTTCAAACCAACATTCGTCAGTTAACGTAATTGATTCACATGTCACTACTTAATTCTTTGCTGCATTCTGAATCAAGGTGTTCATTAGGCATCGGAGATCGGAGATTTCTCCGGCTACTACGAAGCATTATCCGGCTACTACGAAGCATTCTCCGCCTACTACGAAGAATTCTTCGGCCACTACGAAGAATTCTCCGGCTACTACGAAGAAATGTCCGTCAAATTTAGAAGGCCTGAGCTAGTTTTAAATTAAGACTTGGAGCGCTTTCAGAATATTTTTCTGTTACTTTACACAATTCTCCTGCTGCTACAATTCTTATTAAAAACCGTGCATTCTTAGTAAAAAGTTGCTGTTGCTCAATGTAACTGTCTGCCATTATTCCATGTTTACAATTTTTCCATTTGAGCCAAGTCATTATCCACTCGTGTTTTGTTTTCTCCGAGTATTGATGAGCTGTTATCAAGGGTAGGAAAAGAGAAGGTATTGCCTATACACTAGGTCCATTTTCAATCTGACTTAAAACAAGACAAAATTAGGATAGAGAACATAACCTCGACTGATATGATAAGGGGACAGAATCAAGAGAAAATGAGGAAAGAGAACATAACCCGTCTGATATGGTAAGGGGACAGAATCTATTTTTAGATCCGGAAACTATTTTAACTGACCAATGGCTGACGGCCTTCTCATCACGTGGTTGTAATTTCAATGCGCCATGTGGAAACCGCGCAGCCATGGAACGAAATATTAAATAGATTTAGGCAAGCCTAAAAGCGGAGCTCCTCACACAGACCCTCACACATTGAAAATGCTGTCACTAAAGTTATTAAATACGCCTGGTGTACGCAACTACTTAAAGAAGATTCGATAGCTGAAATAAATCGTCAAAAGAAAAAAACATCTAGCTCGCGACTCAACGGAAGAGCCATTGCGCGAAAAACAAAGCCTCGTTTCGGTTTAAGACCTTCTAAATATCCCGGATAACTATAGCCGCCATGTTGAGGCAACGTCGTCGTCGTCGCTAGGCGCACGCGCCCGCGAGCCATGCCGCTAGCCACGATGACCATGAAAACTCAAACGCATGGTTTTCTCAATTTCTATCCTCGCACGGTAGTTATGGGGCTCCGCTCTGCGGCTCTTCGAGGCGCTGTGGAGCTCCGCTATTAATATATTCCGCGCCAAAAATAGATTTTCTCTTGTTTTGACTTAATGGTAGCGAAATAATCTCACCCAAAATGATAATGAATTCCACTTGCGCTAGAAAGTGGAAATTTGGAGTGGTAAATTTTTCGCAGTTTTTCCAGAATCTTAGCACGCTATTCTTTTTAGCCAAGATAACTGCGGGATAATGATGAATTGTTTCCAGCAATTATTTCCAATTGAAGTGTATAGGATTGTAAAATAATAGGGATCTGGCAACATCGAAGCACTGATGTTGCAAATATCATGAATTTATAAACCAAAATTCCACCCGTTGCACGACTCGTCACTATGGCTGTCACATCATCATCAGTGAAGCGGCAGTTATAATGTCGAGGAGGTTCAAATGACTTGTATGGGCTTAAAGATTTCTTAACGTCTCTGGGTTCAGGTAATTTTAGATAAGGTTATTTTGTTATAAATTGAAATTTGTTTGGATTGGAGGGATGTTTCCAAGTGTTCTTCACCGCCATACTCTCAATCCAACGTCCTCTCTTACAATATGTTTTTGTTTCCCTTTTCCATACATTTGTTAATGTGTCAGTTACTAAGGTATTTTGCCTCAGTCATGTATAATACCTCAAGCCCTCGGTGTCTCGCTTGCAAACAGAAAAACTAGACGTGCTTAAACGAATATATGATAGTCATATTGCTGAATAAGAGAAAAACTGAGTGCCGTGCTAATATGTCTACAACATAGGCTTTGTAGGCGACTCGGCGATAACGGAAAACCTTTGGTGATACCAAATTTGATTCTGCTTCTTCCAAGTGCGAGGGATAGGGAAGTGGCGTAGAAAAAAACGAGGCGCCAATGTTCTCTAGACATTTCATCCCGAGCAGGTTAGTCAGTTCTCTTTTCTGTCAAAATTTGAAGAAGACTGTTTGCGGTAACTGTTTATTTGGAGTGGATCCGTGTATATCTCGGTTATTTACGACCACGTTTTAGCTACCAGCCGTTTTCTTTTGTGATGAGAAACAGGATAAAAAATACGCCTAGCGCACGCAAAACGTATATCAAATCTCTGCACGAGGTACGTTTGGTTAGTTAACAAATTTAGGTCGTCTACAAGGCAAATAGACATCGATCACGCCGATTTTTGTCCCACAATCCGATCTTCCACAGAAGTATATTAGTGATATATCGGCGGCACTCAGGCTTTACTTTGGAGAGAGGTGCGATATTGCAGAATATCATAATATCAAGCATTGCTATCACTTTCGATATATCAAATATATTGTCATACATTTCTATCAGTTTTTAGTGATAATATCATGATATATCATTTTTGATAAGGGGTTACGATATTTTGATATTCCCACTGCTAAATGGCATGATATATCATGCTAATATCAAAATAACAAGATTGGTTGATATATGATGATAATATCAGAATATCATGATAATATCAAAATATCGATACGGATATCATAATATCATATGTTGGCCTAGATGTGACTACGTGTGGAAGGGCTTGATATTATGATATATCATGATAATATCATATTAATATCAAAATATCGATATGGATATCATAATATCAAATGTTGGCCTAAATGCGACTAAGTGTAGAGGGGCTTGATATTTTGATATATCATGATAATATCAGAATATCATGATGATATCAAAATATCGATACCAATATCATAATATCAAATGTTGGCCTAGATGTGACTAAGTGTGGAGGGGCTTGATATTTTGATATATCATGATAATATCAGAATATCATGATAATATCAATATATCGATACCAATATCATAATATCAAATGTTGGCTTAGATGTGACTAAGTGTGGAGGGGCTTGATATTTTGATATATCATGATAATATCAGAATATCATGATACTATCAAAATAGCAATTTTGATACCATCATATCAAGAACGAGGCAGCACACATTTGTGATGATAAGGTTTTTATGTAAAATATCATGATAATCACCATGATAATCACCAAAATCTCACAGTTAATTTGATATTTAAATATCATGATAATATCAAAATATCACCGATATCAAATGTTGGCCTAGATGTGACTAAGTGTGAAGGGGCTTGATATTTTGATATATCATGATAATATCAGAATATCATGATAATATCAAAATATCGATACCAATATCATAATATCAAATGTTGGCCTAGATGTGACTAAGTG